>JADMNL010000022.1:55465000-56065000 GCA_016271365.2 Neoceratodus forsteri
CTATAAGTTAATTGAAATGGCTTATCGTTTTGTAGCTTTACACAGATTATAAAACGCCATTGTGGAGTTAAGGGTGCTAGACGCCCAGACAAACCCTTTTTTCTGGCCTTTTGAGCTATATCCACGAGCATGCTGCAAAGGCCACTTTGGGATTGGATTACTTTATAGTATTATACAGTTCTTGCACCTACCCCAAAATGTTGTAATGTTGGAAAATGAGCATTGTATCCTATCATTATATTTCTTGTATTTTGTTTTCTATGCTCTGCACCAAGGCACTGTTTAGCTGTGTTATGCACGGTGAAACCAAATAAACAGAAATTAAAAAAAATCAATATGGACATCGCCATCTTGATGACCCCTGATCTCAGGACTAGCCAACCAGAGCCTGAGGATCGCAGAGAAATTCCTAAAGCACACTGGGGGCCAGAGTGACAGAGTGCTTGGGGCCCATTTTGCAGCAATGAAAGCCAGGAAGTGGAACTGTGACTGCCTGCCATGCCAGCCAATGCAGAGCCAGAATGTGTGGAATCTGTACTAGAACCTTCCCACTAGCTAGGAAAGGTTTCAAGCAGTCCTGCTAAGGCATTTGGAGGAGTCAGAGATGCTGAGGAGAAAGAGCTGAGGCCCTAGCGGGGCTCAGAACCCAAAGTGGTGTTTGTGCTGTTCAAAGCTGCTGAAGCACAGTCCGGACTGAACAGCCCCTGCTACCTCTGTCGAGTATGACTGAGGGAAAGGTGAGGTCAGGAGTCTAGTCTCTGGGTATGCCAGTACCCAGGGCCGCAGTAATGGGGGGGGAAAGTGGGGAAGTTGTCCGGGGCCCTGAGCTCAGGAGAGGCCCAACTGAGGAGCTGGCATTACCCTTGGCATTAGCTTGTTTGGGAAACGTGGGCCCATTTCAAGTGACTTGTCCGGGGCCCCAAAATTCATAGCTGCAGCCCTGCCAGTACCCTCGATTGTGAGTGCACCCAAGGGTGAGGAGGGCACCTCTGTCTAGGCCTCGCCTGGAACTTGATCATTGTCGCATTGCTGTGAGAGCTGAGCGAGAGGTCACTGCTGAGAACGAGAGTGACCAGGCCTAAGCCAAGGCCTGCTGCTGTCCACCTGCTGCTGCCTGCTGAAAACCCATCAATACTAGCCTGCACCCAAGGCCTGCTGCTGAGGACCACTCCTGTGATCCTGTTACAGTCCAAGCTGCATGTGGTCACCAGATGCATGAGTACTGGCCTAGCCAGCCAGAGTTGCATCAAACCATTCTTCCCTGCTGGATTGCAATTTCTTTCTTGGGGTGCAAGTTTCCACTTGGAATACAGTTTGCTTTACTCTGAAGTGCAGGCCCAAAGTCAGTTGGGTGGGATCTCATTTATTTGCAAGCTTGCTTGACATCTATGTGCACCAGTCCAAGATCCTGGGCACCGCAACAGCAGGCCTGCAACTGTTAGGTTAGGTACCCAGTAACTGAGTTAAACTGCAGTAAAGAAAATATTTCTGAAAGTAAAGTTCTTACCTAGAATCACTGCTACTGTGGGTAGTTGGGGACCCAACAGTACAACTGCCTGACGGGATCCCACGTGTGGGTGCAGGGAGGGCTGTACTACATCTTTGCTGTAATTGCTTTCAAGATTGTTCATGCTGCCAGAGTAATTGCTGATTGCTCTGTTGGAGTGTTGCCTGACTAACCCCTTTTCCATTCACAGGACCAATTTCCCGTTTAATAGAACGGTTGTTATTTTTGCAATTATTGCAGATTTTAAAGGTACAAAAGTGTTTTGCCAAAATGAGGGTGTGGGTACTGGTTACTTACATGGGTGTCCCATGTCCTGTGAGGAAGTGGGTTGGTACTGCATCCCAGGGGACAGCATTGTACATTTGGCCTGGCTGACTATTCTTTCTCTGGATGGAGGCACTGTGCTATTTTGCTGCTCCTTTCTCGAACCAAACCCCCAGCTGAGGAGTTTAATGAGCACGGGCCTCTCAACCTGATGAATGCCCCACGGGCACAAAGTAGGGGTGGTAACAGTGAACAATTTCCTAACTGCTGTACAGCAACCCTGTTACATCTTTAGGGCTACCCCACTGAATGATCACATTCCCCTCTGGGCAACCTCTAGGCAGCCTCAGCGCTTCTGCTAATGGTTGTGTAGTGCTTAGCCTCCACAAGGAAATGCCAGCAGGGGCCTGAAGCTTCCAGGTGCCTGCTGCAGCACTCTGCACAGCCTGTCCTCTCCAGCAGGCTTCCTCTTCCTGTGGCACTGCAGCTCCTCTTTCTTGAACATGGTGCCTCACCAATATGCTATCTGGGGGAGGGCACCATGGAGAGCACTTTCTTAAAGGGGAACACACCTCACACAAACTCCTTGGCTATAGAGGCTGGGTAGCACTGATAAAGAATGAAGGAATGATAAACACAGAAAATGTATGACATTTAAACTAAACTGTATCTAAATATTTTTATGTTTTCATAGTTCTCTGTGAAGCATCAATAGCTGTTCAGTGTATAATGGGGTGGTGATTACTGATACTCCCAGACACATAACATCTTATCCCCTCCCAGCCCAGTGCTCATTGCCATACCTCTCAAGTGTCCCACTTTAAGACGGAAATTCCACATTTTACCTCTCAGAAGGCTGTGTCCTACATGGAAAATGTGTTGTTCACATACAGTATGTAAGGAAGGTGTAGTCTCATACTGCAAACTCCGACTTTAAGGCAGCAATTTATAGTGCTCTGTGATGCTAATGCATTCCCTCCCTCCTCTAGAGGGAGGATGTGGTTAATATCCTCTGAGGAGCTAGGGACAACTCTAGGTGATGACAGCTGGCAGACAGAGGGTTAATGCTTGGTCCTTGAGAGTTGCTGGGAGTAGGCAGAGCTTAGAGAGTTAAAAAAAAAAGGTCTGGGCTTGGGCCAGCCTACTGGCGTAGCAGTTGAGCTACTGTTCATGGTACCAGTGACAGCCCTGATCAACGGGGGCCAACCCGGAGGGGGGCTAGATTAAGCATTCCAGTGGCTGCTCTCTTCATCCGGGGCTGAGGCAGCAACACTCCGCTGCAGTACTGGGTATCCTGGCAATAGAGCAGAGGAACGAGGGCGGTGTAATGAGGGTGAACTCTTAGGGCTGTATCACTCTTGGTGATCAGGACTCTGGAGTGTGAAAGTATGTGGGCTAGTGATCGGCTCCTGTTACCTCCTCCTGTTCCATTGTTCCCCACTATGCTGTGCAACCGGAGTTGTTTTTCGGGAGTGCGGGGCACAGACCTCCTCAAACCTTTCCTCTGGGAGCTGTCAACTGTCAGTGTTTAATGTCTCCGTGTGGGACATCTCGGACCGAGTGGTGGTTTACTGTGATTTTATTTCTCTCTGTGTGTGGCCAAATTGTCCCGCACTCTCTCCTCCTGTTGCACTTGCTGCCTCAATGCCCCTCGCAAAATGTCTTTCGCCCCTATTGTGGGTGACCCACAGTACTGCCACCTGAGTGACCACAGGTGGTGGTGGTGCAAGCTGGAAGCACCAATGTATGCTGAGGACTCCGTGACTGGAGCCAGGTTGTGGTGGCGTGCACACGCTTCACTTGCAAAGTGTCCATTAACACTACTGATGGCTTCAGCCAAGGAATGGAGAGTATCTAAGAGGTAAAACCCCCACAGAGCCAATACAGAATGGGATTAGGGCCTTCACAGACCCTCGCACCTCCCAGAGTCTGACCAGATTAGCATCTCGGTCCCTCTTCCATCCTGGGATTTCCCTTTGCCTCACGGGGAAGCACCACCATTAGAGGTAAGTCACAGTTTCTCAGTTGGGCTGAGTGGTGGGGTTACGGGGCTGGAAGGTCCTGACTGAGGTCAGAATGAGGTACATCCCCAAAGTGCTGACCAGAGGAGCCAAAAAGTTAATTTAAAGGAAAAAAAGAGGTCTGTTTTTTTTTGCAGGAAGAGAGAGGGGCACAGAAGCTTGCGTAGGAGGACCTTGGGTGATTTCCCCTGAGGGCAGCCTGATGGCCTCAGGCCCTGGGTAGGGACCAAAAAGAGGTTTGGGGAATATAGACAATCAGTAACTGTAGAATCAGCAAGGGTTTCTGCATGGACAAGGTAAAGAGAGAGGAGAAGGGTCGGCCTGCTGGTGCAGTGGTAGTGCTACTGCTTGTGGTGCCAATGACCCAAGTTCAGGAAGTAGCTCTGGCCATCTCAGGGTCAACCGGCAGAGGGAAGAGGATCACGCATCCAAGGGACTGCTCTCCTCCTCTAGGGAGGGAGTGGCATGGCATCTGGAGCTTGACTGCCCTCTAGTGGAGACTGGGGACAGTACACCAGGCAGTGGAGGAGAGGCAGGCATCTGGCGTGCCACCATGGGAATGCATGTGACGCTACTACTGATGCTACTGCATGCTGCTCCTCCTTGCCATGGGGGCAGGAAACAAGGAAGTATCCTGGATGGCAGGATGATTGCCCTCCATAGGCCCCACACCTGGTGAATCAGACACAGCCACTGGATTCTTGACCTGACAGGTTGAACGACTCCCACCACCCTGTTGTGTGGGTAAACTGTGGGAGTATGGTCTGGTAAATCCTAGGAAAGCTGGGATGACAGTGCCGGGGGGCCAGCAGGATATGGGGGGAGGGGAGGAATGACTTACTGAAAAAGGAAAAGAGCAGAGGAAGCACAGCTGGCCCTAGTGAGAGTAGGGGGTTGAGGGGCACCATGGTTCCATTATGCTTTAATTCTGGGACCCTAGTGGCAGCACCTGCCATGATAGGACATGGGGTGGCTATTAACTCTCAGTGTAAAGGGTTTCTGGCCTAGACAGGAGGACAGTAGGGTGCAGGAAGCTTTAGGTTCCTTGTCCTTGAAAACTGTACTTGCATTGCTTGCCATTCCTGCTACCCTCTCCCCCAGGACACTCTGGGAGACGATCAACTTGTTCAGTGGGCCTTTCCTGGTGAAGCTATTCAATAAATGTATGTTATTTATTTATTTATTAAGCATCAGTTTACAACCTTTGAGCCAGAGGCTCGTTTACAAAGGTACCTCGTCACAGAGAAGACAATACAGTGATAACAACTTAGTACAGAGAAACAGTATACATTTTTTTTTTGAGGATACAGGAGGACAAATGAGATCAACAGTTTACACATACAGGGTTGGTGAAGTTAACATTGTCCAGGGAAATAACTAGAACGTCAGAAAACATAGGATAACAATACAGTGTGTTTTAGTGGAGTCAACAGGGAGGTAATGGAAACCAAGGGTAGAGGATTTGAGCAGCCAACAGGGGGCTTTGTCAGAGAGTGAGCAAGATAGCTTAGAAACAGCAACATCTGCGAGTGGTGAAAAGGTGGTTCCGGAGGGTAGTTTTAAAGCAAGAGATTGTGGGGGTGTCTGAGATACTGGCAGGGAGGGAATTGTACCAAGAAGGGGCACGGTAGTGGAAAGCCCATTGTCCATGAGAGGTCCTTGCCCTAGGTACCTTCAACTTGGTTTTACAAGAGGACCATGTTGAAGCTAGTGAGTTAACATGGTGGATAACGGCAGTCAAACCAGGAGGAGAGAGCCCAAGGAGAGTTTTTTTTGTAAAGATGCAGGTTTGATACCTAAGACGTTTGTCAAGATTGAGCAGATTAGCCTGGGAGTAAATATGGCAGGTATGTGAAAGTCTAGGAGCACCTAAGATTAGTCGACAGGCCTTATTTAAGGTGAGGTGGATTTTGTTTAGCGAGGTCTGGTCAGCAGCCCCGTAGACTGGTAAGCCATAGTCAACAAGTGACAGAATGGAGGACATAACTGCAAGTCAGAAGGCATCGGGGAGACAGTGTTTGTGGTGGTAAAGGATTCCCAACCTAATATTGGTGGTGGAGGCTAAAGGCGGAGATATGGGAATGGAATGTGAGGCAGGGTCAAAGGTTATCCCAAGGTATTTGTATGTGTAAACTTGTTTGAGTGGGAACATAGAGCTGGCGAAGACTTGAAGTTGGAAATTACTAGCTTTGTTTTGGGGGTGGGAGAAGATCATAGATTTGGTCTTTTTAAGATTGATAACCAGTCTATGTTCTTTAAAATAGGCTTCCGCGCCTTTATAGGATAATTGCAGGGAATCTTGGAGGGTGGTGGGGTTATGGTCAGAAGCAAAGATAACAGCATCATCTGCATAAAGGAGGAGTTTACCAGTACAGGCACCTGGCAGGGTGTTGAGATAAAGGGAAAAGAGCAGGGGCCCAAGAATAGAGCCCTGGGGAACCCCAGATTGGATAGGGCAGAGGTCAGAGAGGGTGCCATTGATTTTAACACGCTGGGACCGGAGACAGAAAGCTGGAGCATCATGAGACAGGTCCTGCAGCAAAACCAGTGTGGCTGAGTGCATCCAACAGGAGAGGATGGGATACGGTGTCAAAGACTTTGACAGATCGATGAACACTGCACCAGCAAGACAGCCCGAGTCCAGGGAGGAATGGAGGAAGTTAGAAAACTCGATGAGGGTGGTATTGGTGCTGTGCCCAGCACGGGACCGTGTTGTTCAGGGCAGAGGATACTGTATTTGGTAAGAAACTCAGATATTTGGGAGGATACTACTTTCTCTAAGGCTTTTGAGTGTGGTGAGAGGATTGAGATGGGACGATAATTACCGGAAAGGGCCCTATCTCCACCCTTATGTATGGGAGTGACAGTGGCCATTTTCCAGGCTGATGGAAATTGCCCTAGACAGAGTGATTTGTTGAAGAGGCTAGTGATTGGGGCAATGACCTGGTACAATGCCAGGCTGAGGAGTCTGGGGTCCAAGGAGTCACTGCCAGTGGTGTTGCTTCTTAGGGCCTTGGTCAGATATGGTCTGACATCATTGACAGTAACCCGGTGGAAGTGGAAGTGGAAAGATGCGTGTGAGGGAGCAGGGTCAGGAGATTGGGGGGGGGGCTCATAAAAGTTGCTAGGGAGTACAGAGCTAAAGTCAGTAAAGGATTTATTGAGATGGTTAGCAATGAGGGTAGGATCAGTAGAGATAATACCCTCAATATTGATTTGGGAAGGCAGAGGAGAGCGTGTACCACCATTTAGTTGTTTGATGTTATCCCAGAAGGTTCTAGCATTCCCCCAGGACGAGGTGAGTGAGGCACGATAATGATCGGCCTTTGCTTTGCGTATAGCCTAGGTGCATTTATTTCGAGCAGCAGCATATGCCTGTCTGTTGGCACGGCGGCCAGTTTCTGTGGCTAGGTGCCACAGGTTATTCTTGTGCCTAAGGAGTTGGAGTAGGGAAGGAGTGACCCAGGGAGTATGGCGTACCTTGGAACAGAGTTTGGTTAGGGGTATGAAGATATCACAAGCTTTGTTAAACATTAAGGTGAAGAAGGCCAGGGCAGAATCAAGGTTGGGGGTGGTGTCAATGGGAGACCAGTGACCTTGGGCTAGAAATTGCTTCAGGCCTCTCAGCCCACCTGGTCGCAACCACCGCCGTAGGGTGGCCTGTGCAGTGGGTTTGGTTAGGGACGTAATCCAACGGAAAAGAGTAGGGGAGTGGTCACTGATTCCATCCGGAAGGACTTGTAGATTGCAAACTTGGTTAGGTCGGTTGGTGAGGACTACATCCAGAAGAGTGCTTGATCCCATTGTGGGGTTCACTCTTATTGGTTGGGTAACAAGTTGCGTTAGGTCAATAGCAGTAAAGGAGTCGCAGGCGGAGGAGGATGCGGGGCTAAGCCAGTTGATGTTTAGATCACCCAGGAGAATATGCTCAGGGGAATGTGGTAGAGAGGTGAGATACTCTATTAGAGGGACCAGGGCCTGAGTTTGATTTTTTGGGGGAATATGGGTGGAGATTAGAAAGAGGGGCCTTAGAGGGGTCAGGGGTAAGCTAGGGTAAGGGCCTGGGCCTAAGGTTGAGACAGGGGCTGGGAAGGCTACACCAGGAAGGGAGTTTTGATATAAATAGCACAGCTTCACCTAGTCTCCCACCCGGTCTTCTCGAAGAGGGAGTAGCCAGGAGTGAGACAAGGGAGTCAGGGGTAGAGTCAGATAGCCAGGTTTCGACTAGGGAGATGATGTCAGGTTTGTGGACAGTGACCCAACATTGGAGCGAGTCAAATTTCTTCAGGAGACTGCAGATATTCATAGAAGCAATAAGAAGCCCAGGGGACCTAGTCAAGGAGTTATTGTGGGTATAAATAAATAAAGCTGCATTGTATGTTGTGGACTCATGGATTTTCTGTATTCAACTAGGACTCGTCAAATTAACCCTTGCTGCACCGCTGACTGATATATGAGTTCAGAATTCCAATACGTTCAAATTCTTTCAGCAATTGGAGGGTTAATTTGCACATACTGATGTTTC
This sequence comes from Neoceratodus forsteri, assembly GCA_016271365.2. Taxonomy (NCBI): domain Eukaryota; kingdom Metazoa; phylum Chordata; order Ceratodontiformes; family Ceratodontidae; genus Neoceratodus; species Neoceratodus forsteri. The sequence goes on from JADMNL010000022.1 coordinate 55,473,318, forward strand.
TAGTGTTTTCTTACTGAATGGAAATTGAACAGCATCTGTAAACTGGGCTAAAGATGGCAGAGCATGGTAAGTCTAGAGTCCCCATCTCTTACTTATATACAATAAGAACCCAGGCCAGCACCCCCACATCTGGGATGAATGCCCCATAGAGTCTTCTCAAATCTGTTATCTCCATAGTGTTCTGAGCTTGTATCTCCATGTTTGATAATGTGTCCCCATTTGCTGGCCAATGTCCCACAGTATCCCACATTTTGGGTGTTAGTACCAGCTCACATTTCACTGACACAAGGTTGAGAGGTATGCTCATTGCCCTGCTGTGTAATGCCGTAAGTCACAGCTAGGATGTGTGTCTCCTAATCTGCGTGAGTGTGTGTGTGTGTATGTGTGTGTGTGCACATGTTCAGAATTCTTCATCAAGTTTGCTAGCAGCATTTTCATTTACAATCTAAACAGTGACATCCTGTATTCAAATTCAGCAAAGTAGTCTTAAATTGCAAGAGTAATTATTTTTTAAGTATTTTTTTTAAAACTTCATCCTAAGGGCAACCCACATGTTTCAAACATGCTAAGAAAGTGTTCTGTAGATTGCCATTGGCTGCAAACGCTAAGCAGTGTAGAGAGGCTGATCCTTCCTCCTTTTAAGGGGAGTGAGCGTCCATAGGTCAGACAAACCATTGACATGCAAGGGTCACTGCATCACCCCTCATGGTGACGCCACCCATCACCCAACTTGATGACGTTATTAGGGGACAATGCGTTGGCTGTCCAGTCACCTGGATACCAGGCAAACTTCGATTGATCTAAGAATAACCCTGCACCACAGAATGTGCCAAGGGCCCTACTCAGAGTAAGATCTACACAGCATTACTGCAGGTGTTTGTGTCCATTAGGTCCCTGACACCGATTCCGTGGTGTAAGGCTATTTCTTAGCTCTATCAATTTGCACATCAGTGATTTGTCTGGTCTATGGGCACTTGCTCTCCTTAAAAGAAGGAGGGAGTAAGGAACAGCCTCTCCATGTTGCTTGGCATTTGCAGCCAATGGCAATGCACAGAACACTTTCTTAGCACTTTTGAAATGTGAGTTTCCCTTTTGGAGGAAGTTTTCAAAACATAACCTGAAAAATAATTACTCTTGCAACTTAAGATTACTCATTTGAATTTGAATAAGGGTGTCACTGTTTATTTTGTAGATGGAAATGCTTCTAGAAAACTTGACAAAGAAGTGATAACTTATGTTTGCTATATAATAGGAGAAAGCTCGATGGGATATATAAATACATTTATCACAGAATTACAGAAATTCGATGGCAGAAAAGGACCCCAACGGCCCATTGAATCTGCCCCTCCCCCTGCTCATCTCCTCTTCCATGGGCCATCCCCTTCCCCCTACTTACCAACCCCATATGTCTGTCCCATGCCCTCTTGAATCTCTCCACCGCTTCAGTCCCCACCGCCACCTCCTCTGGTAGTTTGTTCCAGGCCTCCGCCACCCTCTCCATGAAGAATCACCCTTACATTGCCTCTGTACCTTCCGCCTCCAATCTTAGGCTATGCCCTCTAGTTTTAGCCCTCCTTCCTTTTAAATAAGCTCCCCTCCTTCACCTTATTGATTCTCTTCACGTACCTAAAAGTTTCAATCATGTTCCCCTCTCCCTTCCTGGTCTCCAAAGGGTACAGATCCAATTCCCTACACCTCTGCTCATGTGTCTTCCCCTGCATACCGTGCACCATCTTGGCTGTCCTTCTCTGAACCCTGTCTATCCCATCTATGTCCTTGCATAGGTGAGGTCTCCAAAACTGGACCCCATACTCCAGGTGCGGTCTGACCATGGCTTTGTAAAGAGGCATCAGTACCTCCCTTCCTCCTTCGGCTAATTATGCCCCTCCCAATGCATGCCAACATTCCATTTGCCTTCCCCACAGCTTTGCTGCATTGGCTACCTACCTTAAGGTTGCTTGCTATTATAATCCCCAGATCCCTCTCCTGCTCTGTTTTTTTGACCCCCCCTACACAGTATAAGCTGCTCGTGGGTTTTTACGCCCCAAATGCATTTATGAGGTTCTTTATTTATAATTCTTAATAACATAATCATTACTAGCTAAGTAAAAAAGTTCTTAAAATTTTTTTTTTTCCATACAGGGAAAAGGTGATCTACCCCTCACCAACACCTCTCCCTGATATGAGATTAAACCTCAAAGTGAGTTAAGGGATCGAGAAGCCATGTATTTAATGGAGGAAGCAGAGCTATAGGTAAACACAGAATTTGCCAGCAGATAAGAACTACTTGGCCCACCTAAGCTGCCCATTTTTCCCTGCCTGTAGTATCACTGCAAATCCTACCTGATCTTCGGACCATTCACCCATCCCTTTCCCTAAGATTCCCTTATACCTATCCAGTGCATTCTTGAATCCCACCACTGTTTTCGCCCCCAACCTCCTCTGGTGGAAGACTGTTCCAGGAATCCACCACTCTTTCTGAGAAGAGGTACTTTCTCACATCCTTCCTGAATCTACCCACTCCAGCTTCTTTTTGTGCCCCCTTGTACTTGAGCACCTTTTGTTATGAAAAATACTTCCCTCCTGTACCTTATTTACCCATGTGAGGTATTTAAAGGTCTCTATCATGTCCCCCCCCTTCCCTTCAAGAGTGTACATGTTTTGGTCTTTAAGTCTTTCCTCATAGGGCGTCTGATGCAGATTCTGCACCATTTTAGTTGCCCTCCTCTGGACCGCCTCCGCTCTGTCTATGCCCTTTCAGAGGTGTGGTCTCCAGAACTGGACACGTTACCCTAGGTAGGGTCTTACTAGCGATCTACACAGTGGCTATACCATCTCCCTCTTTCTGCTGTTAATATCCCTCCCTATGCATCCCAGTATGAAGAAACATAGTATGGTACTAGTAGTTCAAAATTAATTTTAAGCAGGAGATGACATATAGTCCTATTATATTATTATCATATGTTGCAGGAGGTTGTGTAAGAAACTGTTAGTAAGAATAATCCATCTTCAGGGTTGCTCTAACCTCCAGGCTATACTCAACTGGTCATCAAAAACTACACATCTCAAGGCTGGCTCTGTGGTGCCAACAGGTATTGGGGCCCCATATCAGGATTTCTAAACCCTGGCTGTGTTCATGTCAGTATAGATTTCTGGGGCTGCCATAGCACCAACTTCTGTTTTTTTTCTGTTCCCTCTCTTACAGCCATTTCTCTTACACTTTTGGGTCTGAATTGAACTCAGGTCTACAAGATGCAAATGTGGCTACATACCTACTGGCCTGGCATCATGGGGTCAGCCTTGATATGTGTAGTTTTTGATTATCAGCTGGCAGTACAGCCTAGAGTAAAGAGCTATGAACATGCTTCGTTCATCCAGCAGAATGGGTTTTGATTCCAACATGCTCTACTTGTATATTGTGTGACCAGAGCAAGTCACTTAACCTCCCTGTGCTCCCCAAATACACCCAGGAACAAGCTGTAGCTCAGTGTGCCTTTCCTGGACAAAGACAATAAAACAACCTAAGCATGTGTTATGATTCTGAAAATAGTATGCTCTTTTTATCCAGATTTGACTTGGAAAAAAATAGTACACAATTACTTGTTTATTAATTGCAAAAACACATACTGTAGATGAACAACATTGTTAAAACATGCATAACCTGAAATGCATTATTAAAAGAGTATTTTACTTCTTTGGATGAAGCTAAAAGTATAACAGTTTCTTATTGAAATACTTTGGATGGAATGATATTTTCTACCGTAATAATGCCTGAATTCTTTTGATTATTTTACTAACAGTTTGAAATGAGGTGATAACTCACTAGTTTCAATGCACATACAAAACAATTATTATAAATGTAGAAAGTGTTGTAATAACACCTTAAAACACACTTAGTAAAACAAATAATTTCCTATTTAACCTGTTGGATTATCTATAGCCAAAGCAAGGCTAAGACCCTGGGCGACATCATTGCCTGTCAGGAGCCTAAAACACATGGCTGCCCCCAGCACTTAATAACAGGCTGATTCACATATGAAAAGCTCTAGACTGCTAAGACTCACAGATAAACACAATGGCTCACTCAAATTAGCTTTTTATGGGCTTTCAGACACTAAGAAATCCTGAAGATGACAGTTCCCCTTTAAAAATTCCACCCCTTAAACACTGGTCTGGGAACTGTAACCCTCCTCTACTTTGGCGTTTAAACCAAAGATCCATTCTGTTAGGGACAAATGTGTTATCCCAAGTCAACCATCTATATTTCCAAACATTTATCTTTATTCTGTCATGTCTAGCTATCTTGTCACAAGCCTGAATAGTTGTCTCCAAGGCCATGAGGCAGGATTTACCCCTGTTACGGCAGAGGAGATCATCATAAAGAAGGGCTGTCCGTGGAACCTCATCTGCTAGGAAAAATTCTATGGTTTTCCAGTGGGAATCACAATAGGAAACTTCTCACTGCAATGCCATTTTCATCTGTGCTGCAGTCCAGTAATGTTCCAGGGAGGGTAATGCCCATCCACCTCTCTTCTTCCTAGCAAGCAGCATAGAATTTTTAATCCTGGGGTGGTGGGCTGCCCTAAAAAATTTGTATATCTTTCTCTGCTCCTCAAACCAAAGTACAAGCACACATTGAATTAAATACGGATATCATGGGAAAATATTCATTTGTATTGCCTGTATTCTGGAATACAATGGGAGGGGTATGAGGGATCACCTTCGATAGTCCTTCTGCAGTGTATTTATCAAGGGGGCATAATTATCCTGGTAAAGAAATGAGGTATTGGGTCTCAAAAATACTCCCAAATATTTTAGTTTCTGTAAGCCTCATCTCATCGGGTGTATATCCCAAAGTTGTTTTAAGGAGGATTAATTAAGAGTGAGAATATCTGTTTTAGATTCATTTAGGGTTATCCTGATAAAGCTGAGAATGCTTGGATAAGTGCCATTACGCTGTCTAAAGACTCCTCCGGCCCCCAGGATATAGAAGTACATCATCTGCATAAAATGCCAGTTTATGTTCTGTGGAGCCTATAGTGATGCTTTTAATCTTGCATCCTGTCTTATTCTCTGAGCCAGAGGTTGTATATAGAGCAAAAAAATGGGAGACAAGGGACAGCCCTGTCTTGTTCCCAGACCTAATTTGAAATTGGTAGAAAGATGACCATTGGTTCTAACATAGGCTTGTGGTGCCCTATATAGAGTTTGGATGCAATTAAGAAAAGCAGGGGAAAGGATAAAACAGGCAAGGACCCTATAGAGGAAGTTCCACTTAACTTGATCAAATGCCTTTTGGCCCATACTCATGATGGGCCCTATGCACTATGCCCATGCGTCAAGAAACTGAGTGTGTAGGCATAGCTATGTCTGAATGTCGCACAGTGGGGTCCTGTGGACCCCAGCAGCACTCCAATGGCACAGATGTGAGTTACGTGCCCATCCCCTGGCTGCGTGGACAGACACGCGCCGGGGTGGGTGGGGTGTAGCCTGCACTACGCACCATTCACAAAGGTGCATAGTGCTGCTCATGGGGGTGGTGAAGGGTGAGCAGGATATGCCAGGGGGGACCCTGCCATAACCACAATATGCGGCCAGGCCCACACACTCACACAGTCCTCCTGAGTCCTGGCAACATTTGAGAAACACCCCCCCAACACAAAGAACCTCCTAGTCCTGCATCATGTAGAACCCCCCTCAGCAGAGCTCCAGCCCTGGTCAGCAAGGCAGTGACAGGCGGGGGTCCTCTGGTCAATGGGACTTGGCCCCATGGGTCTGGGTGCCTGTGAGACCTATTCATGTACCCAGACCCATGCCATTGTGCACAAGTGATCCACTGTGGGCCCCAGGAAGGCATCCAATTGGATGTCCACCTGGGTCCGCAACTGTGCCCTAGGCTGCCCTGCATAGTCCTGAGCACTATGGGGGCAGGGCCATGGACAGGTGCCCCATGGGTGCTTGCAGTAGTGAATACCATGCACCCTGCACCTGTCTGGGGCTGCAGAGCTATGCGGGTGGGAAATGCCCCTCTGGCATGTAATTCCCGCCCATTCGTGCATAGGCCCCAATAACTGTTAGAATTTTTGGGGAATTTAAATAATTAATTAGGTGTATAGTTCTTCTCACTTTATCTGCCACCTAGCGCTCTGCAACAAAGCCTGTTTGGTATTGGTTTATAAGACGGGATTATTTCCTCTAATCTCTTAAAATGAATTGCTTTAAGGAGTTTATAAACTGCATTTAGATTTGATGTGGGACAATATGACTAGCATTGTTTAGGGTCCGTGCCTGGTTTGGGGATCACTGATATGATTCATAACTCCAGGAAGGGTGGAGTTTACTCTCCTCTGCCAATGCCTCCTGATATGTCCCTCCCAATAAGGGGACCATTTCCTACAAAAATATTTTATGAAATTCTATTGGAAGGCCATCCAATCTGGGGCACTTCCCTGTTTTGCCGTCACTTATTGTTTGAATTTTCTCTCCCTCAGATATTGGAGCACATAACACAGTATTCTGCTCCTCAGATACCTGAGGTAAACGCAGTTTAGCTAAGTATTCTTCAGTTTGCTCAGGATGCTGTCCAGGTCTAGCTTTGTATAAGGCTTCATAATAATATTTAAAGGCCTCCACTACCTCATCAGTTCAGGTTACATATTGATTGGTGTTTTGATGTAGGACTCTGGGACACAGGCTGTGGTCCTCCCTAGCCCTCAGTCTACATGATAGCAATTTATTGGCCCAAGGGCCACCCTCATAGTACCTCTGTCTCAAGTATTTGAGGCTTAACTCAACTTTATAGTCTAGTAAATTGTTTAATTCTTTTTAAGGGTAGTGAGTTCCTTTACTTTTTCTATCGAATTTCACTTGCTGTAATTTTTCTAAGGACATTATTTTAATTTCTATTGATTTCTGTTTTTCTATTCACTGCTTTTTCTTGCCCGCAGCAATAGAAATCAGCTTCCCTCTTATTAAGGCCTTCACTGTGTCCCACAGCATCCCAGCAGAGGTCTCTGGGGAAGAATGTTCCTAGATAGCCTGCTGCATAGTCTGTGATACTTGCTCTCTTACTTCCTGATCCTGCAATAAAGAAATATTGAGCCTCCAAAAGGACATTTTTTGCTGAATGTCTAACGTAATATCTAAATAAAGAGGGCATGGTCCAATAGTCCCAGCGGACCTACATAGGCTGTTTTCAAAATAGGTTGCATTTCCTTTTGCATCAGAAATAAATCGATTCTAGAGTATATTTGATGCACTTGAGAAAAAAAAAAGTGTAGCCCCTATTGGAACCCTGCAAACACCTCCAAGTGTCTAGAAACTCTAGTTCTTTTAGTACATTTTTAACTTATGGGAGATACCTGAAGTGCTGTCCAGCTGTGGGGTGAGAGTTAAGTTGAAGTCCCCTCCACAAATCAATGTCCCTTCCATCTTTTCCACTAATGGTGTTAGGAGACTTCTATACAAATCAAACTGGGAAGTCGGAGGAGCATAGATTGAGACCAGTGTGAGGGTCCACCCATTATATGTCCCTTTAAGGAGGATTCTTTGTCTGCAATTACCTCTGAGGTGTTAAAAATTGTTTAATTCGAGACCAATATCACATACCCCTCCTTCATCCCTTTTTATAGGAAGAGGAATGCACTTGCCTATATCCAAATTTGGATAACTTTTGTGTTCTAGTTGTGAAAGACGGGTCTCCTGATTTAGTATAAAATCAGTTTATTTTGACAAATAAAAGTAAGGACTTTTTCCTCTTGATAGGGTGCGTGAGACTATTGACATTGTAAGTAAGAATTTGTTATAAGTGCTCTGCCATATTTTAAAATATGAGCAAGAGCCTACCCATAACCATGGCGTCCCCCCCAGCCCCCATCCGTCAATTCGCTCCTTTAAGCTACAGAAATCGACCCCCATTACATAAAGACGTATCACATAACCATCAAGCATGAAACTTGTAATAAAACACAACGGGTTTCCAAATATGCGTACCGTATATACTCACTCATAAGTCGTTTTTTTGAGAACTTTTTAGGAGCCCACAGTTAAGGGTACCGACTTATGAGTGAGTTATAGATGCTTACACTGAAAACCTGTGTCTCAAACTTCAAACTGCTAAATTCACGAGAAGAATTTATCAGACGCAGTTTACTCTATTGCGCCCCGATTGTCAGCCAGTGCTGTGTTAATTGATTTTCAAAGCTTCATCAGCACTACATTGTAGCTAAAACAAGAACAAAAAACCAAAAAGCATCTGTAACTGGAAGGGACACAGACATGTGGGGAGTGGTGCAATGCACTGGCTGTGGAGCAGCAGTCTTCCGGGAGACATTCTGGAGACTGTGTTGCAGCCCTATTTGCAGGCACCTCTCTGCTCTGAGGGAGGAGGTTGTTCATCTCCATGCTGACCTGGCAAGGATTTGGGAAACCTGCTCCCCCACCCAGGGACCACCCAGGCCACTGCCACTACCTCGGAGGTTGCCAAGAAAGAGGAGTGGTTGGACCATGGTGGGCTCAGGGAGGGTGAGGGTGGTGGAACAGAGGTGCATCCCTCCAGTTGTGCCTCTCCACAATTAATTCACCACTCTGGCGAAGCATGGTTCCTCTATGGAGGCACCTGCAGTGGAGACCAAGGAGGATGCTGGGAACCTCCACAATGGAGACCCACAGGAGGGTGGCCCAGGACCCTACGGGGGAAGGAAACAACTCCTGGTGGGGGACTCAGTTGTTGGGGGGTAGAACTGGGGAGGGAGGAAAAGGAGGTAAGGTGCCTGCCCAGTGCCAAGGCTTGAGGGACAGGAAACAAATCCTCAGGATCGTGAGGAGCGGCAAGGGGAGGGAGCTGGATGTCATTATCCACCTAGGGACGAATGACTTGGCTGGGAATGGGATTAGAGCAGTGCAACAGGAGTTTGTGGAGTTGGGAGGGGCCTTAGACAAGTAGCACACAAGGTAAATTTCTCGGAAGTGCTACCTGTCTATGGCATGGATGAGGTTAGGCACTCTGCACCATGAGATTCAATGACTGGTTGAAAAGCTGGTGCAGAGCTCAGGATTGGCTCTTTGGGACTGGGGCTCCACCTGGAGGAATGCAGGCCTATACAGCTGCGAAGGTCTGCATCTATCCTGGAGGGAAGCCAGGATCCTAGGTGATAGGTTTAAATGCTTCAATGGCAAGCATTTAAACTAGCCAAGGGGGGAGGCACTGAAGAGGAGAAGGGAAATCCTAGCCCCCCCTAAAAAAATTAGGTAATTAGTGAGGTAAACACCAAGATAGAGCAGTCGATAGGGAGAAGGGCAGGGGTAAATGGAGAAAAAGACAAAGGCAGTAGGGACAGGGATGGGGCAAAAAGAAATAAAGCCATAAAAAATCGAGGGTAATGAGTACCAATTCCCGTAGTCTAGGTAAAAAGCTCCCTGAAATGGTGGCCTTGATGGAAGAGGGATGCCTGGATATTGTGGCAGTCACAGAAACATGGTACACAGAGAACCATGACTGGACAGGGTACACAATCTACAGGGGGACAGGAGGGAAGAAGAGGAGGAGGAGGAGTAGCTCTCTATGTAAGGGAAGGGATCAAAGCAACAGAACTAAAGGGTAAACAGGGAGGAGAGGAGGCACTGTGGGTCACCCTTGAGATTGGAAATGGCTCCACAATCTGCACAGGGGTTGTATACAGACCCCATCTCAGGGGGAGGAAATGGACAAGGAAATGATAGAAGGCATCCTTGGGATGGCAGAGAAAGGGGAGATATTGCTGATGGGGGACCTGAATATGCCAGATGTTGACTGTAGCACCTTTGCTGCAGCCACATGCAAGAGCAGGGCCATTCTCGATGCCCTACAGGGGGCATGCCTCAGAAAGCTAGTTTTGGAACCCACTGGAGAGAGCAGTCTTAGACCTGGTATCTCAAATGGGGATGGAGAGAGGATCTCTGATCTCGAAATGGGTAGCTATCTGGGAACAAGCGACCACCAAACAGTGTGGTTCATGATAAACTTAGCTGTAGAGTCAAGCCACACAAAAGTGAAGGTACTGGACTTCAGGAGGGCTGATTTTGTCAAAATGGGAGAGTGCCTCAGAAAAGCACTAGCAAACAGGCAAGAAGGTGGGGTGGAGCAACAATGGGGAAACATCAAAACCGCCATTACAGAGGCAACAAGCCTTTGCGTGAAGCAAATAAACAAATCAAAACGCAAGAAAAAAACACTATGGTTCTCAAAAGAAGTGGCGGGGAAGGTAAGGGAGGAAAAGATAGCATTCAGGAAGTGTAAGGAAACACAGAAGGAGCAGGACAGAGAACTGTACCAGTTAAAGCAGAAGGAAGCAGGTAAGGCAGTCAGAATAGCAAAGGCCACACCTCGCGCTGCGCCGGCGACCCGGGTTCGGGAACGGACTCGGGTGGCTGGGGGTCGGAGGGGAGAGGGATGGGTCGAGCGTCCAACGGATGCTCTCTCCTCAGGGGTGGAGTTACCAAGAGCGATTGCGCTCTGCATTCCTTCCATAGCCGGTAGAAGCACCGGCAGAGGGAGGGAGGCGGCCCTGCCGGAGCCGGGAGGGGACGCCGCGCAGCATGAGGGTCTGCGACGCGAAGCATCGCCACTACTCGGGACGACGCCCCAGCGCAAGGTGTCCTGGGGAGTGGGGATGTCGGGAGAAACTGAAAACACCCTTCGGCAGCCCTAGATGAAGTCCGCCCTAAGTCCTACGGACCACCTACAGGACAGACCCCAATGTGCGAGGAGAGGAGGATGGGCACTCTAGGGCAGATCCCTAAGGTAGTGCGAGGGGACATGGCGGAAGGAGGCACCGAGGCAGTAAAGGAGGGATAAAGACTAAAATAAAAAAAAAAAAAGAGAATAGCAAAGGCCCAAACCAAGAAAAAGATAGCCAACTCTGTTAAGAAGGGATAAAACCTTTATAGGTACATTAGGGAGCAAAGAAAGACTAAGGCAGGGATACTGAGGCTGAACAAAGAGGAAGGTGGTTGGGCAGAGGCGACAGTGAAAAGCAGGGATACTGAACAAATCGACCATGGAGTTCTATTGGAGCACCTGCAGCTCTTTTGTGGGCTGTCTGGTACAGTCCTCAAATGGTTCCATTCTTACCTTATGGACAGGTTTCAGAGAATTGCCACTGGAATTTATTCATCTGGCGCTCACTCCCTGCCTTGTGGGGTACCGCAGGGTTCCATTCTAGCCCCCCATGTTGTTTGCAGTGTATATGCTGCCATTAGGAGATATCATCAGGCGATACAGTCTGGGTTTTCATTGCTATGCAGATGATACTCAGCTGTATTTGTCTATTTCTGCACGGACAAGATGATGCACTCTCCGTGCTAAATAACTGCCTTGCTGAGATCAGACTTTGGATGAGTTCCAGCTGGCTGAGACTGAACCCGGATAAGACTGAGGTGCTGGTAGTGGACACAGGTCGTCCGGGGGCAGGTTTGGGGCTGGAAAATCATCAGGCTTATTACTTGGTGGTATGTCGCTCACTCCCTCCGATCAGGTGTGTAACCTGGGCGTTATTTTTGATGATGGTTTGACCCTAAAATCTCAGGTGTCAGCTGTCGTCAAATCCTCTTTTTACTATCTGAGGAATATCACCCGGGTGAAACACCTGGTCCTCCAGGTGATCTTCCAACATTGGTCCATGCCTTTGTCACTACCCATCTTGATTACTGCAGTTCCCTCTACCTAGGGCTACCTGGGGTTGATATCCGCCACCTGCAGCTGGTGCAGAACGCGGAGGCCAGGCTTTTGACTGGGACTTAGAACCAGTCATATTACACCTGTGCTCTGCTAACTGGACTGGCTGCCTGTTTGGCGGATCACCTTTAAGGTTGGTTTACTAACCTTTAAAGCCCCACATGATCAGGGACCCGTTACCTGAAAGATCTCCTGGTACACTACTGCACCTCCGTCCTCTCCATTCTGCCAACGAGGGATTGCTGGAGATTCCAGGGTTCATAAAGACATCAGGATCTCGTGCCTTTGTCTTTCAGTGCCAACCCTGTGGAATTCCTACCTCATTGGTTGAGAGAATGCCCAACTGTCGATAGATTTAAAATAGAGTTGAAGACTTATTTATTTAGTTTAGCTTTCTAGCTATGAATGATTTGTTTTAATGTCTGTTTTAGAATTTTATTTTTATGCATATGGTTTTTATGTACAGCACCTTGGTTTTGAATGGCGCTATAAAAATAAAGATGATTTGATTTGATCTGAAATACTTCTGCCCAGTATTCACAATGGAAAAGCAGGGGGAAATACCTAATCCGGTCAATAGAAGCACTCTGGATAGGGGGGTTGATATTAGTCCTTTCACAGAAGAAAGGCTTCTGAAAGAACTCTTAAAACTGAAGGTGGATAAAGCAATGGGGCCTGATGGGATTCACCCCAGAATTCTAAAAGAACTAAGGGAAGAACTAGTAGCACCACTGACTACCCTTTTAATAAATCATGGGAGGATGGTGTGGTACCTGAGGACTGGAGGAGGTGGATGTGATTCCCTTCACAAAAGGGAGCATGCCACAGAGGCAGGAAACTACAGACCTGTCAGTTTGACCTCAGTGGTAGGGAAATGATGGAACTACTTCTGAAGGAAAGAATTGTTGAGTACCTAGAGGCCAGTGAGGCAGAGGACCCAAGGCAGCATGGATTCACAGCGGGAAGGTCATGTCAGACAAATCTATTTGATTTCTTTGACTGGGTGACCAAAGCAGTAGACCAGGGAGGGGCTGTGGACATGGCCTACCTAGACTTTAGCAAGGCATTTGACACAGTCCCACGCAAAAAATTAATAAACAAATTAACCAGCCTGGGAGTGGGTCCCAGGGTGGTAGCCTGGGTAAAACACAGGTTGGACAAAAGGACACAGCGGGTAATAGTAAATGGAGTCCACAGTGAAAAAAGGAGGGTTACTAGTGGGGTACTGCAGGGTTCAGTACTGGGGCCAGTCCTTTTTAATGTCTTTATAAGTGACATTGGGGAGGGACTGGAAGGGAAAGTATGTCTCTTTGCAGATGACACAAAGATCTGCAACAGGGTTGATACACAAGGTGGGGTGGAAAGGATGAAAAGGGACTTGGCAAGGTTGGAGGAATGGTCAAATGTATAGCAGCTTAGATTCAATGCAAAGAAGGGCAAAGTAATGCACCAGGGAAACAAAAACCCAGGGGAAGAGTACACAATAGGGGTGAGATACTGACAACAACAAAAATGGAAAGGGACCTGGGGGTAGTCATATCAGATGACCTAAAGGTGGGCCAGCAATGTGAGAAGGCAGTAAGGAGGGTTGGGGGATACTGGGATGCATAGGGAGAGGCATCACCAGTAGAAAACAGGAAGTTGTTGGCCCTCTGTACAGACAGTTGGTAAGACCACATCTGGGTAGTTCTGGAGACCCCATTTCCACAAAGTCATAGACAGGGTGGAGGCTGTCCAGAGGGAGGGCAGCAAAATGATGCAGGGTCTGCATCCAGAAGACATATGAAGGAAAGACTAAAGGAACTAAAGATGTATAGCCTCGAGGAAAGGAGGAGAGGGGACATGATAGAAATTTTCAAATACCTCAAGGGAATCAACAAAGTCCAAGAGGGTAGCATCTTTCAGAAAAGATGTGCAAAAACAAGGGGCACAATTTGAAGATAGAGGGGACAGCTCAGAGGTAATGGAGGAAGTATTTTCACAGAGAGGGTTGTGGGTACATGGAACAGCCTCCTGAGGAGGCCGAGAGTCAAAAACGGGAGAATTCAAGAATGCATGGGACAGACATAAGGCAATTCTAGTTGGGGGTAGGAGGAAGTAGGCTGTTGGTTAACTAGGATCTGCAGCTTATCTGTTAGGTATGGAAATGAGCAGACTAGGTGGGCCAAACGGTCCTTATCTGCCGTCAAATTCTATGTTTCTGTGTTTCATTGTTGTATTAATTGGTTTCAAAGCTTCATCTGTGCTACATTGTAGCTACATTGTTGCTTAATAATGATGGCTTACAGTATTTAGTACTTAAGTACTTAGCTGAAGATCGCGCCGTACATTGAAAAAAAAAAAAACACAATTGTGTCCCATGCTTTTTTATGGCCTGTAAGTCATTATGTGATTAAACAAATACAGCAGCTGTCTAATAAAAATACCCTGCACCGCCTTGCTTCACCATCCACTCACCTCACACCAAATTGATGGCCTCCTTCAAAAGAAAATGCTGCTCCTACGCTGCTGAATACAAGTTAAAAGTAGTTCAGTATGCAGAATCAAACAGCAATGCCACCACAGAGAGAGAATTTAATGTGAACGAAACTCATTTGAGATCAGCACAGAAAAAATTGGAGCTTCTGTCCTTGACAAAATGTTAAGAATTATGTCCACCTCACCCGTGGCAGGGATCGAGGCAAAGCTTTGTGAGTGGGTTTTCCAGCTAAGGTAAAAGGGGTGTATTGTTAACCGAATTTCAATCAGACTGCAGGCACTGGTGATTTCACAAAGTACTTCCATTCGATTCAAAGCTTCAGCCGGTTGGTGTACCCGTTTTATGTGGTGGTACGGGTTAACTTTAAGGCAGAGAATGCACATTGCCCAGAAGCTCCCCAAAGATGTAAATAGAAAGGTGGAAATTTTTCACAACGTTGTGTTAAAAGAGAGGAAGCAATATAATTACCCTCTAATTTCTATCTGCAACATGGATGAAATTGCAGTGAGTTTTGATCTCCCATCAAATAGAACTGTTCATATAAAGGGGGAAAAAACTGTTACTGTCCGAACCTCTGGAGCTGAGAAATCTTACTTTTTGGTGGTTCTCTGTTGCCTTGCAGACGGGACTAAGCTAAAACCAATGGTCATATTTAAACGAAAAACCCAACCGAAAGAAAAAATGCCACAGGGTGTTCTAGTAGAAGTAAATGAAAAGGGATGGATGAATGAAGAGTTAGTAAATAAATGGACTGATGAAATTTGGAGCGACCCTGGTTCCCTCATAAACAAGCAGAGCCTTCTAGTGTGGGATATGTTTCGTGGACATCTTGTAGACTCTGTAAAACAGAATTTGAGAAACCGACAATCACACTCTGCAGTGATCCCAGGTGGTTGTACATCCCTACTACAGCCTCTAGATGTCAGTCTAAATAAACCGCTTAAAGTGAACATGAGGAATCCATGGCAGTGGATGGTAACAGGTACAGATCAGTTTATTATTTTTATGTGTTTTATTGTGGTTTTATTTCACCTTCACACTGACAAATTTGTTTGGGTTTCAGGTGACAAAGAACTGACTGCAGGAGGGAATCTAAAAAGCCAAACTACGGCAGGTATGCAAGTGGGTAACGGTGCCTGGAATTCAATACCAGCTGAGGCCGTTGTAAAGTCATTTTAAAAATGTGGGATTTTGAACAGCCTTGATGGAACTGAAGACCATATCCTTTATGATGATTTGCTGTGCTCTGATGCCACTCAACCAGACGAAGGAGAAAAGGACAACAATGTGGCAGAGCTCGCTGACATGTATGAGGACGCTCCCTTACTTCACAGCAGCTCCATAGTCTGTTTGAATCAGATGATGAGGATGATACTGATTTTTGGGTTTCAGCGATGGGGACTGATACAGAAGCTCCCAGACAAATCAGTTTTTTTTTTAACATAATCGAATCAATAAACGGATGTTTTCCTTTTTATAATTCTGTTGTCATCATTGACTCGTTGCATTCTGTTCTAAAAATAAGTTCAAAAAGTCATTTCGACTTATGAGCGAGTCTGTGCAGAGCGTGCAAATGCGCAGAGCTGAAAAGCACCCCCCAACCTATGAGCAGATTGACTTATGAATGAGTATATACGGTAATATAAATTATATTCCATTTTCTCCGGCGGGTCTAGTCCATTCTCGTGGGTGTCCCCTTCCAGGAGGATGTAGCGGTATGTTTTGCTCCACTCTCGGGACCCACTACGTGGGCCTCCAGATTAATGAGAGAGCCCAAGAAGGAAAATAAGAAGAACATTTGCTGCTCATACCTTTTCTACTGCTTCCATACTCAGGCCACTCCCCCACCCCCACCAAAGAATAATCATATCCATTTTTATTTTTAGAAGGATCACTGCTATTTTATCATAAATGCAGCCCTATCAGGGATCTATGTTTTAAGCAGGAGGCTGTTTCCAGCCAGATGTAGTAATTGGAAAAGAAAAGCCTGAGCTGTTGTATATGCCCTTATGCCCAACTCTGGGGATACTTCTGAGAATCACTGTGCCACCCTCTTAAATTCCAGAGTCAGTAACCTCACTAGAGACAGCACTGAGTACAGTCAATAGTGCAGCTCTCCAAGGTACTATCCCTGTAAGGCATGGCTCATCTGAGGTAGCTATAAATATGTTTCACCAAACATCTGCGAGCTTGATGAGGATTGGTGCAGGCAAGGTGCCCTAAATAATGAGTCCCCTGCCCTTCTCTCCAAACATCCACCTTTGGGGGGTCCAAGTATGTTATTTGTTTTGGGGGATAAGGAAAGCCCCCGACCTCTCCCTGCCCCGTATACCGGGTAACAGCTGACACTTTCACAGCGACACTGTTACAGTGACACCAACCCATTGAATCCTGAAGTGTCAACGGATTGCTGGAACGATGACAGAGTCATCAACTCCGGAGTTTGGCTGCTCCCCACGGCCTCCGCCCCCACCAGTTGGAATCCACAAGTCGGGAGGCGGGGGCAGAGCCCCCACATGGGGGTTCGGGGCACAACACCCCTGCATGTACACCAACAGGTGCTGGTGTAGTCTCTGGTCCCACCCCACCATAGTGCAACCCTAACAGAAGTGTAGCTCTGGTGAATTAGCAGTATCTTATCTTCTTTGAACACAACAATGCCTCTTCAGATGGTGATCAGTACCTGAGTACCTAGTTCAGAAAGTACAGCAAGTCAGCAGGTATTTTGTACTGATCACAGCACCAGAGGGATCAGATTTGTACATTCCTCATTTTAAACCTGGGTCACTCTTCCCACCCCCTTCTCTCCCCCACCAACTCACTAATTCAGATATTCATCTACCTGAGTCAACAGTGTCAAATATTGGTTAGCTCAACTTAGATTTCTAACTAGATATCTTTGCTGGGGCTACCAAAGTCTAGTCAGTCTCTACTATATAGTGCTAACGTCACGATGTTCAAGCAACTGCTTAGGCATTAGTCTGGTGCCTCATGGAGACGTATATTGCCATCTCTGCTGCAATGGATGCCACTTCCTTTTCCCTTCTGATGAAAGGGGTATATCAACCACTGAGGGCTTCAAATCTCAAACACCTATAGTAATTTAGATTCAGTAGCACCATCAAGGCAAAAGCGTTACTATCTGCATTGCACAGCCGTTCCACCCAGATCAATCTAAAGGTCCTGATGTGAACGGTGTGATAGGACATCAAGAGATACAGTATCTGAGGCTCCAGCCTTCCCTTCGCTATTGTAAGCACCCCCAAATAGATGAAATAGACAGGAATTATATTTCTTATAGTTTTTGATGCTTCATGTGGGGGGGGGGGCTGTAGGGCACATCATCCAGGGCACATGTTACCTGTAGGTTTTCTATGGAACTTGTTCTGTCAGGAAGAAAGAGAGTTCGCACAAAGTGCTGTGGTGTGCGATCCAGTGCACCTTAGGAACCAAAATCATCTTCATGTATTCTGCCAACTGTTTTCTTGTAGTCTCTGTAAAAAAAACGAATATCCTGCATCATGGATGAGGCTGCAAGCTGACCAGTGGTTTTGAACTGTCGTCTCCTGACTGGATTCCATCTGTTTGCTGCTTGCCGCTGCTCCTTCAGGGAGATCAGATGATTATCCTCCAGAGGTATGCCATGCTCCTTCTGGCTTCAGCTGGGGTATTATATATTTGCACCCCTTCTTCCCACAAAATCTTCATTCTTGCTGGGTAGGGGGTCTGAAATCATATTTGCCTAGCCCGTAATGATTTACTCAAATGTAGGTATTGCATATGATGCCTTGTTATGTCCACTGGGTAGTCTTGATCTAGAAATAGCCTGGTTCCATTATATTTATTGTCCTTCTTTTGCCAGGGTATTCTAAGCACCTCTTCCTTAATGTGGTAGCTCACAAATTTCATTAGTATAGGTCTGTGAAGCGCTCGGGCCCTGTCGGCTTTGGCTGAAGTGCTCTGTGGGCCTGCTCAATTCACAGATCCATGAATAGATATCACAAGTCGGAAAAGGAAGGTAATAATCCTCTTTACAAGATGCTGGTTATGCCCCATCTGGAGTACTATGTGCAGTACTGGAGGCCACACCTTCACAAGGACATTAACCAAATTGAGGCTGTCTAGAGAAGGGCAACCAAAATGGTGAAGGGACTGCATCAGAAAACATATGAGGACAGATTAATGGAGCTCAATATGTATACCCTAGAGCAAAGGAGGGAGAGAGGTGATATGATTGAAACATTCAAACACCTTAAGGGCATGAACAAAGTAAAAGAGTCTAACATGTTTCAATATAAGAAAAATAGCAGGACAAGAGGACACAGCATGAGATTAGAAGGAGGCCGATTAAGGGGTAATGTGAGGAAGTTCTTTTTCACAGAAAGGGTGGTGGATGCATGAAACGGCCTACCTCAGGAAGTGGTGGATATGAATACAGTGCAGGGCTTCAAAAAGGCATGGGATAGGCATAAGGGAGCAATACAGATGAGTATGACTAGATAGGGCATTGACAGAGCAAAGCCGATGGCACATTTATAAGGTAGAAAAAGAAATAGGCAGACTGGATGGGCCTTGCAGTCCTTATCTGCCGTCAACTTCTATGTTTCTATGTTAATGATGGCAGGGCAAGTACATCTTTCAGGAGGTCTGCCATAAAAATCACACATGTGCCTTGTTCATAGGTTCATAGAAGTGTACGAGCAGTGAAGGCATATGTAAGGATGCCCATTGTACGCTCGCCACCCATATGTCCTATGGGTGGAAATCAAATTTTTTGTTTCCCATATGTTTATCCAATCTTTGCTTAAAGGTATTTAAATTATCACTATTAACAACACTTACAGGTAGTTATTCCACAAACCCACAACCTTCTGTGTGAAAAATAGACTCTTCTAGTGGATATACATTTTCTCCAATGAGTTTATAACCATGACTCTAGTTGATTTGATGTTGGAGGCAGTAGTAAGTCCAATTGTGGTTCTTAAATTATCATTTTTTAAGGTTTGATATACCAATGTTAAGTCACCCCTTATTTGTCTGTATTTCACAGAAAATAGGTTAAGTTTTTAATCTATCTTCGTAACTATTACTATCTAAAGATGATACTTTTTTAGTGAATTTATGCTGAACACCCTCAGCGAGTTTTAAACCCCTTATACAAGTTAGTGCACAAAATTGAGAGCAGTATTCCAAGTGGGGACGTACCAGACTGGTGTAGAGTGGCATAATAACCTTGGAGTCTCTACTTTTGATATTTCTTAAAATAGAGCCAATTATTTTATTACATTTTTTAACTTTAATTATATTATTTTTTTCGAAAGTTAAATTATCTGAGATTATGACACCCAAATCCTTTTCTTCCAAAATACTTTTTAGATAAACATTGTTTAAGGAATAATTGAAGGGGATGTTATTTTTGCCCAAATGTAAGACTTTACATTTGTCAACATTAAAAAACATACCATAAGCCTTTGCCCAGTTTGATAGGTTGTTTAAATGATTTTGTATGGAGCATTTATCATGAAAGGTGCTTACCAAACTACCCATTTTACAGTCATCAGCATGTTTTGTCGACCCATATCTTATCAGTAGTAGGCAGTGTAGAGACCATAATATTAAACTAGTATCGGACCCAGGACGGAGCCCTGGGGAACACCACTAGTCACCACACCCATCGCAGACAGGTGACCCTTGACTGATACCTGTTGAGTTCTGTTTTCCAACCATGACTGTATCCAGTTTATAATATTAGGTTGCAACTTAATTTTGACCAATTCTTGTAGTAAGACTTTATGTGATATTTTATCAAAAGCTTTGGAAAAATACAAAAATATTACATCTACCGGAATACCCAAGTCCAAGGCAGCGCTTGCTGGTTCAAAACAATGTAGTAGGTTGGTCAAAACTGATCTTTCAGTCACAAAACCGTGTTGAAAGATATCTACTATTTTATTTCTTTCTAAATGATCTATAATATGGGCTTTAAGCAATCTTTCCACAATTTTGCCTATGATGGAAGTCAGGCTTATGGGCCAATAATTGTTAGGGTCATGTCTGGATCCACCCTTATATATGGGTGTAACTATAGCCTCCTTCAAGCCTGAACAACTTTACCTTCTCTGATTGATGAATTAAATAACACGACTAGAGGACCAGAAATTGAATGACTAATTTTTTGTAAAAATCTGGGTGGAATACCATCAGGACCAGGAGAGCTGTTTGATTTTAAAGATTTAATTTGTTTTGCAACCTCCATTTTTGTAAAAACAGGAAAACTAGAATTATTTACTAGAAGAGGCGTATTTGCAGCTTCCTTAATTTCGAAAACTTTTAGAAATGTCTCATTTAGAATTGTAGCAGTAGTTGTTTCATCTAAAATAGGTATATCATTGATGTTAAAGAGTCCGATTGTATGATTTCTTTCTTTCATGGAACCAATATAATTATAAAATTGTTTTTTGTTGTCTTTAACTTTAGTAACTAAGTTAAATTCAATTTTAGATTTAGATGATTTAATCATGTGTTTTAATTTTTTGGCTGCAATTTTGTATTTTTCCAGGAGACTGTTGGAATTAACTTTTTTATATTTTCTATATAGTTTTCTTTTTTTTTGTAATTGTTTCTTAATTTTTGAGGACCGCCAAAGAGGGACACGTTTATTGTTGCAGTACTTCATTCTATAAGGAACCCAATTTAAGAGACAAATATTGATTTTGTTATTAATTAAATCCCAAATTTGTAATAAATTTAGGTTATTTAGTTCCGTCTCCCAATTCCATTTAGATAAAAAATCATTTATTTTTTCATAGTTTGCTTTATTAAAGTTTTTGATTTTAGTAATGCCATTTGTGCTTGGAAAGTCTGCTATGTATTCATCATTGACCATGCAATGATCACTATCACCCAGAGGAGGAAGTATTTTGATGTTATCAATTTTCTTATTAACATTGGTGAGTACAATGTCAAGGATATTGTTACCACGGGTAGGTTTATTAACTATTTGTTCTAGGTTAGATTCAATAAAAGTATCCATAAACATCTTTTCAGTATTTGAAGCTGATGTATAATTGTCCCAGTAGACAGTTGGAAGATTGAAATCACCCATCAGTATATAGGGAGTATCAATGTGTACCTCAGATATTTCTTTTATTAAACTTTGATTTTCATCATTAGTTAAACTAGGAGATCTATATATTAGCCCAATTACTAGTGGACTATGGGGGAGACAAATTTTGACCCATAAGCTCTCATCATTACTTGTTTTAGTTTTAATTGTGTTTGCTTTCAAGTGTTCATCAATGTATAATACAACACCTCCTCCCTTTTTATTTTCATTTCGGTTTTTGTAAAACTTATTATATCCCTTTATGTCAGTGTTCCAGTCTTCATCCTTATACCAAGTTTCAGTAACTCCACAAATTGATATTTTTTGTGCTTGAAGGATGTAAGTAAGTTCTTTCTTTTGTTAGTAGACTTCTGGCATTAGTTAATATAATATTTATATTTGGTTTAGAAATGACACCAGTAGTGTTCGTTTGGGGAATTTACGTTGATTATGGATGCAGGGTTTGAAGAATAGTTAAAAATTGAGGTTCAAGAGTTGTATCTAGAACATATAACTCCCCCCCTTGCTGGAAGTTTAAACAACTATTGATAGAATGCACTATGCTTTCGCCTAATAGCCTACTACACCTCCTGCTGAGATGGAGTCCGTCCCAACAGTAGAGGTTTGATTTACCATAAAAGTCCTCCCGTGAGTTATACATTGTATATCTTGTTTAAGACACCAACATCTCAACCAATTATTTATTTCTCTCATTTTACATTATTGGGAAAGATTTGCTCTTGGAATAGGCAAGATTTCAGAAAGGACTACCTCACATCCTAAATCCAATAATTTGTTTGTTAATGCAACATAATCTTCTTTTAGTTTTTGAGAAGAATCCTTTAGAACATTGTTGGCTCCTATGTGAACTATTACCAAAGGTTTAAAACCTGAGTTTTGTAAGATATTGCTGGACATCTCTGTGATGTCAGTAATGCCAGCACCCCTGAAGCTTGAAAGAGTTCTATTTGTGTTGTCAGGGTTGCAAATGATTCTATCAATATGTTTGATTATAGAGTCTCCTAGCACTATAACCTGTCTTTTTTTGCAAACATCATCTTGATTTAGGTCCAAGTTGTCGCAATTTTCTAGTGAAATCAAGGGATTTACATCAACTTGGTCATGTTTTTTGGCCTCTCTGGTGTCAGTAACATTTTGTAGATTGCTGGGAAGAAGAGGTGAAGAATTAAACTCTGCATTTGAAAGATTCATATTTGTTATAGTAAATATTGGGTTTTCTATATTTTCAAACTTTTCAGAAATGGGACACTTATTGTTTCTGGATTCTGGCCTGTATCCGAGATATGTGTTAAGGGATCAAAGGAACTGAAAGTAGAAACCATAAATTGATCTGCTCTTCTGCCGTTTTTTGGATTTTTTTGAATTTGTAAACTGTACCAATCTTCATCTGCATTATCAGATGGATCTTCTTCCCTTGTTCTCTTAACACTAACTTTTTTCTTTTCTTTTTGTGCAGGGGGTATTTCAATAGGTTCTTGACAAGTGGTGATAATTTCGTTTGCCTTCTGGCATTTTGATAATGGTCTAAGTTTTTTCCCCAACGTTTGGGCTTTTTGCCTACCACATGTACTTTGGTGGGTTGGGAAATATCACTAATTTGATTTTTAAATCTACTAGACATTTCCTGTTGGCTGGTCTCTAAAAAGCTTAACCTATTGTTAAACAATTCCAATTCGGCAGTTAAATCGTGGTTAACTTTACATTTAACACAGCTAAAGGGCAAGGTGAAGTCGTTTATCTCAGATATTAAGTACGTATTACAGGACTGACATCTGCAACCAAAGCACTCTTTGTTTATTTGGATAATATCTTCCATATTTTTACGTAGTAAGTTTAACTCCAAGATGGTATATTACAGTTTATGAAGGTATTTGACTTCTCAAGCTGTCTGTTGAACAAAATACAGTAAAGCTTAAAACAAGCTACAATAGAGTATAGGAATAGTATTGATTGTCTGGAAAACTCAAAGTCACCTTCCATCTTCCTCCACCTCTGGGGCCGACAGATGCCGCTTCAGCCTCTGCCACGCCGCCTCTGCTCAGCACAAACTCACTAGCTGGAGCCGACAGTTAGTAGCGCTATTGTGCTGATGTCACCAGTTGCTATGGTGATCAAAGGAGACAACAAAGCAAAACAGTGGGGCCGGGTAATGTATATAGCTTTGCCTTTATAAAGGCGAGCTAGCCAACACCAAAAGCAGCTTGTTTCCGATCCTCTGGGAGGCCCAAAGTGTCAATAGTCTCGCTTAGAATAGCTCTCTAGATCGATACATTTATCTTGTAGTACCTCTGTACAATGTAGTAGAGACTCCAGGACTGTG
Source organism: Neoceratodus forsteri (assembly GCA_016271365.2). Lineage (NCBI taxonomy): Eukaryota > Metazoa > Chordata > Ceratodontiformes > Ceratodontidae > Neoceratodus > Neoceratodus forsteri. The sequence goes on from JADMNL010000022.1 coordinate 55,496,956, forward strand.
CCAAGGTGTACAGCGCTGTCTTCAACTACAACCACACGTTCTTCCACTTTTTGCACTCTGCCTTCCACTCGATCCAGCTTTGCATTTAGTTGAATTCTTGTTTATTCTCTTCATTAGATGCCCAAATTTCTTTCAGCATAAGTTTAAATCTACTTTTTGTACGTTTGTCTTCCTTGCAGTCAGTATTGTAACTCAGACCTTTCGAGCTGGCAGGGGACATGCTGCGACTGCGATCCAGGCTGTTGTCTTGGTATCTGGAACCATCCTGCCGCATTTTAGTTCACTGAGCTTTGGATCTATTTTGTGTGTCCTCCCCCTCACTTTTGTTAGGCATTTTTGATCTTTTGAAATTATCTTAGCTGCCGGAGGGGAGGGCGGTGGAGGGAGGGAATTTTATTTCTTGGTGGGAGCCTAGCTAATCACCTAGGCTGCTGAATGATCCATGACATCACTGGAAGTCTGGTCAGCACTGATTTTGGTGAATTGGTTGTCACCCCAGAGCCCTGAACAGCTGTCCAGTTCAAACTAAGATCTTCAACAGCTGGTCCCTGGGGTGGGCATTAAAGGCCAATCACCACAAAAACATTGTGACCAAAAAAGTAAATTGTAGATTGGGTGCCGTACATGGCCTTCTGCTTAAAGACCTCAGACATATAATAGTAAATCAGTTGTTACTCCTGATTTTGGATTATGGATGCTACATATATGGACATGCGCATGCAACAATACTAAAAACAAAAGTGGAAGTCACTTATAACAGCCTGGCTAGGTTTATATTATGTTGTGATGATAGGACTCATCACTGTATAGTGTATGAAAAATTAGGTTGGTTGACACTGGAAAATAGAAGGAAATTGCTTTGGATGGGTCTGATAAATACCATGTTGAATCAAAATAAACCAATAATACTGGTTAATAGATTGCAAACAGTTGAACACAAACAAAATTTGAGGTATAACAAAACTAGGGAATACATCAAATCCATCCCTGAGAATAAATATGGGAAAATGACATTTACACAAACAGTGGCAAATCTTTGGAATAACATTAATCCAGAAATCAAGAAATTGGTTTCCAAGCCAGGCATATTCCTAACAGTGATGAAACAAGAATTGAGCACACGGTGCCCTTGTATAATGTGAAATCCAAATATATAGAATAGTGTATGGGTGACTATACACAACAAGGCTATGTTTCCATCGCGGGGATATGATGATGTCATACAGACCTCGAGAACGAAGGTCGAGGGTCCATTTGACATCATCACATCCCCGAGATGGAATCAAAGCCTTGTTGAGTCTGGTCACCCATATACTATTTTATATAGTATATGGTTCCCAGAAATGTCCGACGCCACAGGTGGAGGGTCTTATAGCCCCTGGACGGTCCGTTATATCCCATAATGCCCATCCTGGAGGGTATTATTACACTTAGACAATGGATTACAGATGCTATTTTTGGGAAGAAAATACAAGACAAAAATTTATATATAAAAAAATAAGTAAAAACGAAGCAGAAGTAGTGTTTGTTGTAAAATAGTTCCAATGGTGTGAAGTGCTGGAATCACCACCAGAGGTTGCTGCTCTGTATTTTTTATGGTCTTTCAGATTAGCTTGCCCTCCTGCTTCGTATCTGTTTGTGTCTCACATACACACACACAAACATTCCCCAATTGAGAAATGGTGTCCAAGAACAAGAGAAATCTAGAGTGGTGAGTTTTAGTGAGACTTAATTTTGTTTAATGTGATAGGGATTAGAAGTGTGGCAGGAGTCTGCCACTGTTTTTAAAAGTAAGCACAGGATTTAGAGGGAGCACAGCAGTGAAGGGAAACGGAAGACTGGGAAGTTTCTGTTACGCGAGGTGGAGCGAGCTGGAAATAATGTAAAAATGGATTTTTTTTTTTTGTGGTGACAGAGATGAAGAGAGTGAGTTCAGGAGGCGGTATGAGGCTGTCTGTGACATTTAATTTTAGCTGCAGGCTGGGCTTCGGGTTCGGGCTGTCGTCTCGGTAGCTGAGTAATAAAACGGCGTCTGGCAAGTTTCGGTTCCAAATGAATGAGTTGGCACTTTTTCTGAGTGGGCCATTGTTAAGAAATAATGGCCTGGGTGCCTGGCTCTTTCAGCCAATCAGGAAGCGAGTTTGAATTTACCCATTATCTAAAATCTTTTAGTATATGCCTAGTTACATCATATTGTGCTGTATTTATATTGTTGCAATGTCTGCATGGTATGTTATGTCATATTGTTATTTGTACAAATATGAAACTTTTGAACCTTGTAAATAGGGCTGTTTTTGACCTAATGGTGTATTGTGCCAACATATTTTACCTGTATAACAATAAACTTACTACTACATATTCAGGAAGCATATCCAATCCCATTTGTAGTAATGGAAGGAGACCCTGCAAAGTGACCATTCAGAACTTCTTGTATTCTTCGAAGAAGTTGAGATCCCTTAGATCCAGAACAGGCCTTAGGTCTCCTGTCCACTTTGAGACAAGGAAGTATCCAGAGTGAAGCCATGTGTTCTTCTGTTCTAGCGGGACAGGTTTTATTTTTGAAGTAGAGTCTGCAGTTCCTCCATCAACAGGGGTAGATGCCCTGGAGGATATGTTGTCACAAGTCACCTGATTGATTTTTTCAACTGGGTCACCAGGGAGGTGGATGGTAGCAAAGCAATAGACATCATTTACCTGGATTTTAACAAGGCCTTCAATTCGGTGCCATGTAAGAGGTTAATCAGCAAACTGAAGGAACTGGGGGTCGGGGAGAAGCTAACAAGGTGGGTAGCAAGCTGACTAAGTGGCAGATCCCAGAGGGTGGTGGTGGTGGGGGAAGAGTTATCCAGTGCCAAGAAGGTAGCCAGTGGAGTCCCGCAAGGATCGGTGCTGGGGCTGGTGTTGTTCAATACCTTCATAAACGACATTGGGGAAGGCATAATGGGCAAGATGTGCCTGTTTGCTGATGACACCAAACTCTGCGGGAGGGTGGATACAGTTGAAGGGAGACAGGATCTACAGGAGGACCTCAGGAAATCTGAGAGATGGTTGGAGATCTGGCAACTTGGCTTCAATGCCAAGAAATACAAAGTGATGCACATTGGGGCCAAAATTCCTAGGACTGAGTATCACCTGGGGGAATTCAGGTAGCAGCATCAGAGGAAGAGAAAGATCTGGGGGTGGTGATCACCAGTAACCTGAAACACTTCTCGCCATGCAGGAAGGCAGCAGCAATGGTGAACATGATGTTAATGTGTATGGTCAGGGGATTCAGCAGTATGCAGAGTGAAGTCATACTGCCCTAGTACAGGTCACCGGTGAAATGGCATTTAGAATATGGGGTAAGGTATTGGAATCAATATCATAAGAGGGACATCAGCTTGTTAGAGACGGTCCAAAGGAGGGCAACAAAGATGATAGGGGGACAGCAGGGGAAGTCTTACAAGGAGAGGCTGGGAGCCCTGAGAATGTTTTCCCTGGAGGAGAGGGGAGAGAGTGGGTGGGGGATATGACAGAGACCTTTAAGTACCTGAAGGGAATAAACAGAGTAGATAGGGAAGGTTTCTTTAAGCTGAGTGACAACAGATCTATGACGGGGCACAGTTTGAAGCTGGTTGGGGGGGAGCAGGTTTAGGAGGGATGTTCGGAGGCATTTTTTCACAGAAAGAGTGGTGGCAAATGGAATGTACTGCTAGAAGAGGTAGTCTCAACGAAGATAGTGGAAGGCTTTAAGAGGGCCTGGGATATGCAAAAAGAGAACCCATGGGACTGTGGTAGGAGAGCTATGAAGGAAGGGTGGACAGGGCCAATGGCATAAACCAAGGACATTGCATTACTAACAAGCAGACTCGGTAGACCATTCTGGCCTTCTTCTGCTGGCTTTTTTATATGTTCATATGTTCGTAAGTGCAGGATGATCTGGAGGATTGTCCAGAAGTTCCAAAGTATGCCCCTTTTCAATATCTCCAGAAACCATGCATCTGTAACCTCTGTATTTTGAATTTGTACATACGTGATTGCTATGACGTGGAACCTCTGTAAAAGAGCCTTTGGCTCACAGGTACTTTCCTAGATAATAAATAAATAAATAAGTACTCACCTCCTTCCACTGGTTTAAGTGAAGGGAGAGTTGACCCCCATACAACAAACCCTGGAGGTAAAGGAGTTTGGGGACTGTATAAAGAGTCAGTGGGGGGGTGACGTCACCAGATCCACCACCTTTAAGTGCTTTTGAATGGGCACCTGGGGTAGTGCTGGGGCTGGCAAGGCCCCTGCTCTTTTGCCTCTGCCCTGTTGTTTGTGGGCTGGGTGCTAACAGCAGCTGGACAAAAGGCACCCCTGTTCCTACCCCTGGGGTGGGTATGGTAGAGGAAGTACACAGACTTCAAAGTCCTACTGGAGGCCTGAAAATCTTTCAGAGCCTCTTGGACCTCATGACCAAACAATTTCTTCCCTCTGAATGGGGCATTAAGAATTGTTTTTTTTTGCACAACATTAGCAAAACCTACCTGTCTGAGCCATGACTATCTCCTGAGACAGATGCCAGAGGCTGCAGTTCTGGCAGAAGCATCTGACACATCATAGGCTGTGCAGAACAAATGCTTTCCCTCATCAGCTCCAGCTGGTGAGAGCTTTCAGTAGTTGTTTCGGGGTACCCTCAGACAAGGCCTGTGCAGTTGCTTTGACCTTTCTCCAGAGGGTACTTCATCATGTGGGCCTGGTAACAGGCAATGCGAAGGCACAATGACGCAGAGGCATATGTTCATTTGCCTATGACATCTAACCTCCTGGATTCTTTATGAGGAGGAAGGAAACTGAGGTGCTTAGGTGCCCTAGACCTGTCATGGGCAGCATTAATTACCACTGAGTCAAGTCTCAGGTTGTGTGACATAAAAAGGCTTCCCAGAAGGGTCCAGATACATTTTGTCTGCCTTCCTGGGGACAGCTGGGGTTCCATGTGAAAACAGCAAGCACAAAAGAATGAGGATGAAAGTGGCGAAGGGAAAACAGTGTGGCCACATAGGACAAGTGGCAAACAGCGATTGCCGAAATGGCAACAGCAGTGCCTCAGTAACTTTCTTGGGGGGGGTCTCTTGGGGCAAAAACATGTTTCCAATACAGCTAGTACATGCAGTTTTAATGATTGTACATAATTCACTGCAGTTCAAGGCTTAACTTTATTTTAATTACAGATTTAATACCTTTTAACAGTGTATGTATCATCCAACAACTACTAATAGTAGTTAGTCAAGAGCTTGTACATGATCCGTCAAAGGGACCCTATTTTAATTTATAGGTGTATAGTATTAAAAAAGCTCGCTGTTTTGTCTAGAATCTGTTTGTTGTCTGAACAGAGAAATAATGTCATCATTTTTTCAGGAGGAAGGTTGAGGCCACCCATGATGTTACCCAACCACTTAGTTCTCTGTGAATTATAGAGGAGACACACCAACAAGACATGTTTTATGTTGTCCTCAGGTGTGTGTATGTGTGTGTGTGTGGGGGGATGGCTCAAGGGCAATGTGAGGAAGTATTTTTTCATGGAGAGGGTGGTGGACACATGGACCAGCCTTCCTGAGGATGTCGTGGGGTCAAAAACAGTGGGGGAATTTAAGAATACATGGGACAGACATAAGGCAATTCTGGTGGGGGGGTTAAAGAAGTAGGCTGTTGGTTAACTAGGATCTGCAGCTTATCCAATAGGTAGGGGAATGGGCAGACTGGGTGGGCCAAGCGGTCCTTCTCTGCCGTCAAAGTCTATGTTTCTATGTTTCTATTCCCACATTTATAGAATGGGGTGGTAATACCTGGTCTCTTTTGTCTGAAGTGAATATATTGTACATCATAAATTTCTAACCTAAATCTGGTTATAAGCCTTCTTAATTCTGGATTAGTAATTTTAGTCAAATATGGTTCAAGAACATGATGGGATTTTATTTGTTTAAACCATCTGAAAAATTTAGTTTCCCCTACGCTACTATAGTTCCTGGCTATGTCCATATCTCTAAGTCTGGTATTAATCATGGTGACTATATCCACCCATGGTCTAAGATAGATTTCCCAGAACACATGCCCAGTCCACTAGGGAAAAGTGATTTCTTAATTAATTGTATAGTCAGAGCCTCAAACCACAATGAGGAGTAATTTATCTCCTCTTCTAAGCATTTCCTAGGTAGGCAGTTTTCCTGAAAAAGGAAAAAGTTTAATATAAAAAGAAATTGTCTTTCTGCCACCAAAGCCTGAAATGAGAACTATCTCAATTCTAATCTAAGGATGGCGGCAGGGACGGCTTGTGGTACCATTAAAATATATCTGTATAGTTTGTTAAAAATTATTTCAAGTTTCTCTAAGTTAGTATTTCCCCAAATTTCCACAGCATAAAGTACACTGGTTTTGATTTTTGCGTTAAGAACCCTTAATGCCCAGGACCACCTTGAAAATGAGCTTGCTCAATGGTGTTTATGCCTGGTTAAATAAAGTGATTGATTGATTGATTGATTGATTGATTGATTGATACCCCTGACACTGAGCTTCGCCCCATTTTGACATTAAAAATTTTGAATCCATTGACCATTGGTGGCAGTTGTCTTCTTGTTTTGTAATTGTTTTAAATGTTCTTTCCAGCCTCGATTTGTTCAAATCTCACTCCCAGGCAGCTGGAGTATTTGACCACTTCGATTTTATCTTTTTTGATCCAGAAACTTGTTTTTTTTTTTAATTCTGTTTCTGAATATTATAATTTTAGTTTTATCTCTGTTGATCTTTAGTTCATGGGAAGCACACCACATAGAGAATGCTTCCAATTTCCTTCTGAGTCCAACTGCTGAGAGTGAGAAGAGAACCAAGTCATCAGCATATGCCAAACAATCAACCCTAGTATTAACTATTTTGGGGGAGTGAAATTCAGGATCATCTAGATTTCTCAGGATATCATTTATGTAAATATTAAATAATGTGGGCGCCAACAGACATCCCTGTCTGACTCCTATGTTAGTTTGAAAATCAACAGTCGTATGTTCAAATTGGTCATATTGGACTTTAGCCCATGTATTTTCATGGAGTCCGATTAGGATGCTAAATAATTCCTGTGGTATACCCAGGTTATTCAGCTTCTGCCATAGTAAATAACGACTTATACTGTCGAAAGCAGACGAAAAGTCCACAAAACATCTGTAAAGCTTCCCCTTCCTAACTTTTGCATATTTCAATATTAGATGTTTCAGCACACAGCAGTGTTGGATTGTTGATCTTTTACTCCTGAAATAATTTTGTGTCTCACTAATGATGTCATGCTGCGCCAACCATATCTGCAGTCGGATCAGAATTATTTTCGTAAATATTTTTTGGGAAACATCTATCAGACTAATTGGTCTGTACAACTTAGGATCTTGTGAATTATCTTTTTTAAATATGGGAAAGATTGTACTACCTTGCCAACTTCTAGGGCATTTATGTCCTTGTATAAATATGTTGTATATTCTTTTAAGGATGGGTACTCACCAGTCAAAGAAGTATTTGTAGATGTCACCTATTATGTAATCTGGTCCTGGTGCTTTGTTAGATGCCAGTTTGGTGACGGCCACTAAAACCTCTGTATCTGTTATGTATATAGGTAGAGTGTAGACTAGGTGGCTCCAGCCTATTTTGTTTTATTCAACAAGGACGGCTTCTTCCTGAGAATAATAAAGTTTGGAGAAGAAAGCCATCCATGTATCAGGTGTGATATAAGCTTCCACTTGGTTTGAATATTTATTATATCCCTGGCTTACTAATCTCCAGAATTGTTTACCATCTCTTGATATTGTGGCCTTCCTTAGTTTTTCCCAGAGTTCTATGGTATGTTTTTGTCATTCCTCTTTCAATATTTTCTTATACTCCTGTCTATCTTTATTTATGTTTTGAATGTGTAACTTATTTTCTTGTTTGATTTGTTTGTAATGTCTAAGTTTCTGATTAAATTCTAATTTGGCTTTCCTGAATTTTTGATTAAACCGGGATTTGCTTTTCATTATTATGTCTGATAATGTTGTTTTCAGTACAGTGAGGTTTAATTGAGTTGTGTTAATCTTATTCCAAATTTGAAGTACTTCATCAAGGTTCATATTCTCCATAATTTGAGTCTGTAAGTTATATAGTACTCTCACATGAAATAAATCATTGAACTGCTTTACAGCGCTCTCACGCCCACTTAATTGTTTTCTGATTTACCATCTCTAGTCCTTCCTTGATGTGTCTTTCTTGGGGCTTTCCTTGAGTTTGTTTCATGTACACATGAACTTCCACTGGGAGATGGGCGGAGTTTGATCGGTCCATAATTTCTATATCGTATACTTGCTTTAAAGCTTCTATATTGGACCAAACCAAATTGATAGCAGATGGACCAAAAGGTCTGGTATAAGTTAATTTCCCTTTACTATCTCCTAGGAAGCGACCATTGAGGATGCACATATTTCATTCATGGAACATTTTCTGGACCTCTTTTCCTCTGCTGTTACATTTAAACATAGAAACATAGAAACATAGAAACATAGAAGTTGGTAGAAATGGACCAGATAAGGACCGCAAGGCCCATCCAGTCTGCCCATTTCTTTTTCTACCTTATAAATGTGCCATCGGCCTTTGCTCTGTCAGTGACCTATCTATTCATAGTCATTTGTATTGCTCCCTTATGCCTATCCCATGCCTGTTTGAAGCCCTGCACTGTATTCATAGCCACCACTTCTTGTGGTAAGCCATTCCATGCATCTACCACCTTTTCTGTGAAAAAGAATTTCCTCACATTCCCCTTAATCGGCCTCCCTCTAATCTCATGCTGTGTCCTCTTGTCCTGCTATTTTTCTTATATTTAAACATGTTAGACCCTTTCACCTTGTTTATGCCCTTAAGGTGTTTAAATGTCTTGATCATATCACTCTCTCCTCCTTTGCTCAAGGGTATACATATTGAGCTCCGTTAATCTGTCCTCATATGTCTTCTGATGCAGTCCCTGCACCATTTGGTTGCCCTTCTCTGGACTGCCTCAATTTGGATTAATGTCCTTGTGAAGGTGTGGCCTCCAATACTGCACGCAGTACTCCAGATGGGGCCTAACCAATGTCTTGTACAGAGGATTATACCTCCCTCACGACAGATATGGCTACCCCACTAATACACCCTAACACCCCCTAGCCTTACCTACTGCTTTAGAGGTCTGCTTGGATGATTTTAGGTCATCAGTGATGATGATGCTCAAGTCTCTTTCTTCCTTTGTGACTGCTAGCAACTCCCCTCCCAGCCTATAAGTGGCTTCAGGGTTTCTCTTCCTATGTGCACGATTTTGCACTTCTTTGCATTAAATCCCAGTTGCCACTCTTCTGACCATTCTGCTAGTTTATCAGATCTCTTCTCATTCTGCCCACCCATCTGGATCATCTACTCTGTTGCAGATCTTGGTGTCATCTGCAAACAGACAAGCCTTACCCTCTAGTCCATCTGCGAGGTCACTAATGAAGATGTTGAATAGGACTGGCCCCAGAACGGATCCCTGAGGTACCCCACTTGTGACTTGCATCTCTTCTGACTGTATACCATTTACCACCACTCTCTGTTTTCTGCCAGTCAACCAGTTTGCCACCCAGTTGACCAACTTACTATACCCGAGCCTACCTAGCTTATTTATCAATCTTCTATGTGGAACAGTGTCAAAAGCTTTGCTGAAGTCAAGGTAGGCGACATCAACTGCTCCCCCTTGGTCCACCACTCTTTGGTATCCTTTGATGCCCTGCGGCTAGTTGCCCTTGAATTTATAACTTGAACAAAAGAGTTTAAATCAAGTGGGCTTTCCGCACATTTAAATTTCCCCTGGGATTCTTGCAGTAAAGTCTCCTACACAGAAGATAGCATTGTTGTCTGTTTCCTCACTGACCTTCTCTAACAAAGCTCTGAGCTGGTTGATTACACCATCTTGTGTCCCTATTTTAGGTGGGTGATACACATTTAAAATTAACATTTGCATTGGTGTATGTTCACAGTCAGCTTTTATAGCCAAAATATTGCTGGAGGGTGTATTAAGGCTGTCAACCTTGTAATTCAGGGAGATTATATATATATATATATATATATATATATATATATATATATATATATATAACTAAGCCCCCTTTATATCTGCCATATTTCTTATCCTTAGTTGCCAATTTGGAATATTTAGCATATCCTGATAAATCTGGTGTCTTATCATCATTACACCAGGTTTCTTGTAGGCATAATATATCAAAGGATTCTAAATAGCTTTTGACTTCTGGATCTGCCAGTTTAATATGGAAGCCTTCTATATTCCATGAAAGTATTTTGACCTCCTGTAAGTAGGTCTCCTGTTTCATTACCTCATTTTGGGTTCTGTTTATTTCCAGTCAATCTCCCTGTATATGTTCTAGTAATGAAAATCTGTTAAGCCTAAGTGAGTTTTCATGGGTGGTGGGAGGTATATTGTCAGGGTTTCCTGTGATTGGGCTCCTTCATGCATTTCTCTTGATAGAGTCATATCTGTGGCAGATATAATGTAAATACCAATGGCATCTAGTTTATGTCCATTCTCCAATAAGGTTTTAGCCATTGCTGCATTTTTAAATGAGTCATCTATCTGAGAGGCATTACCTGATTATCTGTATGTCCTAATTGAGTCTATCAAATTTTATAATGTTAAGCTGCAGCGATCTTGCAAAGAAGGATGATATTTCCCTCTTGATTGTTCCTAGGGAATAATTTCTTGTTGTTTTCCAGCCAAAGATTGAAACTGTCTTACATTCCCACTCTTCTAGCTGGTTAACATCATAGTTTTTTTATTATTTTAATGATTTTCTCTAAATCCTTCCTATTGGAGTTTTCCCTTCATGTCTTGTCTTCCTTAGCCTTCTCGCTTTCCTTTGCAGTCTCTTGTATGCCCTCTTTGTGGGCTATTTTAGTGCCATTCTGTACATTATAGAAAACAGGGACAGTTTGTGAGGGCATTATTATAATATTCCATATCCTCACCATGTAGAGACTGACAGGTGTCAGGGGTGTGACTTGGGATCATCGGCTGTAATGCTCATGCCATTCCACCTCCCCACCCCCACCCTGCAGCCAGTGACAGGCATTGTGGTGTGCCTTGGAGTGTTTGGCCACAAAGTTCACCCATTCTCCTCTGCACCCATCTCGGTGTGTTTCCTTATGGAATGGGATAATATAACGCCAAAGATCCCAAAGCACACCACAACACTTGTCAGTGTCCATAAGGCAGGAGTGAGGTAAAATGACATGGATCTTCTAGCTGAGGACCCAAAGGTACACCCCAATGCCTGTCAGTCTCTCTGCAGGGTGGGGTGAGGTTAGCATCACTCAATACTTCACTGCATTCCTATTATGCATCTCTAACTCCCTGACTAGCCAATGCCAGCGAGACAACATTCGGCATTGACCAATGCTTGTTCTCATTTTCCATTGAGCAGTTTCTTCCACTTCTAGTCGCAACCATCTTGTTACAGCTAATGCAATTCAGTATCAGCTAGAGAAGCACCTTATTTTGAAAACAGAATAGAAGTTCAAAAACAAATTCCTATTTATGCTGTTGGTATATGAATATTAAATACTAACTATATCACAGTAAAAATGAAATGCAACTAGTACAGTAAAGTGAAAATACACAAAGTGCGAGTGCCAATGCCAGTGCTAGTGTCTTTGCTATGCCCAATAGGCAGAGAAGTTGCAATGCAAGGTAGATATCAGTGACTATATCCTGTGTCAGAAAGAAGTTATTTCAGGGATGAGCTCTGCTCTTAGCACACCCAGTTCAGTCAATCACAGAAGTTAATGGAGAAACCAGTCTCCTTACGTTTTTTGACTTTACTGGTTTGGGAAAGCTGGAAAGTTCCACATATGTTTGCCAATAAATCTGAATCAACTTTTCCAGTGAGTCCTTACTATATAATAAATGAATGGAGAAGAAAAATACAGACCAGCTCCCACCACAGCTGACCAACACTGGACTGAATGTTCATGCTCCGAAGAGGTGTCAAGCTTCTAGTTAGCAAGAAACTTCAAAACAAGTCCCGAAGAACTTCTTTGGACAGGCTCTAGTAATTCTGTTGGGCTACTCAATCGGGACACTTCCTTATATTTGTTGGTGCCACAAATGCCCGATTACGTTTCCTGCTTCTATTGGTTCTCCTGTCTCTGTTCTGAAACTGGTCACATCCAGCCACTATTCAGGGAGGAAAAAAAGTAGCAGCATCCAGAAAAACAAGTATTATTGTATACAATGCAATTTATATAACGATGTCTAAGTTCACTCAGGGCAGAAGGCACTATTGTGTCGTTTACCAGTCTTTAATCAAATTAAATGACAACGGGTATCTTCTTCTGGTAGTTTTAGGCTTTCCTATGAAATATATAGATTAAAGAAACATTTATTTATGATTACTATTTAAACTATGTAATTTATATAATTTATTCTAGTTTAAATTATTGTTGTAATTATAAAGGTCTTGCTGATGAAGGGTCCTAAAAATCTTAGAAGTGTTAAATTATCAGAGCTTTATGGTGTAGTTATAATATAGCGACAATTGCCTAAACAGACAGTGTCCTGAAAAAGACTGCAGGCGTGCTGGGGCTGTTGAGACTACAACTGCAAAGCTGCAAAACTGCAAAATCACGAGGTGCAGACTGGCAAATAGACATAAGTGGCTTTAAGTGTACTTACTTTCAGACGGCTCAAAGGTGCCCACAGTTTCTCCTTCCATTTTCTAACAGGTCCTGCTTTTTATTTTAGTGCGTTTACCTCGGAGGTTTCCGATTCACAGGTTAGGCGTCCTGAGAATGTCCCAGAGATATAGCTAGCCTTGGGTACCATGCACTTGCAGATTTTACTTGCCAGATTCAAAAAGATTATTATTTATAGGAAAAGCCAGGTTCCTGAACAGTATCCTGGAAAAATATAACCGTAATTATTTGCAGACTGGCTGGCATCTCAAGGTTCCAGCCAACAGCAGGCAGCAATGGCTAGCAAGCCTAAGAGTCAAAAAGTTGATAGGCTAAGTAGAATTTTAGTTTAATTAAGCTTAAAAGGCTTAAACAGCAATTCGCAGTGTGCTGCCTGTGCACAGAAGAGCTGACCACGCTCTATGCTTTTTCTTTAAAAATGGCGTATCAGCCAGAAAAAATGTCACACATGCATAGTTTGTCTTATATCAGTCTTAGTCTGGGTTATGGCCAGGTCAGTCAATTTAGCCAATTATTAGTTCAGACACTTTATGCACTTTGGGCAGTTTTACATAGTTTGGTTAATCCGAAATCAGGCGAAACCTGTGTCTTATATCTGCCTATGTTTACACCTGTTTGCCAATAAGCACTGACACAAAACCACACAAATTAAAGTATTAGTGCAGTTGTATCTTATAAGTAATTATACAGATGAACGTGTAATCAGTAGTTAGTCAGTAGTTAATCAAGTATTTTAAAATAAAAGAGAATACAAGGGGATTAAAAAATGGACTTTAATCCTCTAAATTGGCTTTGAATCGGTCCCTCAAAACAGAAAGCCAAGAACTGTATTTTTAGAATGTGCAAACACCAAATGAACACCAAACATGCATCGAGAAACATGCAACACAATGCCCAATACAATACAATACAGAATACAAAACATAAAATACAAAATGGTTTAAAACCATTTAAAACCAATAAAACATTAGTTCCAATTTCCCCAAGGCAGTTCTCCTAGGAATATCTGAGGATAGCAGGGCAGAACAAAGAAAAGTTTTTGAACTTTGGCTGGTCCTTGAAGCGACCGACCCCCCCCCCATGGGTTCACCCCAGTGCGCCTCAGGAATGGGCTCCACCAGCGCAATGGACTCCAAGCTCCAGAAGTGGTATGCTGGTGCAGGAAGGAGAGCTGGAAGAAAATCTGCAGCACAAGAAGGTCTGGTACTGGTGAGGATGCTGAATGACTAAGCTGCTATGGCAGGCTCTCTTTACCCTACAAAAACAAGTTCCAACCTGGCTTTTTGTTACATTTCAGGCAGAGGTGGCATACTGTACCTGTTGTAAAGTAAATGAAGCATTTCAGCACCCCTGCTGCCTTTCCTCCTCAGAAGAACAGCATGCAGCTGCTAGTTGTGAACTTTCAGAATCCTCTAGTCAGTGCCATGATCAACTCTGGGAGGGAAAAATCATAGGTTGCCATTTGCCACTCTCCTATGTGGCCAGGCTATTTTCCATTGCCATTTTCTTCCTTGCCCTTTTTGCACTTGCCATCTTGACTGGACATGGGGCAGCAGGTATGTTGTTTGGTCTGCACCAGGCAGCCCAGGTGTTATCCTCTAAGGCTGGGAGCAAAGGAGGCACCACAATGGCAGGAGACTCTGGCATTTCCAGGAACTCAATCAAGTTCTTTTTGGTAGTATTCTGCTCCTCCTGGGCAAATCCCATGGCAGCTTGCAATGACTGCATCCTGGTAAGGAAGGTAGGATCCTCTGGAGGGGACTGTGGTGTGCTCACCATAGAGTCATCACTGCATTTCGCCATACATCCTTACGCAACCTCCTGTATGAACTGTATATACAATATTTTTGTTTTTTAAATTAATTTTACTTATGTATCTGTATGCTGTACCTTATATATGAACTGTATATGTATCTTCGGAGCTGTACACTGTACATAATGTAAAGTTGGTGGTGTATTCACCCCGGGTCGCCCCTGAAAAAGGGACCTTTGGTCTCAGTGGGTTTACCTGGTAAACAAAATCTAAATAAATAAATAAATGTGGAAACAGTAGAGCTGGTGCCATGTTCATATTGGCTCTCAGCATAATCCTCAGCCTTATTCTTCTCTTCCTGCATCATTAGATCAAGATTGTACTCATATTTGTCATTGACAGGGTTGATGGGGAGGAGACAGCTCACTGGCAGCATCATCAGTGGCACAGGAGGTGGCTGTGGCAAGGTACCTTGTGGCATTGATGAGGGATTAGTAATAGGCCCCATTGACAGGCCCCCTGGAACAGGGAGGCCAGGCAGTAAATGTCTTATCATGTCAGAAAAAGACAAGGACTGCCCGAGTGTCAGCACCACTGTGATCGACAGGCGTGACGGGAGGAGTCAATGGGGGAGGTTGAGTTCCCAACATTTACAGTGATGAACCAGCCCGACATTGGTGTCATGCCAGTGGTTGGTGGGGCAAGGCTTCTGCGCCACCACCAGAGGATCTATATTGAAGGAGGTCATACCTGAAGGGCTCAGGGCAACCTGGAATGCACCAGGGAAGGTGTCTCCTTTTATTTTCCATGTGCTTGTGCTAGATGACTGCAATTTAGTCGACTGGGCCAGCAAAGATGCTGTCTTTGTTGGAGCTCTTTCTCCATTCTGGCTACAGTCCTTTGGAGAATAAACTTCTCCACAGCCCCTTTATGATGTCGCCTGGTTGCAGAATTAAACCCTGGCAAATTTCAAGCCATCACATTATGGTCTAAGGCTTGGCAGCAGACACAGACATCGTGGGAGTCTCAGCATAGATCTTCTCTCACGCTCACAGTATCGGAAGAGTTTTAATGGTTCTTTTGATGACATGCAGGTCATCCAAAATCACTGTAAAACTGATAACTTTCATAGATGTAAAATAAATAAATGGCGGCTACTGCAGCAGCAGCAGCATTTCCACAGCAATAGGACAAGTCTGATCGACAGCAGGAAAAGAACTGGGGGGATGCTGATGTCTGACGTCATTGTGAGCGGCCCCCGGCTGACTGCTTGCATACGTTTCCCTGTGGTCCTAGTGCCTGATGGCTATCAGTTCCACAGGTGTGGTCTGATGAGATGTTCTCAAGGAAGATCCTGCTCTGTTTTGCAGGTCTAAACCCTAAATTCAAGTAACCTTATTCTAGTATCTTACAAATAAATCAGAAGGAATAGGAAGCTTGTGCTGTTCAGACTGCTTAGTGTTAAGCAAAGCAGATTCAAACATATGTGCAATGGAAAGATATAGAACCTGATGCTGCTGTAACACACAATGACATTTTGCCTGCCACAGGAAGTGCAGTGCAATACTTTAGATGGGCAAAAATCACAAGGAGTGTACTATTATTATATATTCTATCCCTGTATGCTGTTGCGATGTATATTTGTGTATATTATGTAATTACTGTAAATATTGCCTTTAAATGTCTCTTTATGTAACTAATTCTGGGTCACCCCTGAAAAAGGGACCTCTGGTCTCAGTGTGCTTACTTGGTTACCAAAATCCAAATAAATAAATAAATAAATATTCCACAACGTGCAGGAAAATGTCCTAAATGAGGATTGCATATCTGAGTTTGGATAACAAAGGAACTTCCATCTAGATGCCAAAAACCCAAGAATCTTGTATATAACCACAGTCAAAGAAAAATAATCGAGTTTCAATTTGGTCCACGTATTCTGGCGTGGCAATAATGCTCCTCCACTGTTTGTGTTCGGTTACCTTCATCTCCTAAATGCCCATATCAGTATATCCATAAAATGTCCCACATGCGATGAGAAACCCTTTATTCTCTTAGGGAGCTCCCCTGGTATGTCACTGGATACCCTGACATTAGTTCGGTGTAGGCTTGTTGACAGTCGCATTGCACTTGATAGCTGACGGTGCACTTAACAACAATTGCAAAATCAAATTTGTAATCATGGCCAGATGGCCTAATCCAATTATAATAACCCAGCTGTGACCCAGACTTAAGTATTCTGCAATGACTGTGTGGTGCGGAACTTGAAAGACCTAATGGGTTACTCACAGCTTGCCCTTGGTGGCAGCAACTTCCACCTAGCCTCTCCTGTCCTGACTGGATTCACCAGCTTTTGTCTGCAGATTCTGCAGCACCTCCAATGGCTCCCTCAGATCTTCTCTGTTGGGCTCCTTCATAGGTCAGCTGGAAGCTTCCTCCACCAGTCGCTGACTCTTTGGATGGGCAGATAATGCTGGGCTGGCAAGCTCACTTTCTGCAATGTCCTAAGCCAACTCCAACTGCAGACTTTCACCTGGCTAGGGTGACTTACTCAATGGCTTCCAGACCTCACTGGCTCTGTCACAGTTCAGAAAGCTCAGGTCCATCTCTGGAAAGTCTCTCCGGTAAACTGGGGCCTCAGCTGCAGTTTGGCTTCCCTTAAGGACTGACCCCTTCAGCTGTTGTTGCAGTGTCTCTTCTTCTCTTCCTGCATGTAGCAGTCTCCTTTCTGTGGCTGTTTAGGCCCAGCAGTTGCCTCCTGGTTCTGGCAGATCCTCAGTGCTTGGTTTGTCACCTCACTCCTGGGAAAATTAATGAAGTCATCCTGTGTCCCTGCAACACTCTTTGGCTCCTTGGGTACTCACCCAGAGTGTGCATCTGTACTTCAGCAGGACGGGGGTTGTAGGTTTCATGGGGTTGGCCAACCCCAGCTACATCATTAAGGATTCAAAAGAGGAACCACACATGGTACCAAAATGCTGTAGTAATATATTTATTGCATCAATACAGTGATTACACAGAGTACAGCATCAACCATTGGATGGGGTGCCCTAAATTTCCCCTCTTTGGCTTTCTGGCAGGCTCTGAGAGAGAGAGAGAGAGAGAGAGAGAGAGTCCAACTGGGTAAATATATATATTCATGGGGTCCTTTTTTACAGTTCTTGATAACATACATACAGTTCAATCAGTTCGGTGTAACTGCACCAGGGTCAGCAGTGCCCAGTCAAAAGATAATTGTAATGCAGTTCTCTGGGGGCCTGGCACCTGCCTAAGGATAACAGCAATTGCAATGCTTTGTAGTAGTACATCGAATTTCCTCATATGCTGTACAGCTGACAGTTAAAAGTTTAAAACTTGGTAAAAAACAAAAGGTGTGAGAAAGCACATGGTGTGAAATGTGTCAGGTGTGACATCACTAACCAGGATGTGCGGACGGGTGAGGGAGCGGGGCGTACTTTGATTTGGACCACCTTTTGCTTCTTTTTGCCAAGTTTTAAAAACACTATGAATAAAGAAAATCACCTTGAAGTGAAAACTCTTGTTGGTGAGTCCTTTTTATGTTTGCTTGCGTGCATGCGCAAGAAATGTTATGCAACAGCTTAGGAGAGAAGCAGGTTGTGGCGTGGCGGCACTGTGGCAGCCAAGGGAGGCACTGCATTTTGGGGCTTGGCATTGATGGACCAATGGAGGCACAGTGTGCCGATGACACTGGTCTCCAAAGTGCCACCAGATAACGTTTTCGCCGCAGCAATCAGGGGTCACCTTGTCATTGCAATGTCAGTCATTCCGCTGCAATGAGGGAGCGACCCATCATTTCTGGGCGGAACGTTGGTACTATAATATTGTTTGTGAACATGGCGGAGGCTTGCTGCCATGTTCATAAATAATATTACTGAGCCCCCAGTGCTGAGGGTGTGCCCAATCCCCCTCGGCAGCATGTGCCCCCCCCACAACAGTGTTTGTTTGCAGATGGGGGCCCCAATCCTCATCGGCTTCAGTCCCTGTGGGTGTGAGTTCCGGTTGCCGACGGGGGAGCCCACTCTCCGTCGACATAATCTCCCCTCCAGTTTGGTTTGCCCGATGGGGGCCCACTCCCCATCGGCATAATCTCCCTCCCAAACAAAAAGTAGGTGTGTGCTGAGAGGTACCCAATCCCCTCGGCTATTGCAACCCCTGTATATCAACGGGGTTGCCTAGTCCCCATCAGCTACAATTGCCCCCAAAAAAACACTAGGCTGGCATGCTGGGAGCCCACCCAGTGTGCCAAATGTCCATGTAAATGTCCCTGTTTAAAAAAAAAAGTCCGCAATGTTTTTTTCTCTGTAAAGCAAAAAATGGTCCCTCATTGGGTCCGGTGGCCCCTCCCCAACCTGAACCCACCCTCTGCACCTGCCTCCCCACAGCCCCCTCAACCCATTCTTAACTCTGGAGCGCAGCGATGATCTGGCTGGGGAACACATCTGCACTTTTCAAAGCCGACCATGAACTGAGAAAATGCCGGTAAGCTGTATAATGGCATAAATAGGGTTTTTTCAACTTTGGTGCATATCTCAGGCATTTTGGGAATTTTGGCACCACATTTTCAACACAGAGTTATTGGGACCCTCCTCCATAGATTCAGCCACTTAGTGGCGTTATTCGATCCTGAAGGTGATTTCACGGTCACTGCGCAGAATCACCTTTCTCGGACCGAATAACAAAACGACAGTGCTAGGTTCATGAGGTGGCTCTCAAAAAGTCTATGTTGCAAATTTGGTGGAAAATCCAAGAAATGACTGTTTTATGAAGCGCATTGTACAGTTAGCACGCGACGTCAGAATCTCCACAAATTTGCAATATTTTCACCCAGATTTTCAACATTGCCAATTTTCTGCCTCTTATGAACAGTATAGCTGTCATTTTTCACATCTTGGCGAAATGTGTTTTCATTTCTGGACGACTGACATGGTTGCTGTGGGAAATCTGTGTTTGGGACACATTACGAAAATCACAGGACACTGTTCATTAGCAGAGGTCCTAAAATGCCTGTGTTGAAAATTTGGTGATGAAAGTCCATAAAATGACTGTGTTACAGCGAGCATGCATTAGCAGTTTTCACATACGCTCATAACCGCACATTTGCAACATTTTCACTCCAGATTTTCAACATTGCCATTTTCTGGCTCTCCTTATGAACAGTACAGCTATCATTTTCACATCCTGGCGAGAAATGTGTTTAGCACTTCGGCGGAATAAGCGCCAGTCACCGTGAGAAATCAGTGTTCAGGACACATTACGTAAAATCACAGTGACACTGTTCATTAGCAGAGGTCCTAAAATGCCTATGTTGAAAATTTGATGGTGAAAGTCCATAAAATGACTGTGTTACGCGTCATCGCTGCTGAGTTTCCATGTATGCTCAGAAGTGCGAGCATTTTTAATATTCCACTACAGATTTTCAACATAGCCATCTCTTCATACCTCCCTATGGAGGGTACAGCTGTCATTCTTCACATTCTGCCCAATCTGTGTTTTGTACATGTGGCGCAGAATGGCACTGTCTGTTGGAACTCAATGTTTGGGACACATTGACAAATCACACTGCCACTCTTCATGAGAAGAGGTCCCAAATGCTTTCATGAGGTGGGGTCACAAAAGGCCATGTTGAAAATTTGTAGTGCAAATACCAACAAGCGCCCGACGTATTAGGGTTTCTAACATAACGTCCCTACCCTGTACAGACTGGCAGGCATCGGGTGTGCCCCGGATTGCTGACTGTACTGCTCGCCATGCCACCCCACCCCCCAGCCACTGACTCGGCATCTGAGTACCTTGGACTCTTTCGGCCCCAGACTTCACCCCATTCTCCTATGCTGCACCCATTTCACCATATGTCTTTATGGAATGGGGTGACTGTAAAGCCAAACACCCTACGGTACCTCACCCAACATGTGTCAGTGTCTGCAGAATAGGTTGAGTGATATGGCATGACCGTCATGGGCAACAACCCAAACACTTACCCCAATGTCTGTCCATCTCTACAGGATGGAGGTGGGGTTGGTGTGAAGTTCAATACTCACTGACATTCCATTCTGCATCTGTCTAACTCCTGCATTTCCAATCTAATACCAACAAGCCAACATTTGACATTGACAAATGCTTGTTTCCAGTATCATTTAGCTGTCAACTGTACAGCATGTGAGCAAGTTGTCTGCACTGCTACAGAGCATTGCAATTGCTGTTAGCCTTAGGCAGGTGCCACCCCAGAGAACTGCATAACATAATGATTACCGATTAAGTAAAAAGTTCTTATAATATGTTTTTTTTCATATAGGGGAAGAGGTATCCCCCCCAACCACCTCTCCCTGCTATGAGAGCAATCCTCAAAGTGAGTTAAGGGATTGAGAAGCCATGTATATGAAACTAGGAGTTCAAAATTAATTTAAAGCAGGAGATGACATATAGTCCTAATATATTATTATTATCATATGTTGCAGGAGGTTGTGTCAGAAAATATAAACCTGATAAGAAACAGGAACTCACTAAATTATATACTGTGACTTTGACCCACTTGTAGATATAGACTTTTATAATGTCTGAATATTTCATAATTATGTCTTCAGCACAATTAATTATAACAGTACTCTGTTGTTTATATTTAGATACATATATGCCATTTCCTGAAGAAGTAACAATAGTTATGAACGTTGAAAAAAAAATTAGTGAAGTATAGCATCAGTAAAAATAAATTTAAATTGGTGAGTGAGACAGTCACCACTGTGTGTTGTGAAATTTCTAGGCCGTGGACAGTTTCCTCTTTAAAAGGTCTTTTTGATTAGTTACAGGATCCAGGTGTTCCGAGGCTATTGGTCATTTTGTGATTAATACTGGTGGCAGTAGAGATGGGGAGGGGTTATTCACCCCAACCATACAGTCCGGCAGGGACGCAGATCTGAGGTAGGTTTGTGGCTACCCGACTACTAGTTAGCCAAGCTACTGCTGTGATCACGTGTTGCATTAACCTTTACCTGCTCCAAATCCTTGATCCACCTCCTAATAAATTCCTTTTGCTTGTCTGTGTCAGAACATATTATTTGGGGTGTGAGCATGTTATTTAGAAAGTGATGAAGTATTACAGTTTGGTTAACCTGTTACTTCACTGTGTAGAATTAGACAGGTTGCACCAATAGGGGACATAGTGGGATGGTACTTTTCCCTGGGATAATCAGCATTGACCTGGCCACTTCATCTTTCTCTGTACAGAGCACCACTCAACTTATTTTTTAACAATAACATCTTTGGGTAATGAATCCCTAGAGGAGTTATCAACTCAGGCCCCTAAACCCACAAGCCCACAGGGCAAGGACAGTGCATCGTCATCTCGTTGACCTAGTGGCACAATCCAATTATTTGTAAAGACTGTGAGTTCGGGGTCAAACTGGGCAACAGGAACCCCAAGAACTCAGTTCCCTTCTTTTCCATCAAACATGTATGAGAGGTTGACCTCTGAGTTGAGTACACTCTCCCCACCTCTCACCACTATCGCTGTTTACAAGTAAGAGGCATTCTAAACACCTTACACGTCTCAATGTAGATCATGCCCAGACTCACCCCAGGCCTTGTTCACGCAGCTTCTGCTCCATCAACAAGGTGCAGTAGGAGAGCATTTGATTGGTCAGTTGTATGTTATACTTGGAGATCAATCCAAAGATCCTATGGCTTCAATACTGTACCAGTGGAACTTGGATGCACAGGTTTCTTGTGACCTGCATCAATGTGGAAAATACTCCCTTCTAACATGCAAACACTCTATGGCACCCTGTTTAAGGGAATTTGCATGCAAATGTCACATGCGATTCTTTTGGACCCCTATGGTCCAAATGAAATATCACTGAAGGAATGAGAGGGGTTTGTTGGCGTGAATGCGGGGACATCAAGCTGGATCAGGCTCACATTTTCTGGTATTGCCCTGCCTAGAAAAATTATGGGATAGAATGTTTGAGTAATTAATCTGTTATCTGCTGTCCTGCAACTCCTTTCTCCATCGCTGGTTCTTCTCCACATCCTACCTTGTTCAGTTAGCACCAGGGGTAGGTAATTTAATCTCCTACTAATTCTAATTTTAGGAGCTAAAAAAAGTAATTACTAAATTATGACTTAAGTCACAGCCTACTTTAATGAAACAATGGGTAGCCCTAATAGACTCCTTTTATTATTTAGCAAAACAAACCTATTATTATTTAGATCGCCTTTCTGTTTTTGATGCTACCTGGAGACACTGGGTATTATATAAATTACAAACAGATTCTAATGTCTAATGTTGTTCTCTGGAAGTTATACACTGATAACTACATCACCAAGCAGGAGCTCAAACTCCTGAAAGTCTCACTGTGTTCTTGGGAACTGGCCTAGAACCCTTGCTTTTAATTGTGTTGATTATGGCACCATAAGTTATATTAAATTATAATATGCCTGAAATTGTTACTTTCTCATATATTTCATTTTGCAGTATCTGTTAGTCCTGTAACTACTGACCACCCTTTATTTATAATTTTCATTCTTTGTACTGCTGAGTGTTCATGTTATGAAGGTTTTTATGTTCATAATAAAACTTTCATTATAAAAAAAGTAGAGAGGTCCTGCTCATCTGACCTTCTTCAATGAATACCACCAGGACAGTTCCACCTTCTAACATAGTAACATACTAAATTGCCAGCAGAACAGGCCCAGTGGTCTATTGAGTCTGCTCGAGTAAGCTTGACAACACCACACACACACACACACACACACACACTCACACACACACACACACACACACACACACACACACACACACACACACACACACACACATACACACACACACACACACACACACACACACACCACACACACACACACACACAAACACACACACACACACACACACACACACAACACACACACACAAACACACACACACACAAATCTAAAATGAGATTTTCCCCTCAAGACACTTGAAATTAGCCAGTGGTGTTAGTCTTCATTAATCAGAATAGAGCGGTCTTTGCTGATGGACTCTGCAGCCTTGGCCAGATCAGCTAGAAAAACTGACAAGCCTTCTCTCCTCCTAAGAAACAAATCCACACCTTTCCTATACCAGGGTTCAGGCTGAAACGAAACAGGATGGTGTGCCTAGAAGTTAACATGCAGTGTTACTGCCTTCATCACCTTCACCTCCACTCCCCCCACCGACGTTACTCATATCCTTGGAATGAGACAAATGTTTAATGTTTTTATGGATACAAGCTGCCACAGTCATGCTTACATGTTGCCACTTGCTGTTAGTTTTAGAAAAATAAAACACGTTCTCGGCTTCCAAGCTGTCTTGACAACTTGATTTGAAACATCGAGTAGTAAAACAAAGCCTATAACTGCAATCTGGAAAAGACACACAAAGGCTCCTTGAATTCAGGGGGTTTTAATCAGATGGTGCGAATCTGCTCCCAGGGGACTGTTTCCACAAGTCAAACACAAAGAGTAGGTGCTGGAGGGCTGCTATCACTTATACCTGAGATCTGTACTACCTGGGTGTTTGTACTGATGGGCTGTTATCAGTTATACCTGAGATATGTACTACCTGGGAGTTTGTACTGATGGGCTGCTATCAGTTACACCTGAGATCAGTACTACCTGGGAGTTTGTACTGATGGGCATTTGCCAGTTACACCTGAGATTGGTACTACATGGAAGTTGGTAGTGATGGGCTGTTATCAGTTACACCTGCGATATGTACTACCTGGGAGTTTGTACTGATGGGCTGCTATCAGTTACACCTGAGATCAGTACTACCTGGGAGTTTGTACTGATGGGCTATCAGTTACACCTGACAGTTTGTACTGATGGTCTGCTATCAGTTACACCTGAGATTGGTACTACCTGGGAGTTTGTACTGATGAGCTTGTACTGATGAGCTGCTGTCAGTTACACCTGAGATTGGTACTACCTGGGAGCTTGTATTGATGGGCTGCTATTAGTTACACCTGAGATCAGTACTACCTGGGAGTTTATACTAATGGGCTGCTATCAGTTATACCTGAGACTGGTACTACCTGGGAGTTTGTACTGATGAGCTGTTATCAGTTATACCTGAGATATGTACTACTGGTGGTTTGTACTGATGGGCTGCTGTCAGTTACACCTGAGATATGTACTACCTGGTTGTTTGTACTGCTGGGCTGTTATCAGTTACACCTGAGATATGTACTACCTGGGGTTTGTACTGATGGGCTATCAGTTACACCTGACAGTTTGTACTGATGGCCTGCTATCAGTTACACCTGAGATTGGTACTACCTGGGAGTTTGTACTGATGAGCTTGTACTGATGAGCTGCTGTCAGTTACACCTGAGATTGGTACTACCTGGGAGCTTGTATTGATGGGATGCTATTAGTTACACCTGAGATCAGTACTACCTGGGAGTTTATACTAATGGGCTGCTATCAGTTATACCTGAGTGTTGTACTACCTAGTAGTTTGTACTGATGGGCTATTATCAGTTACACCTGAGACTAGGTACTACCTGGGAGTTTGTATTGATTGGCTGTTATAAGTTATACACAAGTGTTGTACTACCTGGTAGTTTGTACTGATGGGCTATTATCAGTTACACCTGAGATCATGATACTACTTGGGAGTTCATACTGATGGACTGTTATCAGTTGCACCTGAGATCAGTACTGCTTGGCAGTTTGTAGTGCTGGGCTGTTATCAGTTATACCTGAGATCTGTACTACCTGGGAGTTTGTACTGATGGGCTGTTATCAGTTACACTTCAGATTTGTACTACATGGGAGTTTATACTGATGGTCTGCTATCAGTTACACCTGAGATTGGTACTACCTGGGAGATTGTACTGATGGGCTATCAGTTACACCTGAGATTGTTACTACCTGGGAGTTTGTACTGATGGGCTGTTATCAGCTATACCCGAGTGTTGTACTACCTGGGAGTTTATATTGATAGTTACACCTGAGATCGGTACTACTGATGGGCTATCAGTTACATCTGAGATTCATCATAGGTGTCATCATAGGTATATCAAGCTACAAGGACACATGTCCACAAAGCTTGCCAATATGATCTAGTAATTTTGGTACTTAAACCTGTTCTCAATTGCTACATCTAGATTAATTTAATATATCCATAGAGGACTGTCCACGACTTCTGCTGTCTGCTGGCTCCATGAAGAAAACCCTCAAGACTGAACCAGTGCTTTCTACGAAAGAGATTTCCATTTTGGAACATATAATTGTTTAGCATGCCCTCTGGTGTTGAATTTTTTATCAATTTTAACAATTCCTAGCTCATTGATGAGAGTAGTATCATTTCGTGCTCTAAATAATAGGCACATGTCTCCCCTTAGTCTTCTATATTGTAGCATATACAAATTTAGTGCCCTTAGCCTGTTTTCATAAGTCATACTTGACATACCCATAAGGGCTTTAGTGAACCTCCGTTGGACTCTTTCTATTTTTATTATATCTTCCTTGTGGTATGGAGACCATACCTGTGCACAGTACTCAATTGTGGCCTCACAATGCTGTATACAAAGAGAATAGTACTTGATGCGTTCTGCTGAGACATATGCCTAAGTATACAGTTTAGTACTTGATTTGCTTTGCCTATTTGGGTTTTACAGTGAGTTCTAAATTTTTAAGTCAGGTTTACAGTTATCCCAAGTCTCTTTCCTGTTCTGTTTCCAATAAACTATGTTCCTAATTTGTATTTGTGTCATTTATTAGGTATACCTAGGTGCATGACTTTGCACTTAATAGGATTTAACATTATTTTATTGGTACTAGCCCAAATCTGTATATTGTCCAAAGCTGACTGAAGTGCTACACTACTGTCTGGGAGATTTAAAACTGCCCCTACCCGACAATCATCAGCGAATTTTAACATCCATATATTGGGATCTCTAATAGTTAATGTAGGCACGTAGATATTGAAAAGGCAGGGTCCCAATACTGACCCCGAGGTACTCCACTGGTGAATGGGACTCAATCTGAATACTCCCCATTGCAGTAACTCGCTGCTTACATCCTATCAGCCAGTTTTTACCCAATTTATTATATAGTATTTAGATTGTATTTCTCAGGATATTAATAAGTTCAAAGGGTGGCAAGTTTGTCAGAGCACTTTGGCAAAATCTAGATTGTTACTACCTGGGAGTTTGTACTGATGGGCTATCAGTTTACACCTAGATCATTACTGCCTGGGAGTTTGTACTGATGGGCTGTTATCAGTTACACTCAGACGATTGGTACTACCTGGAGTCAGTACTGATGGTAACAGACAGAAACTGGGGCTATTATTATACACTGATGTATGCTTGATGGTGCAGCGATTGCAGATGTCTCCTCCTTTAAGTATCTCAACATCTGGCTGGACCACCATCTCTCAATAAAGAAATAAATAAATAATTATCTGGGAGTTTGTACCTGATGGCTGTTATCAGACAGCGTTACCTGGGAGTTGTTCTGGGCAGCAGTTGAAGAGTGATACCTGGCAGTTTGTACTGGTGGGCTCTTGTGAGACAGGGGTACCTGAGAGTTTTTACTGGGAGGCTGTTGTCATCAGAGATATCTGTGTGTTTGCTTGCGGGCTGTTATACAGTGGTCTCTGAGACTTCTACTGGATAACTTATTATAAGAACATAAGAAAGTGCCGTCAGAAGGGGACCTTGTGTTCCATCTAGTCTGCCTGGAAGCAACCCTCCTCCCAGTTTCTTAACACCTTGGGTTTCACAGTGCCTATCCCATGCCTAGCTTGAACTCCCCACTTTCTTTGCTACCACAACCTCTGAGGACCAGCTAGAAACTCACACCGCTCCTCTATAAGCCTGTGCCTAGTGACAATTTACAGGTATAATCAAAACACAACACTGTCACCAGGCTTCAGTTAAAGAAAAATATTTTTATTAGTGCAAAAGCATACAATTACAAGTGCAAACCATGCAAAAAGCAGCAGAACTCTGGATCTGGTTTTGCCAAACAGCTTTTTCAAGGGGACAACCTCGGGGGCAGACTGTTCCAGGCTCCACCATCCCTTTCGTGAAAATCTTCCTGCTGTTTGTTTTGAAACTACCTCCTTCAGTCACATGTTGTGCCCCCTTGTCCGTGTGTTGTGTTTCTCTGAAGAGATCCTGCATTTGTACTGAGTTGATACCTTTGAGGTATTTAAATGTCTTTATCATATCTCCGTCCCTTCTCCTCTCCAGTGAGTACATCCTAAAATGGTTTAATCTCGATTCATATGGTTCTTCATGTGAGTCCATGTATCATCTTGGTAGCTCTCCTCTGCATGGTTTCTAGGTGATCCTTGTCCTTCTTGAGTGCGGTCTCCAGAGTTGGATGCAGTAGTCCAGGTGAGGCCTCACCAAGGGCGTGTACAGCGGGATCATTACTTTGCTTTTCCTACTTATGATATCCCTTCATTATGAATATGAGAATGCCATAGCTTTTGTGCGCTTTCCACACTGCCTGTTGTCCTTAAATTATCCTTAGATCAGACAGTGATACCTGGGTGTTTGTACTGGGGCTGTTATAAGACAGGGATACTTGGAGGTTTGTACACAATGGGGCTGTTATCAGACAGTGCTACCTGGAGGTTTATACAATAGGGCTGTTATCAGACAGTGTTACCTGGAGGTTTGTACAATGGGGCTGTTATCAGACAGTGTTACCTGGAGATTTGTACAATGGGGCTGTTATCAGACAGTGATACCTGGAGGTTTGTACTGGGGGCTGTTATAAGATAGTTATACCTGCAGGTTTGTACTTGGGGACTATCAGACAGCGTGAAACCAGGAGGTTTGTATTGTGGGCTGCTATCAAACAGGGATACCTGAAGGTTTATACTGGGGCTGTTATCAGACAATGATACCTGGAGGTTTGTGTTGGGGGGCTGTTATCTGATGCCTGGAGGTTTGTACTTTGGGCTATAGTTAGACAGTGACACCTGGAGGTTTGTACTGGGGGCTGTTATCAGACAGTGATACCCGGAGGTTTGTACTGGGGGCTGCTATCGAGGCACTAATACCTGAAAATTTGCATGGGGGCTGTTATCAGATAGTGATACCCCAGATTGAACTGGGAGGCTGCTATCAGGACAGTGAGATACCTTGGAGACGTGTATTGGGGAGCTTTATCAGACAGTGATACCCGGAGGTTTGTACCTGGTGGCTGCTATCAGACAGTGATACCTGGAGGTTTGCACTTGTGGGGCTGTTATCTGTTACCTGGAGGTTTGTACTGGGGGTTGCTATCAGATAGTGATAGCTGGAGGTTTGTATTGGAGGGCTGTTATCTGTTACTTGGAGGTTTGTACTGGGGCTGTTATCAGATAGTGACATCAGCAGGTTTGTACTGGGGGTCTGCTGTCATGCAGTGATACCTGGAAGTTTGTATGGGGGGGGGCTGTTATCAGACAGTGATACCCAGAGGTTTGAACTGAGGGGTCTGCTATCAGATGGAGATACCTGGAGGTTTGCACTTGGAGGGCTGTTATCTGATACCTGGAGGTTTATACTGGGGGCCGTTATCAGACAGTAATACCTGGAGGTTTGTATTAGGGGGCTTTTCTCAGAAAGGACTACTCAGAAGTTTGTACTTGGGGGCTGCTATCAGACAGTGATACCTGGGTGACCTTCATAAAGTGAGCTACAAGCAATAAAGACAAAGACAAAGTATAAAAGTACTCACTGAATTGTAGACAAAGAACAACGCTCACCGTCACTGTGTGAACAAAGATAGACTGCCACGATGCACTGGATAGGGGCAAAAAAAACTTTTATTCCAAAAATCAGCAGCAGGTTGCAGACACCTCCCGTTGCCAAACATTTTACAGTATCAGAGCTTTCTCAAGGCTGGGGTGTATCAGGTATTGCACCCTTATAAAATATATTATTTAAAGTGCAAGTACATACTTTTTAAAGTGACTTCAGAGTGCAGATAAAAAGGACAAATATACCACTCAAAAGTGCAGGTGAAAGGCATACTGTGGCTGGGTGCGAGTGAAGGATAACGCAGACAACAGCAGATTAGGGCAACACACCACAGTGTGGCTTTATTTTCTTTCAAAGTCAGGATAAAATAATAAACTCCAAAATAAATAAAGTGTAACCCCTAGGCGGTGCTATTTCAAGGGCTGCTACCCCTGCCTGCCTTCTAACAACTGGTTGAGGGGCCTGGGTTCAAAACTGCCAAGTACCGGGGTGTCCCTACCCTCGGTAAACATACTAGTTTGGTGCCTCCACCCAGAGTACGGTTTGCGTTGGTATCTATTTATACTGGTGCAGCCCTCTGGGATGCTATCATCACCCACAACCCCACCCAGTGACCGATTACCTAGATATTGACAATGACACACCGTCCAGTTCTATGGGTTTGTTCCTGCAAGCACTTACATGGATTGTGCCTCACGTGTAAGGGACGGATTGTTAGTGTCTGGGCCTCATAGGGTGGCTGAGTGGCAAGGAGCACACACAGCATTTTGCAGACTTACTGCTTGTGTCATGGTGTTAGTAAGTTGCTTATGGATATTGTTTGCTGTATTTCTATTTTCTCTCTCTCCTTTCTGTCTCGGTTACAGTGACTGCTCAGTGCTGTTCCATGGGGTGGGTGGTGAGAAGGAACATACTGTGCAGCGGAAAATATAACAACATACACAGCATTCCACACACTTTGACATAGACACAGCAGGTGAGGTTTGTGTGGGTCTCTCGGTAGCGCCACCTATAGGGAGGATTCGAGATACAAGAAAAACGGCACAATGACATGTAGGAGAGGGAGTGATTACTCTGTGTCTCTCTTTTCCTCAGTAAGCATGCTCCCGATGACAAGCGGGCATTACTAGGGAATTAATCCCCGCTTCAACTTGGGTCACGTGTCCTACTTTAACCAATCCACTTACAGTATTTATTGCCATGTTACAAATCCCTTTTTGAACCACATTTAAAGGCAGGTCTACAGGCTTTCCTGGTGAGTCATAGATGAGGCATACTACTGGGTTTACAGTTCTACCTTATCTTCTTGGTGTAGGAGGCATAGGCACAGTCCTTTCAACATTGGCATTCGGATTCATGACTCCCGGCTCATTGTCCAGCAACAAAGCAGCTTCTGCAGGAAGGGGTACTGCTGCACTCTCTGTAAGTTCTGAGTTGGACGTATTACTTGTAGGTGTAGTAGTACTTAAGCTTTCTGGGTCTGTAGACTTATGATAATCTGTAAGTGGTATTTCGACAAAGCTTGAATCATTTAGTTCACTACTAGCAGTCGCAGGGATAGCAATATTTTCTTAAACGAGGTCAGGTTCATTAGGCCCACTTAGGTTAGTTTCACTTGCAGGTTCATCGGTACAGGTTTCCTCTACTTAAGCAGGACTACCTGTTTCAATTTCAGACAGTTCCACAAGACATAAAGAATCAGCTACTTCACACTTTGCACTTCACTTTCCGGTGGCACTGGAGTAGTTGAAAAGGCAAGATTATCTGGCATTTTTGATTTATCAGCACTGTGTCCAACTTGGCAGGAGGGAATTCCTTGGAACAGTTGGGCTAGCTCAAAGGAAGGATAATACACACCTTCATATTCACTCTCACCAAACTCAAAATTAGTGTTATCATGAATAGCAGCAGTGCATGATGAAGGCTTGGTTTGTGGAGGGACAGGAGGCTGGCTTGACTGCTTTTTCCAAGTGGCGGATCTAATAACAGGCCCAGTCAGCATGGCACTTTGCGGTACTGTATGTATGACAATCTGCCCAATTGGAAGGAGATGATTTCGGTGGATTGTTCTTACAGCTCTGGGATCTCCTTCTGGCCGTATTTTATAGACTGGGAGGTTATCTAACTTACTAATGACTATGTAGGGAGTTTGATTCCAACGATCTGCTATCTTATGTTTTCCTTGCAATCCCAAATTTCTCATTAGAACTCAATCTCCCAGTTGGATTTCTTGAGCCTTGACTCTTCTATCATGTCTTACTTTATTCACTAGATTTTTCTTAGCAGCCATGGTGTGGGCAAGTTGATAAGTGTGGATAAGCTGTGCTTTAAGTTTGTGTACATATTGCAGATAGTTATCAGCTTGAACTCCATTTGGTGACACTCCAAAGCAAATGTCCATTGGGAGACGTGCGTCACGACCAAACATCAACTGATACGGTGAGAAACCTGTCACATCACTTTTGGTGCAGATATAGGCATGTACTAAAGTACCTATCTGCTGACTCCATCTTGGTTTGTCTTTTGGGTAAAGGGTGTCCCTTTTGTGGGTGGTAGGGAGTGGTCCTTGAATTTTTTGACACACCACAGAGAGAGCATTTATTTAATTAGTCGACTTTCAAAGTCCCTTTCTTGGTCAGAATGTATCTGCTGGGGAGCACCGTAATGTACGAAAAATGTTTCAACAAGAACCCTGGCTACTGTTGCAGCCTTTTGATCTTTGGAGGGATAAGCCATGGCATATCTGGTGAAGTGATCTGTTACAACAAGCATGTTTCCCCTTTTTGTTTTGTAATCGTGCTCCAGACTTAAGTCAATACATACAAGCTCCATGGGTGAGTTAGTGGCAATGTTAACCAAAGTTGCTGCGCTTTGTGGTTGGGCCTTGCTTTGGAGGCATCTGCTACAAGTTTTAATATACTGGTCTACATCCACACTCATCCTGGGCCAGTAAAAATGGTCTCAGACTAAATCTACAGTTCTCTCGCTGCCCAAATGTCCCATCTGGTCATGGAGGGCTTTTAAGACCACAGGCTTAAATTTTGAAGGTAACACCAGTTGTTTTTTTAGTTTTCCCTTGATCATTTGTGCTCTCTCGGTAGAGTAATTTATCTTGAAGCTTGAATCTGGACCCCTCTCAGAGCAACAAAGCAGTTCTTTGGCCACTGGATTGTAGTTTGGAAACATCTTTTCCCTTGGTTCATACAATCTAGCACAAGCCTAGGCATATGGCCATGGTACTGTTCTCTGTGGATGTCTGCTGGAGTGAGTTGAGGCAAGGTACTTAAATCTGGACTGCAAAGTTACAGTGAAGCTGCTATGGGCACACCGGTATCTGGAGGTCCCAGGCAATCAACAAGGCAATTCACAGTCTCGTCAGATGGATGTTCATCCCTGTCAAACTTGTGGCACATTGCCTTTATGGACTGTTCCGACATTTGCATCCACTCCTGATTTGAAGCAGGTCTTCTGGAGAGAACATCAGCATTGGTATGATTCAGGCCAGGATGGTACTCCACTGAATAATCATATGTTGATAGAGCAGACAGCCACCTGTGTCCAGTTGCATCCAACTTGGCCAATGTTTGTATGTACATGAGGGGATTCTTGCCTGTTTTGACCAGGATTTTGCCATCATATAAATACTCATGAAATTGGTCAACTATGGCCCATTGTAAAGAGAGGAATTCTAATTTGTGAATGGGATAGTTCTTTTCAGATGGTGTAAGGCTTCTGCTTGCAAATGCTACCAGATGCAGGCCCTTTTCATATTCTTGATAAAGGACAGCTCCAAGGCCACTCAATCTGGTATCTGTGTGTAGTACATATGGCTTGGTTGGGTCAGCATATGTGAGTATGGGTGCATTTGTCAGCTGGTAGACAATTTCTTGGAATGCTGCATTGCAATCTGAAGTCCACCCCGACCCAAAGGAATCATTAGGCTTAAAGTAGACCTTGTCTCCTTCCTTCAGTACCCTTTCTGAACTTTTGGTTGGTAGGAGGGTATCCTTGTGTCAGATTCAACAGTGGCCGAATTACCTTTGTGTAGTCTTTTACAAAGTGCCAATAATATCCACAGAAGCCTAGAAATCTTTGAAGCTCTTTGAGGTTGTTGGACTTCGGCCAGGTGGTTAAAGCTTCTACTTTGCTTGGGTCCATCTGGATGCCTTCAGAGGACACGATGTGGCCTACATATTTTACAGCTCTTTGGAAAAACTGGCACTTGTCTATAGATAGTTTTAAAATGAATTCTTCCAATCTGTCCAAAACTTTAAACAGCTAAGCTTCATGCTCCTCAAGTGTTTGCAAACACAATGACATCATCAAAGTACAAGGCATTCAGGAGGTTCATATCCCCTACCGCACACTCCATTAGTCTTTGAAAGGTTGCAAGTGCTCCAGATATGTCTTGGGGCATGCAAAAAATTCGTAGAAGCCAGGGGACAGATAAATGCCGTCTTCTCTCTATCCTCTGGCACCATCAGGATCTGATAATATCTGCTTCTGAGGGTCTAGAACAGAAAACCACTGACTCCCATGGAGGCAATCTAGGGCATCCTGGATGCGAGGCATTGTGTATTGATCTGATATGGTTCATCTATTAAGTGTCCTGTAATTGACACACATTCTCACTGAGCCATTCTTTTTTCGGACCACCACAATTGGGGATGCGTAAGGGCTGCGTGATTCCTGGATGATTCCAGCCGCTAACATTTCCTGGAGATGGCACCTGACATCATCAATGTTTGCAGGTGCTAATCGGTGTGATCTCTCCTGGAATGGTGTCTCATTGTGGAGCCTGATGTGGTGTTCTGTGCCAGTAACGCATCCAACATCCCATTCTTTCAATGAAAATACTTTGTTTTGTTGCGCCAGCTTGCGGCTGATTCTGTCCTTCAACTCACTGGGGATGGGAGACTCTCCAAAGTCGAACATATTTGGGGACACATTGCTGTCTTCCCTCTGTGGCACTTGGTTGTAACACTGCAGTATCTGCACAGTATACTTTGGGCAGGGTACAGCCTTGAGCAACTTTTAATGTCTCTGTCGGTTACATAACATAGCTGCATCCACAACTCTTTAGCGTAGATGTGAGCATGAACTAGCGGCACACTTGGTTTAATCAGGAGCCCATCAGGCAGCCTTTCCTCTTCTGGGGCATTCTAGCATGAGAATCTTGTTTGTTACGTCCTTTTGATAAGCACCTCTCCGCTGACATGGCACTGTGCATTAGGTGGCAAACAAGGGTGATGGGTCCTTCTCCAGACGTATCCTACTGACTCATCCTTATCATTTCTTTGCTCTGCATTTGCATCTCATAGTTTTGTGCCATCCATGAATGTGTAAAGCTCATCTGGTTTCTGGGCTTGCCTCTCTCTCGGCACACCTGTGTTAGGCGGCCAAACATGTGCGCATTAGTGCTGCTCAACAAAGGAATTCCATCATATAAGCTAGTTGGAGGGCAAAACCAAGGCCAATGTCTCTATGGGTTCATCCACACCGACTACAGTGGATGGAAAAGAGAGACATATGCTTAAGTAACCAAGGTACGGGTAAGATTTATCGCTCAGACCCCACACATGCAGTCCATCTAGAGGTTGCAGAGGGTGGTCCGACAGATGCTGGTCATACCAGTCTTAAAATACTATAGTGACCTGAGATCTGCTGCCCAATGCGGATCGGGCTGGGATACTGTCAATATGTATAGTGGTCTCCATCGAAGAGCCTACCATCTCTGACCAGTCGGGAGTGGCATTACTTGCAGGTCACTGGGCAGTTACCTTGGACACAAAAGACTTGTGAGGAGGCCCAGATTTAGGCTTTTTGTTACTTGGCCTGACCTGGTTAAGCAGCTTGGCAGTCACTCTGCGCAAATCTTAGGGAGGCGGCAAGTTTTCTTAGTGTGTCCATCTTCCCACAACCATAACAGAATATTTGAGGTCAGGGATCAGGAGGTCAACCAGAGTCTTCCCTGGGTTTATGGTGTCAGGAGGTACAGGCTGGTACTCTTCCTTGGGCCTAAGCTTGAATTCAGCTCTGCCGTAGTTTCTCCAGGGCAAGGACTATTGAGATGAGTGAATAAGATCTCTCACCATAACTCGCAGCTCACTCATTTCTTCCATTATGTTGGAGTCCATTTTACCTCAGGAGCTTTGGCGCTGGCCTCTTACACAGTAGATTGGACCTCATGGATAGCCTCGGATTGGAAGCACCAGTAATGTGGCTTTTTACCATATCTGCAGTGATCTGTGCACTAGCATGCAACTCTCTTAATTCCTTTAACAGGTCACTGATTTGCTGGGAATCAAGGGCTTTGTCTCTTTCACTGGGTTTCTAGAGGCAAGAGCAGTCCTGGCAATGCCTGCATAAGGATCCCAACAATCATCCTCAGTCTCTGCTTCTCTAATTTCTTTCATTAACCAGCAATATGCAAGGGGATTATCTTTGCAATCCTGTAACTTTAACTTTAGCATTAACACGCTAGAATAACGGTCTGACTTGAGAATATGTTCTAGTCTCACACGGTTTAGATTACCAGCCAATATTCCACCCTTGCGTTGTGTTCTCTGGAGGGCTCTCTCTACTTGAGTCATATATGTGGACAGATGTTAATTTTTCCACTGTTTGGTGGACCTGAACTTCCACAGTAGATCCTCTCCTGATTCAGTACTACCAAAAACACCCTCTAAGGCAGATAAATGTTCATTAGCTGAAGCATCAGGGTTAGTGGACCGTAGGAATCAGATTGCCTTAAGTGCAGGGCCCCTTAAAGTCTCCACAAGTCTCTTTCTATTCTTGTCTTCTGAGCATTGCCACTCTTGGACCAAAGGAGATGCATAGTCCATCCGAGTCTCTAAGTCATCTTACCCCACAGGGGTGGGAACAGTGCTCGAAAATAGCCTGAGCCTGTGGTAAGAGCCCAAATTCATAGAGAGCACCACTATGGGACACTGCAAGGGAGACAACACAGGGCAGAGGTGTAGGGGCCAGAGAAGAATTTACTGAAGTAGCCCCCCAGGACTCTCTATGGCCCTTTTAAATCCTTAAAGTCTGTCCTCAGTGGCTAGCAGTTTTCTCAGCTTCTCTTTTAACCTTTCTACTTTGGGTGACCTCTCAGGGAAGACACTTCACTATGCATAGTGATAATCCTCCATCCCACCCGGGATCCATCAGGCATAATAACAAGGGACACAGTCCCTGGGTCTATGGGGCACTACACCGAAAATAAGAGCCACTATAGTTTGAGAAAATAAATCAGTATTTCACCCTTGTACTGTAATTTTACCCAGACACTTAACTTAGCTCACTGCTTCCTCTATGGCTGTTTTAGTAGTCCCCAGTGGTATGTCCAAAAACATTAAATTATGGTGAGGATCAACCTCTTCCACCTCACTCCATCCCAACAGGTGGTGTACAGCCATTTTGTGAGGGGAATTTCAAGTTTAACCTCAGCAAGGTTTTCCATTTTGGTTTAGCTAAATTAATAATTAACTGCAATTTTGTACCTCAGCCACTAGGGGGCGCTCATCCCAGTGGTGCCTCCAAGATGTAACCCCTAGGCAGTGCTATTCTAAGGGCTACTACCCTGCCTGCCTTCTTAACAACAGATTGAGGGGCCTGGGTTCAAAACTGCCAAGTATTGGGGTGTCCCTACCCTCGGTAAACACACTAGTTTGGTGCTTCTACCCAGAGTATGGTTTGCATTGGTATCTATTTATACTGGTGCAGCCCTCTGGGAAACTATCACCACCCACAACCCCACCTAGTGACCAATTACCTAGATACTGACAATGACCATTAACAGTATTCAGAGACAGTTTGCAATAAGCATTAACAATGTGCTCCCAGTTATCCTACTTACCAGCAGGGTCTCTGGTCCTGGTATACACCCTGCAAACCTCCCTATAAAGACAATTTGGAAATAAAGAATGCACTTTCAACACATTCAGCGAAGAGCTTATCACTTTAAACCAGGTAATAATATGCTCACAAGTTGGGTTCAAAGTAACACAGTGAATCAGGTTTATTAAAGGATCATGAACAAGGAGAGGAGCAAATCTGAGCAAATGATTACTCTTCTGGAAAACCAGGTTACTAAACACAGTTAATTTAATCCCTTTGCTACTGAGTACCCAGGATCTATGCTGGCTGGCCAGAATCAGTGCCAGGGGTTTCAGCTGTTGTTGGGGTCCTTGAAGGAAAAAATCAATCACATGGATGAAACAAATATGTTTCATGGATAGTGTTACTAGTCTAGCTGAAGAATGCGATATAGTGTTAATAGAAGATCTTACTATGCCACAGCTAAATTAGGAGGCAGTATAGCGCAGTGGTCTAAGGCTCTGAGCTGCAAATTTGGTGACATCCAGTAAACCAGACCTGGGTTTGAATCCCACAGCTTCCACTTGCATACTGTGTGACCCTGAGCAAGTCACTTAACCTCCTTGTACTCCCAGGTCGCTCTGTAAAAAGCTTTCAGCTTAGTGTGCTATACCTGGTTAAACAACTAAATAAAAAAAAATTGGAATAGTAGAACTATAAATAACACAATGGCAGCTAGGATTCTAGGAGAACTGACATCAGCTGGTATTGTTCAGCACATACAAGAAGCAACAAGGGAAAAAATATATTGGATGTAGTATTGTCAAATATCCCAGATGAAATAAAACATGTAATTAATGGACCACCAATTGGTACAAGCGATCACGATTCTATTACCTTTTATATTGATAAGACTAAAAAAGTAGTTAAGGGTATTACAACCCAGGTTGTAAGGGATTATGGGGCAATTAAGGAGAGATTGGCACGATATGATTGGGCTAATATGATAAAAAGTCTAACTACCCAGGAAGCTTGGCATTTGTTTGTTAGCATCTTGAATAATATGGTTGACAGTTATATCCCAAAGAGGAAAGTTTATAATAATAGAGGGAAGAAGCCACTCTGGATAAACAGTAAAATCATCAGATTATGCAAAAAAAAAAAAAGCATTATTTAAGAAAATGAAGCAATCCAGTACAGTGATTAGTATAAATATATATAAGCAGGCACTAAGACAGATGAAAAGGAAATAATCAAAAAAAAAACAGGCTGAATTTAGATTGGCCATGTCAAAGAACGACGTAAAAGTTTTTGCGTAATGTAAAAAAATAAAAGGGACAGATTAGATCAGTAGGACTCTTATTAATTAAGGAGTTATGTTATGATCCCATGACATTAACTGAAGAATTTAGTAACTGCTTTAGTGCTGCTTTCACTAAGGGTAATCAAAATATGAGTGGTATTAGTTTTGACGAAAAGGGTTCTAAAGTTGAGGAATAATAACTGTTGACAAAGTAGTTAAGAAAATAGGAACCTTGAAGGTGGATAAGGCAATGGGACCAGAGGGAATTCATCCCAGACTTATTAAAGAATTAGAACAAGAATTAGTGCCAGTTATTGCCTTAATAGGTCAGAAATCTTTTAACTGAGAGTTAGGTACCAGATGACTGGAGATCGGCCCATGTGGTGCCGATTTTCAAGAAGGGGGATAAGGTGTTACCATCAAACTATCGACCAGTGAGCTTAACCGCGGTGGTTAGTAAACTAATTGAGGGGATCTTAAGTGACGAGATAAAAAATTATCTGGAACAGAAAGGATTTTTGGATAAAAGTCAACATGGCTTTGTTAAAAATATGTCGTGTGAAACAAACATGATCTGTTTTTATGATTGGGTGACCAGGCAGGTGGATGTAGGTAGGAAGGTGGATATGGTAATGCTGGACTTTAGCGGGCCTTTGATAAGGTCCCTCATGGCTTATTGTTATCAAAACTTGTAGATATGTGTATAGAGGAAGGGCTGGTAAAATGAATCAAGCATTGGTTGATGGAGAGGACACAGAGAGTGAGGGCTCAGGGTCACCTGTCAAGTGCAGTGAGGGTTGAGAGTGGGGTGCCTCAGGGATCAGTGCTGGGACCATTGTTGTTTGGTATCTTCATAAGTGACCTGAAGATAGATAGTGATAACAAGCTAAGCAAGTTTGCAGACAACGTTAAATTGGGGGGTGTGATCGACACTTTCGAAGAGAGACTAAAATTTGGACAGGATTTGTTAGAAATTGAGGAATGGCCAAAAAGAATAATATGAGTTTTAGTATCAATAAATGTGTGATATTACACATAGGGAAAGTAATATACATCAGGATTATTATATCCAAGGTATTAAAATAAAGGCTTCAAGTTGTGAGAAGGACTTGGGTATATATATATATATATATATATATATATATATATATATATATATATATATATAAAACAGGATAGGAAAAGTGGAACCCATTGTAGAGTTACAGCAAATAGATTTATGCATTTGGTGAACTGTATTAGAAGAAGTTTCCATACCAGGAATGCAGGGTGCTCATTCCATTGTTTAATGTTATGACTTAAAGTCTTATGTGAGGCCAACTTTAAACTATTGTTCTACTGTTTGGAGACCTTTTTAAAAAGAATAAAGCCCTGTTGGAACGCATCAAAGAACTTTAAAAAAATGATATCAGATCATGGGAAACAACCTTATGAAGCCAGACTAACAGCTATGGATTTGTGGTCTTTAGCCTGTAGAAGAAAGGGGTGATTTGTTGTCCTTTCATAAAGTTTTGCATCAAGAAATATTAAGAGAGGAATTGGGACTAGAATTTAGAGATAAGGCTTACAACTTGAGGAAGCATGACCAACAGTTAGTGGGAGAAAGGTGCAAGACAAATATAAGAAATATGGTTTTATATGTAGGGCAATTAAATATTGGAATAGATTGCCAACGTATGTTGTGCAGGCAGAGTCCTTTTCTATTTTCAAGATTAGGTTGGACAAATATTTGGCAGTTGGTGACACCTGTTACCTCCACTGAATTGTGGGGACAGCCTTCATGGGCTACCAGCCTTCTTGACTGTTCTAGATAACTTTAGTATGAACTTTAGTATTAACCGTACAAAGCAAATTAAATTAGTTGTATCCATGGCGGTTGGCCTAGTCTAATGGAAACCCTTGAAATTAAGCTGAGAACAATTAGATGATACCATAAGAAAATTAGGATGCCTGTTGCAGGAGCTGCACTGGATTTACTCATTGTACCAGTCAATTTTAGGATGGCCTAGCAAATGAAGACCCGCTGCTGGAAGCTGCTGCACATGGGGAAAGCAGGGCCAAGCGTGACTCACCTCCATTTCATGGCCTTTCCCTGTAGGTGGTGGCAACCTGCAATGATTTACTGCGCAGGGGCTGGATCCCTAAAACTGGTCTCTTGCCATTAAAACTGTAGCTGGCACAAAAAATGGGCAGGAATGGACATGGGCCCAAACTTAACAGAGGGTCTCTGACAAAGTCCAGTTTATCTGTTGGAGACCCCTCCAGCTGGTGGGCAGTTTGTTCACTGATAAAGGCAGGTTTTGTTCCAGCACTCAGGAGTCCCTGGATGATAGGCCTGAACTGACAACAAGCGTTCAGCACATTTATTTCTAGAAACATCAAACTCTTCGGATTCTCTTTTGCTTCCTGCCTGGTTCGCAATGTCAGCTGCTTTGCTGAGCAAACCTCTTAATCCATAGTCAGGCTGTTCCTGGTGACTGATCCCCCTTTTGGGACTGTCCGATGCACACCAGAGACAGTAAGTTCTGTCCAAAAGTGATTTTTAAAGGCTAAGGGACGTATTGTTGATACCGTGACCCCTAAAGTACTTCTGGGTCATGGCACACCATTTAGGCAGCGAGCGGCAGTCAGATTTTGCATCAATTGAGCCTGTGTGACCACCAAAAGTGATGGGACAGGGGGTTGGTGCTGGTTTGAATTGCTGCTCAATCAGTGTGTTTTGCATTACTCCTGGGGTTTAATATATGTACCTGATACCATCGGGAGACAGAGCTCCAGGAAGTGAAATGAGTTCACCATGGGAACAGTAGTTCAGTGGTGAGGAGTGAACATATACCTGCCTAAAGCCAGCTATTTTAGCACCAAAGCACAGGGTGCACTGTTTTTACTTAGTGGACAGTGAGTTCTGTCCAAAAGTGATTTTTAAGGCTAAGGGACATATTGCTGATACCACAACCCCTAAGGCACTTCCAGGTTGACATGCCATTTAGCCAACTAGCCAGAGTGGAATGAGCTCGGGTAACACGAGATGTTCTCCAGCGCATTTGGTGTGTTAGGTGGTGAGGCTGAAGCGGGTCCTCAGCATTATATCTAAGTGCCTTGTTATACTAAGCGTGGTTTAATTATAATATTATTGAGTGTGTTTGTATATTTACTAATCCACACTGTATATAAGGGATAGTTTTATTGTAACATTAAAACTGGGATCTTGGCATTAAGTGTAGAGATTGTGGAAAGTTCACCCTAGAAAACTGTCCCTGGTTAGCAGAATATATATGTAAGCATTATGTGGAGGTTAAGGAACTGAAAGCCAAAATACTTGGCTTAGAATTGGAACTGAAATGTTATAAGCAGGTTACGTTAATGAAAGGAGGGAGGGGGGGAAACATCATTAAACCAGAAGGATTTGAGCCATAAGAGAGAGATTGGGGATTGAACAAGAAGATGATTGGGAGTGGTTGGAAAGAGTAGCCAAAGTAAAAATGAAGGAGGGCAATGAACTTTAACTTACCACTAGAGACAAATATCTACCCTTAATAAATTGAACAGAAACAGCTGATATCCAGGCCCAGGGCACAGTCGAAATGTACAGATAAATGAAGATGTGGCTGGGGTTTTGAAAAGACACACATAATGTTATCAGAGCTCCTGGCGGGAGAAGCCCAGTTACAAGTACCCGGTTACGAGAATCTCAGCAGCACAGGACAGTATTGGTGGTAGAAATACATCTGAGACTAATAGGACCAGTCAACGGTACCTGACGCATCAGGCTAGCATGGTTGAGCACATGGAGGTAGTGCCTGAAAATGACATATAGTGTGGAACATAGAAGGGTGTATTATATGAGATTCCGTATATGTACACGGATGCGCATACCACCAGGGAAAATATAGAAATGATAACTAGCTCTTATCTGTCAGGGGTTAAGCTGGGAGATGTATCCACACTACTACTGAAAATAGTGTCTTCTAAATATCAAAACCTGTCATCCTGACACATGCTGGCACGAACGACATAAAACATACCAGAGAGGACTTAATTTACTTAGAATTCACAAAATGACAAAATGTATTCAGGACATTGGAGTACAGTTATATCTCACAAATTTTGCCAGTACCAAAAGATAATGACAGACTGAATCAGATAATTTTACGAAGTTAATAACTGGCTCAGGAGGTGTGTCAGGACCTGGAAAAATATTCAGTGTTGACTGGTCACAATATAGTAAAGATGGGCTTCATCTTAATAGAAAAGGAAGCAGTACATTGCGTAATATGTTTAAGGAAGCCATTGACAAGCATTTAAACGACTGGCCTGGGGGAGACGGGCTTCACACTTACATAGAAGTGGGTCAGATTCATCTTCAAATAAAACCCCAAATGAGTGTGCATATACTAATAGATTACACATTAAACATAAATGTGGTGGAAGCAGTGTCAATTCAACAAATTAGAGCATGGAGATTAAAATATTATTGCTCAGTGCCAGAAGTATAAAGAACAAAATGGACGAATTAAGGTACTTAATGTGTACCAAAAATGTAGATATCTGTGCAATTACAGAGACGTGGTTAGGACCGGGGATTAGATACATCAGGTTGAGGGATTGGACTTCTTCCATATGGCTAGGAGTAATAAGAAAGGAGGAGGTGTGAGAATATACATTGCATCCTTACTTCGGGCCCAAGACATTACTGTCAAAGAATGAGAGAATTCAGATGTTGAACAAATATGACTGAATTTTAAAGTAAATAATAGGCTGATAAAGCTAGGGCAAGGTCATTGCTCACTGAGCCTGAATGATGAGGGGAATAAAAAATTAATGGATATGTTGGACACAAATATTACTAGTGACAACTGTTTATGTCCGGGAGACTTTAATTTACCCAGTATCGATTGGGAT
Organism: Neoceratodus forsteri; assembly: GCA_016271365.2. Classification (NCBI taxonomy): domain Eukaryota; kingdom Metazoa; phylum Chordata; order Ceratodontiformes; family Ceratodontidae; genus Neoceratodus; species Neoceratodus forsteri. Next base: position 55,540,217 of record JADMNL010000022.1, read on the forward strand.
CTTTTACAGGGTAAAAGCCACAGTGAGAATATGTTTATTGATAACTGCTTTACCGATATCTGCTTGAGCAATAACATGGAACAGTATGCGAGAAGTGGTACAAGGGAGAATAATATTCTCGTCATTGTATTTTCTAATATCGAAGATGGAATTAGAAAGGTTTCCACCCTGTCACCACTGTGCTCTAGTGATCACAATGTTATTAAGTGCTCAATATCAGTTGAGGGTTATAAAAAAATAAATTGGACTATTTTTGTAAGAAACTATAACAAAGCTGACATGGAAAGAATCACGAGGAACTTAGTAGTTGGGTTTGAGAAAAGAATTACATAATACTACCATGTAGATGACTTGGGAAATAATGAAAATAAAACTGAGTCCTGTTCAGAAAATGTGTTCCTTAGTACAGCATATAATAAATGTGGGTGAATCTCAAGTGGTATTCAAAAAGTATGAAAATGATTAGAGTAAGAGGGCACATAAAAAAATAAAGCTAATCCCACACATGATAGGGAGGTGAAACACAAGGACCTGGTAAAAATGTCAAAAAGTAATAAAGAAGGCAAAGCTGAAACTGAACTAAATCTAGCCAACAAACGGGTAATAATAAAGAATTCTATGATTATGTAGGCAGCTTGAGGTATGGATATAGAAACATAACAAGACTGAAAGAAGGAGATAAGATGATCTCGAATGAGACAGACATGGCAACAAGGTTTAATAGATTCTTTCTAAGTGTATACCAGGATCAGGATGTATTAAATAATAGCAAATGGGAAAATATGACATGTACCAAAGCCAAAGTTCTTTATCTCAGAGAAACAGGTATACAGTGCTTGCTACAGTAAAGTTGATCAGTACCAGAGTCATTGAGTCATTGTGGTAGCGTATATATGTTATTCAATGTGTACTTTTAGGTACATCAGGAGAAAAGAAGCTGTAAGGACCACATAGTAAGGATTAGGAAGGAGGGGGTTCGTAGAAGAAGGGTAGATAAGGCAGAAGCACTAAATGAGTACTTCTGCTCAGTATTTACTAAAGAGAAGAGGGGGTGATACCCAAGGGGGGAGAAATGGCAGAAACAGGTGGGAAGGGGTGACAGATGGGGAAATCCTGGAGGGCAGAGTTTGGGAGGGTTTGAAGGCACTGAGGGTGGACAAGGCGCCAGGCCCAGATGGCATCCACCCCAGGGTACTGAAGGAGCTGGCAGTGGTCCTTGCAGGACCTTTGGCAGACCTATTTAATGCCTCACTACATTCGGGGTGTGTACCTCAGGACTGGAAGATGGCTCATGTGGTGCCCCTCCACAAGAGTGGCCCCAAGGATGAACCGGGAAACTATAGACCAGTGAGCCTCACATCCATCATGGGTAAGCTAATGGAGACTATCCTGAAGGAGAGGCTGGTGGCCCTCCTAGAGGCAAAAGGACTACAGGACAGCAGACAGCATGGCTTCATACGGGGCAGATCCTGCCAAACCAACCTGGTGGAGTTCTGTGACTGGGTAACTAGGCAACTGGACAGGGGCCATGCAGTGGATCTCCTGTATCTGGACTTCAGTAAGGCATTCGACTCGGTGCCACATGGAAGGCTGGGAAGTAAGTTAGTAGGCACAGGGGCGGGTGCAAAGCTGGTGAGATGGGTAGGAAACTGGCTTCAGGGAAGGCAATAGAGGGTGGTGGTGGGTGGGGAGCTCTCACACCCAAGGGTAGTGATGAGTGGTATTCCACAGCGCTCGGTGTTGGGACCAGTGTTGTTTGGGATATTCATTGCAGACATATCATGGGACATCAAGAGCAAGATCAGTCTGTTTGCTGATGATACCAAGGTAGGCGCGGTGGTGGATGCCCTAGGGGGATGGCAAGGGTTGCAGGATGATCTGGCAAAGCTTGAAACCTGGTCAGACACCTGGCAACTGGAGTTTAATGCCAAAAAGTGCAAGGTGCTGCATTTTGGGATGAAGAACCCAAGGAGGAGTTACCAGCTGGGGGGAGTGCAGCTAGCCCAGACAGAGGAGGAGGAGAAGGATCTGGGGGTACTCATTATAGGGTCAATGAACAACTCGGCACAATGTAAGAAGGCAGCTGCAAAGGCCAACAAAATGCTGGGTTGTATTGCAAGGGGTGTATCCTCGAGGAGGGAGGAGGAGATTCTGCCACTGTATAGGTCATTAGTTAGACCGCACCTGGAGTACTGCGTGCAGTACTGGCGCCCGTATCTGAAGAGGGACATTAAGTTACTGGAGGGGGTGCAGCGCAGAGCGACAAAGATGATCAAGGGGCTGGGGGACTTATCATACGAGAGGAGGTTGAAGGAGTTGAACATGTACTCACTGGAGGAGAGGAGAGACAGGGTGACATGATTGAAACCTTTAAATACATGAAAGGAATAAACAAGACAGGTACGGAGGGGCTGTTCAAAGTAAGGGAGGGGAGGGACACCAGGGGCCATGATATGAGACTGGAGGGAGGAAGGTTCAGGAGGGAGATGAGGAGACACTTTTTTACAGAGAGGGTGGTGGCTGGGTGGAATGCGTTACCTGCAGAAGTGGTATCCAGTAGAACAGTGGACTGCTTCAAAAGGGGATGGGACAGGACAAGGGGGAGGGTTAATGAAGGGAAGAGTGGAAGGAGGGCAGCTGCAGAATATAGGCACTAGCTGCACATTCGGAGCAGACTTGATAGATCCCTAGACCTTTATCTGCTGGCAAATTTATATGTTCATATTTCAATTGTGCACTGCTTGGTATACCACACTACCGTGCAACTTTTCTGTAGCAAGCACCTGATGATGTTGAAAAACTCGATACACACAAATCCAGTGGTCCAGATGGTTTGCACCCAAATATTCTAAATAGAGCAGTGGAGGAGCTGGCAGGGCCTCTGGCCTTGTTGTTTAATAGGTCCCCTGAACAAGGGCACTGTGTTACAAGACTGAGAGTGGCTCATATAACTCTCATTCATAAATAGCATTTGTCAATGCCGAATGTTTGCTTGCTGGCATTGGCATTGGTAGTGTAGGAGTCAGAGAGCTGCATAATAGGAATGGCACTGAAGTATTGAACTGAAGTCAACCCCACCACCACCCTGCAGAGACTGACAGGCATTGGGGTGTGCCTTTGGGTCATGAGGCATAACGGCCATGCCATTTCACCACACCCTACCCTGCAGACACTGACAAGTGTCACGGTGTGCCTTGGGGTCTTTGGCCCTTATACTCACCCCATTCCATCAGGAAATACAGTGAGATGGGTCCTGTATAGGAGAGTGGGGTGAACTTTGGGGTCGAAGAGTCCAAGCCACACCTCGATGCCTCTCAGTGGCTGCAGGGTGTGGAATGGTATGAGCATTACAGGCGAGAATCCCAAGTCACACCCCTGATGACTCTCAATCTCTAGAGGCTGGGGCGTTATGGTCGGAAACCCTAATTCCTCAGGCGTTCGTTGGCATTTTCACTCCAAATTTTCAACATGGGTTTTTAGACCCCATTTAATGAACAGTGGCAATATCAGTTTGTTAGCCGAAGCTGATTTCGCATAGCGACTACACCATTTGGCACCACAGGCGAAACACATTTCGAACAGGATGTGAAATGACAGCTGTACTGTTTATGGGGAGGTGCAAAAATGGCAATGTTGAAATTCTGCAGTGAAAATGTTTAAAAACTGGTGAAGTCACGAACGTATGAGAAAATGCGAATGCACACTCTGAATGCAATTAGTTTTGGGAATTTTTGCAGCAGATTGTCAACAGGGATTTTGTTACCTCTGCTCATGAACAGTGTCACTGTGATTTTCTTAATCTGTCCCAAACAGTGATTTCCCTGAGCGACCACGTATTTCTGTGCTGGAAGTGCGAAAACACATTTCGGCCATGGTGTGAAAAATGACAGCTGTACTGTTCATAAGGAAGTGTGGAAAAATGCCAGTGGTGAAAATCTGGACTGAAAATATTAGAAATCCATGAAGTTACGAGGGTGCGTGGAAACCGCGCAATGGTCGCTCGTAACACAGTCATTTTATGGACTTATTTCACCAAATTTTTTAAAATAGCCATTTTAAGACCTCTGCTCATGAACAATGTCACTGTGATTTTCTTAATCTGTCCCAAACACTGATTTCGCACACCGACTGCGCCATTGTACACTACATGGGCTGAAACACGCTTTGGTCGAGGTGAAAATGACAGCTGTACTGCTCATAAAGAGGTGTGGTAAATGGCAAAGTTGAAAATCTGGAGGAAAACATTAATACCGCTGAACTTACCGGTACGCAGTATAGAACAGTGCAACGATGTCTAAAACAGTCATTTTGGGATTTTTTTCACCAAATTTTAACATAGCCATTTTAAGACCTTCTGCTCATGAACAGTGTCACTGTGATTTTCTTAATCTGTCCTGAACATTGATTTCGGACACCAACTGCGCCATTATGCGCTACATGTGCGGAAACACATTTTGGCCAGGATGTGAAAATGACAGCTGTACTGTTCACAAGGAGGTGTGAAAAATGACAATGTTGAAAATCTGGCATGAAAATATTGCGAATTCGCGAACTTATGAGCGTGCGTAGGAAATGTGCAATGCACGCTCGTAAAACAGTCATTTTTAGGAATTTTTTCACCAAATTTGCAACATAGGCTTTTTGAGAACCTGCCTTGTGAACACTGGCACTGTTGTTTCATTAATTGGTCCTGAAAGGTGATTTCACGCAGTGACTGCGAAATCACCCTTCGGGCCCAATTAATGCCATGACAGTTCAAGAACTCACGAGGAGGGGTCCCAAAAACCCCATGTTGAAAATTTGGTGCCAAAATTCCCCAAAATGCCTGAGATATGCACTAAAGTTGAAAAAACCCTATTTATTACATTACATAGCTTACCGGCATTTCCTCAGGTCGCGGTCAGATTTGAAGAGTGCAGACATGTTCCCGGTCCACCGAAGATCGTCGTGCCGGACTCCGGAGGTACGTATGAGGTGAGGGGGTGTGTGTGTGGGGAGGTGGATGCACAGAGGGTGGGCTCAGATGGGGGGAGATTGGGTCAGGACAGTCAGCGAGGGAAGGTTTTTTTCTTTCAGATTTTTTTTTTATTGCTTGGACGACCCAGGACGTTTGCCACAGTGGGGTGAGCTCCCAGAGTGGCAGCTGGAAGGCTGTTTGGGGGGACGTGGAACCGACGGGGTATTGGGCACCCCCGTCTGCCATACAGACTGCTGCCATGCTGGGGTGGGCTCCCAGCGTTGCACCCTGTAGTCTCTTGGGGGGGCAGTGGAGCCGACGGGGGATTGGGCACCCCCATCGGCCATACGATCTGTTGCCACACCGGGGTGGGCTCCCAGCATGGCATCTGGAACTCTGTTGGGGGCAGCACAGCCAATGGGAGATTGGGCACCCCGTGGCCATACTATTGTGTGTGACTGTGGGGGAGAGCACGAGCACGCAATATGCGTGCATGTGTGAGGGGCATGCATGAGCGCGGCGATATCTTATCGCTGCTCACTGAAGCATAGCTCTCCTTTCAACTGTACGGCACTGTATCTTCAACTGCTGTCATAGACAGCTGCAGCGCTCATTGAGAACTCGTGCCGTGCCTGCAAACACACTGACTGAGTTGAAGACGGGTGCCACACCTCTGAAAACTCAGATGATGGCACTATGTTTCTTGCACATGCGTACAAGCAAACATAAAAAGGAGACAAGGCGATGGTTGAAAACTAATTTCCAATCAGTATCACTTTATTTGTGGGAAAATTAATGGAGGGGTTCATAAAAATATTTTTAGAGGAAAACTTTAAACAGAAATGGCATGTAGATATTACTCAGCATGGATTCAGTAAGGGGAAATCTTGTGTGAGTAACCTGCTTGATTTCTTTGAACCGGTTAGTCAGGCCCTTGACCAGGGTCTCCCAGTGGATGTGGTCTATCTAGATTACTTCAAGGCATTTGACTCGGTATCACATCAGAAGTTAATAGATACTTTAGAGATCAATGAAATTGATTCATGTTTAATTAAATGGATATACTCTTGGCTATTACATAAGAGTACAGAGAGTACTAATTAGGGGTTACTTGTCTGATTGGGGGAATGTGTCCAGTGGAGTTCCTCAGGGCTCAATATTTGTTGCCTGGCATATTTGTAGCGAGTATGCAGGTATATTTATTTATTTATTTATTATTAGGTCTAGGATTACAAATACCTTTGAGCCAAGGCTCTTTTAAAAAGGTTCCACATCAATCACAGTACAACACAGAAAGAAACAAGCATTTGTCAATGCTGAATGTTTGCTTGCTGGCATTGGCATTGGTAGTGTAGGAGTAACAGAGCTGCATACTAGGAATGGCAGTGAAGTACTGAACTGAAGCAAGCCTGTCACCACCCTGCAGATAGTGACAGGCATTGGGGTGTGCCTTTGGGTCGTGAGGCATAGCAGCACGCCATTTCACCACACCCTACCCTGCAAACACCAACAAGTGTCACACGGTGTACCTTAGGGTCTTTAGCCCTTATGCGCACCTCATTCCATCAGGAAATATGGTGAGATGGGTGCGGTATAGGAGAATGGGGTGAACTTTGGGGCCGAAGAGTCCAAGGCACACCTTGATGCCTCTCACTGGCTGCAGGGTGTGGGTGGGGGTGGAATGGTATGAGCATTGCAGACAACAATCCCAAGTCACACCCCTGATGCCTGTCATACTCTACAGGGGGGGGCGTTATGGTCGGAAACCCTAATGCCTCAGGCATTCGTTGGTATTTTCACTCCAAATTTTCAACATGTTTTTTTTTGTGACCCCTACCTCATGAACAGTGGCAATATCAGTTTGTTAGCTGAAAGCTGCTTTTGCACAGAGACTAAGGCATTTGGCACCACAGGTGCAAAAACACATTCGAACAGGATGTGAAAAAGACAGCAGTACTGTTCATGGGGAGGTGTAAAAAATGGCAATGTTGAAAATCTGCTGTGAAAATATAAAAACTAGTGAAGTCATGAGCGTGACGTAGAAACTGTACAACGCACACCGTGATCTAACTAGTTTGAGGATTTTTACAGCAGATTGTTAACAGGGCATTTTCGGACCTCCGATCATGAACAGTGTCAGTGTGATTTTCTTTATCTTGTCCGAACAATGATTTCCCACAGCAACACGATTTCTGCACTGCCGAAATGTGAGTAACACATTTCCGCCATGTTGTGAAAAATGACAGCTGTACTGTTCAGAAGGAGGTGTGGAAAAATGCCTCTGGTGAAAATCTGGACTGAAAATATTGCAAATTCATGAACTTCACGGTGCGTGGAAACTGCACAATGCTCATTCGTAACACAGTCATTTTATGGAGTTTTGTCACCAAATTTTCAACATAGCCATTTTAAGACCTCTGCTCATGACCAGTGTCACTGTGATTTTCTTAATCTGTCCCAAACATTGTTTTGCACACCGACAGCACCATTCTGCGCTACATGTGCGGAAACACATTTTGGAAGAGATGAAAAATGGCAGCTGTACTGCTCATAAGAAAGTGTGGTAAAATGGCAATGTTGAAAATCTGGCGGTAAATATTATAAATTCGCAAATCTTGCCAGCGTAAGCGAGGGAACTGCACAACATGCGCTACTAAAACAATCATTTTGGGGAATTTTTACTAAATTTTCAACATAGCCATTTTAACACCTCTGCTCATGACCAGTGTCACTGTGATTTTCTTAATCTGTCCCAAACATTGATTACGCACACTGACTGCACCACTGTGCGCTATATGCATGAAACACATTTTTGGGTGACATGTGAAAAATGACAACTATACTTCTTGTAAGGGGTGTGGTAGAATGCCAATGTAGAAAATCTGGAGTGCAAATATTAAAATTCGCAAATTTATGAGCGATGCGGGGAAGTGCGCAACACACAGCTCATAAAACAGTCATATTTAGGAATTTTTCACCAAATTTTAACATACCCAGTTTAGGACCTCTGCTCATGAAAACTGTCACTGTGATTTTCTTAATGTGTCCCATTCATTGATTTTGCACACCGATCTGCATGCCAGCGCTACATGCGCGGAAACACATTTGGGCAAGATGTGAAAAATGACAGCTGTACTGCTCATAAGGAGATATGTTAAAATGGTAATGTTGAAAATCCAGAGTGCGAATATTAAAAATTCGCGAACTTATGAGCGTGCGTAGGAACTGCGCAACACACACTCATAAAACAGTCATTTTTAGGAATTTTTTCACCAAATTTTCAACATAGGCTTTTTGAGAGCCCACCTCATCAACACTGGCACTGTCGTTCCATTAATCAGTCCTGAAAGGTGATTCCGTGCAGTGACCGCAAAATCACCCTTCGGCCCCGATTAACGCCATGACAGTGACAGAATTCATGAGGAGGGGTCCAAAACCCCATGTTGAAAATTTGCCACAAAAATTCCCAAAATATCTGAGATATGCAGCAAAGTTGAAAAACCCTATTCATTACATTATACAGCTTACCGGCATTTCTCAGTTTGCGGTCGGCTTTGAAGAGTGCAGACGTGTTCCCGGTCCACCGAAGATTGTCGCGTCAGAGTCCGGAGGTAAGTATGGGGTGAGGGGGGTGTGGGGAGGCAGGGTGTGCAGTGGGTGGGTGCGAGTGGGGGCCAATGAGACCACGAGGGACCATTTTTTTATTTCAGGGACTTTTTTTTTTTAAAAGGAGGATGACGCGGGACGTTTGCCACGCTGGTGTGGGCTCCAAGTGTGGCATCAGGAAGGCTGCTTGGGGAGGCTGGAGCCGACGGGGGATTGGGCACCCCCGTCAGCCATAACAGTTTCTGCCACGCTGGGGTGGGCTCCCAGCATGGCACCTGGAAACGTTTTGAGGGGGGGCCTGGAGATGTGGAGCCGATGGGGGATTTGGCACCCCTGTTGGCCATTACATTGTTTGCCACACTGGGGTGGGCTCCCAGTGTGTGCTAGGAAGCTTGTTTTTTTTGAGGGGCCTGGGCCGAGGGGATTGGGCACCCTGTCTATCATATAGTGTGCATCGGGAATGCTGCAGAAGCACAAAAATGCAGTGCTTGGTGCGGCCTGCATGCATGGGGGGAGAGCTCTACTCACTGGAAGGAGACCCCCCTGAACTCGCATCCCACTGCATCGGGAATCTCCGGATGATGGCACTATGTTTCTGCACATGCAAGCAAACATAAAAAAGAAGGAATATCATGATAACATATTACAACTAGGGTAAATACAATGCTGTGGTTAGGGATAAGTTACACTAAAGTGGGATAACATAGGGAAAGCAGAGTGGAAAGTGGAAGGGGACACATAGGGAGGTGGGGACAGTGGGAGGAGAGAGAAGGCGGCGGCATTATCAAACATTCACGGAGTGGGCAAAGTAGGTGACATATACAGAACAGAAAGGGGAAGTGCTAGTGTGGTGAAGGGGAAGAAAGGATGGGAGAAAGGGAAATGGGAGAGATGGGGGTAGAGATGTGTGCATGGAGAGAGAAGTAGAGTGACAAAGGGTAGGAGTCCCAGTGGGATACGTGCATAGTGCGAAATTGTAGAAGATTTGAAGGGCTGGTTATATGTAGTAGACACAGGAGCTGGCAGCAAAGAGATGAAGCGCGAACCTTGGATTTGAATAGGCCAAGGTTTGTTGTAGAAAGCGATGTCCAGGACTAAGACCATTTAGCCAGCTAGGCCCCCCTATAGGCAAAGGATCTTTGGCCTTGGGAGGTGCGGCAACGGGGAACCTGGAGGAGTTGAGTTTCGGATCGCCTGGTGTTACAGGTATTCAGGCATGGCTGCAGTAGGGCTTGGACACCGGGAAGCACTAGGGCCATAGTAACTTTCTTAGCCATAGTGCAGGTTAGATACCTTATGCGGTTGGAGAGTTGTAGCCATCCAGTTTGTGTATAATGGTCACACTTATGAGTCAGACAGTGGGCACCAGTGATGAACCGACAAGCCTTGTTGAGAGATGTCGATATTCATCTGAGCACAGTGGCTGATGCAGAACCATAGATGATTAAGCTGTAATCTATGATAGAGACCACTGAGCTCTGGACAGTGATCCTCAAGGCTTCAGGAGTAAGATGTTGTCTGTGGCGCTATAGCAGGCCCTAGTCGTGTATTTGCAGCTTTTGGCAACACCATCAATGTGGGAGCCATATGATAGGTTTGGGTCCAGAGATATCCCAAGATATTTAAATGACTGTACTTGCTCAAGGGTGTTTCCAAGCCTAGTTGTAATGGTGAGGGGTGATGCCTGCACTGGTTGTGAGGGCTGTTGAAAAGCATAACCTTGTTTTTTATGGTTTAGGACAAGCTTGTGCCTGCTAAACCAGCTTTCTACAGCGCAAAACCTTGCTGAAGATTGTGTTGAAGCAGTTCCAGACCCTTGTGAGAGGTGAAAATTACTGCGTCGTCAGCACATAGAATGATTTGCTCAGGACAGGATTGGGGAAGGATATGATGGAGCCTGGCTGAGGAAATATGCCATTGATGCTAAATGCCACAGTAAATAATAGGGAGGCAATAAATAATTTCCAACACCAGATAAAGGGACTTGAAATTTGGGCAAATAAACAAAATCTGAAATTTAATATAGAGAAATGTAAAGTTATGCACTTTGGTTCAAGCAACGTCCAAGCTGAGTATAAAACAAATAATGAGAACATATTTAGTATAGTTAATGAAAGGGACTATGGTGTTATCATTTCTGGCAATTTAAGTTTTGTAGCACATGTTAAAGAAACCACAAAAAAATCAAACCAAGTGATGGGAAACATTTTAAGAAATATAAAAAGTAGGAGTTGTGAGGTTATGGTACTGCTGTATAGATCTCTTGTTAGACCAATTTTTTGGAGTATGGTGTTCCTTTTTCCAGCCCCCAGACTATTGGTGGCAAACAAATGGTGGAAAAAGTCCAGAGGAGAATGAAAAAAAAGAATGATGACAAATAAAAGTTATCAGGAGAGATTATAGCACCTGGGACTTTTTTCTATGTCATATCAAAACATGACAGGTCATCTTTGTTTTTTGTACAAGTCCCTTAGGGATGAAGCCCTGTTTGAGGCTGCTGGTCTGAACAAAAAAAACCTTACTGAGAGACAAACTAGAGGGTACGGCTATCAGCTAAAGAGGGAATCATATAAGACAGCAAGGAGGGGGTCTGTAGTTTAACCAAAGGGTGGTGGATGCTTGGAATATGCTTCCAGCTGAAGCTGTTGGGGCACCAGTATGACATCCTTCAAGCAAAGATTAGATAAAAATATGGGAAATAAAATTTGGGATTATCACCCCTGATGTGTGGTGGGTCTTGTACGCCTCCAGTGGCTGATTGGTCTGTTCAGATACCTATGAATCTATGAACCAATGAAAACTAGGCCTCTCCCAGGCCAGATCCCCTAGGGCATACAAGCTCCTTCCTCCACAGGGTCTCAGGTGAACTGCCATACAGTTGTTTTAAATTACTCCTTGCCTGAGTTTATTGAGTCTGATATCTACCAGCCAGCAGAGAAGGCAAGACAGACCTTTCCCTGCCAGTTCACTTCAGCTCTTTCCCAGATCTGCTTCTCGATGGCTCAAGCTGCTTTCTGTCTCCACTCTACAAGCAACTGAACTCTTTTTTTCTATCAGTTCTTGGACTAGTCCGGTTTCTCTGGGTTTTGGTTGGCTAGGGAGCTGTCAGTCACAGTTCTGGTGCTCTCATTTGTCAGTTTGGGTACCAACTTGAAAACCACAAAAGCGACAGCTTTTTCCCACAAGGCACCTGGAGCTAAGGACCCTCAAGGTCCCCTGTGTCCTAATTGGTCCAAACAGGAAGTCCCGGTCCAAAACATGTTGGCTTCCATTGGAAAATGCATGCTGCAATAAAGGCAGGTTAAACAGCAATCTGTATCTTAAAAACAACTATGAATTAGAAGTAAATAGCTGCAGTACTATGTAGAGCTCCCTTTGCTCTATTAGTGACAGCAGAGTGGGGCAAATTAGGGTGATGCTTGGCTGGTCATGAGTTAGAAACACTCGGACCCAGCCCAAGCCATCTACAGCATTTACACTGGCTGTGGCACTTAAACAGACAGGTGCAGAGGCACATCATGGCAGTGTCACGCAGATCAATAAGAGGACAGCAGCCATCATGGATTTACCATCTATACAGAACATCTGCCTGGCAGTTACTTAAGGTAAGCCTCTGATTTGGGAGGGTTACAAAAGCAAAATACTTTCCAGAATTGCAAGTTGCACACTTTCCTCAGTGACCACAGGGAATAACTTTAAGCAATGGTATATCCCTTCTTTAATACATCAGTATGCAGCAACAGACTACGCACATCCTTCCTCTGCACTTGGTCAGCACCTACTAACCCACTGATCTACTAATCTATCTCTATTGTGGAAATGAACTATCCCCTATGTTGATCTTGCTTGTTAGGGTGATGGGGAGCTTAAAAAAATAAAACACAAAAACAAGCTAAAGACACAGAACCTCAGTGCAAAAGCACTGAAGGAAGTTGCCCAAAGGGCACTGGCAATAAGAAATACAAAATCACACATACCCCATAATGCAAAGCATCATGGGATGTATATGCAAATCACCATTACATTTTAGGCTGGTTCATGACAATCATTTATTTTAGGCATGATGCACTTTATTTCTGACTGCACTTAATAACAATAGTTTAAACAACATCAGTTTATTTTTATCTAGCACTCTAACTATATCAAACCCCTTCCCTTGCAGGATTTGTAGGGCACTGTTTTCAAACAACATGAATTTTAGTTTTATAAAGCATATTGCACTTCATTAATACACTGCCAGCATGTTATGTCTGAAAGTACCTTAAGCACGTTATCTTTCTTCATATAAAGCACATGTAGTTCTTTATTAAACAGCCAGCAAGCAAGCTTGGCATTTTATAAAGATATGCATATTTATTCAGGTTCCAGCCTTCTTCCTATATACAGTCAGCTACATATCTATATCTATTATTTCCTTAGAAAGGCATATGGCTTCTGGTGAGGGATGGAATGATGAATAAGAAACAAAGAAAGGAAGAAAATAAATTTAGGGAGGATACAAAAAGACTGTCTTAGGTGGCCAACTTACTGCAGTGTTAGAAAAAGAACAGGATAGTTTTCTAGCAGTACTGTTTCAACAGATTGTACAGAAGGAAGGGAAGAAGATGGAAACATGTCCCAAACTGCTACACCAATTTCCTGGATAGAGCACAGCTCTACCACACATAAATATGTAAAAGTAAATAGTGATAAACATGTAATAATGTGAGGTAAAATCATAAAAAATTGATGCATTAAGTTAAATTAAAAAATACATTATTAATCTACTGTGCTGTGTAGAAATAACAATTATAGTAATTAAAAAATCAGGTGGTAGTCAGTTAATACAGTGGATACTGACACATGCTAAAGGGACTCAATACTGCAGAGGCGCTAAAGAAGAATTCGGTTAGTATAATTAATACATTCACAGTAAAAACAAGGCTGTATATATATATGAAATACAAAATCACACATGCCCCCACAATGCAAAGCATCATGGGCTGCATATGCAAATCACCACAGAATATTATGCTGGTTCAACTTTAAGCAGAAATGCATGGTGCTGAAAGGCCTCTCACACAGTTTGCAAAGGGTACCAACAGAAGACATAGACACGTGTTTCGTCCTACCAGGACTCATCAGTATGCCTCGTCTGTTTGACACCCTAGTGGAATGAACCAGCTACCCTAAGATGGTCTATCTGGGTTATGTTGTGGTGAACCCAATTAAAACAAAAAACAATTTAAAAGACAAAGAACCTCTGTGTGCAAGCACTGAGGCAATGGTTACCCTAAAGGGCATTTGGCCGGAAGCCAAGTTTCAAAGAAATAAAAATCACATCGTGCTCCCACAATGCAAAGCATCATGGGCTGCATATGCAAATCACCACAGAATATTATGCTGGTTCAACTTTAAGCAGAATATATATATATATATATATATATATATATATATATATATATATATATATATATATATATATATGAAAATCATAAGTAGGGTGTTAATTGAAAAAAGTTGTTTAGTCCAGGAGGGTTTTAGATTTTAGATGGTACTGCCAAAAGGTTTCTCTTTGATGCAGTTTGTTATGCACATCCCCTCCTCTGATGGATCCTCTACAGCAACATCTACATTGCCAACCATCGGCATTATAGCTATGGGGTGTTGGCGCTCATAATCGGGGCTCGCCCCTGAACACCCATGTGGGGAGCTCTGCCCCCAACATCCCCCGGTCTCTAGGATTCTAACTCCAAGTCGGAGTTGGACTGGGGGGGCAATCACCCAGCAAGGCAGTCCCGATCGGCACACTGACCACCACAGCGACGGCCAGATTTTGCCCGATTCCTGCCATTGTGGTGTTGTTCGCCGTTGAGGTTTTGCTGCGGTGATGGGACACTCCTCTGATGGTAGCATGTAATTGCTCTACCATCTGGTATTCAAAACCATGCTGGCTACCTTTAAGTTTCACATGTTGTGCAAGAGCACTAAAATCATCCAAGCGAGTAATACTCCTACGCGTTGGCTCATCCTCTCTTTGAACTTCTTGGTAGTCTTACCAATGTAAAATGCAGTACATACTTTACAGGTGGCTAAATAGACAATGTACTGCATGCTGCATGAACAGAAATCTTGGCTGGCAAAAGTTTCGCCAGTGGTCAGATGTTTAAAGCTGTCCCCAGTGCGTAGGTAATTACAGAATCGGCAGTTGCCACATTTGTGCATGCCTTTAGGAAGGGTACTGAGAGTGTCCCTCAGTTTTTTATGAAATGCACTGTTCACAACAGTGTCCCGTAGATTAGTCCCCCTTGTGTAAACAGCCTCTGGCATATTGCTAGTGACACATTCTAGTTTCTTTCAGTGCTCAGCATGTGGCAATATTCTTCTTAATAATATTGTTAAAGTACGACTGGGGGCTGAAGGTGGTGATGAATTTAAGGGTTTGATTGGACATAGATGTCCTGATATTCCTCCTCATACTACTTGGTTGCTCAGGGGGAGGGGGGTTCACAAGTGTATTTCTGTCCAATGCAGCCACCTTTTCTCATGCTTTGTGCACTACTGTGTCATTATAACCTTTAGAAAAAAAAATGTTCTGTAAGGATGTTAGCACTATATTGGTAGTCTTCTTCCCTTGAGCAATGTCTTTTTGTACTAAGAAATTGACCAGATGGGATGTTAGCAGTGATATGTCCCAGATGGCAGCTTTGGAAGTGCAGGAAATGGTTCTTGTCTGAGCTTTTCCAGAATAGTTTCATTTCAATGTTACCCTCCCTCCCTTAAAATGGTAAGATCAAGAAAGTTGATTTCCTTTGACCGTAGTGGCATTCAAATTTCAGGTTAGGATTAATAGATTCCAGGAAGGCGACAAATAGTTTTAAATCATTAGTAGTGCCCTTCCAGATAAAGAAGAGATCATCTATATAACATTTATACAGATTGATCCTATTCAAAAAGGGGTTGGTCTATCCATAAATGTTTATTTCTTCCCACCCAAGCACAGTGGAGGGGTTTAAACATGCCTGGGACGAGCACAGGGGAACCTTGGGCAGGAAGGGAGTGATGAAAAGCCATCGACAACTTAGGGTGAATGGATGCATACATGTGTAGGGCCTATGGGCAGACTGGATAGGCCTAACGGTCCTTATCTGATGGCAATTTCTATGTTGCTATCTGGCAAAGTAAATGATAGCATAGTTGTGGGCCATGGCCACCCCCATGACCATACCCTTACATTGGAGATACATCTGGTTACCAAAAAGGAAGATATTACTAGTCACCACTTTTTCTGTAAGTGTCAGCAGAAATTCCACAAATGGCTAAGTGGAATGTTGCCACATAGTGTTTCCCTTAGGTTTGGAAGACCGTCCTCATTAGGGATACTTGTATAAAGGGATCTGACGTCCATAGTGACAAATAGGGAGTTTTCATCGATTTCAATCTCTCTCTCTCTCTCTCTCTCAGAATATTAATTAATTAAATGCGTAGTGTCCCTTAAATAGGAATGTGTGTTCTGTGCTACTGGTTTGATGAAATGGTCTATATATTGCAAGATGGAGTCAGTCAGTGACCCGTGCTGGCCACTATAGGTCGTGCAGGAGGATTTTCCAAGTACTTATGGATTTTTGGGAGTCCATACAAGACCGCTTTAACTGGGTGTTTTACAATCAAAAAATCCAGGGTCTCTTGTTCAATCAGTCCTTCCTGGTAAGCTTTGTAAAGCAGCACATCTGTTTGTTCCTTGTATCTGTTGGTAGGACCACTGGATAAGGAGGTGTAAAAATCGGTGTCACTTAATTGTCGTAACATTTCTCTTTCATAGTCATGTTTATTCTGTAAGACAATGGAACACCCTTTATCCGCAGGCTTTATGATAATGTTCCCTGTTTACTAAGCTGTTCAATAGCTACCTTCTCTTTTGAGCAGTTGTATTAGCGGGCGATGGAAGCTAAGGTTTTCAAATTCTTGTAGACACGTTTTTTCAAAATGGCAACCACCATATTTTGTGGCGGAATTAATTTAGATTTAGGTTTGAAAGTTTTATAAATATTGGTCTGAGTACCACTGTAGTCCATATAGACGTTAGTTTCAATATTAGTGATGACAGTCGTCTGATCCTCATTTTCTTCATGATAAAAGCTTTTAGGTTAAGTTTTCTTGTAAATTTGTGGAAGTCCACTACAGTGTCAAATATGTTTAAGTCTTGAGTCGGGACAAAAGAAAGCTCTTTATGTAATACTTTCAGTTCAATGTCACTCAAGATATAGTCTGATATGTTATACATAATGTTGTTGATATCCTCTCCTCCTAATATCTGTGTTCCTGTCCATGTCGTCTGCTGTTGTATTGGCCCTGTCCTCATTTTATGCAATCTACCCCCTATTCTTTCCCCTTTTGTTTTCTTCCCTTCCCCTTGTCCCTCTCCATATGTGTTTCCCTGGAAGCGAGCAATGCGTGGGCTGCATCTCAGGGTCGCTCGGTAGCTGCACATGGTATCCTTGTGTGGATGTCGGGATTGTTGTTTATGTCATTTGATGGGAGGGGGGATGTTGTGGGGTGGATGGAGATGTGAGGTGTGGGCAGGGCAAAGGAGTACAGGTATGTGGATGACATACTCTGATGTCTCTGATGTGTTTGAATGTTTTGATTCGAGGTACAACCTCCTGACTGTAGTCTAAAAGGGACCCATTGTTCCACCCGACTCTGAGCCACTTGTGTAGACATCGTTAGTATAATGTTGTTGCTGTTGTCCATATTCAGTGCTTGTCGAATTCTTCAAAATTAATCTCCCAGGTTTAGGTTGATTTTTCCAACTGAATATGCATCCTTCCTCATAATCTGTGCGGTCTCTTTCAAATTTGTTGGCTTTAATTCTTTTGATCCTTATGTCCTGACGTTTGATGCTATCTTCCAGTTGTTTGCGATAAAACTTTATATACCATGTGGCTAGAGAAAGTGAGAACAACTCTCTCCTATTCCAGCAATTCTAATTTCATATCATGTTCCATTGTCTCCGCATCTTTCAGGATGTACTTGATCAGTCCAGCAGTTGATTTGAGAAGGAGAACTTGCCAGCCTGCCAGAAAATGATCTCTTTCTCTTCCAAATGCAGGAGCAATCGTCCATCTGAGTCCATGAGGGGCCGTTGACCGCCAAGTAGGCAGAGAGAGATACTCATTGCCAATATGGGCATTGGGCCTTATGGGCCATGCATTCAAGTAGAGTAAAAGCTTTTTTAATGTCAATTGGCCCAGAAGGTTCCGTCTGTATGTTGGAGTGAGAGGGTGAAGCTGTAGCCCTACAATTGCTGTCGGTCAAATAAAGGATTTACTGTGCCTTCATTATAAAACAGAGAGCCCACAAATGTACTTGAACAAACCTGGGGGGAGGGGTATCGTTGCTCGTATTAGATGCAACTGGATTAGACATGGTAATTATGACCCAGGGCTCTGTCAAACAGTATGCTGAGTGCACCAAACGGTAGTTCAAGAGCAACAAGTCGTACAGGCGGCTACAAGCAATAGATAAAAGACAAAGTATGAAAGTACTACTGAATTGTAGACAAAGGAACTGGCTTCACCATCACTGTATGAATAAAAAGATAGACTGCCACGATGCACCAGGATAAGAAAGCAAAAAATCATGTTTTATTTCAAAATCAGCGCGGGATGCAGATACCCCTCCCATTGCAAACCTTTGCATGGTATCAGTGCTTTCAAGGTTGGGGTGGTATCAGGTATTGCACCCTTTAAAATATATCATTTAAAGTGAAGTACATACTTTTAAAGTGACGTCAGAGTGCAGATATAAAGGACAAATATATCACCCAAAAGTGCAGGTGAAAGGCATACATAAATATGTAAAAATAAAGTGATAAATAAACATGTAATAATGTGAGGTAAAATTATCAAAAATTGATGTATTATGTTAAAGTAAAACTACAAGATTAATCCACAGTGCTGTGTAGAGATAAAAATTTTGGTAATTAAAAACTCAGGTAGTTAATTATGTTTATAATTTATTTTTTTAATTATTTTTGATCTGGAACCGAACTTACTTTTCCTTTGAAGTGTAAAGTTTATTACAAGCGAGGGATTCCTCCATCTCCCTGAGATTTTATTACACCTGCTTCCTTTTAATTAGCTAACCAGGGACTTCCATCCCTTTGAAATGGACTCTTGGTTTCCTGGCTAATCAGCTTGTTCTCAGATCACAGAGGAATGTCAGATATTTTGCAAGACATTCTTCTTTCATGTAGCCTTCAGTAACAGCCCAAACTCATAAACAAAATGGTCTTTTCATAAGTTTAACGAGCAAATTTCCTTTCTGACTTAGGTAAGGTCAGATGACAAGATCTTTACCTTGCCAAAACTGCGATGAGGCTGTCTCTGTCCTTAGCGACAACCTTGCCACTCTGGCAAATAAGCATGCCCCTTTATCCAAAGTCAGGGTCGTGACATCTCTCACCCTGGTTTACCTCAGATCTCAAGGCAGCACTTACAAAACCGTGACAAGATTTGGGCTCAGGCTAGGCGCACTAAGAGCCCTGCAGATTGGCAGGTCTCTTCAGAACAGCTAGGAATGTCTGTGTAAAAGCATTCACGCTGCAAAAACAAACTTCTATATTCCACCCTGAAACAGGCAAACAGGAATTCCCACAAAATCTGGAGGACACTTAAATCTATTGACGGACGGCCCTCTTGCTCCCTCCATTCCAACTAAGATACTCACCAATGGTAGGGTGGTGGAAAGTAATTCTCAAATCCTTGAAGAACTTAACTCCCATTTTGTCACTGCTGACCTAGCCTTTGACTCCTCACCTTATGCTGGCCATGTGAATAACCAAGCCACCTCTACCTCTCAACCTGCACCTCATTTTGACTCTTTCAGCTACGCACGCTCAACTATAAAGATGTTGAAGACCCACTCCTTAACCTACATACCAGAAAAAGTGCAGGGGACGACGGACTCAAACCTTTCTTCCTAAGACAAGGCCATGCCCATCTCACTGCCCCCATTATACATATTTTCAATCTCTCCATCACTTCTGCCACAGTTCTGTCTTGTTGGAAATCTGACCACATCCTTCCTCTATTCAAATTGTGGTACTTGCGATCTAAACAACTATAGGCCCAGCTCTAGCTTGCCCATCTCTCTAAAGTTTTGAAAAATTGATCTATAACCAATTAAAACTTCATATCGAAACCTTTTCACTCCTAAACCCAACATAATCTGGTTTCTGGTCTAATCACAGCACTGACTAAAGTCACTAATGCCTGGGTTTCTGCTGTGGATGCCAAGAAGATTACTGGTGCAATCTTCTTAGATCTTAGTAAAGCGTTCGACACAGTTGACCACAACCTCTTAGTTACTTGTCTTACTAATGTAGGTGCCACTCCGTGCACCGCTCAGTGGTTTGCCAGTTATCTTTCAGGGAGGACACAGAAAGTCAAAGCCGATGGTCTATTCTCAGCCTCCTTGCTGACTGCCAGGGGAGTCCCCCAAGGCTCCATTCTAGGCCTGATCCTCTTCTCTCTGTACATCAATGATCTCAACTCTTACATAACCAATTCAAGCCTGCACTTCTTTGTGGACGACACAGTACTGTATATCTCTGGCTCAACTCTATCTGAAGTTAGGGACGTGTTACAGGCTGACTTTGCTCAGCTCGAAAATAATCTAATAAAAGCCAAGCTTCTCCTTAATGCTAAGAAAACTAAGGCAGTGATCTTCTCTCATAGTACCTCCTCTGGCACCCTCTGTGTTCTACTGCAATACTTTTATTGTTACCTCTTTAGGAGAACTCTTGGAAGTCGTTCCAAAATTTAAATATCTTGGTATTTGGATAGATAATAAGCTCTCTTTTAATGACCATATTGAGGACTTATCCAGGAGGCTCAACGCCAGACTAGGATTCTTTTTTAGAAATAGGTCTGTCTTCCCTCTTGAGACTCGAACCAGGCTTGTCCAGGCCATATTCCTTCCCTTACTTGATTACGGAGATTTAATCCACACCTCTTCTGCAATCTCAAGACAAAGTAAGCTGGCTGTCCTCTATCACCGTGCTCTACGGTTCATCAACAGCTCCCCACACTGAACTCACCATTGTGATCTGTATGCAGCTGTTGGTTGGACATCACTCACCACTAGACGCCTGCTCCATGCTGGTATCTGGACCCTTAAGATACTTCTGCACAAACTCCCGAGCTACCTAACGTCTTTTGTCTGCATTTCCTGCAGAGCATATTCTCTTACGAAATCAGACTTCATCCTGCTTGTTGTACTGGGGACTCGTACCAACTTTGGCAAATGAGCTATTTCGCATGTTCTTCCTACTCTTCCTACTATATGGAACCAACTCCAACCCGTACTGAAATTAACTAGCATCGTCTCAGTTAATCTCTATAAAGCATTAGCTGCATCAAAAATAAGATACTTGTAGCTGTTATTAAGCCTCTCCCTCTCCCCTACCCCCATGTCTGTTCCATGCTCTTCGACTCCTCTGATTCTAGTCCAAGACAGGACTGAAACTTCCTAGCCTGCAAAATGTATACTGCGGCTGAACTATATGATTTCTCTACCTGCTCATACTATCCTCTTCCACCTTAGACTTCCTACCTATATCTTACTGCCCCTTACTCTTTCTAACCCTCATCCATCCCTGCTTTCTATTAATCCTCAACTTGGCCCTCCTAATTATCCTGTCTCTCTCTCCTGTCATTGTACACTAGCCATATTTATTGCTTCATACCAGTGTTATGTTTATAAACCCTCCCTTGCAGTGCTTGAACACTATGAATCAAATGTTCCTTAACTGTACATTACTTTACAATGATGTATCTTTCTATGAAATGCCTTTCGTGAACTATGTTTGCACTTTGTTTACTTATAATCAATGATGCCCTATTATGTAATGTCTCCATGACTGTGTACAAGCTTCAGGACCTCATCGTGAATGAGCTTGCTCTACAGAGTCTTCCTGCAATAAACTTGAAACAAACACTGGGCATTCTTTTGGCCTGTTTGGAACTTGGAAACATAATGAAGTTCCTCTGCATGTAACCCTTTTAAAGAATAAACAGAAAAAATATGTTATCTGATATCTGGAGGTTTGTACTTAGGGGTTGCTATTAGACAGTAATACCTGGAAGTTTGTATTGGGGGGCTGTTATCTGATGCCTGGAGGTTTGTACTGGAGGCTGTTATCAGACAGTGATACCTGGCGGTTTACATTGGGGGGCTGTTATCTGATACCTTGAGGTTTATACTGGGGCTGCTATCAGACAGTGATACCTGGAGGTTTGTACTATTGGGCTATTATCAGACAAGGATACCTGTAGGTTTGTATTGGGGGAGTTCCTATCAGACATGATACTTGGAGGTTTGTACAGAGGGGCTGTTATCAGACAGTGATACCTGGAAGTTTGTACTGTGGGCTACTATTAGACAGTGAAACCTGGAGGTTTTGTACTAGGGTCTTTTATTAGACAGCAATACCTGGAGGTTTGTGCTAGGGTCTTTTATCAGACAGCAATACCTGGAGGTTTGTACTGGGGGCTGTTATCAGACAGTGATACCTGGAAGTTTGTACTGTGGGCTACTATTAGACAGTGAAACCTGGAGGTTTGTACTAGGGTCTTTATCAGACAGCAATACCTGGAGGTTTGTACTGTGGGCTAATATGAGATGGTGATACCAGAGGTTTGAACTGGGGGTGCTATTAGGCAGTGATACCTGGAGGTTTGTACTGGGGCTGTTATCAGACAGGGATACCTGGAGGTTTGTACTGGGGGCTGTTAACAGACAGTGATACCTGGAGCTTTGTACTGAGGGCTGTTATCAGACAGTGATACCTGGAGGTTTAGATTGGGGGACTGTTATCAGACACTGATGCTCGGAGGTTTGTACTGGGGGCTGCTATCAGACAGTGAAACATGAAGGTTTGTACTGGGGGCTGTTATCAGACAGTGATACCTGGAAACATAGAAACATAGGCTTTGATGGCAGATAAGGACCGCTTGGCCTGCCCAGTCTGCCCATTTCCCTACCTATCAGATAAGCTGCAAATCCTAGTTTTACCAACAGTCTAGTTCCTCTTACCTCCCACTAGAATTGCCTTATGTCTGTCTCACCTATTCTTAAATTCTCCCACTGTTTTTGACCCCACGACCTCCTCAGGAAGGCCGTTCCATGTGTCCACCACCCTCTCCATGAAAAAATACTTCCTTACGTTGCCCCTGAGTTGTCCCCCCTCTATCTTCAAATTTTGCCCCCTTGTTCTTCCACATCTCTTTTTCTGAAAGATGCTATCCTCTTGGCCTTTGTTGATTCCCTTGAGGTACTTGAAAGTTTCTATCATGTCCCTCCTCTAGCTCCTTTCCTCGAGGGTATACATATTAAGCTCTTTTAGTTTCTTTTCGTATGGCTTCTGATGCAGACCCTGCACCATTTTAGTTGCCCTCCTCTGGACTGCCTCCATCATGTCTATGTTCTTGCGGAGATGGGGTCTCCAGAACTGCACGCAGTACTCCAGATGGGGTCTCACCAACTGTCTGTACAGAGGGATAACAACTTCCTGTTTTCTACTGGTGATGCCCCTCTCTGTGCATCCCAGTATCCCCCCAGCCCTCCTTACTGCCTTCTCACATTGCTTGCCTACCTTTAGGTCATCTGATATGACTACCCCCAGGTCCCTTTCCATCTCTGTTGTTGTTAATACCCCCCCCCAATGTGTACTCTTCCCCTGGGTTTTTGTTTCCCAGGTGCATTACTTTGCATTTCTTTGCACTGAATCTAAGCTGCCATACTTTTGACCATTCTTCCAGCTTTGCCAAGTCCCTTCTCATCTTTTCCACCCCCCCTTGTGTATCAACCCTGTTGCAGAGCTTTGTGCCATCTGCAAAGAGGCATATTTTTCCTTCCAGTCCCTCTGCAATGTCACCTATAAAGACATTAAAGAGGACCAGTCCCAGTACTGAACCCTGCGGTACCCCACTAGTAACTCCCCTTTCTTCGGAGTAGACTCTGTTTACTATTGTAGCCCCCTCTGGCCCCCTCGTCTAGGGGCATACATTCTGTCGGAGTTGGTCCAGGGGTCATGGGGAGGGCTACATCAAGCGCCAACACCCAAGCTAGTGCACTCCCAAAACAAGGCAGGAAAACTGTGGGCCTACCTTACTGAAGACTTCATTCACCTGTGCACTCTCAATCTCACCAACCGAAATATGGATTCTCCCCAAACGCTGACACTGGACCAGGATCTCCATGCTGCAACCTCCTGAGTCCTCGAGCCCAGAGCCCCTCGATCCCACCTAAGGCATGGTGGAAAATTCATCTGGAATCAAAGCTTATGAAATAAATTAGACACAAACTGGGGGAAAATTCCCATTTCATTAGCTCCCCCTTCCAGCTTAAATAAGGCACATCACTACCAATCTCTTCCCAACTAATGTCTTTATTTAGCTCCTGCACCACAAATGATTCCAGCAATGCAGGGGTCACATCCCTCATTTAAATAAATAAAGCAGCTCCATGAGGCTATCTGCATCTTTGTACAAAAACTCTTTGGCTGGACATTTAGAGCAGCAAACAATGGTTTACAGGCAGTGCAAGCAAGGATTCTCCACTTTTATCTACTTGGATGATTTACCCAAAGCACTTCTCAACTTAGAAACCCACAGGCTCCTGACTCTATGATCTGGTAAGCCAAACCTTTTCTCCCTTATTCTGGGTTACCCACTCTGGCACTGGTCAATGCCCTATCTCCAGCGTGGGAAATCATGCTGCTTCCCGCACCTGGCCCCTGGGCCTTGGCCCAAACCTCAGCTGGTACCAGAATTTTTGTCCTTCAATCCAGGCCCTGTAACCCCACTCAATCTTGGCTTAAAGCAAAGGAACCAAATTGTGCTGGTGCTCCCAGACTCACAGCACACATTCTATCCTTTCCACTCAGCCTTTCCTCTGTAGGCCCCACTGGTGCAGCGCCCCAAAACCGGCTCTGCTCCAGTACTCAAGCCACCTACTGGCTGCCTTGCAATGAAGAGCCCCTTGGCACTGCCACCGCCCAGGCCCTCTGAACAGCCCACCTTCACAGACAGTGGCATGATCTCTTGCTCCACTTCCGGCTAACCCTTTCAGGGATCCATGCCCAGGCCCACATCCCTCTCTATACATCCTGGGCTTGCGTTAAGCTCCAACCAGGGATGACCCTCCAAGGCCTGTACTACGACCTGTGACCTGCCCGGCCCTTTAATGCCAGTGCCCCAGGACCTGCCCCTCACAGCAGGCCCCATAAATGGGTGAAAGGCTCCCTGGCTCCATCTGCCCTCCAGGCTACCTTGCCACATCGGGTATGGGGAAGAGCTGCTGCCACCGGCCTCCCCCCTGTGAGGACCCTGCCATGATCCCCACAGCCCTGACAGCCTAGGAAATCACTTCCATGGGATACTCTATGGGCTTCTGCCTATCCTGGCCCCCTATGGCCACCTACATTTCCCTGTCCCCAATGACACAGGACCTGGCTAACCATTCTCCCCCACGGGCCTTCCTTTCCCAGCTCCTCGATGCCATGTCGCTGCGAAAGCCGTCCTGTCTGCACTTTGGGGGGGTCCCTCCACTGGCCCCCCTGACCGCCAAGCTCTCTTCCTTGACCACCTATTCTGCTCCTCCAACCACACCCCTACAGCCCCAGGCCTAATGTCCGGTCTGTTAAAAGGCCCCAAACTTTCCATCTGCTCCCTTATATACCTCCCTAAACCTGCTCTCTCCTGCCACCTTGAGGTGTCCAGAAGCCAAAGTCCCCCAGAGCTCTAACAAATTCCCTAGCTCTGGGGGGGGGGGGTAGAAGGGGGAAATGGATGCCTAAAATGGGAGCATAAGCCCCTCCTTTAAGGGGGGCTTACTGTATTACCACTATTACCCTCTGCTTCCTGTTGTCCAGCCAATTTTTTACCCAGGTTACCACCCTGGGACCCACTCCCAGAGTGGCTAACTTGTTATTAATCTTTTTGTGGGGACTGTGTCAAATGCCTTGCTAAAGTCTAGGCAGGCCATGTCCATAGCCCCTGGTCTACTACTTTGGTCACCCAGTCAAAAAATCTATTAGATTCGTCTGACATGACCTTCCCACTGTGAATCCATACTGCCGTGGGTCCAGCGTCCTGCTGGCCTCTAGGTACTCAACAAGTCATCTTTCAGAAGTGATTCCATAATTTTCCCTATCACTGAGGTCAAACTAACAGGTCTGTAGTTTTCTGCCTCTGCCTTGCTCCCACGTTTGTGAAGGGGAATCACATCCATCCTCCTCCAGTCCTCAGGTACCACACTCTCCTCTCATGATTTGCTAAAAAAAGGAGGTTTGTACTCTAGGGCTGTTGTCAAACAGGGATACCTGGAGGTTTGTATTGGGAGAGGGGTGCTATCTGTTAGTAATACTTGGAGGTTTGTACTAGGGGTTGTTACCAGTCAGTGATACCTGGAGGTTTGTACTGGGGGCTGCTATCAGGCAGTGTTATCTGGAGGTTTGTACTGGTGGCTGTTATCAGATAGTGATACCTAGAGGTTTGTACTGGGAGGGCTGTAATCAGACAGTGAAACCTGGAGGTTTGTACTGTGAGCTGTTATCAGACAGGATACCTGGAGATTTGTATTGGGGGAGGTTGCTATCTGTCAGTGACACTTGGAAGTTTGTACTGAGGGGCTTTATTATACAGTGATACCAGAGGGATTTGTGTTGGGGGGGCTGCTATCAGACAGTGAAACCTGGAGGTTTGTGCTAGGGTGATGTTATCAGACAGGGATAACTGGAGGTTGTACTGGGGTCTGTTATCTGACAGTGATACCTGAAGGTTTGTACTTAAGGGCTATTACAAGACAGGGATACCTGGAGATTGGTACTAAGGGCTGCTGTCTAACAGTGATACCTGGAGGTTTGTACCAGAGGCTGTTATCAGACAGGGATACATGGAGGGTTGTACTGGGGCTGCTATCTAACAGTGATACCTGGAGGTTTGCATTGGGGGTTGGTATCAGATAGTGATACCTGTTGGTTTGTACTGGGGCTGTTATTAGACAGTGATACCTGTTGGTTTGTACTGGGGCTTTATCAGACAGTGATAGCTGGGGGTTTGTGTGGGGTGAGGATTCTGTCGGTAGTGATACTTGGAGGTTTGTGTGGGGGAGGGTTCTGTCCAGTAGTGATACTTGGAGGTTTGTGTTGGGGGAAGGTTCTATAAGACAGTGAAACCAGAAGGTTTGTACTGGAGGCTGCTATCAGACAGTGATATCTGGAGGTTTGTGTTTGTGTGGGAGGGAGGGCGCTATCAGACAGTGATATTTGGAGGTTTGTGCTGGAGGGCTGCTATCAGACAGTGATATCTTGAGGTTTGCATTGGGGAGTTGTTATCTGATACCTGGAGGTTTGTATTGGAGGCTGTTATCATACCTAGAGGTTTGTATTGGGGTGCTATCAGATACCTCGAGGTTTGTACTGGGGGCTATTATCAGGCAGTGATACCCAGAAGTTTGTACTGGGGGGGCTGCTATCTGGCAGTGATACCTGGAGGTTTGTATGGAGGGGCTGTTATAGAAACATAGAAGTTGACAGCAGATAAGGACTGCCTGGCCCACCTATTCTGCCCATTTCCCTACCTACTGTATAAGCTCCAGATCCTATTTGATCTGCTGCCTACCTCCTCCTTCCTACTCTAGTTTTGCTTTCTGCCTGTTCCATGCATTCTTGAATCTGGCAACTGTTTTTGCCGCCACAACCTCCTAGGGGAGGCTGTTCCATGCATTCACCACCCTCCCTCTCTCTTTTTTTTTTAATTTACATTTTATCCTTCTTCTGTGGAGCTGGCAGGTGGCTCCGGCTTCTCCATCGAAGGGGCTCATCTCTCGGTTCCAGCATCCCCGCACCAGTCCCACCCGGTGAATCCCCCATGGGTTATCCCCCCCATGACAGGGTGCCAGGGGTGATGAGCATCAACTTTCCCCCCTTCCCTGGAAGCCAACATCCAGATTCTGCGGAGCTGGTGCGGGCGCAGCTGGGCCATCATGGAACCTGTCAGCTCCATTTCCACCTGTTTACTCCCAGGGCTCCTGAAAGCGTGCAGTGGTCAGAGTAGTTGCCTCCCCGTCCCACGGAGGCAGCCTTACGTCCTGGGCGTGGGCTCTCCCCTGTTCTTGGCAGCGTGCCTGTGCTGACATCCAGCCACCGCTGGGTGTCAGTCTACAGTGAGCTGCACTGTCTAACTCCCGAAGAAGAAAGGCTGTTGGCGGGCGCTCAATCCTTATACTGCGCCCTGCCGACCCCATGCAACCCAGTCCATTCCTGAACCTGGGTCGCTGGTGTGGTGTGAGTGTACCATCCAGCACCTCAAGCCTCAGTGCCACTGGGCTGACTATCCACCACCCTTTCTGTGAAAAATACTTCCTCACGTTGCCCTGAGTCTTCCCCCCTCCAGCCTCATATTGTGACCCTTGTTCTTGCACATCTCCTTTTCTGAAATATACTACCCTCTTGGACTCTGTTGACCCCCCTGAGGTATTTGAATGTCTATATCATATCCTCCCTCTTTCTCCTGTCCTCCAGAGTACACATATTGAGTTCTCTCAGTCTCTCCTCATATGGTTTCTGGTGTAGCCCCTGCTCTCCACCCTGTCGATGTCCTTTCAGAGATGAGGCCTCCACAACTGCACGCAGTACTCTAGTTGAGGCCTCACCAACCAACTGCCTGTACAGCGGCATCAGCATCTCCTGTTTTCTACTGGTGATACCCCTGCACCCCAGCATTCCACCAGCTTTCCTCACTGCCTTCTCACATTGTTTGGCTACCACATATTTTTTTTTTGTGAACTTTCTTTATACCTCCGACTGCACTGGCTTACCAGACTGTCTCCGTGTGGTCTTTCGATGTGACCTGTTCCTGCCTGCCTGAGCCTCCACTTCCTGCACTCTGGTATGGGCCCATCTCCTGCCCGCCTCACCTAGTCCCACCTGACCCCCCGCTCTGATAACCCCGGGTGGGACCTCCGACTCTGACGGTGCTCTATCTTATAATCTAGAGGAGCAAGCCAGGGACTTGGAGGAGTACCGGAAGAAGGACTGGAAGGCCTGGCCTTGGGCGTGGGAGTCGACCACTGGACCCGCCTTCGCCTACCGGGAGCAAGAGCTTTTCCTTTGTTCCCTCCATTGGCATAGATGTGCAATGGCTTCAGCGTGTGGAGGGGATGCTCCCGCTCCCTCCCACAGACGTCCGCCGACACCATACCCCACTGGCTGTCCCCTGCCTGGAGTGTAGTGCCGCCAGCCTCCACTAGAAGCTGCTACCAGGTGGAGGAAATCCCCAGAACCCACCCCAAGACAGGAGAGCAGTCCATCGGACACTCGATCCTTTCCTCCCCCGATGACCCCCGGCGGTCTGCGCTCGCTCCCAAACCTGGGTCGCCGGCATGGCATGAGGTGTGGCGTCTTTAACCCCAACACTCAGTGCCACCAGGCCGGTGTTTGGCTACTTTTAGATCATCTGTTATGACTACCCCCAGGTCCCTTTCCAATTTGGTTGCTGTTAGTACCCCCAATTGTGTATTCCTTCCCTGGGTTTTTGTTCGCCAAGTGTATGATTTTGCACTTCTTGGCCTTGATAATGAGCTGCCACACTCTTGACCACTCCTCCAACTTGCTTAAGTCCCTCCTCATTTGCTTCACCACCCCCCGGAGTGTCAACCCTATCGCGGATCTTGATGTCATCTGCAAAGAGGCATACTTTTCCTTCAAGTCCTTCCGCAATGTCGCTTATAAAGACATTAAAGAGAACTGGCCCCAGCACTGAACCCTGTGGCACCCTGCTGGTTACCCCCCTTTCATCAGATTGAACTCCATTTGCCACCACCCTCTGAGTCCTGTTGCAGCCAATTTCTAAACCAGTTTACTCACCTGGGATCTACTCCCAGATTGCCCAACTTGTTTACTAACCTCTTGTGTGGGACTGTGTCAAATGCCTTGCTAAAATCTAGATAGGCCATGTCCACCGCCCCTCCCTGATCTACTACTCTTGTCAACCAAAGAAATCTATCAGATTTGTTTGAGACGACCTTCCTTTTGCAAATCCATGTTGCCTTAGGTCCTGTGCCCCTCTGGTTTCTAGATAACAGCGATTTCATTCCATCATCTTTCCCACCACTAGGGTCAAACTGACCGGTCTATAGTTACTCACTCCTACCTTGCTCCCACTCTTGTGAAGGGGTACCATTGCCTCCTCTGGTCCTCCGGTTCTACTCCCTCCTCCAATGATATGTTGAATAGGACTGTCATTGGTGACAGTATCACCTCTGGAACTCTTTTTAGTATTCTGGGACGTGTAATGTCTGGCCCCACTGCCTTATCCACCTTCAGTTTCAAGAGTTCCTTTAGGACTCTCTCCTCTGTGAATGGACTGGTGTCCACCCCTCTTTCCTGTGTGTGTCTACTTACTAATATCAGTCCTTTCCCCTTCCCTTTGTTTGTGAATACTGAGCAAAAGTATTTGTTCAGTACCTCACTCTTCTCTGGGTCCCCCTCCGACCACTCCACCCCTCCTTTACTAAGCCTCACTATCCCTCCCTTGGCCTTTCTTCTTTCCCTTATGTACCTGAAGAAGGATTTGTCCCCCTTTTTCACTCTCTGGGCTATCCTTTCCTCTATTTTTGCCTTTGCACTTCTGACTGCTTTACCTGCCTCCCTCTGCTTTGCCTGATACAGTTCCTTGTGTTCCTTCCTTTGTGTTTCCTTGTATTTCCTGTGTAGGCTAGGCGCTGTAATCTAGTGGGCTACTACCCCTGCCTATTGATCTTCACACAGGTTAAGGGGCCTGGGTCCTGCTATGGTGGTGTTCAGGGGGTTCTATCCCAAAGAAAAGAATAAAATAGTGTGGTGCCTCCACCCAGTGTGAAGTGCAGTGGGCCAGATGTGTAATTGGTACAACCCCCTGGGATGCTGTACCTGCCCACCTCCCGTTCCAGCCAGCCCACGCCCTAGATGCCAAATAGCTTCCCAATACCATATACCACCTACACTTTACAGTTAGTTTCCACAAAGCACCCTTCACACAGCAATTTCAAACAACAAAACACAGCTTTATTATGGGAAGGGCTGGGGTGAGGGTACCTGGAGCGGGAATAGCTGTGGAAGTAAAAATGGTTAGAAATGGCTAGAAACTATTTACAACAACAGAGCCCATAGGCCAGACCTCCACAGATGCCCACCTCCACTGGTGTCAGTGACTTCTCTCCGTCCTTTCTGGGTACCCAGGGTTCGTAGGTCTGCTCGGTGCCACAGGTTGGCTGGCGTTGGGGCCCTAAAAACAATGCAAATGAATGTTAACAATTAAGCAGTTACTCCCCTTGATTGCCAGGGCAAGCTATGGGTACTCACGGTCCTGGAGATCTAGGATGTTCCTGGTGCAGAGGGCTTCCACCAGCTCAACCTTAGGGGATTTCAATTCAGGAAGGGCAGAACAAATGGGCAGCAAAAGTATTCTGAAGACCTGAGCTTGATTGAAGGACTGTCCACTTGTCCCCTTGATTGAAGATCTGGCTGCTTGTCCCCTTCAGCCTATTCAGGCCCATTGCACAGCTCCCACGCAAGGCCCACCAAACCACAGAGGATCCAGATCTAGGAGTGGCTCCACAGCCCGGCTCCCTCACAGGTCATGGGTGCAGTAGCTCCCCCAGCATGTGCCAGTGGCCCCCTGTAGCCAGCAGGCCCTACTTGCTAGGGGTTAGCAAGTCTCCACTTGGCTCTGAATTAAGCTAGGAATCTCCTGGTTTCTCTTTCCTCTCAACAGAAAACTGCTCCGCTGTGCAGCCAGAACAGTTTCTCCAACCTGATTTCCAGCACCTTTGGGCAACAGATTCCAAACTCAACTCCAGATCAACAGTTCCTTTTCTCAGTTGGATTTCAACAACAGCAACAGGACCCTGAAGCATAGGGCACCTGCTCACCTTTTCTCTCTTAGTCTCTCTCTGCCCTAAATCAGCATCCACCTTTTCTCTGGGTTACTCACGGTTTCAGAAGACCTCTTTCCCAGCTCTCAGGTGTTCTCTCAGTGCCAAACTGGTGCAGGATGGCTGCAGCAGAAGTCTTCACTTAAGACAGAAAACTCTAACAAAATGCCTGGAACGATTAGCACAGATGCACAGCTCCTCTGATCAGCAAGAATCTTTTTCCTTTATTCCGCTAACAAACTCCATGTAAGCCCTGCTGGAAGGGCTTGGATGAATTCTCACTCAGCACTGAGCCCTCTTGACTCGACCAGAGCCCAGAACAGACTGACTCAACTTCCCAAAGTCTCTGGGATTTCTCCTGAGAGTCCTGCCCTCTGATTGACTGCCTCCAGTTATCAACCTGTAACCCCCCTACAAATGGGAGTTCCCGAAAAGTCTTCATTGAGCTTGCCTAAATGCTCACTGCCAGGCTGGTGTCCTGCAGTTTTGCAGTTTAAATGTGATTGCCAGAGAGTGCCTGTATAGCCTCTGTGTACTGTCTCTTTAAGAACTGCCTGGATTGCAGTCATAATTAATCTAAAAGGGAGCTCTGTTCGAAGATGTGATTGTTTGCTGATCATTTGTAACAGTAGTAATAATATTGCAGTTTGTTCTAACCTGCCTTCTTTGCAGCATGGACAGTTCTGTTTGTTTCCATCATCTTGGTCCTGGACTGCTGAAATGGGCAAATCTGTACATTTGGGACTCTAAAATGGAGCCTGCCTACAGGGGCTTGCTGGGGTCAAAACCTGTAGGAATTGTAGTTTTGGGCTTTTTGCACCTGAAATAACCTGGAGGGGGAGCTCTTGTTGTGATTGACAGACAGATCAGCCAACCGAACCTTTTGGATCTTGGGGAAAGTTCCACACTGCTTGCAGTTTCAGTTAGATCTAAGTTGGGAAATGAAGAAGTAACAGCTTGAGGTAGTTCAATCAGCAATCCATAGTGGATTCGCATGGGAGAACTGTAGCAAGGCCTGAGTTTTGGCCTGCATGCCTGCTTGCTGTCCCTGAGAGGGAACTTGTGCCTTTTTCGGACTGAATCCGAACTTGGAGAGCGAAGTAAGCCACTGAATTGTGACTAGGCTCCTACCTGAAGAAGACCAAAGATTTGGTGAATATGATCGGCTTGTCTGGACTCCAGCCACCTCTGAACTCCCAGATTGTGCAGAGACTCAGTAATTGCAACCGGAGAGCCTTTTGCCTGGTACAGTGGAATTTCCTTACATGTGAATGTGTTGTGTGCTTACAGTGGGTCATGATTTGGTTCTCCACTGTGGTTTGAATTGTATTCTGCTTGCTGGAAGCTGCATTAGAATTTCCTTATGTGTATATGTGCTGTGTGCTGCTAGTGGGTCGCGATTTGGTTCCCCACTGTGGTTTGAACTGTATTCTGCTTGCTGGAAGTCGCATCCAGCCCCACGGACTGAATCCAAAATCATCTCCATTGGGCCTGGGCCTTGCCACACTGGCCCAGCCTGATTATCCGCTGCACAGAGAAAGTCATCAAAGAGAGACCTGCCTGGGGATCAGCCCCCAGCTCAACACTTGAACAGGAATGACACCTCGGTGATTTGTGTGGGCCCCGCTTCTCTGGGCACTCCAGCTCAACAACCTGCAGTCTCGATTTTGTCCTGCCTGTGTCCAGTATTGGGTATCATGAGTAAACATCAGGGTAGCTCCCTGCAACAACAGCTAAATCTAAAGTGTTGTCATCTGATTGTCTTGTAGCATTTTCTTTCACGAACTGTGCCCCCCCCCCCCCGCTCCGGATTACAAGTAGTGCGTTGTGCATGTTGCTTTCTTCTGTCACAGGGTCCCAACCAGCTGCAACACTCCTGGCCAGCCCACCATTTCCATAACTGGGTACCCAGAGTGTGTGACTGTGTGGGGACTTAAAGTGCATGCATAACTGTTTGATTAATATAGCCTTTAAGCCAATCAACCTGATTATGCCCCTTCCTTGTTCAAGTCCCCTGAATAAATCAGATCTGACTTTTTTTTCCGCTGTATTTAACCTGACTGTGGTTACAGTTTGTGCCAAGAGTACTGTACTGTTGCTATTTACTGTGCATAACCTTGTTTTACAGGGGGTCCCCAGGGTTGAGCCAGAGGAACCAGCCCTGGTGGTTAGTGCAAACAGTGTGGGTACTGGTATGGTGTACAAGGGGTACTGTGAAAGTGATTATCGTATATTGCTCAGGCCACTAGAATGGAAAGAGGGGGGTTACAGTGTCCTGGAGGGCTGTGCCCAAGTTAGTTTGATCAGTACCAACCCTGACCTCCAGGTGGAAGCACCCATTTTAAAACTCTGGCCCCTTAACCTGCTACTAGCCGCGCGCACCACACACCAGACAGAGGTTGAATCATGATTTTCTATTGGTGGTACCCCTGCCTTAGCCCCCTATGTGATCCCTTGGCCACATCAGACTCTTGAAAGCATACTCTGTCATAATTGTAGGAAGGAGGGGCATATGAAGAAAGAATGCTGGTCCCCAAAAAGACTTAGATAAAGTTGTATACAGACTTCAAGGGGAGCTCCGGAAAGTGAAACCTTGGCCGAGGGGTGCTGGAAACGACCGCAGTGAAGGCTCAGGAAATCCCAACTCCAACTTCTTTGTGGCTAAGTCGTCTGTACCGGCCCCTGCTACTGTTCCTCCAGACTGGTCCAAGATAGTGGGCCCTTCAACGGAGACTAATGTGGCTATGAATGGTATTCCTACTTGGGCTGTGCTTGACAGTGGGTCGCAAGTGACCATTGTGTTTCAGGACTGGTATGACAAACACTTATCTGATGTACCCTTACAATCCCTGGAAGGTCTACATGTGTGGGGGCTGAGCGACAAGTCTTATCCATATCTAGGATATGCCTGTCTCTGGTTGTCTTTTCCTGCAGCTGTCACTGGCGTAGAGGAGCAAGTAGAGACACTGGCCCTAGTGTGTCCCCCCACCGGACTGTATGATGGGGTTCCCTTGTTAATTGGAACAAACGCCCACATGTTTGGGAGACTAGCACAACTCTGCCATGGGAAACAAGGGCAACTGACTGGATGGGCGCTAAGAATTCCAGCCTTAGTAAAAAGGGCTTATGACTGGCAACAGAGACCCGATGAAGTGGACCCAGATGAACCAGTGGGGATAGTGTGGAAAAAGGAACCTGACTCCTTGGTATTGGCCCCCAACGCCCAGTGCACAATCCATGGAGAAGTCTGCCTAAAGAGAAACGTAAAGAACAAAATAGTAATGTTGGATGCACCAGGAGATGGAAAGTTGCCAGAAGGTATATTGGTCAAACCCAGCATCTTGCCTGCTCTGCCTATGCACAATGAGTGATGGTCCAGATTCAGAATGTGTCAGATCGGGAGATTCGGGTGAACAGAGGGTGCACCCTAGCTACAGTACACTGCGCAGCACTGCAGTATTACCCAGCAATAAGCACCCTGGTGAGAAGGAGAGAGTGACCCCAGACCTGTTTGACTTTGGTGACTCCCCATTGCCAACTGGATGGAAGGCTAGAATTAGCAAGAGACTTGCCCAGAGAGACCAAGTGTTTTCATTGAAGGAATGGCATGTGGGATGTGTCCTGGGTGCAGAGCATCACATACGCCTGCATGATGAATGACCATTTCGAGAGAGGTCCCGACACCTTGCCCCAGCAAATATAGATGATGTGAGAAGACACCTGGAGGAAATGCTCACTGCTGGTGTGATACAAGAATCCAGGAGCCCAGACGCCTCTTCCATTGTGGTTGTGCGTAAGAAGAATGGGTCAGTAAGGATGTGTGTTGATTATCGAACCCTGAACTGGCAGACCATCCCTGAGCAATATGCCATGCCCCGTATACAAGAATGCCCTGGATTGTCTGAATGGGAGCAAATGGTTTTCGGTATTGGATCTTTGCAGCGGATATTACCAAATCCCAATGGCCCCGGAGGACCATGAGAAAACAGCCTTCATCTGTCCTTGGTTGAAGGCTGGAGAGGCTACGGAAGTCCGCCTGGATGCTGACAGACTTAGATTGATGGAACACTATAAAGGCTATCAATCAGAAATCACCCATAAGAAGGCAGAGTTCCTGTCCAGGAGATTTCTGCAGAGCGGAACCGATTGGCTCAACTTTTTCGAACTGTTGAGAGATTGTGCAATCCAATCTGCCTCCAGTCCGGAAGAGTCTTTTCACAAACTGAGTGTGATGGGCTAGCTCGGTTTTTCGCAGATAAGGTTGCCAGCATCAGGTCCAGAATCAGCCTGGCTCCCACTAAAAGGGGTTGTGGAGGTCGACGGGAGGGGCTGAACACCCAGTGTGTCTGGATGGATTTCAGCTGACTGGAATTCATGGACATTGTGAAGATTGTCCGGACTTTGCGTCCAACCTGCTGTAGTTTGGATCCGAGTCCTACCTCCCTTTTAGTGGGTTGTGTAGATGTCATCTGCCTGATCCTAGCTGAAATTGTATGGAGATCCTTAGATAGGGGTGTCTTTCCAGACCCCTAAAGGAGAGCAGTCAGTCGACCACTCCTTAAAACCTTCCTTGGATCCCA
The DNA here is from genome assembly GCA_016271365.2 of Neoceratodus forsteri. Taxonomy (NCBI): domain Eukaryota; kingdom Metazoa; phylum Chordata; order Ceratodontiformes; family Ceratodontidae; genus Neoceratodus; species Neoceratodus forsteri. The sequence continues at coordinate 55,576,322 of JADMNL010000022.1, forward strand.
CCGATCCAGCTAACTACCGACCAGTCTCTAACCTTCCCTTTGTGGGAAGGTTATTAAGAAAGGTGGTTGCACTGCAATTGGATGATCATTTGGTAACTCACAATGTCTATGAAGCATTCCAGTCTGGTTTCAGGAAGAAGCATAGCACAGAGAGTATTAAATGACCTCCTAATGGCTAGAGATTGAAAGGCTCATACCATCTTGGTTCTTCTCAGTCTCTCTGCAGCTTCTGACACTGTGGACCATGATGTGCTTTTGGAAACCCTGTGGTCTCTCTGTGGACTGTCAGCTACAGTCCTCAAATGGTTTCAATCCTTTCCTTGTAGGCAGGCCTCAGAGGGTAGTCACAGGAATTTATTCCTCTGACTCCCTTCCCCTGTCCTGTGGTGTGCCACAGGGTTCCATATTGGCTCCCATGTTGTTTGCAGTGTATATGCTGCCATTAGGAGACATCATCAGGTGATACGGCTTGAGTTTTCACTGCTATGCAGATGATACTCAGCCGTATATGTCCTTTGTGCCTGGACAGGATGATGCGATACCAGTGCTAAATAGCTGCCTCTCCGAGATCAAAGACTGGATGAGCTCGAGTTGATTGACATTAAATCCGGATAAGACTGAGGTGTTGGTGGTGGATCCGGGTCACCCGAGGTGGGTCTTGGAGCTGGGCTCATGTCGGCCTATGGCTTGATGGTGTCCAGCTCACTACCACAGATCGGGTGCGTAATTTTTGATGACGGTTTAACCCTGAAGTTTCAGGTGTTAGTGGTGGTCAAATCCTCATTTTACCATCTGAGAATATCACTGGTGAAACACCTGATTCCTCCGGCGACCTTCAGCATTGATCCATGCCTTCATTACTACCCATCTTGACTCTGCAGTGCCCTCTACCTAGGGCTATCTGTTGTTGATATCTGCCTGCAGCTAGTGCAGAATGCTGTGGCCAGGCTGTTGACTGGCACCTCAGGACCAGTCATATTACGCCTGTGCTAGGCGCGAACTGCACTGGCTGCCAGTTCAGTGGTGGATCACCTACAAGGTAAGCTTGCTTACCTTTAAAGCCCTACACAAACAGGGACCCGACTACCTGAAAGATCTCCTGATTTCCTACTCCCTCAACCGCCCTCTCCGATCCGCCGATGAGGGATTGCTAGAGATTCCCAGGGTTTGTTTTAAAACATCTGGAGCTCGTGCTTTTTCATTTGTAGCACCAACCCTGAGGAATTCTCTACCGCATCGGTTAAGAGAATGCCTGACCATCAGCAGCTTTAAATCAATGCTGAAAACACATTTATTTTCATTGGCCTTCCCTAATTAAGCGTTAATTAATTAATTGATTTTAATTTTAGTACATTATTGTTTTTGCTGTAATTTATACTATGTACAGCGCCTTGATTATGAAAGGTGCTATATAAATAAAGTTGCTTTGCATTGGGTTTCTACGAATTCCTGAGAATGCCACAGGGGATTTCAGGCGCCCCGGCCACCTTTCAGCGACTAATGGAACGTGTGGTGGGAGTATGAACTTGCTGGAATGTCTAGTGTACCTAGACGATGTCATTGTGTTTGGGCGCACATTAGAGGAGCATGAGACCCGACTGTTTAAAGACCTAGACCGACTGCAAGACTTCGGCCTCAAGCTGTCCATTGACAAGTGCCAGTTTTTTCAAACCTCCGTGAAGTATGTAGGGCACATAGTATCTGCAGAAGGATACAGACTGATCCCAGTAAGGTTGACTCACTGACTACTTGGCTCCAGCCCCATAATTTGAAAAGAACTACAATGTTTCCTGGGGTTCTATGCTACTACTGCAGGTTCATAAAAGACTATTCAAGGTGATTTGCCCGCTCTTGAATCTTACCCAGGGTTACCCTCCTACCAATCATAAATATAAAAAAGGGTCCGTCAAAGAACCAGAGAAAGTGTACTTCCGCACAGGTGAACTTTTTGGGCCCCACTGGACTCCTGAATGTGAAGCAGCCTTTCATGAGGTCATATACCAGCTCACCCATGCCCCCATCCTCGCCTATACTGACCCCACCAAGCCCTATGTGCTGCATACGGATGCCAGTCTGCAGGGTCTAGGAGCTGTGCTGTATCAAGCCCATGAGGATGGTTTGAGACCAGTGGCCTTTGCCAGTAGGAGCTTGACCATGTCGGAATGAAACTACCCTGTGCACAAGCTGGAGTTCCTTGCACTAAAATGGGCCATCATTGACCAGTTTCATGAATACCTCTATGGGGCAAAGATATTGGTGAAGACTGACAATAACCCGTTAACCTATGTACAGACTTCAGCTGAGTTAGACACCACTGGGCAACGGTGGCTTTCTGCCTTATCAACCTATGATTATGCTGTTGAATACAGGCCAGGACTGAAACATACTGATGCTGACGCCTTGTCACGAAGGCCAGTTTCCAAGAGTGATTGGGTCAGGCTGTCTGAACCTGACATCCGAGCCTTGTGCCAAAAATTCGACCAAGATGAACAGATGTCTGCGGACACAGTGGACTGTTTAGTAGATTGCTTGGGTCCTCCTGATACCTGCATACCGGCTGCCTATTGCCACTTTTCTGCTTTATATATTAGTGCACTACCTCAGTTTGACAATGACAGCATTCAGTGGGCACAGTCCCAAGATCCTATGATTCAGCCCGCACTTCATGCCCTGCATGCAGGGAAAGATGTGTCCAAGTTGCGTTCCCCTGACTTGCGAACTGCTCTATTGTTTAAAGAAGGCCCCAGGTTGAAGCTGCTCAATCAGTTGTTGTACAGAGAGACAGTGAATCATGGTGGTCAAGTAGACAGACAGCAATTGGTCGTGTCCACGGCCTTTAAAGATTTGGTACTGTGGTCTCTCCACAATCACATGGGGCACCTTGGTATTGACAGAACTCTCGACTCGGTACGATCTTGATTCTACTGGCCCAAGATGGGGGCCGATGTTGAGCACCATGTAAAGACCTGCAGTCATTGCCTGCAAAGGAAAGCTCTGCCTTAGAGAGCTGCCCCCCTTGTCAATATTACTACCAGTACCCCCATGGAACTGGTCTGCATAGACTTTTTGTGTTTAGAACCTGATCAGCGGAATATTGGCAATGTGTTAGTGGTTACGGATCATTTCACACGGTATGCATAAGTTTTTCCAACTAAAGATCAAAAGGCCTCTACCGTGGCCAAGGTGCTAGTGGAAAATGTCTTTGTCCACTATGGTGTCCCTCAGCGGATCCACTGTGACTAAGGCAGAGATTTTGAAAGTCAGCTAATCAAAGAAATGCTCTCTCTATGGGGGGTGCGGAAGTCAAGAACCACCTCTTATCACCCACAGGGGGACCCTCAACCAGAATGTTTTAACCGCACCCTTCTAGACATGCTGGGCATCCTCCATCCCAAAGACAAGCCTACATGGAGCCAGCAGATTAGCACCTTGGTCCACACATACAATTGCACAAAAAATGATGCTACTGGGTTCTCCTCCTACCGCCTCATGTTCGGGAGGGAGGCCTGACTGCCCGTTGATGTCTGCTTTGGGGTCTCTCCAGATGGAGTCCGAGCCAAAAATTACCTACAGTATGTACAGAAACTGAAAGCTCAATTAAACCATGCCTATCAACTGGCCCAGACAATGGCCGCCAAAAAAAATCTCGCCAACAGAGAGAGAGGCATGATAAACAAGCATTTGTCAATGCTGAACGTTCGCTTGCAGGTATTTGCAGCGGTGTTTGGCATGTATGGTGCTTTACCCTAATGCCCTGTGCGACTGCTGGTATTTGCACAATAAATTTTCAGCATGACCTTTTTGTTTTGGGCAGGATGTGAAAAATGACAGCTGTACTGCTCATAAGGAAGTGTGGTAAAATGGCAATGTTGAAAATCTGGAGTGGAAATATTGAAAATCCAAACCTATGGCGTGCATGGGAACTGTGCAATGCACGCTCGTAAAACAGTCGTTAGGAATTTTTTCACCAAATGGTCAACACTGGCATTTTAAAACCTCTGCTAATGAACTGTGTCACTGTGATTGTCTTACTGTGTGCCATACATTGATTTTGCACACCGACTGCACCATTGTGCACTACATGGGCGGAAACACGTTTTGGGCAGGATGTGAAAAATGACAGCTGTACTGCTCATAAGGAGGTGTGGTAAAATGGCAATGTTGAAAATCTGGAGTGAAAATATTGGAAATTTGCAAACTTACGAGCATGCATAGGAACTGCAGAACGCACGCTCGTAAAACAGTTATTTGTAGGAATTTTTTCACCAAATTTTCAACATAGCCATTTTAAGATCTCTGCTCATGAACAGTGACACTGTGATTTTCTTAATGTGTCCCATACACTGAGTTCACACAGCGGCTGTGCCATTGTATTAGCTACATGGTAGGAAACACATTTTGGGCAAGATGTGAAAATGACAGCTGCACTGCTCATAAGGAGGTGTGGTAAAATGGCAATGTTGAAAATGTGGAGTGAAAATATTGAAAATTTGCAAACTAACGAGCGTGCATAGGAACTGCGTAATGAACACTCGTGAAACAGTCATTTTTAAGAATTTTGTCACCAAATGTTCAACACAGCCATTTTAAGACCTCTGTTCATGAACAGTGTCACTGTGATTTTCTTAATGTGTCCCATACATTGAGTTTGCATACGGACTGCGCCATTGTGCGCTACATGGGCGGAAACACATTTTGTGCAGGATGTGAAAAATGACAGCTGTACTGCTCATGAGGAGGTGTGGTAAAATGGCAATGTTGAAATTCTGGAGTGAAAAATATTGAAAATTCGCAAACTTACGAGCGTGCGTAGGGAACTACGCAATGCACACTCGTAAAACAGTCATTTTTAGGAAATTTTTCACCAAATTTTCAACACAGCCATTTTAAGACCTCTGCTCATGAACAGTGTCACTGTGATTTTCTTAATGTGTCCCATACATTGATTTCACACACCGACTGCGCCATTATGCGCTACATGGACGGAAACACATTTTGGGCAGGATGTGAAAAATGACAGCTGTACTGCTCATGAGGAGGTGTGGTAAAATGCCAATGTTGAAAATCTGGAGTGGAAATATTGAAAATTCGCAAACCTACAAGCGTGCGTGGGAAGTGTGCAACGCACGCTTGTAAAACAGTCATTTTTAGGAATTTTTTCACCAAATTTTCAACATTGCCATTTTAAAATGTCTGCTAATGAACAATGTCACTGTGATTTTCTTACTTTGTCCCATACATTGATTTCGCACACTGACTGCGCCATTGTGCACTACATGGGCGGAAACACGTTTTGGGCAGGATGTGAAAAATGACAGCTGTACTGCTCATAAGGAGGTGTGGTAAAATGGCAATGTTGAAAATCTGGAGTGAAAATATTGAACATTCGCGAACTTACGAGCGTGCATAGGAACTGCACAACGCGCACGTAAAACAGTCATTTTTAGGAATTTTTTCACCAAATTTTCAACATAGCCATTTTAAGATCTCTGCTCATGAACAGTGACACTGTGATTTTCTTAATGTGTCCCATACACTAAGTTCACACAGCAACTGTGCCATTGTGCGCTACATGGGCAGAAACACGTTTTGGGCACGATGTGAAAAATGACAGCTGCACTGCTCATAAGGAGGTGTGGTAAAATGGCAATGTTGAAAACGTGGAGTGAAAATATTGAAAATTCGCAAACTTATGAGCATGCATAGGAACTGCGCAGTGAACACTCGTAAAACAGTCATTTTTAAGAATTTTGTCACCAAATGTTCAACACAGCCATTTTAAGACCTCTGCTCATGAACAGTGTCACTGTGATTTTCTTAATGTGTTCCATACATTAAGTTCACACATGGACTGCGCCATTGTGCGCTGCATGGGCGGAAACACGTTTTGGGCAGGATGTGAAAAATGACAGCTGTACTGCTCATGAGGAGGTGTGGTAAAATGGCAATGTTGAAAATCTGGAGTAAAAATATTGAAAATTTGCAAACTTACGAGCGTGCGTGGGAACTGTGCAACGGACGCCCGTAAAACAGTCATTTTTAGGAATTTTTTCACCAAATTTTCAACATTGCCATTTTAAACATCTGCTAATGAACAGTGTCACTGTGATTTTCTTACTTTGTCCCATACATTGATTTCGCACACCAACTGCGCCATTGTGCACTACATGGGCGGAAACACATTTTGGGCAGGATGTGAAAAATGACAGCTGTACTGCTCATAAGGAGGTGTGGTAAAATGGCAATGTTGAAAATCTGGAGTGAAAATATTGGAAATTCACAAACTTACGAACGTGCATAATAACTGCACAACGCATGCTCATAAAACAGTTATTTGTAGAAATTTTTCACCAAATTTTCAACATAGCCATTTTAAGATCTCTGCTCATGAACAGTGACACTGTGATTTTCTTAATGTGTCCCATACACTGAGTTCGCACACCGACTGTGCCATTGTGCGCTACATGGGCGGAAACACGTTTTGGGCAAGATATGAAAAATGACAGCTGCACTGCTCATAAGGAGGTGTGGTAAAATGGCAATGTTAGAAAATCAGTGTAAATAATGAAAATTCGTGAACTTACAAGCCTGTGTGTAGGAACTACTTGGCTGCAGCTATAAGTAAAACAGTCATTTTTTGAATTTTTACTAAATTTTCAACATGGGGTTTTGGGACCCCTTGCATGAATATATCACTGTCATGGCGGCACTAGTTCACGGCGGTGATTTCGCAGTGACTGCGAAATCACCCTTGGGCCTGAATAATGCCATGGACAATGATTCATGAGAAGGGGTCCCAAAACCCCATGTTGAAAATTTGGTGCAAAATTCCAAAAGTGCCTGAGATATGCAATAAAGTTGAAACCCCTATCTAGCCCATTATACAGCTTACCGGCATTTCCTCAGTTCAGCGGTTCGGCTTTGAAGAGTGCAGTCGTGTTCGGTCCACCGAAGATGCGTCGCGAGGCTCCAGAGGTAAGTATGGGCTGAGGGGAGGGTGTGGGAGGCTGGGTGCGCAGTGGGTGGGTGCGGATTGTGGGTGGGGAACTGGGAGACTACGGGGACCATTTTTCTTTACAGGTTTAAAAAAAAGACTACGTGGGATGCTTGCCATGCTGGGTGGGCTCAAGCGTGGCAGAAGATGGCTGGGGGCCGAGCCGATGGGATTGGGTGCCCCATTGGCAAACTTCGTGAGGCGGCGAGCCAACAGGGGATTGAGCACCCCATCGGCAAAAATAAATGGGACATTTGCCACGCTGGGGTGGGCTCCCAGCGTGGCAGAAGGATGCTTTGTAGCCGGGAGCTGACAGGGAGATTGGCACCGCCGGCAACAACGCTTGCCATGCTGGGGTGAGCTCCAGCGTGGCACCAAAGTTTTGGGGGTGGCGTGGCGTGGGGGAGTGCATGATGCGAGGGGGGGCGGCGTGACGCCGTGCTCGGTATGACAGAGGTGGTTTTCTTTGAAGCGAAGACTACCGCTGTCATACACAGTTCCCGCACCCATTGATGCAGGACCACCATGCCTGCTGAACGGAGCACTGGATTGCAAGGGAGAGGCACACCTCCACAGTGTGCTACTCTTCTAAAACATTCCTTGTGCATGCGTGCAAGCGAACGTAAAAAGTAAAGACTCAAGAGCTTCGGCCTGGAGACCATGTGTTGTTATACAATTTGGGACTACATGGCAAACACAAAATTGAGGATAAGTGGCACCGTCTTCCCCTTGAAGTAGTTAGAAAGTTGAATGATTTACCAGTGTACAAGGTGCACCCAGAGAGTAAATCCAAAGCTGTCAAGACCATGCACCGTAACCACTTGCTACCTATCGGCCAAGTTATAATTGAGACTGAACCATTAGAGATTGATTCCCCTGGGCCGGTGACTTGTGCTGCTACAAAAAAGAGGCAGAGTCAACCTACCCCAGTAGTTGCAGATTTACGGTTTCCCCCGCAGCAGGCCCAGAATGATAGTGACTGTCAGTACACCTCTGACGAAAGTGAGTGTGACAATGCCTATTACCCCTCCTATGAATTAAGTCAGCTGTTTCAAGATAACCTTATGACTAATTATGGGGATGAAGCTGGGCCTTCTGAACTGCCTAACCCCCCAACCCCGCTCCATCCTTGGAGCCAATGCACCCTGAAAGTGAAATGCAAAGTATTACGTCTGAGGATGCGGACTCTCTGTGTTTTGTGGAACTGTGTGAATTGCCCAAAGAAGGGTCTGACAGTCCGAGTCTCTCTGGTGACACACCAGAACTTGAAGAACAATGTGAGAGTGTTGACAGCCCCCCTTCAGTGCCACAAAGCCTAATTGTGCCAGAGCCTCCTCAAAATAAGCAACCTGGGTCTCCGTCAGAAGATAATGAGCTAAGTGTTGTGGAAACAGAGCCTACATATAGCAAGGAGCTGACAGTGCTCCAAGTTTGGACATTCCATCCATGCAGAGGCACCCTCACAAGTAACGAAAGCTCCAAAGCTAGTTCTGAAAGTACAGAGACTGTGGCTGCTACCCCCAGAAAGATTGGCCAAGCTGTTGAGCCAGTGCTACGCTTTAGTTATAATTCCCCTGGGAGGCCAGTGGATTTGCCTCTCATTCCCCTGGGAGGCCAGTGGATTTGCCTCTCAATGTGGTTCACAAAGGGGTTTATGTTTCGCCAAGCTCACTGCCCAAATTAAGCTTGACAGCCAACTCCAGTTTACTTGTTCTTCTCTCTCACCACAGTGCCCCTGCCCCATTGAGCCCCAAGTAAGCTGATAGGGAAGGGCCCCCTCTTACATTGTTTAATGGACAAGAAGTTATTAAATAAATCAGTATTACTTGTATGAAACATGTAAGTATTGTCAATATGGATGTAGTAATGTGAAGTATATTGAAAGGTATAGTAATGTAAAAAGCTATTGATATATATATATATGTCTCATTTATATTGCATCTTTGATATTGTGATGGTACAGACTTGGCTGCAGACGCCAAGTTTTCTCCAGGCAGGGAAGGCTGTAACCCCCCTATAACTGGGGGTTCCCGAAAAGTCTTTCTTGAGCTTGTCTAAATGCTCACTGCCAGGCTGGTGTCCTGCGGTTTTGCAGTTTAAATGTGATTGCCAGAGAGTGCCTATATAACCTTTGTGTACTGTCTCTTTAAGAGCTGCCTGAATTGCAGTCATAATTAATCTAAAAGGGAGCTCTGTTAGAAGATGTGCTTGTTTGCTGATCATTTTTTAGAGTAGTAATAATATCGCAGTTTGTTCTAACGTGCCTTCTTTGCAGCATGGACAGTACTGTTTGTTTCCATCATCTTGGTCCTGGACTGCCTAAATGGGCCAATCAGTACATTTGGGACTCTAAAATGGAGTTTGCCTATAGGGGCTTGGTGGGGTCAAAACTTGTAAGAATTGTAGTTTTGGGCTTTTCGCACCTGAAATAACCTGGAGGGGAGCCCTTGTTGTGACTGACAGACAGATCAGCCAACCGAACCTTTTGGATCTTGGGAAAGTCCACACTGCTTGCAGTTTCAGTTAGATCTAAGTTGGAAGTAAAAGTAACAGCTCAGGTAGTTCGAGCAGCAAGCCATAGTAGATTTGCGTGGGAGGAACTGTGGAAAGGCCTGAGTTTTGGCCTGCATGCCTGCCTGCTGTCCCTGAGAGGAAACTTGTGCCTTTTTCGGACTGAATCCGAACTTTGAGGCCAAGTAAGCCACTGAATTGTGACCAGGCTCCTACCTGAAGAAGACTGAAGATTTTCTGAATGCTATCGGCCTGTCTGGACTCCAGCCACCTCTGAACTCCCGGATTGTGCAGATGTAACCCCCAGGTGGCACTGTCCAAAGGGCTACTACCCCTGCCTGCTTGACTACTGACAGGTTGAGGAGCCTAGGTTCTATGGCGGGTGCCTCCACTCAGAGGTCAGGGTTTGTAGTGATTAGACTAGCTTGGTCACAGCCCTCTGGGACACTGAGACCCCCTTTATTCCCTCTAGTGGCTCACACAGTACACAGGAGTTACAGCCCCAATACCCCACGTATATACACTGTTCACTCATAAAGTACCACTTACCCTCGAGACTGATTCTGGAGCACATCTCCGAGGACCCCCTGTAAAATAAGGTTAAACAACATACACAGCAAAATACAATACTGTTTCCATAAGTACCAACACCACAGACAGTATATAGTTTAACAACAACAAATCTGATTTATTTAGGGGACAGTAACATGGGAGGGGGCAATCAGGTTAATTGGCAGAATTAAATCACAGTACTGTGCACACATGCAGGGTCTGAAAAGTCACACTCTAGGTACCCAGGTTGGGAGAGAGCTAGCCAGGTCCATTGCCTGGGGTTGGCCAGCAGGTGCAGATGGACAGGGCCTGTAGAAGAAAATATATGCACAACACCCAATTGTAATCCGGAGTCGGAGGGCTCAGTCCATGAAACAGTGAAACAACAAGAATTAGATGTGTAGTGCCCCAAAGTTGGCCATTACAGGGAAAATACTGTAAATAACAGAAAAGTGCCCTGTGCACTTGTAGCTTTGTAAAAGTTAGAACTTACAAGCAATATGTGTCATAATAGCCTGGATGGAATGTTGTGCTAGGGGCTCATGCATGGCATTCAATCCAGCAGATCTAGAACCCTGGGGAGGTTCAAGTTTAAACAAGCATTCTACAAGTATTCAGTTGGGGACAGTTGATCCTGGGCAGAGGTTGAGGAGACAGGACCCAGAAGCCAGGGGGATAGTTTAGGGCTTACCTTGTGTTGAAGCCGTCCCTCTGGGCTTGCTGTGGTCCTGTGCTGCCTCCCCTGCCCGAAGACTCCCTCTTCTGCGTCAGTCCATGGTCGGTGGTGCCATCGGGGCACCACTAAGATGGAAAACGGCCGTTCGTCGTGATTGTGGACTTGTTAGCCCTTCATTTATTTATTTTAGCCCCGAGCCAGTGTTTAGCAGTGAAATCTCGGTCCCACGTCGGCAGCAAGCCAGCCGCATCGCGCTGGCATCTTTTCCGTCCGTCGGAGGCCCCCCAAGTCGTCCCCCTAGCTGCCTGTATGTTCCCTCCCTTCCTCTGCTTCAGCACCTCCCACCTTCTGCTAGCCTCCTGATTCCCCGAAGACCGCAGAGCGGTGAGTCGGCGGCAGCACATGCAGTGCTGACCACCTGTTTGTAAAGGGGGACTGTGGTTGTTGTAAAAAAAAGTGCAGTAGGCACTTAGGAAAGGTGGCCGAGCGCCGCAGGGGCATCAGGTCACTAGGACCCGCGATTTTAATAATAATAAGGGAGGCAGGGCTAGTGACGTCCATGGGGAGGGGCCGAGAAGCAAGGCCAGCATAGCGGCCTTATGAATATTCAACAGGGGGCGGATTTAGAGGCAGGGTTCTGCGATATGAAGGACAGCAGCTCTCAGTGAGCTGAAAGATTTAAGAGGGCAACAGAATTTAAAAGGAAGATTCCTGCCCAGATATAAAGCAGGGCATTAGGCCCATTGTAAAGTGTGGCATCAGGCCCACAGTTTAGAGGGGCATCAGGCCCATTATAAATTGGGGCCTGGTGGGCACCAGGCCCAAAGCAATGTAGGACTTCAGGTCTGAGGTAAAGGTAGGGCATTAGGCCCGAGGTAAAGCCTGGTACTTGTGAAGTGGGGCACCAGACCCAATCTAGTGGGGCACCAGGCCCAAGCTAATGTAGGGCTTCAGGCCTGAGGTAGAGTAGGGCATTAGGCCTGAGGTGAAGCCTGGTTTATAGGGAGGCCCGGCCTAGGTGGAATAGGGCAAGCCAGCGTAGTGGTACTACAGGGAGGCCCCGGCCTAGCGGAATAGGGCAAGCCAGCCTAGTGGTACTCAAGGGAGGTCCCAGCCTAGCGGAATAGGGCAAGCCAGCCTAGTGGTACTAAAGGGAGGCCCCGGCCTAGCGGAATAGGGCAAGCCAGCCTAGTGGTACTAAATCATCCACTAGCCATAACGTACAGTAAGGGATCCTATCCCAGAATACCCTACCTATAGAAACAGGGGGTTCATTTGAGACTGTTCTATTTGCCTATACTGTGAAATTACTGTAATTACTGTACTGCTTAGGCTGAACTATTGCCCTAAGTACCTGAACTGTTGCCCTAAGTACCTGAACTATTGCCCTAAGTACCTGAACTATTGTCCGAGGTACCTGAACTATTGCCCTAAGTACCTGAACTATTGTCCGAAGTACCTAAACTATTGTCCTAAGTACCTGAACTATTGCCCTAAGTACCTGAACTATTGCTCTAAACACCTGGACATTGGCCTTTAACAGTAACAATTACCCCTGAAGTTATAATTTGCCCTCCCTGGCAAATTATTGTACTATTCCACAGTTCTTTGGGCATTCTTCAGTTATATGTTTACTACTGTATGAAGACAGTCTCAATCTTCTACCACACTGCAGTCTTATAGTGTGGTCTGTAACACCACGTGCTCAGAATCAGTCTCTACTCAGAAGAAGACATCCTTCCAGCATTCTTCACTCCAGGAAGATCATCCATCAACTCATCCCATCCGTCTGTGTCGTCCGCTGATCGAGTCCGTCATCAGTCGTATCAAGTCATACCCTGCGTTTTCTTGTTTTCACAGCTTGAAAGTACGTCCTTGAAACACATCGACAGCCGTGCCAGTGTCGTTCTGTATGGTTCCTGTTCCAGATGTCCCGGTTGGTCGCCTCTCTACAGAAGAAGAGAGAGCTCATCTTGGAGAACCTGTTCTGCGCCCCCCACCTGGTCGTTCGCCGAAAGTAGAGTCCGTCAAAGCCCAGTCCAGGACACGTCCGCCGTTTCTTTGTTTTGTGTTAGTTCCTGACCTGAGGATTGCAGATTCAACCATCATCTCTTCAGATTCTTATTGTTCCTGGTCCTGTCAGAGTTCCTTCCGAGTCCAGCTGGCCCTTGGAGTGCTGCAGCATCAGTCGGATCGTGGTAGTCCTCCATTGGATTCATCGCCACGCAGATCTTGGTCTTTCTTCATCCTTGGCAACCCTAGAAGTGGGTTTTGGCCGAGGAACCTCTTGCTTTAGTGTGTTATTTCAGGAACCAGTTGCTTTGGTTCTACATTCTGGCAGCCTCGGAGAGAGTGGGCTTTTGCCGAAGATATATGGTCTGTTTACCAAACCTCTCACCACCCCAGTGGCCTTATCTAGGTCCTTGCTGGGAATTGAGATTAGGGTTCTACAGTTCTGTTTTACTTCCCTTGTAGCTACCAACGAAGAATGACGGTGTACATGAAGACGCCGGATCTCTGGACTCTTGTAAAAATCTGGACTCTTTTGTAGATGTATGATGCTGATCACCCTAATGCAATGCTGAGTAGCCCATGTAACTGGATTCTTGTTTAGAGTATAGAAGTACAGTATAAACTAGTATTAGAATAAGAGTGGCAGTAGGCCTAAAGTTTATGCTTGTAGTGGTAATCATAAAAGTGGTAGATCAAAAATATTTCAGTATTTCCCTGTTATAATTTGCCCTATTGTTAATCGGGCATCCCCTACTCCTTCTTGTGACTGTCTGTCTACCCCTTGGTATCAAATAAACACCCGCCCTGCGGGCATCGAAATACTAAGTCGACTCCTGCCTCTCCTTGTCCGGATAGCAGTTATCCTATCCGAATTTAATTCGGACCTTTGGTGCCTCATCATAACATCATCTTCTCTAGAGCACCACTAGACCATCACAGATGACACACCTGTGATTGAAAAACAAGCTGCAGGGGAATACCCTGATTTGTACTCACAACACCCAAGCTGGGGATCAGATGGAGAATGTCCCTCTGGATTGCCAGAAGAGCAGGGCATGAGGACAAGGTCCTTGTGACTGGACCCCACTGCAGTTGATAGCAAACGGATGTAGTCCGAATTGAGCTGGGGGTTTACTTCTAGCTTCAGCACACATTCACTTTACAGGAGTTTGAAATAACGATTCCCCACAAGCACTACGCACATTTATATGTAAAAGGAAAGTACTATACCAGGCAGGCTGCTCCTCGATCCCGATCGCAATTACTGCAAAATACCCGGAGCACACACAACAGGTTCAGTTCCTGACAGACCGAGCGCGATTCAGCAATTTCTTCAGTCTTCTACAGGGTGAGCCTGGTTTCCACACTTCTAGTGCTTCTATCTCCTCACAACTCGGATTCAGCCCAAACTGGCACTCACAAAGGCTGCAGACTGAAACTCAGGGCCTCACACGCGCTTCCTGTGCAAAACTATACACTGCAGAAGCACACAGCTCCTTCTCTCTTCACTGCCACAACTGATCTGATCTTTCCAGTCACAGAGCAGGGCATTTCCTTTAGCGCCACACTATTCTGTTGGCTGATTCAGCTGTCACTCACAATAAGAGTCCCTCTGTTGGTAGAAAAAGGTGCCAAGGTCAAAACTACATTTCCCAGAGTCACTGCCCATACAATCCCCTTGTGGCTGGCTCAAATTAAGAGTCCAAGTTCTGATTCGTCTACAGGCTCCATTTTAAGGCTCCCTTAACCCAATTGGCTCAGCACAGCAGTTTAAGTCCAAAATGGAGAGGTAACACACACAGAGTCCCAGTTGCAATACAGGCAGGTTAGACAAACTACAATTTTGCTAATGCTTTAAATGATTACAGGCAAACAGTTACAGCTTTCAGATGGGCTCCCTTTGCTCCTTCAGCGACCGCAAAATGGAGCGATTACTCCACAGCTCGGGCGGGATTCGAGCATTAAATACACAGTCCCCCCATATAAACTAATTAAGTCTGCAAGCAGACAGCTCTTAAAGAGACAGTACTTGGAGGCTCAACTAGCACTCACTTGCAACCACAGTTAAGCAGCTCAGACGCTGAACACCACCCAGGCTTGGAGCATTTAGGCAAGCTCCTGAAAGACTTTTGGGAACCCCATTTACAGGGGGGTTACACAGAGACTCTGTAATTGCACGGAAAGCCTTTGCCTGGTACAGTGGAATTTCCTTACATGTGAATGTGTTAGTGTGCTTATAGTGGGTCACGATTTGGTTCCCCACTGTGGTTTGAACTGTATTCTGCTTGCTGGAAGCTGCGTCCAGCCCCACAGACTGAATCTAAAATCATCTCCATTGGGCCTGGGCCTTGCCACACTGGCCCAGCCCGACTCCGCTGCACAGAGAACACTATCGATGAGACACCTGCCTGGGATCAGCCCTGCTCAACACTTGAACAGGAATGACACCTCGGTGATTTGTGTGGGCCCACTTCTGGGCACTCCAGCTCAACAATCTGCAGTCTCGATTCAGCCCTGCCTGTGTCCAGTATTGGGCATCATGAGTAAACATCAGGGCAGCTCCCTGCAACAACAGCTAAATCTAAAGTGTTGTCATCTGATTGTCTTGTAGCTTTTTCTTTCACGAACTGAGCCCCCCCCCGGCTCTGGATTACAAGTAGTGTGTTGTGCATGTTGCTTTCTTCCATCACAGGGCTCCACCCAGTAGCAACGTTCCTGGCTAGCCCACCATTTCCCTATCTGGGTACCCAGAGTGTGTGACTGTGTGAGGACTTAAAGTGCATGCATAACTGTTTGATTAATATAGCCTTTAAGCCAATCATCCTGATTACACCCCTTCCTTGTTCAAGTCCCCTGAATAAATCAGATCTGACTTTTGTTTTGATGCATTTAACCTGACAGTGGTTCCAGTTTGTGCCAAGAGTACTGTACTGTTGCTATTTACTGTGCATAATCTTGTTTTGCAGGGGGTCCCCAGGGTCAAGCCAGAGAAACCAGCCCTGGTGGTAAGTGCAAACAGTGTGGGTACTGGTATGGTGCACAAGGGGTACTGTGAAAGTGATTATCGTATATTGCTGAGGCCACTAGAAGGGAATGAGGGGGGTTACAGTGTCCTGGAGGGCTGTGCCCAGGTTAGTTTGACCGCTACCAACCCTGACCTCTGGGTGGAGGCACCCGTTTCAGAACTCAGGCCCCTTAACCTGCTACTAGCCTCGCAGGCAGGGGTAGTAGCCCTTGGGATAGCACCACCTAGGGTTACAAATCACAATGTTGAATCCTTTTGATCATTGATTTAAGTCTCTTGGTGCCTGAAATTAGTCCACATCTTCTCCCCATAAACCCTTTCAGACAGTTTTGGGTTCCCAGATAGTTGATTGGCTGTCCATTTGGGATCAAAGGATCATAACTTGGCTGCTACTACACACACTGTTTCAAGCCATGCATACAGTCCCCTCTTTCAAAGTTCTAGTGCAACCAAGGAAACTACATTTATTGAATCAAAACCCCACAGTATAACAACCCCCATAGTGCTTTCACAAACGCTGCCCCAATTTAACATTTATGTTCTCTCCCCAGCCTGTTGCTGCCGCCAAAATACAGTCCCCCTAGGCGGCAGGCAGGCTTCCTCATTAATATTCAGAGGGGCTTATTAATATTCATCAGCCCCAAAACATGTCCCTGTTCAAACTCAATTTTTACAGTCCCAAAAGGCTTCTCATCTGCGTCATTCTGGTCACCAGTCCCCAAATAGGTAAACTGGCACCACTGGGACTGCTGGAATACCGTGAGCTTGACTGCAATGGCAGTTGGTAAACAATGCATGCTTTTGCACATGTGCGAGCTGCTGGTTGCTCAGGGAGCAAAATTGAACCACAGTGGCTCACAACTCCTCTCCTCGAGCCCAACTGTGACAGAAAAAACATGGAGGCTGCTCAGGGGGACTCAGGGGACTTAGAAAGACTCGGGATGTGGTGGCGAATATCAGGGAGATAAGCCCCTATGGGGTGTTACAACTGAATCCAAGTTTTTTCTCTCTAACCTTCCCTGCCACTTCTTTTGAAAACCATAATGGTTTTCTTTTTCTTCTGGCTTTGCTCACTAGCTTCACACAAAGGATTGTTGCCTCTGTTATGGCTTTCTTGAGGTTCTCCTACTGTACCTCTTCTTCCCCTTCCTCACCCTATGCCAGTGTTTTCTTGAAGCATTCACCCATTTTAGTAAAGTTGACCTCTTGAAGTCAAGGACTCTGGCTTTAGTGTGGCTTGATTCTTTTACTGTCTTTACCCTGAACCATACTGTGTGGTGGTCGCTGGACCCCAGATGGCTGCCCACCAATTCATCCATTATTCTGTCTCTATTTGTCAGTACCAGGTCCAATATTGCCCCCTCATGGGTGGGCTCCCACACAAGTTGCGTGAGGCATGCCCCTTGCAGGGCATCCAGAATGACTTTGCTCCTGGATGTGGCTGCAGCATAGGTGCTCCAGTTAACATCAGGTATATTTAGGTCCCTTACCAACAACACTTCCGCTTCTCTGCCATTTTAAGGATGTTATCTAGCATTACCCTATCTATTTCTCCCTTGCATGGGGGTCTTTAGATACTCCTTTGTGGATAGTGGTGCCATTTCCTGACTCTAGTGTGGCCCATAGTGCCTCTCTCCTCCCTACTCTTCCCTGCTTCCCCTTATCTCAGTCGCCTTGATCCCTTATCAGACAGGGATATTCAGAAGTTTGTACTGGGAGGCTACTATCAGACAGTGATACCTGGAGGTTTGGATTGGGGGACTGTTATCAGACAGTGATACCTGGAGGTTTATACTGGGGGCTGTTATCAGACAGTGATACCTGGAGGTTTGTCCTTGGGGGCTGTTATCAGACAGTGATACCTGGAGGTTTGTACTGGGGGCTGTTATCAGACAGGGATACTTGGAGGTTTGTACTGGGGAGGCTACTATCAGACAGTGATACCTGGAGGTTTGTTCTTGGGGGCTGTTATCAGACAGTGACACCTGGAGGTTTGTCCTGGGAGCTGTTATCAGACAGTGATACCTGGAGGTTTGTCCTTGGGGCTGTTATCAGACAGTGATACCTGAGGTTTGTCCTTGGGGCTGTTATCAGACAGTGATACCTGGAGGTTTGTCCTTGAGGGCTGTTATCAGACAATGATACCTGGAGGTTTGTCCTTGGGGCTGCTATCAGGTAGTGAAACTGGAGGTTTGTACTAAGGGGCTGTTATCAGACAGTGAAACCTGGAGGTTTGTACAAGGGGCTGTTATCAGACAGTGAAACCTGGAGGCTTCTACTGGGGGCTATTGCCAGACAGTGATACCGGAGGTTTGTGTTGGGGCAGTTATCTAATGCCTGGAGGTTTGTACTGTGGCTATTATCAGACAGGGATACCTGGAGGTTTGTACTTGGGGCTGTTATCAGACAGTGATACCTGGAGGTTTGTCCTTGGGGCTGTTATCAGACAGTGATACCTGGAGGTTTGTCCTTGGGGCTGTTATCAGACAGTGATACCTGGAGGTTTGTCCTTGGGGGCTGTTATCAGACAGTGATACCTGGAGGTTTGTACTGGGGCTGTTATCAGACAGGGATACCTGGAGGTTTGTACTGGGAGGCTACTATCAGACAGGGATACCTGGAGGTTTGTCCTTGGGGCTGTTATCAGACAGTGATACCTGGAGGTTTGTCCTTGGGGCTGTTATCAGACAGTGATACCTGGAGGTTTGTCCTTGGGGCTGTTATCAGACAGTGATACCTGGAGGTTTGTCCTTGGGGCTGTTATCAGACAGTGATACCTGGAGGTTTGTACTGGGGAGGCTACTATCAGACAGTGATACCTGGAGGTTTGTTCTTGGGGCTGTTATCAGACAGTGATACCTGGAGGTTTGTCCTTGGGGCTGTTATCAGACAGTGATACCTGGAGGTTTGTCCTTGGGGGCTGTTATCAGACAGTGATACCTGGAGGTTTGTCCTTGGGGGCTGCTATCAGGTAGTGAAACTGGAGGTTTGTACTAAGGGGCTGTTATCAGACAGTGAAACCTGGAGGTTTGTACAAGGGGTTGTTATCAGACAGTGAAACCTGGAGGCTTCTACTGGGGGCTATTACCAGACAGTGATACCGGAGGTTTGTGTTGGGGCAGTTATCTAATGCCTGGAGGTTTGTACTGTGGCTATTATCAGACAGGGATACCTGGAGGTTTGTATTGGGGGTTGTTATCAGAAAGTTGGAGGTTTGTACTGAGGTTGTTATCATACAGTGATACCAGAAGGTTTGTACTGGGGGTTACTATCAGACGGTGAAACCTGGAGGTTTCTACTGGGGGCTGTTACCATACAGTTTTAACCCCAGGGCGCTATCCTAAGGGCTACCACCCCTGCCTGTCTCAGCTGTGACAGGGTAAGGGGCCCAGATCCATTGACGGGTGCCTACACCCAGAGGTCGGGGTTAAGACAGTCAAAATTGACTCAGTCACAGCCCTCTGGGTGCTTCAACCCCCCTTTCTTCCCACTAGTGGCTCTCATGGATTAATTACAATGCTGTTCCCCTGAACACTTACCCCCTGGCTCGAACCACTCAGCTCACTCCGGGGAACCCCTGGAAAATAAGGTACAGTTATCAAATATACACTGTGCAGTATATCCCCAGTAAGACACAAACCAGCCAGTGTACAGTTGCAAAACAAACAATCTGATTTATTCGGGGAAGAACAGGGACCATGGGAAATCAGGGTGATTGACTTACCACTATAAAATATAGTTAACTACCTAGGGCTCTGTGCACAGGCCTAAACCTATCAGTTACTGTCTGTGGGTACCCAAGCCCTAATGGCTAGTTCCTCAATGTAGCTGGTTGGGGCCCTGGCACAAAGGAGCATTCAATTCCTACGAAGTTTAGATGGAGCAAAAAACTCAATTGGTACAATCTGCAGCACAACAAAAAGGACTGTGTCTTGGTTGGTAACCTTAACAGGGAGCTACCCTGATTTAGTACTCACGACTTCAGCAGACAACCACTCTTTCTCCACTTGCAGGGCTGAGCCTGAGCTTCAACGGCCTCCTCACACATTTATATGGAAAAACAACAGAGGGTTACCATACCAGGCAGCTGCTTCCAGGACCCGACCCAACTCACAGCTATGTGGGCGTCTCACTGCAGCCTTACTGTCCTGACAGACCAAGCACGATTCAGCAGATTCTCCAGTCCTCTATAGGGTGAGCCTGGTAGGTAGCTGTGCGACTCACAGCCTCCTCTGACCGCTTTCCCCAGCGGATTTATTCTGATGCTGTCCGCTTTGCTAACGGCCAACTAAGGCCTTTCACGCGCTTCCCGCATGAATACTTATCACCGCAGAAGCAAGAACTCCTTCCCCACTTTCAGCCACTACGTCTCTGCCCTTCTGGCAGTTGGGGCCAACCTTCTCACTCACGCGCCACCAATCCCCATAGGTGGGCTGCAGAACACCAGGCTATAAGACCTGTCTCGATTGGTGCAAAAAGGTGCCTTAGGTCACACTTCTCTTCCCAGGATTACTAACTAAGTCCTCATTGGTCAGCTGGCTGTACTAGAGTCCCGATGTACTGATTGGTCCAATTCGACAGTTCGGGACCAAAATGGAGGAGACAATCAGAACAGTCTTTGCTGCAAAGAAAGCAGGTTAGAACAACTACATTATCATCATTACCCTAAGCTATGTCCAGCCAAGAGTTACATCCTGTAATAAAGCTCCCTCTGCATACTTAGCGATGGCAGAATGGAGCTATTTCCAGCACCCCGGATGGGACTCGAGCACAAAAACACTCAACCCCCCCCCTCGGAGTAATTACAACTGCAATTTAGGCAGCTCTTAAGAGACAGTACTGGAGGCTTTAAAAACGCTCACCACGTCCGCATTTAGCGGCCTTACTCCGAACACCCGCCAGGCAGTGGGCACTTAAACAAGCTCTGGGAAGGCTTTCTAGAACCCCAATTATAGGGTTACACAGTGATACCTGGAGGTTTGTATTGGGGCAGTTATCTAATGCCTGGAGGTTTGTACTATGGGCTATTATCAGACAGGGGTACATGGAGGTTTGTATTGGGGGGTTGTTATCATATAGTGATTCCTGGAGGTTTGTACTGGGGGCTGCTATCAGATGGTGATACCTGGAGGTTTGTATTGGGGGACTGTTATCATACAGTGATTCCTGAAGGTTTGTACTGGGGGACTGTTATCATACAGTGATACCTGGAAGTTTGTATGGGGGGCTGTTATCAGAAAGTGATAACTGGAGGTTTGTACTGGGGGGCCACTATAAGACAGTGAAACCTGGAGGTTTGTACTAGGGCCTGTTATCAGATAGGGATACCTGGAGGTTTTCTACTGGGGGCTGCTATCAAACAGTGATACCTGGAGGTTTGTGTTGGGGGCTGTTATCAGACAGTAATACCAGGAGGTTTGTGTTGGGGGGTGCTGTTAACTAATCCCAGGATGTTTGTACTGAGGGGCTATTATCAGACAGTGATACCTGGAAGTTTGTACTGTTGGGCTGCTATCAGGCAGTGATACCTGGAGGTTTGTACTGGGGGGCTGTTATCAGAAAGTGATACCTGGAGGTTTGTACTGGGGGCTGTTATCAGACAGGGATACCTGGAGGTTTGTATTGGGGGGGTTGCTATCAGATAGTGATACCCGGAGGTTTGTACTGGCAGGCTGCTATCAGACAGTGAAACCTGGAGGTTTGTATTGGGGGGCTGTTATCTGATACCCTGAGGTTTGTATTGGGGACTATCTGATACCCTGAGGTTTGTACTGGGGGCTGTTATCAGACAGTGAAACCTGGAGGTTTGTACTGGGGGGCTGTTGTCAGAGAGGGATACCTGGAGGTTTTTACTGTGGGGTTGTTATCAGACAGTGACACCCGGAGGTTTGTACTGGGGGGCTGCTATCAGACAGTGAAACCTGGAGGTTTGTACTGTGGGGCTGCTATTAGGCAGTGATACCTGGAGGCTTGTACTGGGGGGCTGTTATCAGACAGCAATACCTGGAGGTTTGTACTGGGGGGCTGCTATCAGGCAGTGACACTTGAGGTTTGTATTATGGGCTGTTATCAGAAAGTGATACTTGGAAGTTTGTAATGGGGCTGCTATCAGACAGTGAAACCTGGAGGTTTGTACTAGGGTGTTGTTGTCACACAGGAACACCTGGAGGTTTCTTCTGAGTGCTGTTTTCTGGCAATGATACCTGGAGGTTTGGATGGGGAACTGCTATCTAACAGTGATACCTGGAAGTCTGTGTGTGTGTGTGGGGGGTGGCAGTGGTGGTATCAGACAGTGATATTTGGAGGTTTGTACAGGTGGGTGCTATCAGACAGTGAAACCAGGAGGTTTGTACTGGGGGCTGCTATCAAACAGGGATACCTGCACATTTGTACTTGTGGGCTGTTATCAGACATGGATACCTGTATGTTTGTACTAGGAGACTATCAGACAGTGATACCAGGAGGTTTGTACTGGGGAGCTGTTATTAGACAGTGAAACCAGGAGGTTTGTACTGGGGGCTGCTATCAAACAGGGATACCTGTACGTTTGTACTTGTGGGCTGTTATCAGACACAGATAAGTGTAGGTTTGTACTGGGAGACTATCAGACAGTGAAACCAGGAGGTTTGTACTGGGGACTGCTATCAAACAGGGATACATGTCGTCTGTACTTGTGGGCTGTTATCAGACACAGATAGGTGTAGGTTTGTACTGGGAGACTACCAGACAGTGATACCTGGAGGTTTGTACTGGGGCTGCTATCAAACAGCGATATCTGGAGGTTTGAATGGTGAAGGGGGGCTGCTATCAGACAGTGATAACTGGAGGTTTGTATGGGAGGGTGGCTGCTATTAGACAGGAATACCTGGAGATTTGTGCTTGGGGCTGCTATCAGACAGGGATACCTGAAGGTTTGTAGTAGGGACTATCAGACAATGATACGTGGAGGTTAGTACAGGGGACTGCTATCAGACAGGTATATCTGGAAGCTTGTACTGGGGCTGCTATCAGGCAGTAATACCTAAAGGTTTGAACTAGCGGGCTGCCTTCAGACAGTGGTAACTGGGTTTTATAAGGCTTGCTAGCATAGCGTATCTTGGAATCAATGTAACTTTTGCCAAAAAAACAAGAGTTATTTAATGTAGTCTTATCTTTAACATGGTAAAAAATTATTTCCAAAAACTAGGACACTCTAACCGTGTTTTATTTACAAAGTTCAAATCATATATCTGATAGGGGTGGGCGAATACCTTATTTAGAATATTCAGTGGAATTTTATATATTCGGGGCTCCAAATATTCAGAAATTCGGTGTTCATATTCATTATTCGTGTATGGTTTACCAAAAACTCCCATGATGGCTGACTAGCATCTCTCGCTTCCACAGCCAGCTGTCATCTCCTCTTGCCATTTTTAATTAATAAATCATCCCCTTCCCCCACCCCAGCAGCAGCAGCACACGGTCCCCAGCACCAACATTTCTTAAAATTAACAAGTCCCTGCCAGGCACAAGAAAGTGAAGACTTAAACTCTCCACTCTCCATTACTGGACGCTTTCATGGGAATGGTGCTCCCACCCTTGTGTGCATAGTATAACAGCTGATCACATGATTATCAAAACTGTCAGTTCCAGTAAAGATGTCTAAATAGAAGACAAGGTATATTCAAAATGTATAGAAAAAATACAGGTTACTCACCTGTAACAGGAGTTCTAGGAGTGGTATATGTTGTTCAACCACACTGTCTGGCAGGTTCCTTGCCACTTTAAGATGGGCCGAAAGTCTTCAAGCTGGCTCCTCCCACCCACTGGCGGAAACCCTTGGCTCCACCCCATGATGCCAGATCTAGGCTGTTGGAAGCCAGGTTGCGGGTCGAAGCCAGGAGGTCCTGTGTGTCATGTGGATGAACAACATATACCACTCCTAGAACTCCTGTTACAGGTGAATAACCTGTATTTCTGGGGATGTGATATGTTGTTCAATCCACACTGTCTGGCAGACTCCTAGCAGTTCTCCCGGAGGAGGGAAGAAAAATTACTCACCTTAGTAATGTTGTTTCGCCTAATGGAGTCTTGCTATATTATAGACATTAGCAGTTTGATCCAGCTCTAGAACTGCCCCGGAGTGAAATGGTTAAACCATTCCAAAATAGAATTTTGGCACAGAGCAGCTCTATCTGTGTCATTTCAAACTTGAATTGTCAGATCTTTATGAGCCAAACTCACTAAGGTCTGTGTGGAAGCTGTAACCTACACTAGCCAAATGGCTACCTAAATAATAACAACCATTGATGGTCCCAACACCCAAGACTCAAGTCAGGGACCAGAAATACTAACACCATTCTAATAATATGAAAATGGAACATAAGTATAATAAAACACACACACACGCAGATGTAACCCCTAGATGGCGCTATCCCAGGGGCTACTACCCTGCCTGATTTGCCACTAACAGGTTGAGGCCTGGATCCAATGGCGGGTGCCTCCACCCAGAGGTCAGGGTTTGCAATAGTTAAACTAACTTGGTCACAGCCCTCTGGGACACTGCAACTCTTTCTTCCCACTAGTGGCCCACACAATATATCAGAATTACCTTCACAGTATACACTTACCCCAGGTCTGGTTCCGGCACTGGGACCTCCTGTGAAATGAGATACAGTGCAACAATCACAGTACAGTACTTTAACATAGACAAATACCTCAGGCAGTATAACTTGCTGAAACAAGCAGCTCTGATTTATTTAGGGGATATAACAAGGACAGGGGAAATCAGGTTAATTAGCTTATCACTCTAATAATTCATCTATGGCTCTGTGCAAGCCTATCCCTATCAGTTACTGTCCCTGGGTACCCAAGCCCAGTGGCTAGTCCAAACCGTGGCAGCTGGTAGGGCCCTTTACACAGAGAAAGGAGAATTAAACAGTCAGCAGTACAGTAATTCCATTTGGATTTAATGTGGCATTCAACAGGAGCGACCCTGAATTAGTACTCACGACCTCCAAATAAGATAGGGTCCTTCAATGTCAGTAGGGCTCACTTGAGGTACACAAACCTCTTCACACATCCATATAAAGAAAGCACTATACCAGGCAGGCTGCATCTGTATCCCGATCGCAATTACTGCACAATACCCGGAGAACACACAGCAGATTCAGTTCCTGACAGACCGAGTGCAATTTTCAGCAATTCCTCCAGTCTTCTACAGGGTGAGCCTGGTTTCTACTCTTCAGAGATCCTTTGATTCTTTTCACAGGACGGATTCAGTCCTAACAAGCTGTTACACAAGCTGCAGACCGGAACTCTGGGCCTTACACACGCTTTTTGACTAAAACTGCACACTGAAAAGCACAGGGCTCTTCCTTCTTCACTGCCAAAGCTCAACTGAAACTCCAACCGACAAAACCGGCACTTCCTTTGAGTTCCTCCCAGTTCTTGACTGGATTGGCTGTCACCACAATAGACTGCTGCTGTTGGTCCAAAAGGCACTGAAGTCTAAACTACATCTCCCAGAGTCACTGCCCATACAATCCTCTTGTGGCTGGCTCAGATATGAGTCCAAGTTCTGATTCGGCCCAAGGCACCATTTTAGAGCTAGCTTACCCCACACGATTGGTCCAGTTCAGCAGTTCAAAACTAGAATGGGGAATCGCAGACACAGTTCTGACTGCAAAGAAAGCAGGTTAGACAAACTGTAATTTCATTATTACTCTAAATAATTTCTGGCAAACGGTTACATCTTTCAGATAGGTTCCCTTTGCACTCCTAGTGACTGCAAAATGGAGTGAATTGCAGCAGCTTGAGTGGTACTCAATCAAAGAAACACACAGTCCCCATACAACTAATTATGTCTGCAAGCAGACAGCTCTTAAAGAGACAGTACCAGAGGTTCTAAAACACTCATTGATAAATGGCTTAAACGCCAAACACCATTCAGGCTTGGAGCATTCAAGCAAGCTCCTGGAAGTCTTTGGGAACCCCCATTTGCAGGGGTTACACGCTACACATACACACCCCAAAGTCCCAAAGGGACAAAATGCTAACAGGACATAAGTAGTGCCCACACTAAGTTGCCCGCACCCCACCAAGTAGAGGTTTTGAGAGGGGCAGGTTAGAGGTCTTAATATAGCAAGACTCCATTAGAAGAAATAACATTGCTAAGGTGAGTAATTTTTCTTCAAACAACATGAAGTCTTGCTATATTATAGACATTAGCAGAATACACAGCAGTACCTCCATGGAGGAGGGCAGAACCTACTTAGGGAATAGGCTCTGAAGAACAGTTGTGCCAAACCGAGCATCTCTCCTGGCCTGGACATCCAGGGAGTAATGCTTGGTAAGTGTGTACCGTTTTCCAAGTAGCAGCCTGGCAAATCTCTAATAAAGGGATATCTCTGGCAGCAGCTAGAGCAGCTGTACCCTGGTAGAATGAGCCCTCAAACCAGGGGAGGCTCTGCCCACTTTCTGATAACAAATTGGATACAAGAGACAATCCACCTGGCTATTGATCTCTTAGTGGCAGGTTTGCCTTTCCAACTTCACCATAGGTAGGAAAAGTTGGAGGATTCGAACCTGTGACCTTTGGTATGCTCTATATAATAACTAAGAGCTCTCTTAACATCCAGGTTGTGCAACCTCCTCTCACCCAAGAGGAGTGATCAGTGAAAAATACTGGAAGGAGATAGATTGATTAAGATGGAAATCTGAAACCACCTTAGGCAAAACTTCCTATTAGTCCTAAGGACTACCTTATCCCTGTGGAAAGAAATAAAGTCAGTCTCCACTGACAAGGCTTTGCAATTCACTTATGCGTCTGGCAGAAGTGATAGCCACTAGAAAACAGTTTTCCAAGTTAGGTACTTAAGCTCTGCAGAAGACAGAGGTTCAAAAGGGTTGCATTAACTGGGCAATGCAAACATTAAGGTCCCAAGCAGGGCCGGTTCCGAAAGGGAGGATTAGTATGGAGTAATCCCTTAAAAACTTGGAAAACACAGGATGAGAGGAAAGAGGGATGACTTTCCTGTTGACACAAAAGCAGACACAGCTGCCAAATGAACTCTCAGGGTAGCTGGTCTGAGACCCAAGGAATTAAGATGTACTATGTAATCTAACAAATGGGCAATCTAGCAGATTCTGGGAAATATTTTTCTAGCACACCAAATGGAAAACCTTTTCCATTTAGAACTATAAGTAGCTCTAGTGGAAGGCTTTCTGGAAGCCTTTAGGATCTCAAGAACACCCTGAGAGAGGTGTAAATCTGCAACTCTAACTCCTCAAGAGCCAGGCCTTGAGGTTGAGGGATTTGAGGTCCGGATACCAAACCCTTCCCTGGGCACAAGTCAACAGATTGTGATTCCTGGGGAGGCACAGGGAAGATGGACTGTCAGAGACAGAAGGAGTGGGTACCAGGCTGCCTGGCCCAACTGGGGCAATCAGAATCACCCTGCAAGGCTGAGATCTAATTTGACTAGTACTTTGAATAGGAGAGGAAAGGGGGAAGCTAGAGGAACTTCCTCCCAATCCAGAAGAAGGGCATCCAGGGAACTGAGCCCAGCACTGGAGGCCTGCAACAGAACAGAGGAAGTTTGTGATTGTCTGGGGCTGCAAAAGATCTATCTGAGGGATGCCCCACCTGACAAAAACTATCCCCAGCACTTGAGGATCCACGGACCATTCTGTGATGGCCCTGGGAAATCCTGCTGAGGGCATCCGCTAGACATTGTCCTTCCTGGAAGATGAACTGCTATGAGGAAGTGTTCAGGAATAGGCCAGAGACCACAACTTCATTGCCTCGGTGCACAAGGCCAAGACCGAGTGCCCCCTGTTTGTTGATGTACCACATTGTTGTGGTGTTGTCTGTTCTGACTTGTATCACCTTGTCGTGGACAGATGCAGAAAAGCTTGAAGAGCTAAAAAGACAGCTCTGAGTTCCAGCAAATTGATGTGGAGCAGAGATTCTGGGACCAAACTCCCTGAGTGGAAAGGTCGCCCATGTGGGCTCCCCAACCCAGAAGAGAAGCATCTGTAGTGAGAGTCAAGTCGTGAGAAGGGGAATGAAGGGGACCCCGCCTAATTGCTCTGATCCTGCCACCACTGGAGAGCTAGGATCAAGGTTCGAGTCACTGGGACCAACTTGGAAAGGGGTCTCTTCTCTGAGACCAAAAGGTTCTCAAGTGAAACTGAATGTCTCATCTGAAATCTGGCTCCCTGCACAACAGCTGTGGATGCAGCCATGTGCCCCAGGAGCTGCAGAAGTGTCTTGCTGGTCGAGAGACCTGCAGAGTGAAGGAAGAGGCCAGAGCCACTAAATTCCTTACCCTTTCTGGGGGAAGAAAGGCTCTGGCTAGCTTTGTGTCCAATTCTGCCCCTATAAAGGTGAGTACCTGGACTGGTTCCAGAACTGACTTTGGTAGGTTTAGCAGAAAACCCAGGGAGGTGAGAAGCTGCTGGGTGACCTGCAGGTGAGATTTTACCTGTTCTGGGGACTGGCCTACAATGAGCCAGTCATCTAGATAGGGAAAAACAGCAATCCTCTGCCTCCTTAAGTGGGCCACTGCCACTGCTAGACACTTTGTGAATACCCTTGGAGCAGAGGTAAGGCCGAAGAGCATTGCTCTGAACTGGAAATGACCTGAGGGCAGTTCGAATCTGAGGTACTTTCGATGGGATCTTCTGATTAGGACATGGAAATAGGCATCCTTGAGGTCCAGGGAGGCTAGCCAGTCCCCTGGCCTTAGGGAAGGTAAAATCATTGCCAGAGTTACCATTTTGAACTTTGGTTTCAAAAGATGCTTGTTCAGATATCTGAGATCTAAAATGGGCCGCCACTCTCCTGTCTTTTTTGGGGTAAGGAAGTATCTGGAATACAGACCCCTGCCCTGATGCAGGGGAGGAACCCTTTCTACTGCTCTGAGAGCTAACAGAGATGAGACCTCTGTTTCCAGAGTGAGGGTCTCTGAAGCACTTGCAGGAGAAAAGTCTGCTTCTCAACTTGGGAAACTTTTTGAAGCTGAGAACCAGACTCTGGCTTACTACTTCCAGAACCCACTTGTCTGAGGTTAAGTAGCCAATTCTGACTGAAGTAAGCCAGCCTGCCCCACTGGTACAGAAGAATCGGCCCTGGGCACCCCATCAGGGTGTCTGTTTCGCAGGAGCTTTGGGCTGGGGGTGGGAGCAGGTCTGCCACCCTCGTCTGCCCCTGCCTCTGAAGAAGCCCTCTGAGCATAGGCAGAGGAGGCCTGAGTCTGGTAGAAAGGCCTGTGAAAAAGGCCTCACCCCACCCCTGGGGCATGCCTTGAGGAGTGGCTTGCCGCCTCCTTAGCCTGGGCACTCTTGTAAGTAGTCCTATAGTCATCCATCTTCTTCATGTAGTTCTCTGTCTGCTCTCCAAACAGAGAATTTCCCACCACAGGAAAATCCATAGCCTAGTCTGGGTATCCTGGACAAACTAGTACACCTTGAGCCAGGCCAACCTACGAAAAGCTACAGATGTGGCCATGACCCTAGAGGAAACATCATTAACATCCACAGCAGCATGAAACTGAACCTTAGAGGCTTCATGCCATCAGCAGCCACCTGTTCTAGTTCACTAGCCAGCTGGCCATGGGCCTGTTTGGCCAATTGCATAACAGTATCCCATCTAGATTTCCTGATACCTAGCTACATAAGCCATATAATTTGCTTGCCTGAGTCCCAGAGAGGCTGCCATATACTGTTTTTTGCCATGGCATCAATCTTCCTGGAATCCTTGTCAGGAGGATGTGAAGCCAAGGAATATTAGCTTTATCACAGGCAGCAGCCTGAACTACACCAACATGACTGCATTGTTGAGAAAGGAATTCTGTATCAGGGCCTGACAATGTTACCTTCTGTCCATCTTTTATCTACAGGAGGCACAGAAATAGGAGCTTTTAAAATTTTAATTGTTTGTTTCCTAAAAGACTTATGTAAAGGAATAGACGATCTCAGACTCTGGAATATCCATCATTTCTACAAAATCAGGCTCCTCTTGCTCATCCACAGCCTCTTCTAAAGGAAGTTGGAGGGTTTCAGCAACTTTTTTATAAAACATAAAATGAGATGGGGACTCAGACAGCATAGGGGGAGATTCTAAAGGTCTGTCTGGGGAGATGTCCAGTTCAATGGGCACACCCAGACCTTCCCAGACACATTCATACTGTTCATAATCCTCCTCCCCCTCCTCTGGTTCATAAAATTCCTCAATATCATAATCCTGAACCACTGGGACCGGACGAACCAACCTTTACCAGATAGTGGTGGTTCGACGGACCCTGAGACAGTGACTGGACAATTTGTATGGCTTTTGCTATCTCTGCAGCAGTTGGAGAAGAATTTTGGACTCCAGACCTGCTGATTTTCTTTACTGGAATTGGTTCCTCAGAACCAGCTTTTCTTTGCCTGAGGAAGTCTGGCCCTGGTCAGAGGGCACTCCTCTGGTTGGTTGGCACCAACCGGCTGGCCATCCGGTCAGCGAACTTTTTGGCCTCTCGCCCCTGAGCCTGCCCAATCTTTTTCCAGGGTGGCTGCAGGAAATTCTTACATACCTGGCAGTCTGACTGGAGGTGGTCAAACCCCAGACAATAAACACATGTGGTGTGTGGGTCAGCCTTGGCAAAGACTTCCCCACAAACATCACAGTGTTGAAACCCAGTGGGCCCGGTTTTTCTTTTGGGTTTCTCAGACATAATGCCAGCCTAACCAAAAACTTGCCCTTTTAACGGCAGTGCCAGGCAAGACACCCTTATCGGTTCCTAACCGTGTCACGGGTATTGGAAAAAACCGTAATAAATCCGGTTTTTTTAGAACCGATAAGAACTGGGAACCGCACTCTAAAATAGTAACTTTTAGTTTTAAATGAGTTCTAAACCCACTGATCGGTTCAAAACCGAACCGATAACTCACAAGTTCCACACAGACAAAACCTTCATTTACTTACGGTTATCACAGATAGAGCTTGAACCGAACGGTTTTGCGGTTAAAATAAAACTATTCTCGGTTAAATCCAACCGAGAAAACACTTTTTAAACCGAGAAATGAACTGAGCAGAAGGAGAAATCTCCGGAGCGACTGTTCACTGAGGCGGAGTAAAGAATCTGACAGTTCAAGTTTGAAATGACACAGACAGAGCTGCTCTCGTGCCAAAATTCTATTTTGGAATGGTTTTAACCATTTCACTCCGGGGCAGTTCTAAAGCTGGATCAAACTGCTAATGTCTATAATATAGCAAGACTTCATGTTGTTTGAAGCAAGGCGCGCACCCCGGATACTTACTTGGGGAATAAGGACTGGAGAACCGCGGTCCTAAAACCAGCATCCCGGCGTGACTCTAGGTCAATGTGGTAATGGGAAATAAAGGTGTGTGCTGACTTTCAGGTAGCAGCCCTGCAGATTTCCTGGATAGGAATGTCCCTAGAAGCAGCCACCGAAGCAGCGGTATGGTGGGTTGAATGAGCTCTTATCCCTTTGGGTGGCTTCATGCCCACCAACCTATAGTAGAGATCTATGCAGGAGGTGACCCACCTGCTAATCGTTCACTTGGCTGCAGGTCTGCCAGGTGCAGCTTCAACATAGGTGACAAACGGCTGGTGAATCTCTCCCCGAACTTCAGCCGTCCGCTCCTTATAATAGGCGAGCGCTCTTCTAGGGTCCAGAGTATGGAGCCTATATTCGGCCTCCGAGGTGTGATTGGAGTAGAACACTGGCAGAGTCAGCACCGATTCAGGTGAAACTCTGACACCACCTTCGGAAGGAATTTCGGGTGGGGGCGAAGGACAACCTTGTCCCTGTGGAAGGCCAGATAAGGAGACTCAATGGAAAGCGCCTGGAGCTCTCCCATCCTTCTAGCTGACATGATAGCCACCAAGAAGGTGGTTTTCCATGACAGGTGGGAGATATCGCATCTGTGCACTGGTTTGAATGGCTTGCCCATGAGCTTAGCCAATACCAGCAGTAGATCCCACAGAGGTGGAGGTTCTCACACCGGAGGGGATATGTGATCGAGGCCTTTGAAAAAGCACCAGACCACCTTCTCCTGCACCACCGACTGCTTGCTGGCCCACGCCCGGTAAGCAGAGATGGCTGCCAGGTGCACCTTAAGGGTCGTCGACTGAAGCCCTAGCTGGGAAAGAGACCATAAGTAGTCCAAAATGCTAGCCAGTGGACAGGAAGAGGGGTCCAACCACTTGTCCTGACACCAAATGGAGAATCTCTTCCATTTAAAGGCATAGCATTTTCTGGTTGACTCCTTACGGGACACCTCAATGACGTTGAGGACCTCGTCGGAAAGACCCAAGGCCTGGAACTCTAGCCGCTCCGGAACCAGGCCGTTAGGTGCAGGGATTGAAGGTCCGGATGGAGCACCTTCCCCTTGTTGACAGAGATCAGGTCTGGGCGGGCTGGAAGCTGCCTCGGGAGCCTGGAGCTGAGGCTGAGGAGATCTGGGTACCAGAACTGGCGAGGCCAGTCTGGGGCTACCAGAATCACCTGCACCTTGTCCCTCTTCACCTTGAGAAGCACCTTGTGGATCAAGGTAATTGGAGGGAAGGTATAGAAGAGGCCCGGGGTTCACGGCCTCGAGAAGGCATCCCCCTGCAGTGAGCCTTGCTGAGGGGGGTGGGCATTAAACAGCCTCAGCTTCGCATTCTCCTTGGAAGAAAACAGGTCCACCTGAGGGGTGCCCCAATGGGAGAACAGGTCTTGAACTACCTCCGGCAGGAGAGACCACTAGTGAGATGCAGTGCCTATCTGGCTGGAGGCATCAGCCAGACTGTTCGAGGCTCCTGCCACGTGGATGGCTAGGAGATCCACCTCCAGGCTGATCACGAGAGACCAAATGCGGAGAGCTTCCTTGAACAGAGGCAAGGAGTGCACCCCACCCTGATGGTTGAGATAGTACATGGTTGTGGTGTTGTCTGTCTGGACCTGAACCACCTGACCCCGTACAGACGGAGCGAAGGCGGCGAGGGCTAGGCGCACCGCTCAGAGCTCCAGCAGGTTGATGTGGCATCGAGACTTCTGAGGGGACCAGAGGCCATGGGCCCTGAGCTCCCCCAGATGGGCACCCAAACCCTTCAAAGAGGTGTCAGTCGTAAGTATGACCATCGGCTGGGGGGACAAATGGGATACCCTCCTGCAAATGAGCTGAACGAGCCACCATTGCGGCCATCCCACATCTTCTGGGTCACAGTTACTGGCTGGTCCAAAGGACCGAGCGCTGAGACCACTGAGGCCAGCCCCATTGCAGGGGACACATATCCCAGTGGAATCAATGGACCATGCTGGTGAAAGCCACCATGAGACCCAGAAGGTGGAGGAAGTCCCGGGCAGGGCGCAATTGCCCAACCTGAAATGATTGGGCAAAGGAGGAAAGGATCTTGGCCCTGTCCGCCGGGAGCCGGGCTCTGGCTCAAAGAGAGTCGAGCTCTGCCCTGATGAACTGAATCACCTGTGATGGCATGAGTTCTGATTTGGCCTCGTTGATCGGGAGACCAATTTGAGAGCAGACCTGGAGGGCCAGATTTCTGGACTGCTCCACCTCCAACCTGGAGAGGGCTGCCATCAGCCAGTCATCCAGGTAAGGGTACACCCGGACCCCTTCGTGCCACAGAAATGCTGTCACCACTGCCATGCATTTGGTGAAGACCCTGGGAGCTGGAGAAAGACTGAAGGGCATTGCCCAGAACTCGTAGAGGGATCCCTCTGCTCTGAAGTGGATCGCCGATGTGACGGATGGATTGGGACGTGAAAGAAAGTGCCCTGGAGATCCAGAGAGCAAAATCACATGCCTAATTCCAAAGATGGTATGATCTGAAACAGAGTGACCATCCTGAAGGTGTACGGCCTTAGGAATTTGTTCAGGTTGTGCATATCGAGAATGGGGTGCCAGACCCCCCCGTCTGTTTTGGGACCAGGAAGTATCTGAACACAAACCCTGGGCTTGGAGGAGGATCCACCACCTTACTGATCACCTCCTTTTGGAGGAGCAGAGCTACATCAGCTCGATGAGCCAACAGACAGGCTGCGGAACCGGTAGCCCCCCGAGGGAGGAGTCCGCTTGAATTCCAGAGCCAGACCTCTGCCAACCACTTCCAGCACAAAATGGTCCATGGTGATAGTGGACCAGGAGAAAAGGAAGTGGCTGAGCCATCCCCCAATGGGGGGACCCAGGGGAGGAGTGACGAATTCGCGGGTGGCACCCCTCAACCCGTCACTGGGAGGCTTGGAGGAAGGGCTGGCTGAGGAGCCACTTGGACCTTTCCCTCCAGGTGTCCTGTTGGAGGAAGCAGCAGGCTTGGCCTTGGGGCACCAAGCTTGAGCCTGCTGGCCCTGTTGCCGGTGCTGCTGGGCCGGACGTGCCGCAGGGGTGGAAGGGCAAAAGGGCTTATGCTGTTGCTGGCAGCCCTTGTCCTTCAGGGCAGATGTGACCAAGTCCAAGGTGGCGTTGGATTTCTCAATCCTCTGGAGATGGCCCTCCACCCTGGGCCTGAACAAGTCGGTGCCCAAGAAGGGAACATCTGCCAGCTTGTGCTGGGTATCTGCCATGAAGGTGGAGATCTGCAGCCAAGCTCTGCGGTGCATGGCTACTGCGGCCACTACTGACGGGGCACAAGAGTCTCTGATGTCCAAAGCAGTCTGGAGTTGTTGCTTGGCCACCGCCCTTCCCTGATCCCGCACCTGCTTGACCATCATTTGAAGGTCAGCCAGGAGATGAGGAAGCACCTCATCCAGGAGCCCAAAAGAGCATGTGAAAAGTGTGCCATCAGTAGAGCCGAGCTAGCCTGTCAAAGGCCTAGGGAGGAGGCAGCATAAACTTTGGCGCTGAGTAATCCAGCTTTTGGACTCCTTGTCTGGGGGCTTCTCACAACCCTGGCATTTCTGGAGCGCCAGAAACGCTTATCGGTTACCAGCCCTTCAGCCAAGGGGCGTTCAAAAACCGGAGAGTGAACCAGTCGGGACTGGGTGACTATGGGCCATCCTGGCTGAAGGCACAGGACAGGATGCAGGTCGCTGCCAGAACTCCGCCGGACTAACATTGGTCTCGGCCACAGGGAAGGCCTCCGTGGGGGAATCCCTGGGTTCAAAATCTCCGTGAGGGAATATCTGGCCCGCTTCTGCATAGGCTCAAGCTGCATCCCAGTAGACTCTGAGATGAGCGAAGAATACCCAGGAACAAGGATGGGCTCTGTCCACCGACAGACCCACGGAGGATTCCAGGTTGATGGGTCTGGAATACAGGGAGGAGTCGTCGGACTCCAAGGAGTCCGCAAATGGCTGCTGAGTGCCTGAGTCACCCTTCACTCACCGAGGCCGATCGGGGGTGAGGGTGACTGACAACCTGTGGGGCAAGCCCTGACCTGACCGAGAATCCTTGGTCAGGGCACCAGTCTTTGGCTGTGGGGGCAGTGGTTCCACCAGAAAGGGTGAAGCAGCCGGTTTCGGCCGAGCAGTCAGTGCCGGAGTTGGCTCCTCGACCAAGGAGCCGATGGCAAGAGGTTGCTTCGGCCGTTCGACTGACAGCCACTTAATTGCTGGGAAAGGCGATGGAGTCGGCTTGTTGCCAGCTAATAAGAGCTGCTGCCACATCATATCTTCTAGCGCTGACGCAACTTGCACAGAGCCTATCCTCTGAAGAGGATGATGAGGAAGAGCGGCAGCACTGCTTACTGTAATGTTGGGACCCAGACCGCTGATGTTGGTGGGACTTACCCGACATGGAGAAGGACCGAGACCATTGAGGTCACTGTTGGTGGGTAGAAGAGGGGGCAGGGGAAACTCACTCATCCTCCGGTACAGGGTCCTTGACCGGTGACTTCGGCTCGGGAGGCCAAGGCAAGTCCTCGGTAACCACCGGGCGTAGCGGTGAAGTTAGTAATAATACCCGACAGGGTGGGCGTTATTGGGATATAATGGACCGCCCAAGGGCGTAATGAGGCATTGGGGCTTATAGTCCCTGGAAGGTCCATTATATCCCATAACGCTCACCCTGGAGGGTATTATTACACTTAGGAAATGGGCAACTATATTTCATATATTTGGGGAAAATAGATATTTTTTTAAATGTTTAAAGTCTGAGCTGTTTTATTTATTTCAGTAATAAAATAGTTCCTCTGCCTGCATGTTACTGCTGCTTTTTATTTTTAAATTAGGGAATTTTGTTCTAGTACAGTCCCAGTAGTTTTAAGTTTTGCTTGATGGTTGTCATGGTCCCCCCCAATGGCTTCGATGGTGGATCGAGTGACTACAAGAAAGTGAAAGTATTTAGTTTTAAATGGGTACAGTATATTTATTTTTCCGTGCTTTGACGTGGATTATCAGCAGTTTTACTTAGCAAGGGGAGAATTGTAGTTTTGAAGGTTTTGTTAGAATCGGGTTGAGAAGTGACACCGGCAGCTTTATAGTATGCACAACCGAGATACGGAGATGCGCTGCCGGTCGCTCATGCTAATACATCAGCCTGCATTTGTAGGAGTGGGAGATATGACTATCTGTTTCACAGCATGGGATTTTAGTGAGGCCAAAATGGTTATTTTAGTAAGAATGTTTTGTTGGTTTGATACGTTAATTGTAGTGCTGGCAACTTGCAGGATGAAAGAAATGCACTGGTGCTTGGGAGAGCGTAGGTCGCAAGTAGCTTGGTAAGTGAGCATGAAAAATGGTGACTGGTGAGTTTGAGATTTTGGGTGCCCAAGGATAATGTCAGAAATGGGGCATTCCAAAGTGGCACTTGTTTTGAAGCGGGCCGTTGTTAAGAAATAACGGCCTGGGT
This sequence comes from Neoceratodus forsteri, assembly GCA_016271365.2. Lineage (NCBI taxonomy): Eukaryota > Metazoa > Chordata > Ceratodontiformes > Ceratodontidae > Neoceratodus > Neoceratodus forsteri. The sequence continues at coordinate 55,612,872 of JADMNL010000022.1, forward strand.
GGCAGGCTGTTTCAGCCAATCAGGGTGTCAGTTTTAGTTTACCCATTATCTAAAGAGGGTTATCGGCATCTCCAGTCGACAACCCGTCCGATGGGTCGAGAAAATCTTCGACCAGATCGACAGTGTCTCGCCAGCTGACCTGACGGACACTGAAAAGCCAGCGGCCTAGCTGCAACCTCAACCAAAGTCGATAACAGACGCCCGGGAGCAAGATCTCTCCTGCTCCCACAATGTCGATGGTGGGACTTACCTTTCAGTTCCTTTTTCTTTGACCAACTGAAATGAGTCTCGAGAGCCCCTCTCCTTGGTGGAGAGGGACTGACAAAGCTCCTTAAAGGAAGCAGTATAGGAGGAGCCCAAGGAGAGCGGATAAATGCCGACGCCTAGGAAGATGAAGACGCGGCCTGGGCTGCCTCCTCCTCCTCGAGGGCAATTAACTGCTCCACCTGCTCCGCGGAGTCCACAGCTGCGGACATTGCCCAACAGGCCTCCTTTGACTTCAGTGTCGGAAACCATTTTTCGGGGCACCCCAGGTGTAGTTGGGCAGCGTGGTCTTCCAGAACTGAAGCTGAAAAAGACTTGCAAAGATCGCAGGCCTGCGGATCATGGGCAAGCACCAGGCAGTAGACGCACGTGGTGTGGGGGTCGGTCCAAGACATCTTCTGCCAGCAAGGGCACCGATGGAAGCCGGGAGTAGATTTCAAATCCATCGCAGCTGCGAAGGAAGGAGAAGACTTAACTCTCATAAATTTTAAGACGATTTTCGGTAAAACCGAAGGTTTAGGATCCAGACCTAAAGACGCAAGAGTGCTAAGGAGGAAACCTGAGCTTCCAAGCGCTAAGGAAGATCTGGCATCATGGGGCAGAGCTGAAGGTTTTACCAACCCGGTGGGTGGAGGAGCCAGCCTGAAGACTTTCTGGCCCATCTTAAAGAGCAAGGAACCTGCCAGACAGGGTGGATTGAACAACATATCCACGTCCTTAGAAATATATATATTTTAAATGATTGCAGTTATCTTGACCATGGGCAATCATGAAAATCATGATGATATGAGATCATCATTAATCAGAGTCCTCATGTTCATAGCATCATGGTTTTTGATTGGTGGCCATTTAATGTTCATGTTTAATTATTGTTAGTCATGATCACAATGATGGGTTTTGAAACTTGGACATCATCTTTGAATATAATTGATGATAATCATTCACGATACATAAATTAAGCTATAATGCATGTCAGGGTGCGTGTTGTGCTGGGATAACGCACGCCGGGTGTCTGGGCTCAAGGCCACAGGCTGACTGCGTCCAACACCTGAAAAGTGACATTATCACAAACAACACACCATGGAGTGCATTATTGCTTTATAATTAACGGTCTCTATTTTTTCTCATAGAGAAAAGCGTGTGTTAAATACCGTAACACCTACATTCACGCGCTCCCTCTGCATAGCAAAGCGCTCGAGACAAGTAAACAAACAGAGCGGTAGCTTCCAACTGTCCCTTTTACCTCAAACTTTACTGACGAGAAAAACACTTACTTGTTGTCGTTACCTCCATCGTGTATTCAGTTGCCAAAAACATACACATATAACGTTTTATTCTCCCGAGCCTAACTTATGCAGTTCACACTTTTGCCACGATCCCTAACTCTCTCCCTTTCAACCCTAACCTTTCCTCTGCAGGTCAAAGGACTACATCACTGCAAAACAGCCATTGAAACAGGAAACTATACACACTCATGGACGAATCTACACACTCATGGACTTCTAACTGTTGTATCCACTTTATTTGATTAACATTTTAAATAATTAGAGTTAATGTTCAAGCACAATTCTGTTTTCCTCACAGAAATAAAACGCTCATCTGCAAAGTAAGCCTCCACATCTTTTTTGCAAACTCAAGTCTCACCATAGAAAAATGGAGCTCTTCAATTATATAAAATAAAATATGGGTGCAGTGTGTTAAACTCGATTTAAACACCCTCATTGTTGATGGCATTCATAAACCCCTCGGTTTCCGCGGTGTTTATGTGCCATCCAACAACTCTGGTGTGTTAAATTTCTCATAACACACTGCACACCGTACTTTATCTTATATATACAATAGCTTGTTTACATTATGAATAAAAATAATTTAATAAATACTGTTTTTCAAATAGTTTTTTTTGTAGTTTTTATGTTTGCTTGCACGCATGTGCAAAAACATAGTGCGACGATCCAAAATGCAATGCCGTACAGTTGAAAGGGAGAGCACCGCTTGAGTGAGCAGTGCTCCCCCTCCCCACACACACTCACGCACGTGTATTGCATGCTTCTGCGCCCCCCCCACACACGCACTGTATGGCCGACGAGGGTGCCCAATCCCCCGTCGGCTCCAGCCCCAAACAGCCTTCCAACTGCCATGCTTGGAGCCCACCCCAGCGCACAAAATTGAAAGAAGCCGATGGGGGTGCCCAATCCCATCGGCTCCAGGCCCCCCCAAAACATCCTTCCAGCTGCCACGCTTGGGAGCCCACCCCAGTGGCAAATGTCCCGCCGCCTTGGAAAAAATCTGTAACAAGAAAACAATCCTCGTAGTCTCCTGCCCCCACTTCCGCGACTCCACTCACTGCGCACCCCTGCCTCCCCACACCCCTCCTCCCATACTTACTTCCGGAGTCCAGCGCGACGATCTTCGGTGAACCGTGAACACGTCTGCACTCGTCAAAGCCGACCGCGAACTGAGAAAATGCCAGTAAGCTGTATAATGTAATGAATAGGGTTTTTTCAACTTTGATGCATATCTCAGGCATTATTTTTAATTTTAGCACCACATTTTCAACATGGAGTTTTTGGGACCCCTCCTCATGAATTCTTGAACTGTCATGGCGTCAATCGGGCCCAAAGGGTGATTTCGCGATCACTGTGCGAAATCACCTTTTGGGACCGATTAAGAAAATGACAGTGCCAGTGTTCATAAGGTGGGCTCTCAAAAAGTCTATGTTGCAAATTTGGTGAAAAAATTCCCAAAAATGACTGGTTTACGAGCGTGCGTTGCGCAGTTCCTGCTCACGCTTGTAAGTTCGTGAATTTTTAATATTTGCACTCTGGATTTTCAACATTGCCATTGTACCACACCTCCTTATGAGCAGTACAGCTGTCATTTTTCACATATCCCCCAAAATGTGTTTCATTGCATGTAGCGCACAATGGCGCAGTCGTGTGTGCAGTCAATGTTTGGGACAGATTAAGAAAATCACAGTGACACTGTTCATGAGCAGAGGTCTTAAAATGGCTATGTTGAAAATTTGGTGAAAAAATTCCCAAAAATGACTGTTTTAGGCACGCACATTGCGCAGTTCCTACGCACGCTCGCAAGTTTGCAAATTTTTAATATTTGCACGCCAGATTTTCAACATTGCCATTTTACCACACTTCCTTATGAGCAGTACAGCTGTCGTTCTTTACATCTCGCCCAAAATGTGTTTCCGCACACGTAGCGCACAATGGTGCATTCGGTGTGCGCAAGCAATGTTTGGGACAGATTAAGAAAATCACAGTGACACTGGTCATGAGCAGAGGTCTTAAATGGCTATGTTGAAAATTTGGTGACAAAAGTCCATAAAATGACTGTGTTACTTAATGAGCATTGCGCAGTTTCCACGCACCTCGTAAGTTCATGAATTTGTAATATTTTCAGTCCAGATTTTTACCAGTGGCATTTTTCCACATTACCTTCACGAAAAGTACAGCTGTCATTTTTCACAACATGGCCGAAATGTGTTATCACACTTTCAGCACAGAAATGCGTGGTCGCTGTGGGAAATCATTGTTCGGGACAGATAAAGAAAATCACAGTGACACTGTTCATGACCGGAGGTCCCAAAATGCCTGTGTTGACAATCTGCTGTAAAAAAATCCCCAAACTAATTACATTACGGGTGCACAGTTTCTACGCACGCTCGTGACTTCACCAGTTTTTTTAATATTTTCACTGCAGATTTTCAACATTGCCATTTTTTACACCTCCCCATGAACAGTACAGCTGTCATTTTTCACATCCTGTTCGGAATGTGTTTTTGCACCTGTGGTGATAAATGCCGTAGTTGCTGTGCAAAAGCAGCTTTCGGCTAACAAACTGATATTGCCACTGTTCATGAGGTGGGGGTCACAAAAAAACCATGTTGAAAATTTGGAGTGAAAATACCAACGAATGCCTGAGGCATTGAGGGTTTCCACCATAGCCCCACCCTGTAGAGAATGACAGGTATCAGGGCTGTGACTTGGGATTGTCGCCTGCAATGCTCAATCCATTCCACCCCACCCACACCCTGCAGCCACTGAGAGGCATCGAGGTGCCTTGGACTCTTCGGCCCCAAAGTTCTCCCCATTCTCCTATACTGCACCCATCTCACCGTATTTCCTGATGGAATGGGGTGAACATAAGGGCCAAAGACCCCAAGGCACATTGTGACACTTGTAAGTGTCTGCAGGGTAGGGTGTGGTGAAATGGCGTGGCCATTATGCTTGACGACCCAAAGGCACACCCAATGCCAGTCACTATCTGCAGGGTGGTGATGGGGTTGGCTTCAGTTCAATACTTCACTGCCATTCCTATTATGCAGTTCTATAACTCCTACACTACCAATGCCAATGCCAGCAAGCAAACATTCGGCATTGACAAATGCTTGTTCAGTATGGAAGCATACTTTGTTACAAAGGAGTTTCTTTTACTGTTTGTCCACTAGGTGGAGTTCTTTTAATTGAGTTGTATGCTGATGCTGTGGCTCTGTCTCCCTTCCCCTATCTGAGCCCCTGTGTCCCAGTTCCTTTGTCAGTCTTTCTCACTCCCATCCCCTGCTGGTTTTCAGTTTTCTCCGGTACTGTTTCTCGAATGATCATTTGTACAGAGTACTAGGAGAAATATGCCAAGTTGCAGCCAGCTTTTAAAGCTGTTGCTTGGTACACAATGCAAGTGATACTGGGAGGGATGCCCATAATTGGAGAAATTTCATAGGCTGGCTTGATCTAAAAAAACAAAACAAAACTGACTTCTTTATCTGTTGTGCTGTACCATGATCACAGGAGGCAGACTGGTAGGGAGAATGGGGAACGAGTGGGAGAAGTCGAGCGGGTGGCTGTGTGAACTGCGCCTGAGTGACAGAGTGTGAAGGTGCTCACAGCAGTTTTTTTTTTGTTTTTTTTTAGTGAAGGTTTTGGTTTATTTATTTATTAACGAGATTTACCAGATAAGCATACTGAGCATATATCCGCTCGTTTCCAGATGCGACCTGGGGTTACAACGCAATAAAGTGCATGAGAAACAATTGGTACATAGGCAGTGTTGATGAGGAAACAGAGGCATAGAAATACATACATCTTGATCGTTTCCAGATGCGACCTGGGGTTACAAAGCATAATGAACACGAAATACATTTGGTACATAGTCAGTGATGAAGAACAGAGGCAGAGAAAAGCATGTATCTGGAAACAACAGGCTAATTACATACTACAGGTACAATCAGGCGAGAATGGGTGAGGCAACAGGTCCATGGGATGTTACAGGCAAGACTTGTGCATACTTATTAGTTACAAGTTTAAGACCAGATGCATAATACTATAGGGGTCTGAGTCCTGAGGGTTTGTGCAGTACAGTGGAACAGTGGGAAACTTCAGACTTTTGGGGCATTGCTTATGTTTTTGTGATGGTCACATTGGGAGGGACAGGCAGATGGATGGAATGAATGACAGGGACAGGATGGAATGATTCAGTTTCTTTCTGTTGTGGTCAAGAGTTCTGACCTTGATAGGATGATGTATGCTGGGATAACATCACTGTATATGGAGGTCACTGACCAATCAGAATCATAAAAAACTTCTCTGCTGTTATATATCAAATCGTCATCTTTTCAGGTGGGATTACCCCTGATTCACTTGCATTAGAGTGCTGTGTGTATTAGTGAATCCTGCGTTTACCAGTTTCTACAGCTGGGTGGACTGGAACACTGGGAGGTTTTGACTTTCTCAGCTCTTTGCAGGATGTTATACTCAGCTTTTTTAAAACGTTTAGAACTCCCAGGAATCCTGATGATTTCTTAGATCTGTCCAAGGTTACAACTATTAAAACAGCTTAGCCTTCTTTCAAAGCGTAACATCTCCCTTCCTACAGTAGTGGGCAGGGTTGTTATTAGTAGTGCCCAGCAGAGTACTGAACACCTTGGGACTATTGCTCTGTCCTTAGTGGAGGGAGGAGTTTAGGATACAGAGTATATAAGGGACCTTCGTGGCTCAGAGTTAGAATATTTTTTTTTTTTTCCCCAGAAAGAGACAAGTGAAGTGTTGCAAAGGGGGCTTATCCTGGTTCCCCACTGTCTGTAGGGCCCAGGGATGACCCACTTCAGGCAGCCTGGATCCTGTCCCCTGGGTGTGGGTGAGGGGTTGACTCTGTACTCCATGGTGGAGTATGGGTCCGAGATTACTCCGCAAACATCACCAGCTTAAATGCTGTGTGCCATGGGTGCTGTTGCACTGGAGGGATGGGCACACAAAGTGTCCTTCCATGTGGTTGGCTTCAGTGCATGGTCCAGGGCTGCACAGCTCCTGTGCGGATATCTCGCCTGATGGCCTAGTGCCATGCCATCCTCCATGCCTGAGGGTGGCCCGAGGTCCCAAGCAGTGAATGGTGGGGCCTCGGGTATCCTGAAGATTGTCTGTTCTCCAAAAAGGCAGTGGCACCAGTGTGTGTCAGCAGTTTTGGTCACACAGTAAGCTTGTCACACTGGTTGGATTTAAAGTTGGCTCTCAAGCCTGTGGTCTACCCACTAGACCACTCTGCTTTATGTGTGTGTGTGTGAGGGGGGCACAAGTGCATCTTTGTATTGGGGATGTGTATGCCTTTTTGGCCAAGTAGTTAAACAACACAGCTGTCAACCTAGAGTCCTAGGTTTGATTCTCACTGCCACCACTTACTCTTGTTGTGATGCTGGCTGAGGGGGCACAGTATAAGGAAGTAGGCAGTTTGGCCTACGGCACAGAACAGTGACCATAGAAACCAAGGTTTGAATCCCACTGTTGCTGCTTATACTCATGCTGTGACTCTTCTGGGGGAAATTAGGAAGCAGGCAGCTTGGTTTGGCGGTGACAGCACTTGGCTGTGCAACTGGAGACCCAGGTTTGAATCTCACTACTGCTTTACATGATTCGACTCTTTAGGGGGGAGGTGGAGGGGGATTTGGAGGCATGCAGTTTCGCTTGGTGGTGAGAGCACTGAGCCATGAACCTAGAGGCCCAGCTTTGAATTCTACTACTGCTACTTATGCTGTGATTCTGGGAGGAGGGGGGGATTTGGAGGCCTGCAGTTTGACTTGGTGGTGAGAGTACTGAGCTGCTAACCTAGAGACCCAGGTCTGAATTCCTCTACTGCTACTTACGCTGTGACTCTGGGGGAAGAGGGTATTAGGAGGCATGCAGTTTGTCTTGGAGGGGATAGTACTGAGCTGTGGACCTAGAGACCCAGGTTTTAATCCCACTACTGCCAAGGCCCCTGGAATTCTACGATTCTGCAGTTGCAGATTTTTCCACAGAATTTGCATCATGCTGCAGAATATATACAGTGCTGCAGAATTCATTGTTTTTGGTGAATTTTCATTAAAATATACTGTTTTTTTCATAGTTTGAGGCTTTCTTTCTCATCTCATTTATCCTGAAGCACATCCTCTATGCTCAGCATATGATGTCATCAACAACATCACATCATATTTAGCCAATGGCAGGATAGCATTCTGCCAGAGAAATGAATAAATCATGCTGCAGAAATCAGAAAATGCTGCCCCAGAGGCCAAGGAGCCCTGCCGAAGAAATTAGAAAATTCTGCCGAAGAGCACCAGGGACCCTGACTACTGCTACTAATGCACACTGTGACTCTTCGGGGGAGAGTGGATTAGGAGGCAGGTAATTTGGCTTGGTGGTAAGAGTACTGAGCTGTGCAGCTTGAGTCCTAGGTTGAATCTCACAGAGCCACTCACTCACTTTGGTACCCTTAGGAAGGCAAAAAAAAAATAGGTGCAAGCACTTAGTTGGCATAAGGGTCAGAGCACTAAGCTCTGTACCTAGAGGACAGGTTTGAAACTCTCAACCACAGAGACATGGTAACAGTGTGATCTTGTGGTTAGAGCATAGGGCTGTGACCCTAGAGACTCAGTTTGGAATCCCACAGCAGCCGCATACTTGTCATGTGATGGCAGGTTGTGGGAGCATGGTAGCGAGCAATCAGTTCGATCTAGTTGTTAGAAACATGGAATTTACCATCAGAAAAGAACTGCTTGACCCATCCAGTCTGCCCAGATGTACCCTGCCTAGCCATTTCTGCCGGCCCTAAATACTCTCTGAAAACCCTCTCTCCTCCCTTCCTATTAACTAATATTCCTCTACATCTATCCCATGTATGTTTTAATCCCCCACTGTTTTAGCAACCGCCACTTCTTCTGGCAGTTCATGCCAGGCGCCTACCACCCTTTCAGTGAAGTGGTACATTCTTACATCCCTCTGAAACTGCCCCCGGCTTCAACGCATGCCCCTGCTCCTGGTGCTCTTTCTCATTTGAAAGAGACTACCTTCCTGCACCCTGTTCACCCCTGTGAGATACTTATAGGTCTCTATCATATCCCTTCTCAGCTTCCTGTCTTCCAGAGTGTATATGTTGAGATCCCTCGGTCTCTCCTCATAGGGCTTTTGGTGCAACCCCTGCACCATTTTAGTTGCCTTCCTCTGGACTGCCTCTACCCTGTCTATGTCCTGTCTAAGGTGCAGCCTCCAAAAATGGACACAATACTCCAGGTGGGGTCTCACCAGCGAATGATACAGTGGCAACATCATCTCCTTCCTCCTGCTGGAGATGCCCTCGCTATGCACCCCAGCATCCTACTAGTCCTACCACTGCTTTGTCACACTACCTACCACTTTGAGGTAATCAGTTATGATAACCCCAAGGTCCCTTTAGTGATTAGTGACTGACAGTACCCTCCCCATCTTATACTCAGCTCCTTGGTTTCTATACCCTAGATGCATGATTTTGCACTTTTTGGCATTGAACACCAGCTGCCATACTCTTCCTGACCTCTGGACTGCCTCTACCCTGTCTATGTCCTGTCTGACTGAAGTGCAGTCTCCAGAACTGGACACAATACTCCAGGTGGGGTCTCATCAGCAAGCAATACTGTGGCAGCGCCACCTCCTTCTTCCTGCTGGAGATGCCCTCCCATGCACCCCAGGAGCCCTGCCTACTGCTTTGTCACACTACCCTGCCACTTTGAGGTAATCAGTTATGATGACTCCAAGATCCCTTTCCTGCTTAGTGACTGACAGTACCCCCATCCTATTCTCTGCTCCTGGGTTCCTATATCCTATGCACATGATTTTGCACTTTTTGGCATTGAACCCCAGCTGCCATGCTCTTCTTGACCACTCCTTGAGTATTGTAAGCTCTCTGCGCATTATCTCCACCCATGTTAAACCTATTACAGGTTTTGGTAGCAACTGCAAAAAAGCATGCCTTCCCTTCCAGATCTTCTTCAATGTCACTTATGAAGACACTGAAAAAGATCAGTCTCGGTTCTGAGCCCTGCGACTCCCTGCTGGTCACTCTTCCATCATAGAATGAGTGCCGTGTATTTATTTATTCATTCATTCTCGGATTAGAAATACCTTTGAGCGCAGGGCAACTCATTTACAAAGGTTCCACGTCATTTTGGGAGGGGGTAACAAAACAGGCAAAGGGGAAAAACAGTTCCATTTACAGCGTACAGCAATTAATCATAGTACATAGTTATTAACAGTCCAAATACAGTTGTGATAACATAAGAGGATAATCTGACTAAGAGATAGAGAGGAGAGGAGAGGTAGAATTAGAAGCATGTCAGGAAAGGGGAAAGGGTTGCAGCCAGTTGGCATTGCCAACATGTGAAGAGTGGTAAGAAGAGATAGGTGGGTTTAGAGGGAAACAGGCAGGCAGACACCAGTAGGGGATAGGGTGTGAAGGAGGTTGGGTGGGTGGGTGGGGGGGAGGGAGTGGAGGAAGGAATATTAGGAGGGGAAGAGAGGCAGCCTGAAGCCTAGTCAGTGCAGCTAAAGGTCAACTGAGAGGGATAGGACATGAAGGTGGGGTGGGCGGGGAGGGAGCGTAGAGGGAGGAACGTGAGACAGCCAGAAGCCTTATCCTTGCAGCAGGTATCAACTGAGGGGCAATAGCGGGCATGTAATATGATTATTTGAGGCAATCACATGCGCTTTCATTCATAATATGCGGTTGAGAGGGCTGGCAACTCAAGCCCTCCCCACAGCCTCCTGAACCCCCCCCCCGCAGACGGAGCCGATCCCCTGCAGTCACAGTGCGGTCGCGAGGGCTGGCAGCTCAAGCCCTCCCCACAGCCTCCTGAAACCCCCCCCGCGGACAGAGCCGATCCCCTGCAGTCACAGGTAGTGTTCCCAGCTCACAGTTGCCTCCCGGAGCTGCGGTGAATGAATTTTGAATTTGGCACCTTTTCTCTCTACATCGGGTCTGAAACCATAGGAGCCAGAACTTTTACTGCCGTGCACCTCGTTTTTTGCAAGAAACAAAGCATAGTACTGCACTAGATTTTTTTCTTGCCATTTCAGCATAAATTCACCCAGAGAACTGAGCAGCACCACGATTATGCTTCCTTTTACTGTTTGCTGAATGTGTAAAATGAACTTAGATTAGACTGTTAGGAACCTGTTTAAACAAGTGCAAGTTTCAGCCTGAATTTTTTTTATTTCTATTTCTATCTAATTCTGCCAAGTACAATTGTGTGCATACTAGCTATTTTAAGCTCCTCCTCCTCCCCACCCACCTACCTTGAGTATTAATAGCTGCTTTTTGTCCTCCTCCTGCAGTGCGGTCGCGAGGGCTGGCAGCTCAAGCCCTCCCCACAGCCTCCTGAAACCCCCCTGCGGACGGAGCCGATCCCCTGCAGTCACAGGTAGTGTTCCCAGCTCACAGCTGCCTCCTGAGTTTCCAGCCCTGCCTGCGCCATGAGGCTTCCCACCACCCCACCACCACCCTTGTCGCTCTTACTATATAGTGAGTCGTCAATGCGGTCCCAAACCAATCAGCCCACTTTCCCATTAGCTCCTTATATCTTCCCACCACCAGTGGCCACCCTTGAGCTGACTCTCAAATCTCATCCTTTGTGTTCACATTAATCTCATCCTTTGTGGACACATTAGAAAAAAAAATGCAGTTCCTTACATTTTCAGTCATCATGCTCTGCCTCACTGTATCCTCCCTCCCACCTTCTTCCTATCTCACGCCACCTGAGCCATCTCCATTTCTCTCTACAGTGACCAAGCCACCCCTCCACTCCACCTCCTTGGCACAAGTAGACCAACACCAGCCCCACTGGCACAATTGGCCACTGGGGGCCTCTATCCTTCCTCTTGCGTTCCATGCAGAGAAACCTGCTCTTTTTATCCCCCTCTACTTGGGCCCTAGGACGGATTTCCGCTCACCCAACCTCTCCACTCGTCGTATGAACTACCTGAAGTCCATGCAGCTATTAAGGCACATTCTGGCCCTCCTTCTTATTATAGCTGGGGACATTGAACTTAACCCAGGTCCATCTGCATCCATAACCTCTCAACCCCCAGCATCAGCTACGCACCTCCTAAAGGACTTAAAATTGTCCACCTAAATATATGCAGTATCCTAAACAAAATAGCAACCCTGCAAACTACTGTCCTTGCCCTTCGCCCTGATATAGTTATTATCACTGAATTGTGGTTAAAGCCGCACAACCAAGATGCAGAATTCTCCATTCCTGGTTTCTCCCTAATCTGCCAGGACAGACAGGGCAGAAAGAAGGGTGGCGGCACAGCCATGTATATCTCCTCCCATCTCCAGTTCTCTAGAATCCCCCTGCCTGCCCCTATTCTTTCTGTTGACTTCCTTCTAATCAAAATCCCCCTGCCTCACTCTATTCCAATTTATATCGCAGGGTCATACTGTCCACTGGTACTCCTCTGGGTTGCATTAATGACCATCTTGGCAACCTGAGGTCACACACGGAGGGTGGGGAACTTCATATCCTTGGTGATTTCAACCAGAACTGGCTTGACAGCGCAGCCTCCAAATCGTGTCAACAAATAAATGCTCTAAACTTGTCCCAGCAGATAGTGGAACCCACCGCCTAAACCTTAAATCAAATAAGCACACACTCCTGGTTGGGCTTTAACTACCCACCCATCGGATCTGTAAGCTGGCCTACCACCTGACTCATAGGCGACCACCATATGATTTTATCGTGAGAAAATCTTCGCCTATAGCCCCCCACCCAGCGATGCTGCAAAACAGAGCCTATAAGTCTCTTAACCTGTCTGCTCTCCTAAACACTCTCCAGTATTGATTGGTCTTTCATCCCTAGGCCACCTCTATGGATGATGCCCTGAACTTTTTCTCTGTAAATTTCCTTGCCATCTGGGACCGACATGCGCCTCTAAGGAGATCTCAGGTAAGAGGTTCCCACTTACCATGGGTAACAATTACCCTCATGGAACTCCTTCGTACCAGAGACCGTGCCTGAAAATCTTGTAAGGCTACAGGTGATCAAACGGCTCAGCTACGCTACTGGTCATTAAGAAACGCCTGTACAAGACTAATACGACAGACTAAATCAAACTACTTTAAAACCGCTTTCAACAACAACTTCTCCCACCCCACTCATTTCTGGAAGTCAATAAAATCCCTCCTCTCCCCACCTGCCCAACCCCCTACTCCCACTCTTAACATTGCAGGGAATTCCATCACTGATCCTAGCTTGGTAGCCTCCGAGTTTAACTCCTACTTTTCCTCCTTGTCTTCTTCCCTCCGCTCCTCTCATCCCTATCCCTTGTCCACTCCCCACCCTTCTGACCCTACCCCAACCACCTTCTCTCTCCGTTCAGTCTCAGCTAGCCAGGTGCTAAAAATACTGCAGGCACTGAACCCATCAAAGGGAAAATGTCCATCAAGCCTCGATTCCAAGATGCTCCTGCTCTCCGCAGCCCACCCAGCACACCCGCTAGCCCTGCTCTTTAACTTGTCTTTTAAACTCGGGGCTGTCCCCAACTCATGAAACAAGCCACTTTCGTTCCATTACCTAAAGGAGGGGACCTCTTCTCTCCATCCAACTACCGTCCTATATCCCTGCTCCCTGTCCTAGCAAAGATTCAAGAGCGACTCGTTCTTTCCCAGCTCTATCACTATCTTGATACCATATCCTTTTTCACCCCCCTTCCAGGCCAGTTTCAGGAAAAATCACTCCAGCACCACCTCCCTTCTTCGCCTTACCAATGCCATCCTCACGGGCATGGACAAAGGAGAAAGAACAGCTGCCATTTTCATCGACCTGGCGAAGGCTTTTGACACAGTCTCCCATCCCCTGCTGCTGGCTAAACTTGCCCAAGCAGGACTGTCAAATAACGCAGTTGACTGGTTCCACTCTTACCTGGCCAACAGGTCCCAATCAGTCCGCATCGGCTCGGCCAGATCCACCTCACTCCCTGTCACCAGTGGTGTCCCTCAAGGGTCTGTACTCGGCCCGCTGCTGTTCTCTATCTTTCTCAATGACCTGCCTGCAGCCTGCCTACAAGCATCTATCCACATGTACGCTGACGACATGGTGCTGTTCACCTCTGGCCCATCCACTAGTGCCGTGACAGCCTGCCTACAGCAGGATTTCGACTCCATCCAACGTTGGTTCACCTAATCCAGCTATACCTAAACCCTAAAAACAGTCTCCCTCACTTCGGCCCCGGTCCAAAAATAGCACGGCTTCCCATCTCCTACATTCTATACTCTGGATAGTTCTCACTAGAGGCCTGCACCGCTTATCGCTATCTTGGGGTCTGACTAGACCAGCATCTTGACTTTTCAGTACATATTGATGCCCTACACAAAAATTGCACCCTATGTTGGGAGTCCTCTACCGAATAAAATTGCATCTCTCTACAAACTAGACAAGTAATAGTGCAAAAATGATCCTACCTATTATCGATTACAGGGATGTCGCTACTGTGCCGCCCCTAAACTTCCTAGCTAGGCTAGATCCCCTTTAACTCTTTTGCAGTTTCTCATTAAACTGCCCTCCCAGTACCCACCACTGTGTCCTCTACCAATCCTTGGACCTCCCGTCTCTTCATAACAGAAGACTGCTCCACTGCGCTAAAACCTCCGCCAAGTTTTGGTCACATACCCTCCCCTCCTACCTGTCTTCCTCCTTAGCCACCCTCTCTCCTCCTACTTACGCTCTTCGAAATATTGACGCTAGGCTCCTACATATCCCCCACAGATCCACCCGGTCAGGCCAGGCTGCTTTCAGCTTCAGGTTGCCCAAACTATGGAACTCCCTGACAGCCGATATTAGACATTTCACAAGTACTCCTCGACTGAATGCTCTTCTCAAACTGCACTTCGCTACCAACTGCAACTGTAACCCCCCCCTTAGTCCTCCCCCTCGACTCCATAATCCCCCCAGTTGTGCAGCAACTTGTTCTGATTCTAATTTGTAGTTCTGCTCCCTACGCATTGTCTGGTAACACATTATAGTTGAAGTGATTAAGTACCTATGCAACTGTTCTTGAACTGTCTCACCTATTGCTTGTAATCTGTCTATGTAAGTTCTTGTTTTTTCTGATGTAATTTTCCTTACCAGTGTAATCCCCTGCCCCCAGGGCGCATCTGGAATCGAGCAGTACTCTGCTCAGCATGCCTTTCCTGGTAAATCTCTTAAATAAATAAATAAAATAAATAATGTTCTGGTGAAGGAGACGCTTAAATTGGGCAAGATGAAGTCGGTTAATTAGTTCACAGCCCAGACCATTTAGCCAGTTAGGGGATCTGTAGAGTAAGGATCGCTGGCACTGGGTGGTCTGGAACCTTGGTACGAGTAAATGTTCAGTGTCAGAGGTCCCAGTGTGATGAGACTTGAGTGATTTGGATAAAAGACAGGCGATGCCAGTTGGCAGGACTCCAAGCAGCACTTTTTTAGCAAGTATGCACGATTGGTACTTGATCTGGTCTTATAGTTTGAGCCATCCAATCTGGGTGTATAACTACATGTGTGGGTGAGGTGATCAGCACCAGTGATAAGTCTACAGGCTTTGTTTAGGGTAGTATTTAGCGTTTTTGAGAGATGTGGCTGAGGCAGCTCCGTATATTACCAAGCCGTAATCAATAGTGGATAGTACTGAGCTGTGGATAGTGAGTTTAAGTGCTTCAGGGGTCAGACTCCTTCTGTGCCTAAATAGTAGACCCTAATTTTGCATTAACATTCCTGGCAACATTCTCAATGTGTGGAACGTAGGTGAGGTGACTGTCCAAGGTAACTGCAAGGTATTTGAAAATGTTGAATTTGTTCAAGATGGGCTCCTAGGTTATTTTTGACTGTCAGGTCATGCGACCTGTACTTATGGTGAGAGGATGAGAACAGCAAAAGTTTAGTTTTTTTTGTAGTTTAGGACAAATTTGTGTGACTGGAACCATTTTTCAATTTCCAGGAACCCAAGCTGTAGGTTGTCTTCAAGCACGGAGGGATCTGAGTGGCTTGTAAAGCTGATAGCATCATCTGCATAAAGGAGGGTCCTTAATTGACAGGCATTTGGTAAACTGTTCAGGAAAATACTAAACAGGAGAGGACCTAGAATGGACCCTTAGGGTACACCTGATCTGATGACCTGCAGCTCCGAGACGATATTTGATATCTTCACATGGTGTGACCTATCAGCAAGGTAGCTTCAATCCACTTCAGTTATTAGGTGAGAGACCAATGGTTGTGAGAGTTGACTGAGGAGGAGTTGTGATTAATGGTGTCAAAAGCCTTCGTTAGATCTATGAAAGCCACTCCTACCAGATTGCTCTTGTCGAAGGACTGTTGAATGAAGCTGGTAAATTCTAACAGAGCTGTGGTCGTGCTGTGTTTTTTTCTAAAGCCATGCTGTTGAGGGCATTGTAAGGAGTAATTATCAAGGTAGTCCACAAGCTGGTTGGTTACTATACGTTCCAGTACCTTCGATAGTGGGGGGAGAATTGATATTGGCCTGTAGTTGCTATGCTGAGTACGATCACCAGATTTATGCACTGGGGTGACCAGAGCTGTTTTCCATACTTGGGAACTGGGATAGAGTGAGAGATAGGTTAAGTATCTTGGTTATAGGTGGGAGAACTTCTTCTAGGGTAAGTGCAATGAGTTTGAGGTCAAGAGAGTCCCCAGTATGTCTGGATTTCCCCAAAACTTTAGTTAGAAGTTTTCTGACTTGGGCAGCGGAAACCCGTTTGAAGTAGAACGGTGGGTGCTCCGACATTTTGTCCTCCGAGCACCTAGCTGTCATTACAGGAGCATCATCAAAGAAGTCTTTAGTAAGGACACCGGATAGATTAGTGAAGGCGGTATTAAAAGTATTTGCAATTGAAAGTGGGTCAGTGATGGGATTGCCATCTAGGTTTAGCATTCTTAACCACCATTCCCTGACACCTATCCATTAACCAGTTTTTCTAACCCAATTCACCATGAGACTGATCAAGTTCTTTATCAGTCTCATGTGTGGAACAGTGTTGAAGGCCTTGCTGAAGTCCAGATAGGCCACATCCTCTGCCCTCCCCGATCTAGTTCCCTGGTCACCCAGTTGAAGCAAATAAATAATGTAACCCCTAGATGGCACTATCCCAAGGGCTACTACCCCTGCCTGATTTTCCACTAACAGGTTGAGAGGCCTGGATCCGAAGGCGGGTGCCTCCACTCAGAGGTCAGGGTTTGCAATAGTTAAACTAACTTGGTCACAGCTCTCTGGGACACTGCGACCCCCCTTTCTTCCCACTAGTGGCCCACACAATATATCAGAATTACCTTCACAATATACACTTACCCCAGGACCGGTTTGGGCAGTGTGACTCCTGGGACTCCTGTAAAATAAGATGATACAGTGCAAAAACCACAGTACAATACTTTAACATAGACGAACACCTCAGGCAGTGTAACTTTGCTGAAACAAACAGATCTGATTTATTTAGGGGGATATAACAAGGACAGGGGGAATCAGGTTAATTAGTTTAAATGCATTAATAATCACAGTACTGTGCTCTTATTTCAGAATCCCAAATGTCCCTAATGTCACTCTTACTGGGTACCCAGGCAATAAGAGGCTAGCTTATTTGGTGCAGCTGGTTGGGGTCCTGAAGATGGAAAATGCATGCACAATACCCAAACTGTAATCCGGAGCCGGCAGGCTCAGTTCGTGGAGAAAGAAAGGAAAAGTAATCAGATGGAACACTTGCAATTAGATGATGGCAGGGAGCTACCCTGATTTGTACTCACAAATTCAATGCTGAAACTGAATGGAAGGCAGATTGTCCTGGATTGCCAGGCAGAGCAGACCATGTGGACAAGGGCCTTGTGACTGGACCCCAAGGCAGTTCAGAGCAAATGGATGTAGTCTGGATTAAGCTGGGGTTTACTTGCAGCTTCATGCACTCAATTCACTGTACAGGGATTTAAGCAGCAGTCCCACTAGCACTACACACATTTATATGGAAAAAGAAAGTACTATACCAGGCAAGCTGCTTCTCTATCCCTATCGCAATTACTGCACAATATCCGAGAGAACACACAGCAGATTCAGTTCCTGACAGACCGAGCGCTATTCAGCAATTTCTCCAGTCTTCTACAGGGTGAGCCTGGTTTCTACTTTTCAG
Organism: Neoceratodus forsteri; assembly: GCA_016271365.2. Lineage (NCBI taxonomy): Eukaryota > Metazoa > Chordata > Ceratodontiformes > Ceratodontidae > Neoceratodus > Neoceratodus forsteri. The sequence goes on from JADMNL010000022.1 coordinate 55,630,590, forward strand.
ATCTCCTTGATTCTCTTCACAGGTCAGATTCAGTCCAAACAAGCACTTGCACAAGCTGCAGACTGAAACTTGGGGCCTTACACGCGTTTCCCGACTAAAACTGCGCACTGAAGGAGCACAGGGCTCCTTCCCTCTTCACTGCCAGAGCTCAACTGAAACTCCAGCAGACAAAACCGGGCACTTCCTTTGAGTTCCTCCCAGTTCTTGGCTGGATTGGCTGTTACTCACAATAGACTCCCCCTGTTGGTCCAAAAAGGTGCCAAAGTCCAAACTACATTACGTTTCCCAGAATCACTGCCCATACAGTCCTCTTGTGGCTGGCTCAGATTACGAGTCCAAGTTCTGATTCGTCCACAGGCACCATTTTAGAGCCCCTTAACCCACACTGATTGGTCCAGTTCAGCAGTTCAAAACTAGAATGGGGAACTAGGCAAACACAGTTCTGATTGCAAAGAAAAGCAGGTTAGACAAACTGTATTTTCATTATTACTCTAAATGATTTCTGGCAAACAGTTACATCTTTCAGATAGGTTCCCTTTGCACTCCTAGTGACTGCAAAAACGGAGTGAATTGGCAGCAGCTCGAGTGGGACTCAAGCAGAAAAACACACAGTCCCCCCATACAAACTAATTATGTCTGCAAGCAGACAGCTCTTAAAGAGACAGTACCAGAGGTTCTAAAAACACTCACAGATAAATGGCTTAGATGCCAAACACCATTCAGGCTCGGAGCATTCAAGCAAGCTCCTGGAAGTCTTTTGGGAACCCCCATTTGCAGGGGGGTTACAATAAGATTCGTCTGGTGTGGTCTCCCTCCCATGAATCCATGCTGCCTGTGATCCTGCAGGCCACTGGAGTCAAGATACTCTACTAGCCTTTCCTTTAGAAGGATTTCTATTAATTTCCACACCACTGAAGTGAGACTGACCAGCCTGTAGTTGCCACCCTCCCTGTTGCTGCTGTTATGTAGAGGGATCATGTCTGCTCTCCTCCAGTCCTCCAGAACCATGGCTGTTTCCAGTGAACTGTTGAATATTGCTATCAGTGAGGCAGCTAGCACCTCCTTGAGTTCCAATAGCACCCATGGGTGTATCCCACCCAGTCCCATAGCCTTGTCCACCTTCAGGGCTGCAGATACCTTCAGGACTATTTGCTTTGAAAATGGACTTGTGTGCGCCTCCCCACCCTTAGTTACTGCTGCTCCCTGGTGGTCCATCCCCCCTTTCGTATGAAGACTGAGTAGAAGTATTTGTTCAGGATGGCAGCTTTATTTTGGTCCTCCTCTGCACAGTCGCCCTTTGCCACTCTCCTTATCCTCACTATCCCCTCCCCCCGTTTTCCTCTTCTCACTCATGCATCTGAAGAATGTCATATCCCCTTTAGCTACCCTTTCTAGCTATACTTTCCTCAGTCTGTGCTTTTGCTCCCCTCACCACATTTTCTACTTTCCTCTGTTTACATGGTACACCACCATGTCTTCCTCCCTCTGCATTTCCTTATACCACCGGAATGCCACCCTTTTTTCCATCACCACCTTGGCCACTTCTATAGAGAACCGTAACAGTATCTTTTTTCTTCTGCTTTTACTCACTTCCTTAACACAGAGGCTGGTTGCCTTGATTATGCCTTCTCTTGTTTTACCTCACTGTGCCTATATCCCTCCCTGGCAATTCCCCCCCACCATGAGGCAGTTTCTGAGGCAGTCTCGCATTTCTTTAAAATACACCTTCCTAAAGTCCAGGACCTGCGTCTTTGTGTGGTTAGCCTCTGTGCCTGTCTTAATGTTTAATCACCACTGTACGGTGATCTGGTACCTAGGAGCTACCACTGTGACATCTGCAATGCTGTCCCTGTTTATAAGCACCAGGCCCACTCTGCCCCATCCCTAGTGGGTCTTTGACTAGTTACCTGAGAAAAGCCCCTTGTAGGGAGTCAAGGATGGCCCTGCTCCTTGCTGAAGCTGGATGGCTCCACTCCACATCTGCCTGACTGAAGTCACCAACTAGCAATACCACCTCCTTAGTTGCCATCCTGATGATGGCTTTCCTTAGTGCCTTACCCAGATCCTCTCCCTGTGCTGGAGGTCTGTATACCACCCCTATATGGATAGTGGCCACAGAGCCTGTCTCCAGGATGACCCGTAACACCTCCAGCCCTTCCTTTTCCTCTGAGTGCCCCTATACCTCCATGGGCTTGATCCCCTCCCTCGCATACAGTACACCCCTCCTCCCCACCCTGTTTCTACTGAACAGAGAGTAGTCCCACAGTGGCCATATCCCAGTCATGGCTGTCCAGACACCATAGCCATGAAATCTAGGCTAGCCTTTGCCATGATGACTTCCAGGTCTAGAATGTTATTTTCCAGACTCCTTGCATTGACACACATGACTCTCTATACCTTACTTCCTCCCTGCCTGTGCGGTTCACTGAAGCTCCCCCTGACATCTTCCATTTTCCCTTTCCATTACCTGTTTATTTATTTATTAAAAGGTTTTACCAGGCTGGTCTGGTGGCACTGAGGGTTGAGGCGCTGGATGCCACACCTCACACCATGCTGGCGACCCGGGTTCGGACGTGAGCCTGGGGCACCAGGGGTTGGCAGGGGAGGGATGAGATTGAGCATCTGAGGACTGTTCTCCCAACCCTGTGGAAGGATCCAGGGGAACCGTTGCTATGTAGTGACCCCTGGTGATGACTGGGGGCACTACTGGAGTGGGGTTAAAACATGTGGGGCGGAGTGTGGCAGACATCGGCATTGTGTCTGACATCATTGCATGCTCGCACTCTGAGGGGAACAGAAAAACTAAGAGGAAAATGGCAGCACAGGGTCTGCAGCAGCATGATAGCAGCAGCTTTACCGGTTGATGAATGCTGGGACTAGAGGCGTGTGCCGGTATTGGTTCCTTGCCAGGCATGGGGACATAGGGGGAGTCCCTTTCAATGGTATATCTGCATATGCCAGCTGGGCACGTCCAACTTCGGGGTCAGAGGTGAAGGAGGAGAGGTGGCTGGAGGTAAGCAGGGGTTGTGGCTGCAGGGAGGATACAATATGATATGATTAAAAAAGGTTTTACCAGGAAAGCATACCGAGCAGACAACTGCTCATTTCCAGATGCATCCTGGGGAGAGAGACATTAGGAAGTTACATCGGTATACAGAATACAGAATTTGTGCAAGTAAAACATGAGGCAGCAAGTAATACAGAAATGTGTCACCATACAATACAATACAATACAATACAGTACAATACAATACAATACAGTATAATATAGTATAATATAATATCATTATACAGTACAATTCAATACAATACAATACAGTACAATACAATATAATACATATACATACAATTCAATACAAGTACAATAATATATATAATTCAATACAGTAAATTCAATACAATACAATACAATACAGTACAATACAATACAATACAATACAATACAGTACAATTCAATACAAGACAATATAATACAATTCAATACAGTACAATTCAATACAATACAATACAATACAGTACAATACAATATAATACAGTAAATTCAATACAATACAATACAGTATAGTATAAATACAATACAATATAGTATATATCAATACAAGACAATATAATGCAATTCTAATATAGTACTAATCAATACAATACAATACATATAATAAATACAATACAGTACAATACAATTCACTACAGTACAATTCTACATAATACAATACAATACAGTACAATACAATACAATACAATACAGTACAATTCAATACAATACAATACAATACAGTACAATACAATACAATACAATACAGTACAATTCAATACAAGACAATATAATACAATTCAATACAGTACAATTCAATACAATACAATACAATACAATACAATACAGTACAATACAATACAATACAATACAGTACAATACAATACAATACAATACAGTACAATTCAATACAATACAATACAATACAATACAATACAATACAATACAATATAATAAATACGATTCAATTAGAGATGAATCACAGCAACTAAGTAGTGCAGCAAGATTTAACATTAAGTTGCTGAGGTGATACAGTGTCTGGGAGCCCTGGTTAAGCAGGTATGCGAGTGCTGGAACATGGTTCAGCAGCAAGAAGGTTAGGAGCAGGAACAGGAGGTGTGCAAGTGGTCTTTGAGGAGAGTGTTGGGATAACAGGGGGAGTGAGCATGGCAAATGGCAGAGGAGAGAGAATTCCACAATTTAGGCAACGATAGGGAGAAGACAGCCTGGTCTGAAGAGGTGGACATCGAGGGACCGACAAAGACTGGGAGTTAAAGTGTCTGAGGAGTGGGTGGGAGGGAGGGGAGAGAGTGGAGGAGAGATAAGAGGGCATGGACTGTGACCAGTATTTGGCCATGAGACTAGTGCAGTGCACCTCTCTCCTGTCCTGTAGGGCTGGGAGGGACAGGGACTGGCAGAGGAAACTGATGGGTATGGGGCGGGCAGTCTAGGGCGAAATGGCAGAAGTAGTGGTAGAGGGTGTCCACTCTGATTAGGGAGGATTTGGGAGCGGCACTGTAGACTACATCCCTATAGTCAAAAATAGGGAGAATAATTTTCTGTAATGTTGCTCGGTGGGCTGGTAGCGGGATGCGTCCATGGTTGTGATACAGGGCCCCCAATTTGGGGCACAGTTTCTTATGCATGGCATCAATATGTACATAAAAGTCGAGGTGCTGGTTGAGCCAGACCCTGAGGTATCTAAAGGAGGAGCAACCCTCCCATCCAGGGTGTGAACGTGGGGAGGGAAGGGGCCGAGAGAGTCTCTGTCTTGTGCCAAAGGTCATGGAGGCTGTTTTCTTGGCATTCAGGAAGAGCTGATTTATGCAAAACCAGTGTTGGACTTCCTCAAAGTCACGCTGTAGTCTGATTTGCCACATCAGAGTTGAGGGCGGAGTATACAGGACTGTATCATCACATACATGGATGGACTACGTGTGTTGGCAGGCAGAGGGCAGGTCATTGAGGAAGTTGGAGAACAGCAGAGGGCCAAGGACTGAGCCTTGAGGAACACCGTTGGTGATGGGGAGGGAGGAGGAGATGGAGTTTCCAATCCTGATGGATTGAGTCCTATCCACAAGATAGGAGTGGAAACAACTGGTGGCCTCCCTTGAAAGCCCTGCTAATGATAGCTTGGATAAGAGGAGGGAGTGTGAGACAGTGTCAAAAGCCTTAGCAAGGTCGACAAATATGGCAGAGTGATGAGGCCGTGGTCCATGCTGGTATGGATGGATTCAGTGAGCCTTAGTAGGGAGGTAGTAGTGGAGTGGGACTTCCTGAACCTAGACTGGTAAGGTGTGAAGAAGGAGATGGAATCAAGGAAGGAGGAGAGCTGGGAGAGGATGAGGCATTCTTGTAGTTTTGACAGAATGGGGAGGAGGGAGATAGGGCGATAATTCCCAGGGGAGGAGGGGTCACCACCTTTTGGGAGGGGGATGACGGTGGCATGTTTCCATTCTGATGGGATAGAAGAGAGAGAGAGAGAGAAAAAGAGAGGTTGAAGAGAGTGGCGAGGGGGGAAGGTGATGGCAGGGGCAGCCAGGAAAAGCATTTTTGAGTCCTGCCTGGAGGGACATTTTCCCTTGGAGGGGTTGAACGCCAGAAGGGTCTTATATACTTCAGCCGGGGTAATGTGGCAGAAGGAGAAAGAGGGGCATGGGGCTTGAGTAGGTAGAGGTGGGGTTGATGGGTCAATGCTGTGGAAGGCTGGGGGGTGAGGACAGGAGTGAGGCAGTACAAGAAGTAAAGGAATAACATTTGGTTGACACTGCAAGTGTGTCAGTCAAAGTGATACTGCTAGCTTTAATGGCGGGGGTAGGGGGCTTGGATGGGGTGGAAAAGGGATTGTACCACCTTCCAGAATTTGGATGGGGATTTAAGTTAGTAAGGAAGGTGGATTTAAAGTAGTTCGCCTTGGCCAGGTGAATTGCTCTTGTACGGGCATTTTGAAGAGTGCAGTAATACTGGTAGTCTGACTTGGAGCCAGTTGCTTTGTGAGTCTTCCATGCCTGATCCCTAACCCGAAGGCAGGCCATAAGGTCAGTGGTGATCCAATGCAGGTGGGAGCCCCACACATGGATCCGTTTGAGTGGGGCAGGAATCCCAAACCAAGAGGAACTTGGACTTGAAAAAGTCTAGTGCAATGTCTATAAAGGTGGCACACAGGATGAACGGCCAGTTGGTGGAGGCCAAGCCATTTAGGAGGGGAGCGAGATCCAGAGTATTGTAAGACTGAGCCAGCAGAGCTTTAGGGGGAGGGGCTTTGGGTCTAGGGATTTTCCGGACTGCGTAAATTAGATGATGATCACTTATGGAGTCGGGAAGAAGACCTGCAGCAATTATCCTGTGCAGGTGTGAGGTGAGTGCCCAATCTATTAGATAGTGATTTAGAGTTTTGGTGTTTAGATGGGAGGGTTCCCTGATCAGCTGAGACAGGCTGAGAGCGGCTTTGTCGTTTCAAATTTTTGAGTGGGAGAAGGAGAGCCAGTTTACATTGAAATCACCAAGGACATGGAGCTCACCACCACATGCATGTGACTGTACAGCTGCTAGGAGATCAGTGATAGTGGACATGGGGGAGCTGGGGCAACAATATGAGTCAGCAATAAAACTGGGAATGGAGTGGGGGAGAGAGATTTGTACCATTAATGATTCAATAGACTGCTGGAGAGGTAAAACAGGTACAGGGGAGAACTGGAGGGAGGAAGAGATGTACTTAGCAATACCTCCACCTTTTTTCTTTCTGGAGCGGTCGTTGCAGATGACTGAGTAGCCTGGGATGGAGATGCAGGCATCATGGATGTCTGGCTTTAACCATGTCTCGGTTATGATCAGCACGTCAGGGTTGAAGGATATGGCAATTGGTTGAAGCAATAAGATTTTGGGGAGAAGGCCCCTGATGTTTAAGTGAGCCAACTTTAGGCCCCAAGGAAGTTGAAGGGGAAGGGAGGACCAAGGTTGGCCTCAATGTCCCCTGCCATGAGCAGCAAGAGCATTACCAAGGGTCTCCACAAGGCCACCAAGGTTTTACGGTGGGAGGAAGCAGGAAGGTTTCTTTTACTCCCTTATTCTTGCTTTCCTGATCTTTACCCCCTTGTCCTCTACCTTGTCTTATAGCATCCCTACCCTAGGGAGTTTACTCATCTCAAGCCCTCCCTCCTCCCTGTTGCTCCATCATCTGGGGAGCAGTTGATCTCTCCCTTAGTTTTGTAGCCTCCCCACTGGCTAGATTAAATGTTCATCCAGGTAACATTTAAACCAGCCACTAAGGACTGTGGTCCCCTTACTGTAAGGATGAAGGCCATCTCTCCCATAGAGGCCCATATCCTCCAAAGTCCCCAGTGTAGATGAAGCCCCCCCATCATGCATCATGCCTTCAACCAATTGTCAAATGCCCTGGTGTGGAGTGCTCTTCCTTCTCCCCGACAACATAAAGGTAACACCTTGGCAAAAGCCACCAGGTGTGCCCCCTGCTTCAAGGCCCTCTACAAGTCCCTGAAGTTTCCCAGCACTACTCTTACCCTATCCCTTGCCAAGTCATTTGTCCCCAGGAGGACAATGACATCTAGCTCCCTCGCATATCCTGCTGCCCTAGCGATCCTCTGGATACACTCTCAATCCCGCCAAGCTGAAGCACCACTCAGGCACATGACCTCCCTCTCCCTTTCCTTTCCCTACTCCTAGATCTATTCCCCCAACAATAGAGTCCCCTAACAGCAGCTGCTTTCTCCTTGGCTGTGGGCCTCTTCCTGTCTCCTTGGTGCCTCCCCTTCTGAGGAACCCTACCTCATTTCTTCCCACTAGTACGGGTGCCTCCTCTCAGCTGCCCTAGTACAGCAAATTAATTCTGCAGTGGTACAGGCTAAGGAGTGTGTTCCCTTCCCACCACCCCACCCTATCAGAGCCCACCAAGGTCCAACGGCTCTGCCTTTGCCTAGGCATCCTCTGGGAGAGTGGTGGCTGACTTGGTGGCCCCCTGAGTGGAGCAGAAGGTCCTCTTCAATCAATCAATCAATCATTCAATAACTTTATTTGACCAGGCATAAACACCATTGAGCAAGCTCATTTTCAAGGTGGTCCTGGACAAGAAACAAAGAACATTACATTGTGTAAAATAAGTACATAAGCATACAGTAATTTTACAGGATGAATACAGTAATTTTACAGGATCTTCACCCTTGCCAGTTCAGCCCAGAGTCCAGCCACCTCTGCCCTTAACCCAGGGAGGCGAGTACAAATGGGCCAGCACCTCAGTCTCCAGAATGTGTTCCGAAAGTCTGCGGCCCCACAACCTGTTGCACTTCACCACCCCCATGCTCTTTCCTTCTTTCCTTTACTATTTGCCTATTTAACTTCCTTGTACCCTACTGCCTCCTTTCTACTCCCATTGTATTCCCAACTCTCCCTTTCGCCTGCCTGAAACTTATTTGTTATCTTACCTTAGATAAAGTGTCTCTTGTTTTCCCTTTTTGAACACATCTACCTGTACCTAACTTGCCCTGGGTGTCCACTACCTTTATCAACTTGCCGGATCTTTATTTCTTACCCTAAGCCTTTCACTGGCCTGTAACTTGTTAGTCTGCCCTAGATTGTGTGCCTCTTAATTTCCCTTTTTTAACCCTCCCACCCCTGTACCTACTTCACCCTCCATCTACCAGCCTATAGCTACCTTCCTTGTTGCTGGTGGTTCCAGTACACATAATCACTAATGTGTTTTCTCCTAACATGGTCTGATGTCTCCCCTGCAGAGTCTCCTGTGGATTGTGGACTATCTGCAGACACCTTATGACAGATAAAGCCCTTTCACTCCTGAGACAAAACAGGCAGACTCTGTTTAAGGCAGCACCTGCAAGACTCCAGAGTTGTGAACATGGATACCCAGGTTCTATTCCCACAATCTCCACGTGTTTACTCTGTGACCCTGGGAGGAGGGAAGGCAAAGCAGACTGAGGTTGCATATTGTGAAGTATTGTGTACTGTTGCTAGATGCCTCCTCCACACCTCCTTTTTACTTTGAACTTTATCTCATATATTTTATTCCCTTTATTCTGTTGTACATATTATCATTTCATCTGCTTTCTTTAAATCTGTTTCTAAAGAAAGGTTTATTTAGCCATTCCCTTAAATTTTCAGGTCTAGACAGATATCACAACTTAAGTATGTAATATTTTCATCTAATAATTAAATCCACTCTTTCAATCCTTTGTGTTCTCTTAAATGTTTATATATTCCTTTTAGGCATCCATTTGGATCACCTTTGAGCTGCTCCTGACTTAGATCAACAAAAACGAGAGGAACTATTTAATGCTGGCCTATCTTTAATGTACCCCACCCCTTACAGTAGGGGCAGGTGCTTGTTACAGTATACAGCCAGCAGGGGATTGGTGCCCTGACACCATCCTCTGTGGGTGACGCTAGTGGGGGAGGAGCTTCAGGTAGTACATAGATAGGGTGCCCTTGGACTGCTGGTGGCCTTGAGGCAGGAAGCCCCCAGGAGTCAGGAGTGTTTGGGGCATGAGAATCATCTAGGTACCACAAGCTGTCAGGGAGTGCTGATGCTCCAGGTGCACTTGTTGAGTTGATGCCCCAGGGGTGCAGGTGAAGAGCTGGCTGGGACACCTAATGTACGGAAGACTTGCGAGGAGTCGAAGCGCCGGGTGGACAAGAGGGAGTCCTTTGTGTTGCTGGTACTCCCTGCCTCAATAAATTTCATTTACTTAAGCTACATGACAACTGATCAGTGAGGTGGATTGGATCCAAGATGGCGAGTGTGAGCAGCTAGAGGCAGCAACTTGGCAGTCCCCCCGCTCCACATGAAGTTCATGTACTGGTGAATATACTGAAAACAAACTGTTTTTGAAGTGGATGAATGCAACTATCACTGATGGCATTAAATAAAGAAACTGACATTATAAAAACTATAAAACGCTCTTTGCATTTGGATTTATAATGGCGTAAAAGAAAAACTAACCCCAAAAATCCAATGGTGACTAAACAAGTTCGAACTAACAGATCTAAAAGAGATTGAGTAAATAAAGGACGGAAAGAAAATGAAAATGCAACCTCTTTTTCTGAAAATCCCACAGAGAAATCTTTTACAAGCCATAGAAACAAAAATCAGAATCCACAACAAGCCTTAGTCCTCAGTAAGCCAATTCACACAGCTACAGGGACTTTGCATTCTTCGTCCCAACAACCATCAAATTTAATAAAACCAGATTTGAAAGAAACTGTTTCAGCTGAGAACAGCTTACTAACCCCTACAGAACAAGGATTGGAGCAGACGGGTGGTTCGTGGCCAGTGGAAAAGGCACCAAATTTTACTATTGTCTCGGAGGGCCATATTTGAGCAGGCAAGGGTAGTTGTGGATGCGTGGGGGAGGAGACTGAATTAAACATGGACCGGAACAATGATGAGGAAGCTCAGAGTGAAGAAAACTTAGCGATTACAGTGGAGCTACAATTACAAGAAGAATGTACTACTAAAGGCAGTTATTTCTCCTCTGAGGATTTCTCTGATGAAAGGTAAAACACAAAATTTAAATACCTTTAAAATGTTTGTGGAGGAAGTCACAATGGTGACTTTAAAACGAAAGAGAACTGAGCAAAACTTCAAACTTGATAGAATAGTTTCAGAGGGGAATCGTATCTCCTTACCGGAGTTAAACAAAGTGATCCCCCAATTACAGCAAATAGAGGTAAACCAGTCAGAATCTACAACTAAAGAAAACCGTATTTTGGATAAACAAAGGGGAACTAAACATTTAGATCAACAAACTGTATTTCTAAAAGGAAGTAGCATTCAATGCCCACAAAAACTTTTTATCCAACAACAGCAGGTTGCTTTAACAGATCCTTGCCATCACTCTAAAGACGTACGGCAGCAAAATGAAGTGCAGAGGAACTCTGACTTAAAAGATGAAGTTTTACCCGGTAGGGTGCTAGTTGTAAACAAACAGTTTGAAAATATTTCAGCAACGATGGCTGATGAGAAGAACTCGGGGGCTTAATTGAAGAAACGGATTCAGGAAACTGAAGCAGTAAAGGAGCAGACAGATTACTTTCCTGGACTGCAGAATGAGCACTTGCAAAATAGGAGGGAGCTGCTGGAAGATATGGAGGTAATGCCTTACTTGCAGGAATTAAATGCTCCTACATCTCATGTCCTTGTAAAGCAAGCTGTTACAACAGAACTTAAAAATTATGATGATCTTATAGAGAGCTCTTTTAAAGTAACAGATGGCTTAGTAGAGTGGGGGAAATAAAACAAATTATTAAAATTACTAACTTAGGAAATAATTTGAACCCTCTGAAGCCATAGATGTTATGGATCAGCAGCAGGAGAAGGTTGATGGTAAGGAGAGAAGCCCTTAAAAAATCTCAGGAAGAGGCCAAACAAGTAGAAATAATGAAAGAGAAGCATGAATCCTTGTAAACAGGAAATCACGATCAGAGGAGGGAAAAACAGTCTCAATTACCTAATTTAAGACGTGGGCTTCAAAATCCTGGCATCGCTGAGACTAGTAAAAGAATTACAGATATACAGATACAGGATAAAAGAAGCAACGTTTTACAAAAAATAGAAGATGGTTCAGAAGAAGTTAACATTCCTCCCTCTAAAAAAGTTATTGTTCATTTATCACAAACAAGTAAATCAGAGGATTCATCATATGACTCTACTTATGAATCTATTCCTGAACATAAGCAATCTCATACACAGGAAGATGAGCCAGAAGAAGAATTTGAAGAAATACTAGGTTGGGCAAAAATGATATTGCTTCATATAAAGCAGATAAATCAGAAGTTAACTAAAATGGAGAAATTAGAACAAAAATTAGATCTTTTAGTACTACAGTGGGTCATATCTTGAAGAAGAATCAAGAAATCAAAAAAGATTTATCAGAAGTTCAGCAAAGACTTTCGAAGTTAGAAGATGCTAAAGTACCAACAGACAGGCAACTATTGGATATAGAAAAATCAAATAAGGAATTTAAAGACAAACTGATGGACCCTGAGTCAAGTTCAAGGAGGAAAAATATTAAAATTCTTGGGATTCCAGAAGCTTGGGATGAGGAAAGATTGTTATTAGAATATTTTAAACAAATCTCAGCAGCCTACTTAGAGACACATCCCACTAGTATTAATATGGAAATTGATAGGATTCATAGAGTTTTTTGACCTAACTTTACTAAGCAAGGCCCACCTAGACCAGTTATGGTGAAATTTATGAGACTAGAGGATAAAGAAAAGCTTATGTTACAGGTGTATAAAAAGAAAAGACTAAATGTGATGGGAGCTCAAATAGCTATGTACAATGATTTGCCACAAGAAGTATTAGCAGAAAGGAAAAAAAAATTGATAACTTAAAAAGGAAATTTTGGCAAAATAAGAGTAAAACTAATATGATATTCCCAGCTAAGTTAAAAGTTTTTATTGAAGGGAAAGGACACCTCTATACTACACCACAGGAAGCGGAAGAAGATTTAAGAATTAAATACCCTGAGATGCTTGTAGTGTAAAGAATAAGAAGAAGTAACACAAATAACATAAAAGGGAATATCAAGTTTCTAGTTGGCTCATTACTTTGAGATTATATGTTATAGGTTTAATTGTTGGCAAAGTTTTTAATATAAAAATAATAATATGTTCTCTGTTGGCACTCCTTGTAGATTCTGTGGGAGACCTTTGGATGCCAAGCAGTTATGCTAGGAGTCGAAATAGTATAATATTTGCTGATTTGTATATATTGCCCATAATGATTATTATAGGGGTAAATGTGATTATTTGTTTTTGAATTTGGCTTTTGGCCAGATCTTTCTTTAGGTAATTACAGCCTTAGCACTTGAGCACCTGAACATGAGGTCCTTTATAATTTGAATAGTTTTCCTTGTTTGATTAGATCCATCAAGGTATAGTCCAGATTGGATAAATGTAATACAGTAAATTAGATATTTGGCAAGATCTCCCTTTGGGTAATCATTGTATTTGGGCTTGAACATAGAGTTTTTTTTTGTTTTTGTTTTTGTTTGTTTTTTGTTTTCCACCAAAGTATGGCCCAGATTGGACCACCTTAATGTGAGTGGACTATTTTATAGGGCTGTTAAATAGAAGTGGTACAGAGTGAATCCTAGTAGAACAAAGGAAGGGAAAAGGAAAGGGAAGAAGAAGAAAAAAAAAAGAAAAAAGGGTCTTGTATTATTTACCAGAATAGGGGAGGAGGGGGAGATGCTGAAACCCCCAAGAGGTAGGTGTATAGAAAGAAGGTAGGGAAGAAGCATTGGGGATTCAACATAATACTAAATATAAGATATGTTGTGCTTAAAAATTATATAGTTATTCTTATACAAAAGAAAGTTGGACATTTTTTGTTTAATAAAAGGGTGGTAAAAACAAAAGTTCAAGGGAAAAAACAATATGGATAAAAAGACAATATTTAGATGTTCTTCTTGGAATGTGAATGGGATTAACTCCCCCATAAAAAGAGCATGAATATTAAACTATTTAAAAAAATTCAATATACACTGTATGGCGTTATATGAAACTCACTTGGATGACTTAGAGATTAAAAAGTTAAAAAGGAAATGGTGTTCACATCTTTTCTATTCTATGGGGACTAGGAAAAAAGCAGGAGTTGCTATATTGGTTATGAAGGAGCCCTATATTACAATATTAGAAACATATAAAGATAAAAATGGAAGTATAATAATGATTAAACTTACTGTAAATTTAAGAACATGATTTATACAATCGGATCAGTTTATGGTCCGTTTTGTAATTATGAAGATTTTTTGGCAGAAATTTCACAGGCAATGATACAGATTCAAGCAATAAATATTATATTACAGGGAGACTTTAATAATTGGTTGAATCTAGAACTGGACAAAACATTGAGTGTTTCAGCATATAATAAAAAACAGAGTAGGTTACTTAACAATTTTCTTCTTTTTCATGATTATTAGATCCATGGAGATTTAAATATCCAAATGTTAAAGAATTTACATTTCATGATAAGAAGAATAATGTTTTTTCTAGATTAGATTATGCTTTTATTTCCAAAACACTCATTTCAGACTTTGTAGAAGCTAATATAAATTCAATTATTTATTCTGATCACGTGTTAATTACCTCAGACCTAATAAACTCTACTCAAAATAGAAATAAGATTCCAATCTGGAGATTTAACAATCAGTTACTAAACAATGATACCTTCATTAAAAAGATCAAAGATACTATCCAGGAATATTGGTACTATAATTATGATGGGTCTAGACCAGTGATAAAATTATGGGATGCTTTCAAATCGGTATTAAGGGGTACATGTATATCATATCAAGCTTATATAAATAAAACAACTAGAGCTAGGGGAAATACTCTTAAGCAAAGATTAAAATAATTAGATAGCTTAGTTTTAATAGATTATGATAAATATCATAAAGAGTGGTATCAATTAAAATTCCAACAGACTCAAGATAATAATAACAAGGTATTAGGGAATATTCAAAAATTAAAGAAAAGAAAATATATACAAGGTGACAAATCGGGGAAATTATTAGCAAGTCTCCTTAAGAAACAGAAAAATAGAAGCTTTAATGAATAAAGAAGAATTAGAAACTAAAGAGATGAAAATGACAGAAATAATTATGGAAGCTTATAAGGAAATATACCAGAAAGAAAAAAAAAATAGACCAAAAAGAGTTGGATGATTATTTAAAAGATATAGACTATAAGCAAGTACAGATTAAGGAAGATCCATTTGTAGAGGAGGAAATAATTGAAGTTATTAAGGCTATGCCAAAAGGCAAGACACCAGGATTTGACGGATTCACTATAGAATTTAATATTAAATTTCTTGGAGACTTGATTCCTTGAATAACTAGGATGACTATAGAGGTTCTTGAGAAAGAATTACATTTCCCAAATTCATGGCAAGAGGCTAGAGTAATATTAATTCCAAAAGAGGGAAAGGATAAACAGTCAGTGGAGAGTTATAAACCTATAGCTTTGCTCAATACGGATTACAAGATAATGGCAAAATTTATAGATAATCGTATTAAAGAAAGATTAGATCAATTAATTTCTAGGGATCAGTTTGGTTTTGTTGCAGGAAGAAATATGTTTCAAGCTACAAGAAGAGTCCAACAAGTAATCCAAGAAATTGGTAAAACAGATAAAAATGTTCATGCCATTTCTATAGACGCAGCAAAAGCTTTTGATTTGCTAGACAGGGACTATTTGTTCCGAGTTTTACATTTTTGGAAAGTTCCACAGAAATTGATAAATATGATTCAGAAATTATATAAGAATACAAAAGTTAGATTTACAGTTAATTATACTGGCCCCTTTTTTTCAATGAGGAATGGATTAAGACAGGGGTGTCCTATGTCCCCAGTGTTATGTATATTATCATTGGAGCCATTTCTTAGTCATATTAGACAAAACAATGAGATACAAGGTATGGAAATTCAAGATTATGACTATAAGATAAATGCATTTGCTGATGATGTATTGTTGTTTTTGAAGGATATAAATCATTCACTCCTTGCTTTTTTGGAGGAAGTTTGGATATATAATAAACTTAAAGGATATGAATTGAATAAACAAAAAACAGTGATTTGTCAAATTTCTAATAATCACTATGTATTACATCATTCGATCGAAGAAGACTTTGTTAATGATACTTCTCTTTTTCAGATATTTGGGGATAGATATATATCCAAATAAAAATCTGACAATTCTTAAGAATTATGATAAAGCAAAGCAAAAGATTTTAACTTTATTAAATAATTGGGAAAAATGATCTAGTTCATTGTGGGGTAGGATAGATACTTTAAAGATAATGGCTTTACCATACCTTATGTTTGTATTTCAAGCAATTAGAGGCACTCCTTCAATCAAGTGGTTTAGGAACATGAAAATTATATTTTTCTAAATTGCTATGGAGAGGGAGAAAGGCACGGATAGCCTGGTCTAAGTTAACAACTCCAAGAACTCTGGGAGGTTATGGTTGTCCAGATCCTATCCATTATATATTAGCAAGTCAAATAAGGATTCTATGGGAATGGGCATTCCACTGTCCAGAATCATCTTTAGAAACAGCCTTAACAAATCAAGATAAAGATAATCAAAAAAATTAGATACTAAATGGGATAAGACATTACATTTTTCCTGAACAATTTATTCCCTTAAAAAATATAATAAGAACTAATTTAAAAATGAGAACTATGAAATATAACATTCCGTGGTTAATGTCTAATATCTGGTCAAATCAAATTATCTGGCCACATCCACATAGAGGGAAATGGTTGTTACTATCCAGAACTCAAATACAAACTTGGGAACAATTAAAGAGGAGCTCAATTTTGTTCATTAGAAGAGTTTAGGCAATCATTTTTGCCAATTACAAATATAAATTTCCTCTATTATATTACTTTAAAAACTAAATTTAGCTTAATCAAGGAACAGATGGTAGGTAAAACTCAGATTTAGCGAGGTTAAAAACACAGCATTCTAATATGAATGGAACTAGGACTAAATTATTTTCAAAAATATATCAGATAAAATATAAAGAGCAAGAAGATTTATGGTCAAAAATGAATGATAAATAGAATTATGAAGCTGGAACAGATTTAAAAGACCAACAGTGGATAAATTTAAGAATAAAAGGAATTAAAGGTTATACATATGCAAAAAATAAAATAATACAGAAAAAATTTTGATAGGTATTATTATACACCTAAAATATTAGGGAAATTCTTAAAAACAAGATCTCAATTGTGTTGGCATCAATGTGAGCAGGAGGCAAACTTATACCATTGTTTATGGAGTTGTAAGTTTATACAAACATTGTGGGTACAGGCAGTACAAATTCTAAATCAAGTCTTGTCGAATAAAATAGTATTTAAATTTGAACAATTAGCATTGGGAGACTTCTCACAACTTAAATTAGGAAAAGCCCAGGAAAAAATAAGTATAGCCTCAATGATTACAAAAAGGATGATACTTGAACAGTGGAATGCCCAAGTAATTCAACCGTTTGGAAAAAAATAGATGATGGTGGCTTTTTTGGGAAGCCACCTCATTTGAGAAAATGTTGATTAACCAAGAAGAACAAAAAGAAGATCAGTTAATATTGTGGAAAGAAATTGAAGAAATGTTACCACCTTTAATGTCATTGTGAAGAACAGAGTATAAATACATTCAGGAAACAAGATTTCTGTTAGGTATAACATGGTTTCAAATGTATATTTTTATGTGCAGTAAGTTTAAGCAAAAGATTTAATAAAATATTTTTGAGAAAAAAAATCATTTACTTGCTTTTGGTATCATCCTGGATTTATTTAAATCTGAACTGTGGTAGGAGACCCATGTGACACCACTTTCTGGACTTGACCTCCCTCACCTCCTTGGTCAGTCGCCATCTAATCATTATTGCATACAACCAGTCACAGCTTACTCTCATTTCTTGCCTGTGACATTACTGTTTATTCACACAATTGAATAATTAAATGAATGACAAATGAGCAGTAATAGCACTAGGAATGGCAACAGCTGTTTGCAAAAGGACTAGATGGCGACTGGCTGAGGAGGTGAGTGGAGGGCTGTGCTGGTCACCAGGATGGGGGTGGGGAGAAGAATGGCACCAAATTTTTGTTTTTAGTCTTGCTAGGGATGGGGGAGGGGGAGAACTGGACATGCCAGGACAGGAAGAAAAGGTGTGCTGGGGGAAGTAACGGGACCAGACACAGGCCGAGTCAAGACAAGGATTCATTAATAAATGGAGGTTTGCCAGGTATGTGGGGAAGGGACACCACCACTAACACTGTAAAGTTAACTGCAGTAGGAGTGGGTAAAGAACCAGACTGTGTTGGATTAGTTGGTTGGATGTGGATATTCGTGATCCAAAATACGATCCGACCTCTGATTGAATTTTGGGTCAGATGTTGGATTTCCTCATTATCTGAGACAGTCTGGTTGGATCAAATTACATGTTATCTATGCACCACTAGTATGAAATTCATCTCTATGAAGCATGGGGGGGATGGAAAGTCACTAAACAACATCAGAGGTGCCCATGGACCACACAGCAGAACACCACTGCAGTAGGGCAAGTCACAGGGTGCACCAGGGTATACACCGCGAGCTGGTATAGGCAATGTCCAGTGAACCAATTCTGGTTGCTAATGTAGAACACTTCACCTGTACAATATTGGGCACCTAGAAGGCATATTGTATTCTGTAACAAGTGATGAGGCATGTGTGCTGGTAATGCCAGTGGATGATGGGGCAGAGCAAGCCAAGACTTAATGCAGAAGGGGATCGAGAACCCACCGGGTACCATATTGCCTGCAAAATATGGGTAGGCTGCCCATAGTTGTATTGCACAGCAAGACCAAAAGAACAGATGGTGTCAGAAACCATGCTCTAAGGGAGAACTGTTGTGAGCAAGAATAGATAGAATGCACCACTGCAGGGAGGCAGCTATGTGGCTAGCATGCCATGCTGTTTAAGACAAAGGTTAGAGTGGATATCCATGAAAACCAAATTACTGTAGCCGGTCCAGTGGTGCAGAGGGCTGAGGTGCTGGATGCCTTCGTCTTCCCACACGCAGGTGACCCATGTTGGGCGGCGCGGGCTTGGTCAGTCGACGAGGGTGAGGTGCAGTGCAGGATGAACTGCCGACAGGCAGATCTCCTCTCCAGGGAGGGGACATGAACTTCCCTCAGTGCTTGGCTGCCTCACAGTGGAGGCCAGGGGGCAGTGCAGCCAAAGGAGCAAGGGGCACTAGGCCAGTGGGGTGGGAGGAAGGGGCTGTTGCCAGAGCAGGAGGGCACATGCGTCTCTCTGTCTGGGGCCCCAGGTAACTGGGGAATAAAAAAAAGGAAAACAGTCTGGGACCATGACAGGATGATGCCTCTGGGCTGGCTCAAGGGGGTCAGGCGGGACACGCACAGCATTACAAGCTCCCGAACGACTCCCAGAGTCCAGTAGGTTGGCGTATGGCGGCTGTGGCCCACCCAGGAGAATAAACACCTATATGGAACAAAACAATTACTGTAATGAACTGTAGTTGAGGTGATGGAATAGAGCCCTTGGGCCTGTGGTTACTAATTGCACAACAGGAGATCTGAAAGCCCAACTCAGAGAGGCATGGGAGCAAATCAAATATCTCCAAAACCTGACTGGCAACCACAAACCTGCTCACCCCTTTACACCACACCATCTCCACCAGGGGAGCATCCCACATCGTCTCACCACTCCTGATCCAGAAGAATGGCAGGCAGTGAACAGCGGCAAAAGAAAATCGTGCAGATTCCAAAAGCAATCGCCATATCAGAAGACACCAATCGAAATGGCAAATAGATACACCACTCTCGCCAAGGAGGAAGAACATGGGTATAATACCAAACACTGCCAGTTTGGTCACACAACAAGAACTTGCAAGAAAGGAACTACAAAGGACTCAGATAGAAGGGAACAAAAGAAAATATTAATTGTAGGTGATTCCATAATTCAAGGAGTGGAGTAACACATAAATAAGGGTCCTAAGACAGAGGTGGTAGTCAAATGCCTACCCGGGGCCTCTGCAAAAAGAGACACCAACTGCATTAACAGGTTAAAGGGAAGGTGAATGGGCAGGCATTTTCTTCCATATAGGTACTAACAATCTGGCAGACCAGGCACTCGAGGAGACCAAACACATATCTCACTTAGGTGAGACATTAACCTCTCACTCCTCAATCATTGCCTTCTCCGAGATCCTCCCAGTATGGGGGGAAAGGAAGAAGTAAGCAAAGGGTACGCAGGGATCAAATAGAGGAATTAAACACTTGGCTCCAGAGCTGGTGCCAAGAAATGGGGCACCTCTTCATTGGGAACTGGCAAGACTTCGGGGACAGAGGTCTCTTCAAATACGATGGTCTGCACCTAACTAGGGAAGATGTGCGAGCACTAGGACAGAAACAGGACATATCTGTCGACCATTTAAACTAGATACTGGGAAGGGGACAGCAGTGACAAAAGGATCTGCTACCTCTCCCCTAAAACTCTGCCAATTCAGGGATACAAATACTAAAACGAGAATTCACCAGCTGGGTGAAGGAACAGATATCAACACAAATAATCACTCAGAAATAGGACATGACACCAGAAAATGAGTGGGGGTACCAAGTCTGGAAAGCTATGTTTACTAATGCAAGGAGTCTAACTAATAAAATAGCTGTCCTCACCGCTATCATCGCTGAAGCTGGTCTGGACTGGGTCGCCATCACCAAAACCTGGTTAAGCAATAATCATGACTGGGAGACGACTATCCCAGGATACTATCTCTTCCGGAAGGACAGAACTGGGCAAAAAGGGGGGGGGGCATGTATATAAAGGAGAGCATAAAAGTGACTATAACCCCAAATGATGAATACAGAAACTGAGTAACACTGGGTCACTCTGGAGGCTGGTAATGGAGCAGTAACTCGGGTAGGAGTGTTTTACCAATCACCGGCGACAGGGTTGGAGGGAGACAAGGGAATATTGGAAACCATTCACAAAATGAGTGATAAAGGGGAAGTTATAATGGTGGGGGGCTTTAATTTACCCAATGTAAATTGGGGTACCCATACAGCAAATTCAACCAGAAGCAAAGACTTTCTGGATGCTCTACACATATTGGCCCTAAAACAGCTTGTAAAAGACCCAACAAGGGGGGATGCTGTCCTTGGCTTGTTACTAACAATCGGGTACAATATCTTGGAGGTAGAGGTGGGGAGCCACCTAGGGTCAAACGACCACTGCGTGGTGTGGTTACATGTCAGGACAAAAACAGAAACTAAGCACTCAAAAACTCGAGCAGATTTCACAAAAATGAAGGAAGGTCTGAAAGAGAGACTTGCAAATATTGTATGGAGGAGGGATGTTGAAGAGGACTGGGTACATCTCAAAACGGCTATACTACAAACTGCAAACCATTGCAAAAAAAGGGTGAGCAAAGCAAAAAAGAAAAGAAAACCACTCTGGTTTTCTAAGGATTAGCCACCAAGGTCAGGGAAGAACGGACAGCTTTCAGAAAATACAAAAAAACATCCGACAGGGACAGGGAAGACTACAAAGAAGAACAATGGGAAGCAAACAAAGAAATCAGGACAGTGAAGGCAACCACAGAGGAGAGGATAGCCATGGAGGTCAAAAGGGAGACAAAACCTTCTATAACTATATCAGTGAAAAGAGAAAAACAACTGGTGGTATTGTCAGACTCACAAAGAAAGATGGAGGAGACACCAAGGACGACAAGGACAAAACGGAAATCCTCAACAGATATTGCTGCTTTGTATTCACCAAGGAGCAGGATGGCTGTGGACCCACCATTACAGAAGGCAATAAAGGAGGCATCAGAGTATACTCAGGTCCCTTTACAAGGGAAGCAGTCCTCAAGGAATTGGAGAATATCAATATAAACAAAGCCATGGGACTAGACAAAATGCACCCTAGGCTGCTGACAGAACTATGAGAGGAAATGGTGGCTCCGCTGGCTGATCTCTTTAACTTATCACTTGAACTTACTTAAGACCCAAAAGACTGGAAAAAGGCCACAGTTATTCCTCTACACAAAAGCGGGAGCAAGGAGGGTGCAAGCAACTACAGACTGGTGAGCCTCACCTCAATTGTGGGCAAAACAATGGAAACCCTTCTCAAGGAGAGGATTGTATTCTCTCTCGAGAACAAGAGCAAATTAGATGCAAAAGAGCATATGGGCTGGATTTGCTAACCTCCGATGCAGGCTGCGACAATGGCAGCTTGTGCTGAGTGCTGGTGATTAAGTCCCGCAGCTTCCAGCAATGGTGGCAGTGCACCAAACAGATGGTGCACCCACTAGGAATGCCATACCAGATGCAGGGCGAATGTGGTGCAAGCTGCACCCTTGGATGGGGGCATTTGTGTGGCTCATGCCCCCACCCACCAAGCACTGTTCTGCTCATACCAGGTAATCCACAATATCCAGTAGTATCCTCCCTCTCAGTCCTGGTATATGCTATTGTAATCACACAAATCCCTGGTGATCTAGTGGCATCCCCCACCCCAGGCAGGTTTGCCAGCCACCTGTTCCCCCAACCCAGACCCTGATTCAGTGATTGGCACAGCCCTTTACACACCACCACGGCCAGCCACCGAATGAATTTGTCAGATCGTGTTCAAAGCGTTACAGTCGCGCGCTCTGACAGTTCATTCGCCAGCCGGCCGTGGTGGTGTGGAGGGCTGTGCCTGTTCCTGAGCTCGGAGTCGCGGTGAGTGGGGTGGTGGCAGTAACTGCCAGGGCGTGGAGGCCACTAAATCACCAGGGATTTCTGTGATTAACATAGCATTCACCAAGATTGGAGTGGGGAGGGCACATGGGGGGATTGGACAGTACTGGCATATTGTGGCTGGGGGCCACACAGTGGCAGGACACGGTTGACACCCTCTCTTGGCTGGTCTAACGGTGCTTAGCTCTTTGTCCCTGGGGAGGGTTTTGAAAATCTGGATGTTGGGATTATGGCAGCCAGGGTCTGCCACAAGCCTCCAGTGCCATGCTGCAGTCACTTTTGTGGCACAAGGCTGGTGCAAGCAGACTTTGGTGCAAGCAGCCTGCTGATTGACGCAGGCTGATTTCTAAAATGTCTTATGGAGCTAACCGTGGCACAAGGTGCTTGTTGTGTCCAACATGTTGGACGCAAGCACCTTGCACCATTCTAAGGGCTTTGAAAATCTGGCCCCATGGCTTTACCATGGGAAAGTCATGCCAAACCAATCTAATTGACTTTTTCAACTTGGTGACAAAAATAGTGGACTAGGGAGGTGCTGCAGACGTAGTATACCAAGATTTCAGCAAGGCTTTCGACTTGGTCCAACATAGAAGGCTACTAAAGTTAGACAGCATGGGAGTAGGGCATCAGGTGATAAACTGAGTAAGGAGCTGGCTTATTAGAATGACCCAGAGGGTACTAGTAAATGGCTCACTTTCAGAGGAAAGAGGCATAGCTAGTGGAGTGCCGCAGGGTTCCATGCTTGGACCAGTCCTGTTCAATATATTTATTAGTGACATTTCTGATGGATTAGAGGGTAAGGTGAGTTTATTCACAGATGAGACAAAAATAGGCAATAGGGTAGACATTCCAGGTGTAGTGGAGCAGATGAAGGCTGACCTTAAGTCTCTGGAAATGTGGTCAAAAACATGGCAACTAAAATTTTAATGCTAAAAAATGCAAGATCATAGGAAGGGCTACCCCAGGAGAGGATTACTACCTAGGAGGAGAAAAACTGGAATCCTCTAAACAGCAAAGAGATCGGAGAATAATTATAACAGATGATCTGAAAATGTCCAAGCAATGTGAGAAAGTGGCATTGTGAGCAAATGGCATGTTGGGATGCATAGGCAGGGGGATTACCAGCAGAAAAAGAAAGGCCATCCTGCCACTCTATAGATCACTGGTGAGGCCACACTTGGAGTACAGTGTCCAGTTCTGGAGACCGCACCTTAAAAATATATTAACAGATAGGAAACTGTGCAGAGAGCAGCTACAAAAATGATACATGGACTGCACAACAAATCTTATGATGAGTGTCTGTGTGACTTAAACATGTACTCCCTAGAGCAGCGGAGGTAGAGGGGAGACATGATCGAAACCTTCAAATTCCTAAAAGGAATAAACAAGGTGCAGGTTCAGGACCAGTTCCATATCAAAAATCACTCAAGAACCGGGGGCACAACATGAAGCTAGAGGGGGCAGATTCAGAGGCAACACACACAGGTTTTTCTTTACCGAGAGGGTGGTAGATGCATGGAACTGCCTTCCACAGGTTGTGGTGGAGGTGAAAACAGTGGGAACCTTCAAAAACATGTGGGCTAGGTACATGGGCACCATAACACTGACTAGCAGTTAAGGGAAGGGGTAGGCCCTTGGGCAGACTAAATAGACCATATGGTCCCCTTCTGCCGTCACATTCTATATTTCTATGTTTATATGTACAAATGTACTTAATTATGAGGTCTTCCAGTAGACAGATGCTTGAAGTCCAGCGTGCTTTATTCCTCTGTCAAAGGTGCCCATGTCCTCCAACTTCAGTGGGTAGTCAAACAACAGACAGAAACATAGACAATGATGGCAGAAAAAGACCAATAGTCCATCCAGTCTGCCCGAGTTCCCTATTTAGTCATGGGAGCTACTGTCCCTCCAGGGTTTTAGCCCTCTCCATCCTTACCCCCATTCCCTTCTTCTGCCACCCCAAACAGCCACTATAGTCTTCATTCTATCCCAACCGTTCTTGAACCCACCAACACTTTTGGCACCCACCACTTCGGCAGGCAGACTGTTCCATGGCTCCACTACCCTTTTTGTAAAATAATACTTCCTCTTGTCCCATCTTAGCCTCCCTCCTGTCAGTTTCCACTTGAGTTCACGTGACCGTGAACTAGTATTCAAGCTAAATATTTCCCTGCAGCTCACCTTATAAATTACTTTTAAGAACTTGAAAGTCTCTACCATATCTCCCCTCTCCCTTCTGTTCTCCAGCGAATGAATACATGTTTAGTGCCTTGAAGCTCTCCTCATAGGACCTGTCCTGTCCTGTTGGCCATGAACCATTTTTGTTGCCCTGCCCTGTATCGTCTCTAGCCTATCTCTCTATCCTTCCTGAGGTGCGGACTCCAGAACTGGGCGCAGTACTCCAGGTGTGACCTCACTAAGGATCTATATAGGGGAAGTATTACCTCTTCCCTTCAGCTAGCAATACCCCTCCCGATACATCCCAGCATCCTACTCGTTTTGCTCCATGCCTTGTTGCACTGACTCGATTGTTTGAGGGAGTTATAACTCCAAGGTCCTGTTTCTCAGCTGTTGTGCCAAGTCTCACCCCACCCATGCAGTACTCTGTCCTGGAGTTCTTGTTCCCTAGATGCATTGCCTTGCACTTTTTGGCACTGAATTTCAACTGTCAAACCTTAGACCACCCCTAGCTTTCATACGTCACTCTACATTTCTCTAACTCCCTCATCACTATCCATCCTCCCACAGAGCTTAGTGTTATCTGTGAAGAGACACAGCCTGCCCTGGATACCCTCACCAGTGTCATTAATGAACATATTGAAGAAGACCAGTCCCAGAACAGATCCCTGTGGTACCCACCTTGTGACCTCTCTCTGCTGACTTGACCTTGTGTACTACAACCCTCTACTGCCTTCCCTTTAGCTAGTTACCTACCCAGTTTATTATGACCTTAGCCACACCCAGATCCTTCATTTTCAGCAAGTGTCTGTGAGGCAGCGAGTCGAAATCCTTGCTGAAGTCGAAGTAGAGCAAATCCACAGCATGGCCCCTATCTAATTCCCTCTTTACTCAGTCAAAGAAGACTCTCAGGTTAGTCTGACAAGATCTCCCTTCCATAAATCTGTGCTGCTTACTATCCTAGAGGCGTTGCCCTCTATGTAATTCATAAGGGCCTCTTTGACCAGTAACTGCATCAGCTTCCCTACAACAGAGGTAAGACTGACTGGTCTGTAGTTCCCTGCAAGTGTCTTGTCACCTTCCAATCCTTCGGAACTACCCTTGTCCTTAGAAAGCTGTTGACTAGACCAGTTCTATTGCCAGCTCCCTGAGTAACCTTGGATGTGCTACCAGCCCTTTCTGGATCGTTTCACTTGTAAATATTGGCTGCCTCATCTCCAGAACCCCCTTAGTGGCTGCTTTGATGCCACTCTCTGGCAAGGGTCCACTGTTCTTCTTAGTAAAAACTGAGCTAAAGTAGTCATTAAGGATGGCGGCCTTTTGCCTGTCCTCCTCCATCACCCTACCCTCCTTTGCTAACCTTACAATTCCCCCTCCTTTCTTCCTTTTTTCCCCAATGTATTAGAAGAACTGTTTTTCTTACATAGAAACATAGAATTTGACGGCAGATAAGGACCGCTTGGCCCACCCAGTCTGCCCATTTCCCTACCTAATGGATAAGCTGCAGATCCTAGTTAACCAGCAGCCTACTTCTTCCTACCCCCAACCCCTAGAATTGCCTTATGGCTGTCCCATGCATGCTTGAATTCCAACACTGTTTTTGACTCCACAACCTCCTCCAGAAGGCCGTTCCATGCATCCACAACCCTTTCTGTGAAAAAATACTTCCTTAAATTCCCTCTTAACCCCTTCTGCAATATGCAGCTCTGTGTCTGCTTCTGCCTCCCTAACAGCCCTCTTTGCCTACTTGTTTTTCAGTAGGTATTCTCCTAATTATTTCTCCCCCTGCTTTTCTGTATACTTCTAGAAGGCCTTTTTCTTTGTCCTCACCGCTTCCCGGACTCTTGCTGAGAACCATAATGGGCTCTTGAACCTGTTCTTTTAGGTTACTATTCTCATACATAACTTAGATGCCTAGAACATAGTTCCCTTAATTGCCCCCATCTCTCTTCCACCCCACCCCATTGTTGAATGTAAACCCTGACTAACTTTTCCCTGACCAACTTCCTCAGCCTGTTGAAGTCTGCCTTTCTGAAATCCAGGACTTCAACTCTTGATTGGGGGTTTCCAGAACCAAGGGCAAGTTCAAACCAGAAAGGAGTTATGGTCACTGTTCCCCAGTGGCTCCCCTGTTCTAACATCTCCAATCACTTCCGAGTTGGTGAGCACCACATCGAGAACTGCAGTCTGCTTGGTGGGTTCCTTAACTAGCTGTACCAGCAGACCGTCCTGGAAGGCGTTGAGCAAAGTCTGACTTCTGGTGCTCCTGGCCACTGGAATATCCCAATCAATGTCTGTCAGGCTCAGAGCACCCACCACCACTGCTTCCCCCTTTTTCGCCCCTCTTTCAGGTCCTTCCTTGAGATCTCAGTCTCTCTCTTCCCCTTGCTCTGGACATCTATAGATCACCCCTAAGTGCAGTTTCTTGCCTGAGGTTGCCATGAGTTGCATCCACAGTGACTCATTTTCTCCATTACTACCCCTGATGCGTCCATCTCCTGCCACCTTGATTCTGTCCTTGACAAAAAGGGCTACTACTCCTCCTCCTCCTCCTCCTCCTCTACCTGTTCCTCTTTCCCTCCTACACAATGAATATCCAGGGACTTTTAGGTCCAGTCATTAGTTTTTGAAGACCATGTTTCTGTGATGGGCAGATGGCCACTAGGTCCACCTCAGTGTCCGCCATCAGTGTCTGGAGTGCACTGATTTTATTATCCAGGCTCCTGGAATTAACTTCCATCTGTTCCCTGATTCTTCACTGCTGCTACCCTTGTGCTTTACTTGTCGTCTCATCCTTTTTTTTGGTGTTTGCACATTTTGCATTACCCCTCACTAATGACTCCTCCCTTAGTCACAGTTGACTGCAAGGAGCTCTGGGGAGCAGTTCCTCCATATACCCCTAGACATGGGA
Organism: Neoceratodus forsteri; assembly: GCA_016271365.2. Taxonomy (NCBI): domain Eukaryota; kingdom Metazoa; phylum Chordata; order Ceratodontiformes; family Ceratodontidae; genus Neoceratodus; species Neoceratodus forsteri. The sequence goes on from JADMNL010000022.1 coordinate 55,657,999, forward strand.
GTTCCCTGGGCCATGTCCGTCCCTATCCAGGGCAGTGATGCAGGTTGGTTGCCTTGAAGGGGGGTGTATTAACATGCAAGTAGTATACTGGAAATACCAGCTAACCTCTTTTGCCTTCAGCTGTATCTGAAGGTCCCAGGGTGTTGTTATTGCGTTGTGTGTAGGGGTGTCATGCATGTGCTCAGGTCTGACTGCCTGGAGAAGGAGAAATCCTTCATTTTAGTGTGGTAACAACATGCTGATGGAGTTCAGCAGTAGCTCAACAGCTGTAGTTCTTTCGTGCTAAGTTTGGATATTTGCCAGACGCCCAGCCCGAAAACCAAACTCCCACCAGCTGCCACCAAGCCTACCCACCGCCTGGCCCAAAAACAAAACTCCCTCCCCCGGGCAGCAAGTCTGCCAATGGCTATGCTGTTACCATGATGTCAGGCTCTAATGAGACTTGCCCTTTCACAGCTGTATCACTCCCAAGCCCGATGGAGACTTTTTCTGTAAAGGTTTGGGACAATAAGACAATTAAGTTTCCATTTTAAAAAATGACTAATTCTGTTATACAGAATCTTAAAACCTGTTTTTACAGGTTTGCTTTCCCACAGTTGAGTGCAAATCAGTATATTCTGCAACACAAAATAACTCTCCAACTCACTGCTGGCAAGCTGCAAAATAAAGGTTTTACACAAATGTGGAACTGAGTGTGGCTATAAATTCAGTTCAGTTCAATTTACAAGTCAATCAATTCAGAATATATTCCACTGAGTAGAGCTCGTTTACAATGGTGTCCTGTTAAGGCAGGCTTCAGATGACAAAGCCTACACAGTTCTGACTCAAACAGTGCAAGGTATAACATGCAAGGTACACATCTGGATAGATTGCAGAGGCAGTGTGTAGCACATAGTGCAAAGGTTAGGGCCTAGAGGAGGGGTGATGTGAGGGACAGAAGCACAATCGTTGCAGTTACCTACATTACACCCTTTGATTAGCGGTAGCTAGGTCTTTGCCAGGATGAGGCTGAACAGAATCTGTCTATAACTTTTGCACTAGAGGGCGTGTGGTGGTTGGCCTAGCACAGGAATTCTGGCAGGGAGTTTCACAGTTGGACATCTGCAACTGAAGGCAAGAGTCCCGGTGGTGTGTTAATGTGGGGAACCATCCTCTTGATTGATGCAGTGGAGTGCAATGATCTAGAGCAGGTCTTTGTGTAAGCCTTGTGTGAATATATATATATATATATATATATATATATATATATATATAGTGGCACGGTAGTGCCGCTATAATTAAGTTGAGGAGCCAATTTACTTGTTAAACCCAAATTTTGCACCTTAATAACTTTGCAACCGTTTGACGGATTTGCTGAAACTTGGCATACACTATCAAGACCCATATGCCTTGAGATCTGCCAAGTTTTGTACTATTGCCCATACTCTGACTCAGGAGTTATTAAGCGTGATCTGCGTGCGCGTTTACGCTTTTCTGGAATTTTACTGTCGCACCTACAGGTCACATGGCTTGTGCGACCGGTCCGAAATCTTCAGGGAACATGTGGCCGGGGTCCCTGATGTGCCTTTTGAAGGTTTCGTGAAAAAAATATTAAACGGTTCAAAAGTTATTCAAAAACAAGTTCCCATTATAATTCAATGGGAAAAGTTAACAAAAGTTCGACAGTGTCGCAAATGCACTTTTACTGTTGCAAATCCACCATTTTGTTTTCAGTTAGTGATCAGAAAAATGCTTGGCATTTAAAATTGGAACCCTCTAGCAACCTAATTCTTTTTGTATTCACCTAGTCGGGCCCTGAGGATGCTAGCCATGTCTTTATTTTGGGGTAAAACACCCCAGAAATAGGTTTTCAAATTTCTGGAAAAGTACTTTTGCAAAGTACTGTCGCACTTAGGACACTACATCGAATGAATTTATGAAAGCTTAAATTGCTTACAGTACTTTTCTAGGCTGTGGGAAAATTACAGCAATTCTTTGGCACCTGCTGCAAAGAACGGTTTGGTGCTTTGGCCTGAAATTTGGAGAGAATGCAGCTGACATCTCACAGATGTGCCTTTCAGTGTTTTGTTGAAAAAATATTACATGGCGGCAAAGTTATGGCACTCCAAAGTTGACACTTTTTCCCATAGGATAACATTATGGTGTCAGCGCATTGCAGCAATCCTTTGGCCTGCTGCAAAATAATGGTTCAGTCTTTTGGGCTGAAATTTGGAGGGAAGACAGCCAACATCCCACAGATGTGCCTTTTAGTGGTTTGGTGAAAAAATATTACAGGGAGCCAAAGTTATGCCACTCCGAACTTCTTTTTTTTTCCCATAGGATAACATTATGGCATTCGCCGCGCCATTCAGGGCCCATATCTCAGAAACGGTGCAAGATACGGAATTTTCATCGGAAAAATGCTTAGCCCCCTAATAGCATAAGACTAGCCAGGAAAGTCATAAATCATATGACTTTTAAATTTTTTTTCTGCACTGTACGGTTCCTGAGATATAAGCAATTTAGTATTCCAACTCCTCATTTTCTGCTCCGAGACCCATTATTATGCATACATTCTTTGTTCTCACTGTCTTTCTCTATGCAGTTTTTGGGGAAAACCAGCCTGTGCGCTTACATTATTGTTACCGTTGCCCTTTCCGCTTGCGGTTCCGTACCCGGTTCACTTACCGTTCACGTCTACGCCATCATGTGCGTTATCCTTTGCATTTTCATTTGTGCTTGCATTTCTGTTATTTTTTACCATTTGTGTCTACAGTACTGTTTCTCTTTCTGTTTCGCTTTGCGGCACCATGCGCATTACCACTTGCGTTTGCGGGCACCATGCTACTATGTGACAAGACATCACGTGGCGGACCGTTCCCATCTACGCCACTGTGTGCGTTACCCTTTCTGTTCTCATTCACGCTTGCATTACCATGTGCGCCACTGTTAGTGCTTCTCTTTGCATTGCTGTTCCTGCTACTATGTCACAAGACACCACGTGGTGGGGCGCTCCCGCCGCCACATTACATTCACTATTTCTCGTTATCATTCTCAAAAAGAAGGGGAAATTAGAGGCAAAAAACTCCATTTAATGCATCAGTTAGGGTTGTTCCCAGCGACAAAAGTGAGGAAATTCGGTGTTAGGGTTGAAACCCCTGAACCCCCAGCCCACCACCCCAACGGCATTGGGGTGCACATTGAGTCTTCGGTCCTAACTCTCACCCATTCTCCTATACATCTGCTTCTTTACATGTGATGGGGTGAGTTGGGGCTGGCAACAGATCGCGCAGTGCGATCGGCAGGCTGAAGTCAGGGGTTTTCAACTCATCTCTCACTTCGCTGGGCTAACGTCGTGAGTTTTGCCTCATATATATTATATATATATATATATATATATATGGGTGAATATTTATTTATTTATTCTTTCATTAGGGTAATACCTTTGAGTAAAAGCTCTTTACATAGATTCCACGTCAACAATCAAGACAATAACAAGAACACAAACAAAGGAATGAAAACAATAGATTGGCAATACAGCGATTAGAATGACACTATTACACTGCCTTAAATTTACATAAGAGTAACAGTCATTACATACAGTGAAAATGTATGGTGGCTTAAGGGCATTGTAATAAGTATGTCCATTAACTAAATGCAATTACAGAGAGTGAGAATATTGGGTAATGACGGAGAGAGCAGTGGTGGCAGCGATAGATGATCTGGTGCAGGGGAGAATGTAAGTCAGCCCAGGGGCCTCGTCAGATTGCTTAACTGCATAGGAGAGTAGACATAAGTCACAGGGGCTGTGCCAAGGTGACCTGGGGCAATTTGGCACAAGCAGTTAGTGGGTGTAGTCACATGTGGAGTCAGAGACAAATTGGAGTTTAAGCTTCCATTTGAAGGCTCCTAAGGTAGCAGCAGATGAGACGTCAATAGCAAGTGAGTTGAACCAAAGTGGGTCTCGGTAGGCAAAAGACCTTTGACCCAGGGAGGTACGGCATTGAGGGATCTTGAAATATTGGCAGATTGAGCCTCTGGTTCGACGTGAGTTGGTACTAGGGGTAAGAAGCTCCTGAACCCCAGGAGGCATCAGCCCAGAGGTAATCTTCTTAGCTAGGAGACAGGTTTGGTATTGAAGTCTAGGATTGAACTGAAGCCAATGTGCCTGTGCATATAGGTCACAGGTGTGGGTTAGATGCCCTGCACCTGTGAGGAGCCGGCAGGCCTTATTTAATGCTATTGTAATACATTTGAGGGACGTGGCAGTGGCCGACCCATGTATGATGAGACCATAGTCCACAAGTGAGACCACCGAGATGTGTATAGCTGTGCTGAGGGCTTCAGGAGTCAGACTATGCCTGTGTCTGTGCAGGAGCCCAATTCGCATGTTGATGGCTTTGGAAAAGTTATTGATATGCCTGCATGAGAGAGAGGTTGCTATCAGCCATGATCCCTAGATATTTAAAATGAGATACTAGCTCCAGTGACGCTCCAGCATCAATCAATCAATCAATCAAAATCTTTATTTACCCAGGCGATCACCATTGAACAAGCTCATTTACAAGGTGGACCTGCAGTTTGCAAGGACGAGGGTACAGAATAGAGTACAAGTAAAATATACATAAAACAGCAGTAGCAAGACGTATACAACAAAATATATGCAGTGTAGAAATAAAGGTAAATAATATATACAGAGATGCTTTTATAATCCTATCCATCAATAACATGTCCATAGCCTGTAAAGGAGTCCCTGGGATATGAAAAAGCATCATTTAGGATAGTGAGTGGGTACTATCTGTGCTTGCTTTGGGCAGTTGCAAACAGCATGGTTTTTGCTTTTTATAGTTCAAGACTAATTTATGGTTGTTAAACCAACTCTTTACTGCAGCAAAGTTTTTTTGGAGCTCATGTTCAACTGCCTTGGGATCAGTAGCACTAGTAAAGAGGACCGCATCGTCTGCATAGAGAAGGATGCATCCCTGGCAGGAGAGAGGAAGCGAATTCAGAAAGACACTGAACAGGAGGGGACCTAGGATCGATCCTTGTGGGACTCCTGACTTGACAGGTTTGCTGTCTGAGAGGACGTTGACAATCTTTACTTGTTGCGATCGATTCAGAAGGTAGCTCCTGAACCAAGCCACGGCATCGGGGGAGAGAACAAGGTTATAAAGTTGCTCCACCAGGAGGGCATGGCTAACCATGTCAAATGCCTTGGTTAAGTCAATGTATGCAGCACCAACCATCTGACCCTGGTCCAGGGAATTATGAATGTAGCCCGTGAACTCGAGCAGGGCAGTGGTGGTGCTGTGTCCAGCCCTAAACCCATGTTGCTGGGGGCATAGAAGTTGATACTTATCCAGATATTCAACCAACTGGTCCAAGACAATTTTCTCAAGGGCTTTGGATAGTGGAGGTAGGATGGAACTAGGTCGGTAGTTACCAAGAGAGGCACAGTCTCTGCCCTTATGGACCGGTGTCACTACCGCAGATTTCCACTTTTGAGGAAAGTGGGTGAACCTTAGGGAAATGTTAATTACATGTATAAGGGGTGCCAGTAGCTCCTCCAGGGTAAGACTGACAAACTTGAGGTCCAAGGTGTAACAACCTTTAGCTAACACCCTTAGGAGATACTTCCTGGCTTCTTTAAGAGTGACAGTTCTAAAATAGAAAGGTGGATGGGTAGGGGGCTGGGCAGGATTGTTAAGGCCAGCAGTTGGAGAGGTAGGGCTGAAAAAGTCTGGGGGAGGACTCCACTGAGGTCAGTGAATGCTGTGTTGAAGGAGTTCAAGATGGTTTTTGGGTCTAACGTAGGGACGCCATCTATGTTAAGCATAGTAGGGGCACATTTAGCATCCTTCCCAGTGACTTCATTGAGATTCCTCCAGAATTGCCTGCTATCATTCCAGGCATGAGACAGGGCTTCTTTATAGTAAGAGTTTTTTGCAGCCAGAATTGATGTGGTACAATAATGTCTAGCTTTTTTATGAGACTGCACATCAGACTGATTGCTTGAGTAATGCGCTTTATGCCAGAGGAGGTCCCTGGCCTTTAGGAGACCAATAATGTCAGGGGAGATCCACGGATTGTTATGACCCTTGACATTCCACTTTCTAAGAGGGGCATGCTTGTCACACACTTCATTGAAGCAGGAGATGAGGTGCTCAAGGGCAAAGTCAACATCATTAGATGAGTATATTGCAGACCAGTTAGTGTGCCAAAGGTCATTTTTCAATAAATCAAGGTGTCCATGAAGAAGGACCCTGTTAGTTATTGCTCTGGCGGGTGGTTTGGAAAACATATTGGACCAACAGAAAGTTACAGGGGAGTGGTCATTCATACCATCAGGGTCCATGGTGATGTCTGTTATATGTGCAGGGCGGTTCGAGAGTACCCAGTCTTATAAGGTACTTGTGCCCATCCTATAGTTTATATGCATGGGACCTTCAATAAGTTGGGAGAAGTGGAGTGCTGTGATAGCATCCTTGTAAGGATTTGTTTTATCAGTGAGCCAGTTTATATTGAAGTCACCAAGCAGAATGGCTTCAGAGTTGAGACTCAGATTACCTAGGCAATCGATGAGTGTGTCAAAATCCGCGACAGTGTGTCGTGGGGAGATGTATGCTGATGTGACAGTAACAGCCTTATTGTGAGCCCCAAGGAGAATTTTTGCAGCAGTTGCTTGCATGTTAGCCCCTGGGGTGGGTAGCTGCAGAGCAAAACCTTGTAGGTTGTCCCTCATATAAATTGCACACCCACCTCCTCGTCTGGTACATCTATCCTGGCGAACCACAGTGTACCCTGGTTTAATGATGGATGCATCAGGGATGCTGGCCAAAAGCCAGGTTTCTACCACTGATCGCACATCTGGGTTGAGCTGTGATCCAGGCATGAAGAAAGTCAAGCTTATCCAGGATGCTGTAGATGCTGACTGATGCAAAGGTTAGTGAGCCAGCATTATTTTGACCTATGCCATACCTTGAAGGAGGGACTGGATTGGGATGGATGTTCCCAGAGAGCAGGAGTAGTAGTAGGGCTATTCTACTGAGGCACTTCCTCAGGAGTTTGTTATTGAGCTTGTGACAGTCCCTATGGGAAGATCGACCCTTTCGAGCTGACGGCTGAGAGAAACCCGGGGGGAATGTAATATGAGGACCCCAGTAGGAGTAAATATTCCATGACTCCGAGCAGTCTTGTTTTTAATGTTTTTCAGAGAGAACAGAAACATGTTCAGTTTCCTCCAGTCTCCCTGGGACAGCCAATTTAACTTACTGTACAATTTACAGTAGTGAGTGTCATATAGAAACATGGAAACATAGACTTTGATGGCAGATAAGGACTGCTTGGTCCACCCAGTCTGCCCATTGCACTACCTATTGGATAGGCTGCAGATCCTAGTTAACCAACAGCCTGCTTCCTCCTACCCCCCTCTAGAACTGCCTTATATCTGTCCCATGCATTCAAGGATCAGTCTGGCCAGTCGGTTGTATAGCACATCTAATCTGGCCAAACTGGACTTGGAGGCACTGCAGAGGAAGCTATTGGACTGTCAAAAGATGGGAAAGTCGTTGACTAGATTATTCTTTTTCTGCAGTCCTGGGGCAGTAAGGATTTTATTTTTTATTTTTGTTTTATTTATTTAAATGTTTCACCAGGAAGGCACACTGAACAACAAGTTGCTCATCTCCCTGTGCGACCGGGGGGGGGGGGTACAATTGGATAAAGAATTAGACATACAGTTTAACATTTAACATATCCGAGAAATTAAACATTCAATTGCATTTGTAACAAGACATATGGTTAAAAAAGATCATAAATAATCATACAATTGCATTTCTGACATAACATACAGTTAAATATATCATACCTGTGGAATATGCATTTAATTACAAGTGGCATATCTGAAGAACATAGTACAGAAATTTAATGTAACCTTGGAGCCAACTCCTTGCAGGAATGGATCACAGTTAAGAGGCAGATTATTTAGCAATTATTGAATGAATGAGGTGCAGTGAGGGGACATCAAGGAGGATAGAGGGGTAGACAGGGGAAACCAGCTGGGGGAAGGAGAGGATAAAGATGGGGGATCATTACCAGAGCAAAGTGAGCAAAAAATCAGTTGCGAGAGGCAAGTTAACACAGGGCTAGTGCAATCTGGGAGCACCTCAGACAGAACAGAAAGTGCAAGTTATTACCTCAAGTGAACTAATTTGTTTGTTTAAGTGCAGGGGTAGAGAGGGGGGCAGGAGAGAGGCGAGGTAAGGGATAGGGTAGGGAAGGACAAGTCATACCTGGAACTGGCCTCTTCAGAGTGTGGAGACTGCTGCCAGTGGCAGAATGAGGCAAGGACTTAGAATAAGGGACAGGAGTAGGCAAGGAAAAGCTGGGTAGAGATAGTAGAGGGGATGGTAAAGGGAAGGAGGAGGAGGAGGAGGAGGGGTGGGAGAAACTTGGCTAAGACTAGGCCTCTTCAGGATAGAGGGGAAAGGGGAGGGAAGGAATAGTCATTTCTCAGTGCTGGACCCCTCCAGGATGTTGAGAACCCTGCCAGGGGGCAGAACTAGGTGAGGACAAGTTAGGAAGAGAGAAAAGAAAGGATGAAAGAAAGAGGAGGGAAAGAAAAAGCTTGCCTAAGACAAGGCCACTCCAGGATGTGGAGAACCCTGTCAGAGTGCAGACTCGGGTGAGGACTAGTTGGATAGAAAGGACAGAGGGGAAGCGGGAGTGAAGAAAGAATAATTGCCCAGTGCTGGGCCCCTCCAGGATGCAGAAAACCCTAGCAGGGGACAGAATTAGGTGAGGACAAGTTGGACAGAGGGAATAGGGGGGATAGAAGAGGAAAGGAAAAAAATGAGGGAGGGAAGAAACTTACCTGAGAGTAGACATCACCAGGGTGCTAAGAATCACAACAGAGGGCAGATTTAGGTGAGGACAAGTTGGGTAGAGAGGAGAGAGGGGGAGGAGAGGGGCAGGAGGAGGCTTGCCAGTGCTAGACCCCTCCAGGATGCTGAGAACCCTGTCAGAGGTCAAAACTAAGCAGGGGCAGGTTGGTAATGGAAGAAGGTTAGGGGTAGGAGTGAGGGGGTAAGCAGTGAAGGGAGAGGAGAGCATGCTGAGAAGCAGGCTCGGGGGGAGGAAGGTTTAACAGGGGATGTGAGTCATGGAGAGGAGCAGAGGTATAGGAGGATGATTAAGGAGGGTGAGCAGTTAGATGAGAGAAAGTTATGTAAGGCAGAAGCAAGGGAGTAGGAGGGGAGCTGCCATATTTGGGGGGAGGGAGTTCCAGATTTGCGGGAAACGATAGGTGAAGCCTGACTGACTGATGAGAGTGGTTTGTCGGGGGACCAACAAAGTGCGAATGTCAGAGGATCTGAGGGAGTGGAAAGAGGGAGGGGGAAGAGATTGAGCATGAGAGGTAGGAGGGAAGTTCTCCTAACCAAAATTTAGATTTGGCACAATGAGTGAGGCACCTGCTGGCAAGCGGGGGAAGGGACAGGGCATGGTGGAGGTCACAGTGATGAATGTGTGATGGAGCATCAAGGGCAAAATGACAGAAGGAGTTAAAGAAAGTGTCCAATCTGGTTAGGGAGGATTTGGAAGTGGCACCGTAGACTACATCACAGTAGTCAAAAATGGGGAGGATCATCTTCTGGACTAGTTCATGTCGCGCCGTAGAAGGGAAGCAACTACAGTTCCTAAATAAGGCACCAAGCTTGGGGTGCAGTTTTTTTCAGGATGGCGTCAATGTGGCCAGAGAAGTTGAGGTGTTGGTCCAACCTAACCTCAAGGTATCTGAATGAGGAGGTGTCCTCTAGGATTGTCCCATCAAGGGTATGGAAAGAAGGTAAAGGGTGGAGCCTAGAGAGTCTCTGCCTAGTGCCAAAGGTCATGGAGACAGTCTTTTTGGCATTTAGGAATAGTTGATATGAGGCAAACCATGGCTGAACCTGGTGGAAATCATGCTGAAGGGTGGTTGCTACATTGGCAGGGCATTTGCCAGAGGAGAACAGGATGGTGTCGATGGCGTACATACGGATAGAGGAGGAGGGGAGCATACTGAAGGCAAGTCATTTAGGAAGATGGAGAAGAGAATGGGTCCAAGCACTGAGCCCTGTGGAACTCCTGTGGAAATAGGGAGGGGGGAGATTGTATCCTGGATCTTAACTGAATGTGTTCTACCTGAGAGGTAAGCTCTACACCAGTTTGGGGCAGAAGTAGACAACCCAGCAACCATAAGGGAGTCAAGAAGTAGGGCATGGGAGACTGTGTCGAAAGCCTTAGGGAGGTCGACAAAGATGGCAGAGGTAATGAGGCCATTATCCATCCCGGTGAAGATGCAGTCAGTGAGCCTGTGTAGGTAGGTGATAGTGGAGTGGTTCTTCTGAAAGCCAGATTGGAATGGGGTGAAAAAGGAAGAGTCATCAAGGAAGGAGGTTAGTTGAGAGAGGACCAGGTATTCTTGGAGCTTAGCAAGGGCAGGGAGGAGGGAGATTGGGTGAAAATTTGCAGGGGAGGAGGGGATCACCACCCTTTGGGAGAGGGAGGACCACTGCTGTTTCCAGGATGAAGGGACATATGAGGATGAGAAGGAGAAGGAGAGACTAAGGATTAAGGAAAGAAGGTAGGCTATAGCAGAAGCTGAAAGGTAGAGGAGTTTAGGGTCAAGGTAATTCAGTGATGAGCATTTAGAAGGATTAAGAGAGAGAAGGGCCATTAGTGTTTCCTCTGGGGAGACGGCAGAAAAGGAGAAGGAAGGGTGGGCATGGAGGAGTTGAGTGCTGGGTGTGGGAGGATGAGGAGGGAGAGGTTGGGGGAGGACTGCAGAAGTCCTGTGGTGCCGGAGGTATAATAGGAGTTAAACTCTTGAGCCACTGCACACAGTTCAGAGACCAAGGAGTTGTTTGTTTTAAGCACTGGGGAGGCAGATGTGAAGGGGGGGAGAATAGGGCATGGACCACTTTCCAGAATTTGGAGGGGGAATTGATGTTTTTGAGAAAAAATAATTTAAAATATTCAGACTTGGCAAGTCTGGTAGCTTTTGTGCAGGCATTTCTTAACATATGATACCTGGCATTGTCTGGGAGAAGCTGGGAGGCCTTATGTTTCCTCCAAGCTTTGTCTTGCTCCCTGAGACAGGTCAGAAACTTGGGGGAGACCGAGGGATGATGGTTGCCATGAACTCTAGTGCGTTTGAATGGAGCATAAGAGTTCCATATAGTTAGAAATTTATCTTTAAAATAAGTGAAGGCTTGGTCAATGGAAGGGGCAAAGGCAATAGGGGACCAATCGGAGCTGACCAGTTTGTTAAGAAGGGGATTAAGGTTTAAGGAGCTGAAGGAGCAGAGTTGCAGAATTTTGTGTGGTGGTTTTGGTCTATGGACTTTACTGACTACGAAGGTTGGGTGACAATCACTGAGGGCATCCGGGAGAATGCCTGATTTAATGACTCAGTGGGGGTGAGAGGTGAGAGCCAGTCTATCAGGGAGTGGTTAAGGGTATTATGATTTAGGTGGGTGGGTTCCAGGATGAGTTGGGAGAGATTGAGGACTGTGATGTCATTACGTGTCTTGGCAGTTGTTGGTGATAGCCAGTTTAGGTTTGCATCACCCAGGATGTATAGCTCGCCTTTATGTGAGAGGGAGGTTATATAGATAATGAGATCCTAAGTATTGGATGCCTTGGAACCAGGTCAACAGTAGATGCCGGCTATGAAGATAGGGGAGGAAAAAGGCAAGATAATGTTTACTACAAGTGCTTCATAGGTGGAGGGTAATGAGGATGATAAAATGGTTGTGAACTGAAGTGAGGACAGGATATACATGGCTACTCTGCCACCCCTGCCAGACATCCTGCCTGATTTTGGAATAACCTGGGATATTAATGGCAAGATCAGGTATTTTAGCATTTAACCAAGTTTCCGTTAAAATTAAAATATAAGGTGTGAGAGAGATTACCAAGGATTTGTTTCTAAACTGTAAGTCACTCTTCAGACCAAGGCTTTTGGCAAGTTTGTCAATGTGGGTGTTCCCTATGAGAAGTATGTCGACCAAGAAACCCAGGTATTTATATGTTCTAATGACCTCAAACGGGGATATGACTACGGTAAAAATGACCAGTGGGCAGAGGCAGTGTAGCTCTTGAATCCTGGGGCAGTACTGAACATCCTACCCTTGGTCTTACATTTAAAGACAGTTTCGAGTCACAGAGATAGATCTATATCTTGTGGAATCCCCTTTGTAGAGCAGTCTACAGGCAGGAATATTAGCTCCAGAGGCATGGAATACTGTATCACCAGTGTAAAGTTAGTAGTCCACACCTCTGACACACTGTTCCAAGTCTTTTACATAAAGAGAGAACAGCAAGGGGCAGTGAGCTTGAGGTACTTTGAAGACCTGGAGTGGTCCAACTCAGTGCCATGTAGTCTGACATTCTATGGTTAGTTAAAACACTGCAGAACCAGTTAGAAACCTTGAGGCTCATGTGCAACCCAGTTAGTTAGTCTGGGCAGAAGTACTCTGTGATCCACCATGCTGAAGGTCCTCAATAGGTCAACGAAGACAGCACCCACATAGTTACCTCCATCTATGGCCAAACTGATGAAATCAAGAATCTTGGTCATGGCAAATAACAGTACTATGACCCGTTCTAAATCCTGACTGGGTATAATCATTGAGCAGGGAGGATTTGTTTAAGAACTTAACAATTTGGTCATGTAGTAAATGTTTAAGTATTTTGGAGTCCACCGGCGGGAGGGAAACTGGTTTAAAGTTAGTGAAGTAGCGAGTGTGCAGTCTATTGTTAACAGCTGAAACAGTTTTGGTCAGCACTTCACAGAACAAGTAAAAAATATTTTAGCACGAATATTGGACTCCCTGCAAATGACCCTCCTAAATCAACTGGTCAGGGAACCAACCAGGGAAGAAGCTACTCTTGATCTAGTCCTAACAAATGGGGATGGGGTAGGAGATGTATTGGTGGGTGAACACCTTGGTACAAGTGACCACAACACAGTCTGGTTCAGAATAAGGAACACTGTGGAGGTTCACCAGTCTAGGCTGAGGATGCTGGATTTTAAGAGAGCAGATTTCAGGAAAATGGGGGAAGTAGTGGAGAAAGCTTTGGAGGGGGTGGAGGAAAATATCTGGTAGGCTGATTTGGCTGTCAGTCAAAGCAAGAGCTCCCCCTTCAGTTGCAAAAAAGGTGCAAAAAGCTAAAGCCACAGTTACTACAGATTTTGAATTCAGACTGCTCCAATCCATACTGAGCTTGCATCTCAAGAAAGACGTCATTCACTGACCAAAACTATGTTAGGTAGACCAGGTTCTTTTTCTGACACTGCCGAAATGCTGGGTCCTGCATGGCTGGGGCAAAGCCCTCAAGATATCAATAGAGCAGATCCAGATAAGTGCTGGAGAGAGGTGCAGTGTTGACAATGCTTCTTGCCATACCCACTGCACCTCGGATAGCCATGGGTTATGGGTTGTAGCTTAGTGTCTCCTGGTTGAGCCCCATACAGAAACTAAGCCCTATCCCAAAGGGGAAGGGCCTCCCATTCTAGGTCTAGTCTAACTACTGTGGGCCTGGACTATCCATGTGCCACTGACAAAGGACTCGTAGCTGGGAGGCTATAAGTATGTCCTTTAAATCTGGTAAGGCCAGCCCCCTCCCTTTGCCTTTGGGAGCATCAAAGTGCGATACTGGGTCCTGGGATGTTTCCCTGCCCATACGAATCTTGAGATGGCCATTAGCCACTTTCTACAGTTCCACACAGGAATCTGAATTGGGACATTTTGAAATATGTAAAGACAATGGGGTAGTGTCACCATTCTCACCGTATCTACCTGGTGGATTAAACTCACAGGGAGGCTGTGTAATCCTGAAGGTGTCAGTGTGGATCTGTTGATAGCACATCCACCTCTGGGCCAGAAGGTCATAGGTTCTAGTCACACATCAGGATTGGGCTCATACCTAAACACTGGCACCTGAGTGCAGTATTAGGGGGGAGTTCTGTACTGTTGGGGTGTGCCAATCTTTGGATGAGATGTTAAACAAAGGTCCCTTCTGTGGTAGGTGTCCAGGTGGAAGTAAAAGAACACAAGGCACTTTGGGCACTTCCCCTGGTGTTCTGGCCAATATTCCCCTTCCCATAAAACTGTTTCATACAATATCCAAGGCTGTGTGTGGGTGTTGATGTGCGATATGGCTGCCACTACACATTCAGCCACTTCATTTCCAGTCAAGCACTGCTTGTAAAGCACTTTGGGATACAATGTGTAATAAAAAACGCTATATAAATGCTGATTCTTCTTCTGAAAGTCTGTCAGCAGTTGAGGTGACAATGGTTGAATATTAACATCATACCACCTATCCAGTTGGAAATGGATTTTAATGCCTAGATATGCTATTTCCTGTAAATCCCATTTAAATGGGTATTCCAGTTTCTGAGACGCAGATGGAGACCACAATGGGGGAGAACCTCCATCTTGGTCTTATTATGTCAGTAGTCTGAGCCCCTGCCAAAGGTCTGCAGGATTCAGAATAGCTCTGGCAGGGTCGTATCTTGATCTGTAACATATAACAGAACATCACGTATAATGTGACCCGATGCTCCATTCCTCTCAGTGTCACACCCTGCACTAAAGCACTCTTTAGAACTGCCTAGGTCAACGGCTCTATATAAAGAGCGAGCAAAAGGGGAGACAGGGACATCCCTTGTGTGTGCACCTGCCTAGCCTAAAAGATGGGGACATTCGCCCATGGTGGTCGTATACCCACCCCAGGAGAGCAATAGAATTTCGAGTCTCATGGTAGCAATAAACACTATTACATAAACTCAGATATTATACCCTAATGGAGTTTTACAGTAAAACTAAGGCATATGCTTGAAGCCGGATGCAACCTCTTTTAATAATATTGCAATATCTTGTATGAGGTGACTCACTGAGTCTAGTTTCTAGCTTCGGTCTGTCCCTCAGGCCACATCAAAGGAGGCTATTTTCAGGCATATGGACATCTCAGTAAACTCCTTTGGGTACCAAACAATTTCTCATGAGGCACCGTCATTCTCGAAGCCTGTGTGCTACCTTTACTAGACAGATAATTATCTTACATATTAATGGAAACTACCCAAGCAGGTGCTGTCTTTTTAAATTGATAACATAGGTGGGCCTCAACTTTATTAAAGAGTGTTCTGCTGCTCACACATTCCTTTTTATTCATTTCTGAGTACGCCCCTGACCTAATTACTTTCCTGACTTATTTAAAAACAACTGCAATTGCTTAAATATAATAAAACAGGCCTAATTTTAGGGGAGAAATTCAGCTTTTGTCCCTTCTTTATTTAGTGAACCTTATAAAATGTTGGTGTCTTTTTCTTACTCATCAGCTTCGTTGTATGTTGTCCTGGTTGTTCCTACTATCAGTCTGATGTAATCACATTGAATTTTTCTTTTTCAGATGAGGCTGAAATACTGATTTCCCCTTTGAAATTGTATCTGTATTTAATCTTGACCAAGTTTGAGTTAATCTATTTACTATAGCCATAGGTTTACGTTACTACTTGACCTATTTAACCTCATATAAATTAGTGGTAATACCACTTGGATTTAGTGTTTTTTTTAATTACTGCCTGCCCAATTGCTTTATGAGAGAGTCTGCGTACATTTGTACTGACTCTTATCTCATACTGCAATCTAAAGTGCTTCATTGTTGCATATAGAATGTTATTACATAAGTGTGGGTTAACGTGTCTACTATTTTTGTTTTTTTACCACTTGTTAGAGAGATGCATCAACTATAGGTGTTGTAAAATTATATCTATGTGACTTACAATACTTTTTTGGTCCCGCACACAATCCCATATTCATCTCTTCACTTCCAGTAGACTAAACAATCCTGTTAGCCTGACAGTATCCTCCGCCATGGTCTTCCTTGAGTCCCTTTCACCAGACAATCTTTACCTTAACTTTTACATAAAATATGGCTGATTTACTACTATACTCATGGATTGTTAAGGGATTCAACTCTCCTTGTAAACACAAACACATTCTCTCTCACCTTAAGAAACATAATGAAAGGATAGCATTTTTACAAGAAACCAAGCTTTTGGCGGAGGACACTGATAGGCTCAAGCAGGATTGGGTTGGTCATATATTCGCTTCTTCTTATTCTTCTAAAAAAAGAGGAGTGGCAGTACTGATCCATAAGAAACTTAAGTGGTCTCATATAAAAATGGTTACTGATACTGAAGGCAGATGGGTGATTGTTAGCCTTAACATGCCTTCTGGCCCCTTAACACTGGTTAATGTGTATGCCCCTAACTCTGACTCACCAGAATTTTTCAATAATTTAGCTCAATGCACTTTGTCTAACAATATAGATAATGCACCCATACTGATGGGTGGGGACCTAAACCTTGCATTAGATGCGCACTTAGATAGAAGCCACATTTCTTTGGATGCCCACCTTAGAAGCATCCATGCTCTATCCCTACTAATGAAAGATTTTGGTCTTACAGACCTCTGGAGGATTTTCCATCCCAGAGATAGGGAATATACCTTCTACTCCCCACTTCCTAAATCCTATAGTAGAATTGACTACTGGTTTGCATCCCAGTCTATTATAGATAAAGTAATTGAAACCTCCGTTCTTCCAATGGTCATATCAGACCACTCTCCAGTTTGTATACACTTACTTTAGGGTCCACCATTGGCTAAATCAGCCATATGGCATCTGGATCCCTTATTAATTAAAGGACAAGTAAACAAGCATTTTACATGTTTTTTTTAAATACTTCATGGGCTTGTAAAGGAGAGGCTATTGTTTGCATTAATACTGAAACAGCATTTATTAAAGTAGGAGAAATGTAGTTTCATAGCATCTGAAAATTTTAAACACAGCCTCTCCTTATTCAAAAATCCTGCTCTGAGAATCCTAAAATTGCTGCCTTGATGATGTCAATGAAGTGAGAGATGCCAGCTGTGTAGATGTATTCTAACTCCACTAACTGTATTTTAAATGTGAATAACTTTAAAATGAAAAATGATAGCATGGTACTTTGAGCACAAAAGTTGTTCAGCACAAATATATCTACAAAATGAGAGGTGTTTCATTTATAGATACCTTTTAGTTTTTTTTTAATTAGCAAAAAAAGCAGCAGCAATTTAATTTTTTATCACTTTGGCAACAAACAATTGCAAATAGATTTAAAACAAAAAATGATACTATGGTACTGTGAGCACAAAAGTTGTTCAGCACAAACATATCTATGGAATGAGTGATGTTTCATTTATGTAAACCTTTTAGTTTTTTATAATTAGTAAAAACCAGCAGAAAATTCTATTTTCTTTCTCACTTTTTCAACAAGCAAATGCAAATAACTTTAAAACAAAAAACAATAGCACGGTACTGTGAGCACAAAAATATCTACAAAATGAGAGGTGTTTCATTTATAGATACCTTTTAGTTATCTTACAATTAGCAAAAACAGCAGAGTAAAATCAGTTTTCTTTTTCACTTTTTGCAACAAACAAATGCAAATAGTTTTAAAACAAAATATGATAGCGTGGTACTTTGAGTATAATAGTTGTGCAGCACACAATTATCTGCCAAATGAGTAGTGTTTCATTTATAGATACATTTTAGATTTTTTTATAATCAGCAAAAAATGGCAGGAAAATCAGTTTTTTTTCCCTTTTTTGCAGTAAGGCATGTATGGAATATGCTACCTACCTACTGGAAATACTGTTGATATTTTTTGTTCTTGCCCCTTTCCCAATTAACCAAACTGCAATTTGCTTTTCAAATAACTCCCACCTTCTGCCTTTTAAATGGGGAAGGGGGGCTAAAACTGTTGTATGCTTAATGGGTCACATTTTGAACAATATTTCCACTAGGGTGGTAGCATATTCCATTTATGCAATACCTCTAAAAAAGTGGAAAACAAATTGAATTTCCTGCCATTTTTTGTTGATTATAAAGAATCTAAAAGGAATCTATAAATGAAACACCACTCTTGTGACAGATATTTTTGTACTAAACAACTTTTGTGCTCAAGGTACCATGCTATCGTATTTCATTTTAAAGCTATTTGCATTTGTTTGTTGCAAAAAGTGAAAAAGAAAATGGAATTTTCTGCAGTTTTTGCTCATTATAAAAAAAACTAAAATAGATCTATAAATAAAACACACTCATATTGTAGATATGTTTGTGCTAAACAACTTTCACGCAGATAGTACCATGCTATCATTTTTTGTTTTAAAGTTATTTACATTTGTTTGTTGCCAAAGTGACAAAAATTGAATTTTCTGCTGATTTTTTGCTAATTATAAAAAAACTAAGAGGTATCTATAAATGAAACACCACTCGTTTTGTAGATATTTTTGTGCTGAATAACTTTTGTGCTCACAGTACCATGCTATCATTTTTTGCTTTAAAGTTATTTACATCTGTTTGTTGCCAAAATGTCACAAAAACTGAATTTTCTGCTGCTTTTTTGCTAATTAAAAAAAACTAAACTATATCTATAAATGAAACACCTCTCATTGTGTAGATATTTTTGTGCTGAACAACTTTCGTGCTGAAAGTACCATGCTGTAATTTTTCATTTTAAAGTTATTTGCATTTAAATACAGTTAGTGGAGCTAGAATACATCTACACAGCTGGCATCTCTCACTTAATTGACATCAAGGTAGTTATTTTAGGATTCTCATAGCAGGATTTTTGAATCAGGTGAGGCTGTGTTTAAAATGTTCAAATGCTATGAAACTACATTTCTCCTACTTTAATAAATGCAGTTTCAGTATAAATGTAAACAACTGCCTCTTCTTTATAAGCCTATTAAATCATTAAAAAAATGTGCAAAAAGCTTGTTTACTTGTTCTTTAAAGACCCAGAATGTCTCCCATGGGTTAAAACACAGATACAGGAATTCCTTTTTTTTTAATAAACCTTCAGATACCTCTATGAGCACATTATGGGAAGCTCTAAAAGTTATAGTTTGAGGGAAAATTATAAGTCTTGCAGCTCATCGTAAGAAAGTGAGAGAACAACAGCTAGCTACCATGGAGAAACAACTAAAAGAAAAAGAAACCCTTTATTTAAAATCTCCAAACCCCAATCCTAACTCATCCCTCCACTTAGAAATACTGAGTCTCAGAATTAAAGTTAATGAGCTTCTAACTCGTAAAACAGAACTAGCCTATTTAATCTCAAACATAAATACTGGGAGCAAGTAGATAAATGTGACAAACTACTTGCCTACCAACTTAAAAATCAACAGGCAGAAAGACACATCTTGGGTATTAAAGACCAATCAAGTCAATTTCATACAGATGGTCTCTCTATCAACCAGAATATGATGTCTTTTTACAAACAATAATATGATCTGCCTAATTCTGTCTCTAACTTTCTTATACAACACTTTCTAGATAAAATACATCCCCCATCTCTCTGAGCAAGACAAAAAAGACTTAGACTTTCCATTTACTATACAAGAAGTCCAAAATGCTCTCTCCTCCCTAAAATCTGTTAATGGAGCTGGCTTCCCGGTTGACTTTTAGAAAGCACTCTCTGATACTTTATGTCCCTTGATTTTTAAGGTCCTCCAGGAAGCCACCCAAACTGGTAGACTCCCCCCCCATGTCAGAAGCCATTATAACTGTACTACCAAAAAAAGATAAAGACCCCTCCCTTCCCTCCAGCTATAGACCAACATCTCTGCTAAATACAGATGGGAAAATATTCGCAAAACTTCTAACCTCTCGGCTGGAATCATTTGTCTCTCAATGAGCTCATAAATCCCAAATGGGCTTTATTAAGGGAAGAACTGGTTCCGATCATCTACGCTCATTAGTTAATCTAATACATAGGGCTAAATCTCTCAAAACACCTGCAGCTGCTATAGCTATTGATGTTGTAAATGCCTTTAACTCTTTAAGTTGGAATTATTTATACCAGACTTTTAATTATTTTGGTTTCACCAGGAGGTTTTGCTCCTGGATTAAATTATTATACACATCTCCCTCGGCTAGAGTATTAACCAACTCTACACACTCTTTTTCTTTCCCACTGGCTAGAGGTACTCCACCCCTCCCTTTTTATCTTAGCGTTAGAATCCCTTTCTGCCCACCTCCACCTATCTAGCACTATTAAAGGGATTCCCATTGGTAGCCTCCATTTCACCTCACTATCATATGCAGATGATCTATCAATCCTTCTAGAAAACCTTGAAGAAGCAGGGCAATCGCTAGTAAGCCTACTTAATGAATTTACTACAATTTCTGGCCTAGCCCTAAACTTAAGCAGAACAGGAACAGTACCTTAAATTTTCTCTGCAAACCCCACATGAATAACTCTTTGGGCTTTCACTGGGCCCCTCAGGGCCAAACATATCTTGGGATCAAAATTGTCCCAAACTTAGAGAAAATATGGGAAGCTAATTTTACTCCGTTACTATCCAATTTTAAAACCATTTTAGACTGGTGGAAACTACTCAACTTGTCCTTCACATGGAAGACAGTAGTTATAAAAATGTCCATATCATCTAAAATATTCTACCTCTTTGCTAATATCCCTTTAATTCTCCCTATCAGGTTCCTAAATAAACTTGATAAACTTATCGGTAATTTCATATGGCAGAGGAAAGCTCCAAGGTTCAGCCGTACCAAGCTGTGTTTACACTGGGCTAAAGGGGCTTCAGATTGCCCTGGTTTAAAGCTTTCTTATGGTCCTTCCATGTCACTTAAACCTCTAAATGGTTTAGCAAACCTACACCCCAAACACCACTATGGGTAGAAATGGAATCTTCACTCAGCATAGGTAAATGCCCTATAGCCTTTAACTATAACTCTCTTCCTCCCATTCTAAGACTATATCCCACAATTTTCTCTTCTGTTTACTACTGGAAACAAATCCATAAACAGTTAAAATCTAACCCAACCCCTCTCTTTTACGTTCCTATCTGGGGTAATCAAAACATTTTCCTCGAGAAACACCCCATCTTTTGTCACTCATGGCATAACAATCGTATATCCTTTAAAGGGGATATCTTAGTAAAAAACACTTTCATCCTAAAGCCTTTCAATGAACTTTGCTTTTAATCATGTCTTCCAAAACAAGACTTTTGGAAATACCTCCAACCATGCATTGCATGTAACACCTTTTTTCAGCACTTACATATACATGACTTACATGACCAACATGTTACCTTATGGGTCAGTTCTACCTCTAATTTCACTAGTAACATTTATAAGGATATCAGAAATATGTTACCAGATCAATCACTAAAAGCTAAAACAAAGTGGAGACAACTTTTGAACTATGACATATCTGACTTACAATGGCGTAAGTGCTGGCTCCTTACCCACAAAACATTCAAAGATACTCGTAGTTCTCTAATTCAAACCAAAATTCTTCACCTTTGGTACAGAACACCTTCTGATTTACACCGTATGGGCTTGCTTATCTCTAACAACTGTTGGTGTTGCAATGAACCTAATGGGGACTTACTACATATATTATGGTACTGTGACCTCATACTCAGGCTTTGGTCTAAGGTGCAACAACTTGCATCCAAAGTGGTTGATCACAATGTCTCTTTTGACCCAAAATGTATCTTACTCGGAATCCCCCCTTCTTCTAATATATCTCTTTCTCAAGCTCAAAATAAGTGGCTTAGCTTACTTTTTCTACAAGTTAAGCAACTCATACTAATGTTTTGGAAAACTACTAATATCCACACTCTTACTGATATCCTTAAAAATCTCTCCCAGTGTGCCTCTCTGGAATGTATTACCTACGCTACCTATAACTGGCTTAATGAATATGGTAAATGCTGGCAGGACTATTTTAATTACTTACATAATGCGTATAATTAATGGATAATTAAGGAAACACCTTTCAATGTTTTGTTACAAGTCTATATTTTATGACTACCCCTTAGAATTGATGTTGTCTCTTTCTACTTAGAAATCTTTTTAATTCCTTTTAGGCACCATTTGTGCCTTTTATACGATTGTTAATCTTTTTTGTAGAAATTTAAGTTTAGTACTTCCTTAAACCTCAGTCAGCAAGTAAACAAATGTATACTTTAGGTTTACAACAAACACAGATTTATACTTAATAATTCTCTCTTATTATGGCACAAATCTTGATTTATTAAAATTCATGGTTATTCAGCTGAGAGGGATATAATTGACAGATATTAATCAGCCAGATTTTGTTAAGAGAAAATATAACTTTATTGTTTGTAGGATTCTGTTATTTATCATACCTGCTGTATCTGTCATATTCATATCATTGTGTCTGTATTAGGAAGATTGTTTGTATTACTCAAAATCTCTGAATAAAAAGATAAGGTCAAAAACATAAGCCAAACCTCTGAAGGGCAGCAAAAAGATAGGGTCAAGACCCCCTATCAAATGTCTTTTTGGCCTCTAAACTGGCTAACAGAAAGGTAGTAGCTGACCTATGAATCTGGTTGAAGATATGGAGTGTGAGATGAGTGTTATCTCAAGTTTGGCAGGCACAAACAAAACCTTGTTTGGTACTGATGTATAAGTGATGGCAGGAGAGGATCCAACCTATGGGCTATCACCGCCATAAACAATTTATAATCAGCATTTATGACTGATATGGGTAGATAGGATTGACACTCCATGAGGTCTTTCCCAGGCTTAGGGATAACAGAAATAGTGGCATATTGCCAAGTGTTTGGAATATCCCCACCTGCCATAACCTCACTGCAAACCTTCTTCAATTTGGGAAGAATGAGATCCTTCAGGACTTTATAAAATTCCAGTATATATAATCATAAGGACCAGGGACCTTTTGAGTGTGGGCCATGCTTAGGGCACCATCCTGCTCCTGGGTCCATATAGGGCCAGTGAGGAAGGCCTGCTGAAGTAAGGTAAGCAGCGCCAAGAAAACCTTTGTAGCTTCTGAGTTGGGAGGCTCCTGGGTAGTGTAAAACTGAGTATAGTAGTAGTGGAAGGCTTCTGCCATGTCACTAGTTTTTCAGAGTTGCTGCCTGGTAGTAGGGTGCCAGAGCTAAGCCACAGTGACCTTAATGCACTCTCTCTGAACTTGATGCACCAGTACCTGAAGTACCCGAGTGTCCCGAGGCCCACCTCATAATACTTGTGGTGAAGGAACAGCAGGGCCAACTCCACTTTTTCCAGGAGCAATTTGTCAATATCCTGTCTAGTTTTATCCAGCAGTGGCTTTACAGAACTATTCCCCTGCACATGAGCTTGCTGAAGGAAGTGCAGGGTATCCTGCAGTCTGCCAGTCACTGATTGTGCTCCTTGGTTTTCCTGGTGCAGTACTCAATGATACAGCCATGCAGCACTATTTTAAGAGAATCCCACAGTATCACCTCTGTTCCCCCCTTTTATTCTGCTTCCATATCTCTAAGATTTTTTCCCTCAGAAATTTTTTTTTTTCAGTCTTTGGTAACCGGGTAAGGCCCACTAGGCACAAGTGCCTGTTTTCAGGGGTGACCTGGGAGCACTGGGCGGTTAAGTGACTTGCTCAGAGTCGCACAGTATGCAAGTGGAGATTGTGAGAATCAAACTCAGGTCTGGTTTGCTGGATGTACCAAGCTCGTTCACACCTCATTCCTCTAACCTCTATGCTATACTGCCAGCCCAAATTATGAAATTCTTCTGACTAAAGGTAAAATCCATTCAGGTGCTACTGTGTCTAAGGGATTTCCTGTTCTAGCTTGAAGTACATCATAACCCGAGCATAACTGTAGAGTAGAATGTCTCCCATTGTACAATCCACCACATATTTTTGCTGTGTGTAGCAATAATCTATATGTGTGTATATAGAGCAGTCTGGGGAAAACATGAGTAGCGTCAGTCATGGGGATGGACATCCCACCAGATGTTCACCCATTTGTGGGATTTTAGAAGGGTAGTACATGCCTTGTTAGCAGCAGAGAGTCTTGGGGGGAGAAGAAGGATTCGAAGTATTCAGTTCATTGGAGCAAATCATATTAAATTCCCCAGCTAAAAGGAGGATAACCTGTGTGTGCTCCAGAACCATATCCATAAGGTGCCTGACCTCCTTGGCAGTAGTGTCCAGAGGGATATAAATGTTGGCTAGTGTGACATCCAGCTGGTATAAAAACTCCCTAAACTATGACCAACCAGCTCTCTTTATCCTGAACTACTTTAAGTTCCTGAAAAGGAAATGTGTGAGGGAGAAGGATTGCTACCTCCTCATTGTTTACCTCTGGGTAGTTCTGCACTATAGACCTCCTCATATCGAAACTTCCACAGCTTTCCATGTTCTACTGAATCAGCTAAGAGAAATAGACCACAATCCTCTTTAGAGCAGTGCATCATATTCTCAATCCTGAATCTGTAACCCAAGATTTGAGGGAGATTTCTCAAGAGAGGTGTGGTGAGTTTGCAAATTTCTTCACAGTCAAGACTGCGGATATCCAGGTTGAGGTTTCCTCTATGGTGACTTCATACAGTTGCAGTGATCAAGAGTTTGGGCCAAATGAAACTCTGGTAATCTGGCATGAGTTCTGCCCCACTGACTGGATGGAGATTTACAGGGTGCTGTCTGAGCTGCGCCCCTGCCAGTGTGTGCTGGATCCTGTTTCTGCCTCTCTGATTAAGACTGGAGAGGCAGTGATTGGTCCAGCCCTCACTGAGGCTGTCAATGCTTCTCTGAGGGACGATGTGTCTCCTACTGTCCTGAAAGAGGCAGTGGTTCGACCACTCCTAAAGAAGACTAATGTAAATCCGGATGACTTCACTAGTTGTAGACCTACTGTATCTCTAATTTGCCTTTTCTGGTAAAGTCATTGTGCAAATGGTGGTGCCATGGCTTAGGGAGCACCTGGAGGAATTCTTTATCTCTGAGCTGTTCCAATCTGCTTTCTGTTCTTGGCATAGCACTAAGACAGCCCTGGTAAGGGGTTACAATGATTTGCTCCTTGTGAAGGACCATGGAGAGGTTTCTTTCCTGGTCCTTTTTTTTACATTATTTATTTAGTATGCTTTCCCCCCTGCCGCCAGCCACCCGGAACCTCAGCCCAGTCACGGATCTCGAGCTTCCACCTCCAAATTGGCTACGACCCTCTGATACCCCCTGGCTTACCGCGAGGGTGTAGTTGCGGCACAAGCCCCCTAACAGTGCCACAAGTGATGGGATAGGTCGGAGGGCCAGCCTGGAGGCTAATTGAAGCCATGGTGGGCTTCATCTAGGGCGGTCAGCAGCTAAAGAGTTTTCTTGTTTTTTCTTGGGGGCGGGGACATGCAATGATGTCCGGCATCCGCCCCCCCTAACATTCTGGTGCCGGTCACTGTGGTACTCCCGGCCTCCACCAGGGGTCCGTCAAGCAGCGGTCACACTCCCCTCCCTCCCCCTGAAGAAGGAGAGCAGTCATTGGGATGCGACATCCTTCTCCCCCCAGCTAGCCCTCCGACATCCCAGCATCACAAGCGTAAATCCAACCGCTATGCCGATGGGATGGCCTTTCCTGATCCTTTTTGATTTGTCATCTGCCTTTAACACTGTGGAACATGAGGAGTTGTTGGAGCATAAGAAGAGGTTTGTTGGGGCGGTAGGGAGAGTCTTTGACTGGTTCTGATCCTTCCTTAGCAATTGCCATCAGTCAGTGATTCTGGGGAAATTTCTGTGTTGTTCCTCTACTGCTGACTGTGGCATTTCTCAAGGTTCCAGCTTGTATCCTCGCTTTTTTGCAGTGTTTATGCTTCCACTTGGAGATGTGATCTGGAAGTATAGCTTGGATTCTCACTGCTATGTAGATGATACTGTTTTGCCCTGGTTTGGTGCTGTTTCATGGGCTTGGCTCTTTAAGCTTTCTCCATGTTCACAAGAGTCAGTTTTCTTATTCCCAAGACCTTCAGGAGTAACAGACATAGCCAGTAGCTGATTTATGTTAGGGTATAACCTCATCGGAGTGGCTATACAAAGGGCTGGTAATTCATGATGTTCTGAGCCTATTATATGCCCTGCCTCTATAATGTTCTGATCTTGTTTACTGATTAGAAGTATTTTTTCCTTGTGCAAGTACACATTAAATTCATCAAAATCTCCCTGGTACTCAGGTCTATGTGTAAATGGAGGACAGTGGTCCTTTCCTATATGTGCAAAAACTCTAACAACCACACAATTTATATTTGTATTGCCATGCCTCGGGCAGTTATATATCCTACATGCCCCAGCAGCATCAAGTTCTGAATTTAGTTTATACCATCCAACTATTCTGTGAATTGGGACAGGGCAATTACCATTGGGCTGGCAGTATAGCCTAGAGGTTAGAGGAACGAGGTGTGAACAAGCTTGATACATCCAGCAGACCAGACCTGAGTTTGATTCTCACAACCTCCACTTGCATACTGTGTGACTCTGAGCAAGTCGCTTAACCGCCCAGTGCTCCCAGGTCGCCCCTGAAAACAGGCACTTGTGCCTAGTGGGCCTTACCTGGTTACCAAAGACTAAAATAAAAAAAATAAAAATAAAATTAGGATCTGAACAAATCAATACATGTTTATTAGCCTCTATGGTTAACTTTAATGTCCCCAAGTGCCCAATATAGCAGTAATCATAAAAATCTCTATCTTTTCTTTGACAGTCAGCTAATTTATTCTCTAAACTCTAACATGATTAGTCATATCCATTTCTAAGCAATGAATTTTTATTAAAGCAAACTTTACTGACAGCAACTCATGCAGAATGAATTCACAAGCAAATAATCACAACAGGGAATAGAAATGTATTCCCTTACAATAGACACAAAAATAAAAATACAGAAAAATAAATTTATGCAAGCCACCCTGTTCCTATATAGCCAGGAAACATACAATTTGCTTACTACCATTAGCTCAAACCAGTTCTCAGATACAAAAGCCCTGAGAGTATTTTTCTGTTAGCAGCTGGTCCATTATGCTGAGCCGACTACCTGAAGAAAAGACTCCTTACCCTTGTGTTTTGAAGGTAACGTACATAGGAAAAGTCTTAGTCTGTGTTGTGTTTTACCTTTTCAGCTTAGGTCCTTAGCTCTATTAGTGCTTATTATAGCAATGTGATGTTTCTTTTCTGCATAACAAATGTACCATCCACAACTCAATGTTTCTATATCATAACAAGCTGATAATTTAAGACTTGGCCCCATAATTAACGTTTTTTAATAATGTTTCGACCTTGAAGTTCCCAAGCAACTTGTGCTACAGTACCTGTCTCTACAGTCTGTCTCTGACTTTAATCTTATCAAGGGATACTCCCTATACACAGAGAAAGTGGAATTGAAGTGTTAAGCAAATTATGCTGTTTCATAGGTAAGTGTATAAGCTTGACCTTCTCAATTTATTAGCACAGAAAAAAATAACTTCGCTACAAAACCTTATCCATCTTAAGATACATACAGAGAAGCAAAATACAGTTTGTTTATAGTTAAAATATCTATGTTTTAGGTTTATTTTTGTTACAAAGGAAGCAGAATACAATTGATCTATGTCTGTAGATGAACTGTATTCTGCTTTCTTTGTAACAAAAAAAAAAACAACATAAAACATAAATATTTTAGCCATAAACTAACTGTATTTTGCTTCTCTGTATGTATCTTAAGATGGATAAGGTTTTGCAGCTAAGCTATTTTTTTTCTGTGCTAATAAATTGAGAAGGTCAAGCTTATACACTTACCTATGAAACAGCATAAGTTGCTTAACACTTCAATTCCACTTTCTCTGTGTATAGGGAGACCAATCATAATCATTAGGGTCCCAATTTCAGGTCGCATGGCGCAGGTTGCGGGTGTATGCGAGTTGCGCCATGTGGAGCTATGCCGGGGACCCTGCACCCTATTTAAAGACAGGCAGGGTCCCCATCACCTATGACCCATGACTTGCGTCAGACACAGGCTTGCACCATGGGAATGGCGCAATGGACCTGGGTGCCGCAAGTCGCAGCCCGCATTTAACTGTCCCCACAGCCCCCCTGCCCCATAATGTACCCACAATCCCCTGGTGGCCTGGGGGGCTGGCTGGGTGGCACAGGTGCATGGGGGCAGGGCACAAAATGGACCCAGGGGCTCCCTGAATATTGGGGGGCATCACTGTGTTGGGAAGGTACGTGGGGCAGGGCAATATGCCATATGCAGTGCTGCAGGGGGCATCCATCATTTTGCCAGGACGGATGCTCCTTGGACCAGCTAAGTGCTGGTCTAACCCTACGGCACCATATCTGGACCTGGAATGGCATAGGCAGGTTATGGCAGCCGCCCTTTCAGATTAGGGTGCAGGAGCTGCCATAATCCACCCTTGCATCATGCCGCAGTGGGTTGCGGGTGTAGTGGGTGGCATATCCCACCTTTGGCACAAGCCGCATATGGCATGGCGCAAGCCGCATCTTGTAATTGCAACTTGCTTAACGCATGGTGCAAGGCACAATTTGCACTATAGGGTTTGGCGTAACTCACCTTGCGCCAGGTGTAATGTGACCTGGAATCAGTCCCCAGGTCTCTCATCAATTCATTAATCTCATTAGTATTCTTCCAGGCTATTTTCAGCAAGTGGTCCAGCAGCATTACTTTGCTCCCCCAAAGCACTGTCAGTAGTTTGTTGGAATGTCAGGCTACCTCCAATAGCCTCCCCTCATGGCTGAATAAGCAAACTACTGTCAGCGGTCTGCTCCATTGCTTGAATCTCTTCCAAGAAATAAGAAGTGCCCATTTGGGCTGCAGATACATTGTATGGTTGGATTAGTAAACTGTTGTCAATAGTTTCCCCTGATGACTGGAGTGCCAAAATATAGCCAATAGTTTGATCCAATGCCTGGATTTCTTCCGAGGAATAAGAAGGCCCACTCTGGGCATCAAATACTTTTACTTTTGTACTTTGCATGATAGGATGGAATTAGGCCTCGGCCCATCTAGTCCATCCCCCCACTCCATGTGGGGCAAGTTTCAATACCCCAGATAACGCTCAAGAGCTTTGTTGAATTTATTGAATTCTGTAATGGCAACAACATTTTGGGGAGTTTATTCCATACTGCCACAGATCTTTATTTATTTTATTTATTGAAATGTTTCACCAGGAAAGACACACTGAGCAACAAGATGCTCGTCTCATGGTGCGACCTGGGGGGAGGGTTACAGCGGGAGGACAAATATGGAATTCAAGCTTAACATTGTACCATCTTCAACACAACATATATGAGGACAGTTGGGTTACATAACATTTTTTATAGTAGTTCAGCATAAAATGGTTTAATTACAGTGGATGCACTATCATACTACTCAATTTGAGGCAGACATTTGGCAACGAGAACATAGACAATACATTGGCAAATTAAGTGCAGTAAGAGGCAGAAGTGCAGCTGCTGAAGATATACGCCAGCAAGTAAGGCCACTGGTCAGACCCTAGAGGGGTGAGGGGTAGGCGGGGGCTCGGAGGGGGACTGGGGATGAGTAGGGGAAGGGAAGGGAATTAGGGAGAGGAGGATTAGGGGGAAGTAGGGAGATGGTATCAGGTGCAGGTACAGTTTACCACGTAAAAGTTGGATAGGGCGGTGGATAGAGAATGCATATAGGAGGAATGCCGAATTTGGTGTGGGAGGTTGTTCCAGAGTTTAGGGAGGCGGTAGAAGAAAGCGTCTTGACCTGCTGAGGTCCGTCGGTGAGAGATTGACAGTAGCTGGGAGTCAGTTGATCTGAGGGCATGGGAGAGGATAGGTGGGGAAGACAGGAAGGGGGTAAGGTAGAGCGGGAATGTGCCGAGCCAGAATTTCAACATGAATTTAGCGCTATGGAGAAGACGTTGGTTACCAAGGGAGGGTAATGCCAGTGAGCGGTAGAGCTCACAGTGATGTTAGCGAGGGGGGCATCAAGAGCAAAGCGGCAGAAAGCATTAAAGAGAGGATCCAGCCTGGAAAAGGTAGACTTGGGAGTGGCACTATAGACTACATCACAGTAGCCAAAAGTAGGTAAGATCATCTTCTGCACAATTTCACATCTCGCAGGTAACAGGAGGCTACTGTGGTTCCTGTACAGGGCACCGAACTTAGTGCGCAGTTTTTTTAGGATAGCATCAATGTGTGCAGAGAATGAGAGGTGTTGATCAAGCCAAACCCCTAGGTACCTAAAGGTAGTAGTGTTCTCAAGGACCGTCCCGTTGAGGGTGTGGAAGTTTGGGAGTGCAGTCAGCCTGGACAGTCTCTGCCAGGTGCCAAAGGTCATGGAGACTGTCGTTTTGGCATTGAGAGAGAGTTGGTGAGAGCTAAACCAGAGCCGGACTTTATGAAAGTCGGCTTGAAGGCTGGTAGCCACCTTCTCAGTGGTGTGGCCGGTGGAGAATAGAACTGTGTCATCTGCATACATGTGTACTGTATGGAGGAAGATGAACAGATTAGTGGAAGGTCATTGAGAACGATAGAAAAAAGGATTTGGATGAGTACTGAACCCTGAGGAACACCGGTTTTGATAGAGAGAGAGGAGGGGAGGTGGAATCAGCAATTCTGACTGGGTTCAGCCTATCAGGTAGGTACTGAACCAATCTGTGGCAGATTCAGCTAGTCCAGCTGCAGAGAGGCAGATTAGCAGGAGGGGATGGGAGACAGTGTCGAAAGCTTTAGCTAAGTCGACAAAGATGGCTGAGGTGATTAGACCTTTGTCCATCCCAGATAGGATGGTGTCAGAGAGTCTTAGCAGGGATGTGGCAGTGGAGTGATTCTTTCTAAATCCAGACTGATAGGGCGTGAAGAAGTTGGAGTCAGAGAGGAAATTGGAGAGCTGGGAGAGCATGAGGTGTTCTTGGAGTTTTGCAAGGGCAGGGGGGAAAGAGATAGGGCAGTAGTTTGCAGGAGAGGAGGAGTTGCCTCCTTTGGGCAGGGGTAATACAATGGCATGTTTCCACTCCGTAGGAACAGCTGCAGTAGTGAAGGACAGGTTCAGGAGGTCAGCAAGTGGAGCAGAAATAGCAGGCGCTGAAAGGTAGAGAAGTTTGGTGTCCATCCTGTCAGGGGATTTGCCTTTAGATGGGTTGAGGGTAAGTAAGGCATTTAGAGCCTCTGTAGGATAGATGTTTGTAAATGAGAAGGAGTTAGGCCTGAGAGGTTTCTTAGCCCCTGCAATGGGGCAGAGAGGTGCAACCATGGGTAGAGAGGTAAGGAGAGTAGCAGCACATGAGGTGAAGTAGGTATTGAATTCGGTGGAGACTGCGAGAGGGTTGTGGTGGAGCGAGCCATTAGTCTCCAGTAAGGGGGTGGGGCTGGCAGTGGAGGGAGAGAAAAGGGAGTGAATAACTTTCCAGAATTTGGAAGTTCTATTCATGTTGGCCTGAAAGGTGGAGCTAAAGTAACTCTGATGCATCTCTGTGGGACATGCTTATCCCAGATATTAAGGAATGTGTTGTGAAAGTGCACAAGGGAGTCATCGATAGTAATATTTGTGGTGCTGGGTCCCCAGTTGGCTCAAGCTAGGTCATCCAGCGGGGGGTGAGGTTTAGTGATTTGTAGGAGCGTTGTAGCAGATACTTAGGGGGTGCTTTGGGGTGATGGATTTTGCGGACTAAGTAGGTAATGTGATGGTCACTTATGGAGCCAGGTAGTAGGCCAGCTTGGAAAATATGGTGGGGGTGTGAGGTGAGTACCCAGTCAATCAGGGAGTGATTGCCGGACTTGAGGTTTGTGCGGGCAGGCTCAGTGATGAGCTGGGAAAGATTTAAGGCAGTAATATCTTTCTGGGGTTTGTTAAGAGAGGGAGAAGGCCAGCTATGGTTAAAATCTCCCATGATATACAGTTCTCCAGAGGGGGTGAGAGAGACTAAATGGCTTATAAGGTTGGTGATGGTAGCGGAAGGGATACCAGGACAGCAGTAGACCCCTGCAATATAGATAGGGAGTGAGAAGGAGAGGGACAGCTGAAGCATTAGTAGGTCATAGGCTTGGGGCTCCACTTTAGCTAGGGTTACAGAGAAGTGTATGTCAGTGGTGACATAGATAGCAACTCCTCTGCCTCTAGTGGGGTGGTCAATCCGGGTGACAGAGAAACCTGGGATGGCAATGGATGGGTCCTTGTTGTTTGGTTTTAGACAGGTTTCAGTCAGGATGATGATGATGATGATGTCAGGGGCATATTGTATGGCTAACACCTGGAGCAGGTCGAGTTTGGGGGCTAGGCTTCTCATATTTAGGTGAAGTACTCATAGCCCATGAGGGAGGGAACTGCAATGAGTAGGGGTGGCTACATCTGAGGGTATGACCACAGAGCTAGTTGGGGAGGTGGCAAATGCAGGGCCTGGGTTTGGGGTATATATCACCTGTGGCAAGGAGCAGGAGTGTGAGAATTAGGTAGCATGTGAGCATTTGCTTACACCACATGGTGAAAGAGCACTGCCTAGGGGGCAGTTTGGTATGGGCAAGTGTAGGAGTGCGAAAGGTAAATAAGTGGAGAATAGACCAAAAGTGTGAATTGGAGAAAAAGGAGGTGCCAGGGCGGGAGGGGTAGTGGGACCAGGTTAAAGTTGATATGGCGAGGATTATTGTCGGGGGGGAGGGGGGTTGGATAGTTTAGGCTCATGGGAGGAAGGAGGCTCTGGGGTGAAAAGCGAATGGTAGGTTAGGGAGGGGAGGTAGAGAACAATGGTGAGAAGGCAGATTTTGGTATAAGACAGAGCCATTTCAGCCAGGCCACAAGGAGGGGTGATGAGGGCTAGCTTTTAGCACTGAGGAGTAGAGATGTAGCTGCAAGGAGCGACTGGGGAGTAATAATTAGGAACCCTTTGGCAGCAACTTATAGGCTGGGACTCAGGACAGCTATCCAATAGCAGTGGAACAGCGATGTCCAATAGCTGAGGGGAAGTGTGTTAGGGTGGGAAGTAGCGTATTTAAAAACGCGTGGGGGGCAGGCGAAAAACTGGGTTAGAGATGTTCCCAGTACAATTGTAGGGCAGTCAGTCTTTCAGCTAAAAGATTTGTCCAGGCGGCGAGGTGAAGGAACCTGTAGCGTCCAATTGGGGGCTGTGGTGTCGGCCAAAGGTCCAATCGGGGCTCAGAGCAGTAGCTTGGTGTAGGTTGGCTTCTCACCTGTGTTAGCAAGCTGGTGGTCCAGCTGGGCTTTGTTGTGGGAGCTGGTGTAGTGTCTGGGGCACGGAGGCCAGCAAGGGTGAGGGCGAGATATGCCCAGGGGGGGGGCTGCCTGGGGAAAGGAAGGAGGGCGAAAGGTTAAGTAAAGACCAACACAAAGGCTGAAGAAGTTGTCACATCATTTTGTATTTGTCATAGGGAGTTCAAATTTATTATTATGGGCTTTTAGGTTTTGGTCTCTGTTATTTGGTGTGATGCCACATGCATTCACTAGTGTTTTATCTTTTTGAATATTGTGAAAAAGGAGACAATCCCCTCTAAGTCTTCTGATTTCTAGAGGCATTAAATTGAGGCATTGCAGCCTAGTATGGTAGGATAAATTTGACAAACTGGGAATCAACTTGGTGGCCCGTCTCTGCACTCTCTCGATAAGGTCAGTTTCTTGTCTACAATCGGGAGACCAATAAGGGGAAGCATAATCAACATGGGGGGGGTACATAGTTTCGATAGAGATTAAGAATGCTGTGCTTGTCGCGGGATATAAATGATCTTTTTATATAATATTTATAATTTTATTTGCTTTTTGGACAATGGACCTAATATGTAATCTGTGTTTTAAAGTATTATCTATTATTATGCCTAGATTTTTTTCAGATTCCGCTATCCTTATAGACACATTGTCTATATAATATGAATGTAGTGGATTAGTTTTACCTAAATGCAAAACAGCACATTTGTCCATACTGTTTTCTTTACACCATTTAGAAATATTATCTAGATTATTCTGAAGGGATAGATGTTTAGATGTAAGGTCAACCTCATCAGCAAGTTTAGAGTCATCTGCAAATGTTATGATGTTTGATATTATACCATGATGTAGGTCAAAGATAAAGTAATTGAACAGGAAAGGGCCCAAAACTGAGCCCTGTGGAACACCACTCATGACTTTGACTGTAGGTAATACTTTGGCATAAAGTCTGACCTGCTGTGTTCCATCATTTAACCATGAGTTGACCCATGCTGCAAGATGGGGGCTATATGAGATGTTGGTTACTATATTTATAAGTAGTTTATGAGAAACGTTGTCAAAAGCTTTTTTGAAATCTAGCACTGTGATATCACATGGTTTGCCAGCATCCAACCTTTTGGTAACAGTTTCATAGAAAACTAAGAGATTTGTTAAACATGATCTCCCCTTTTTGAATCCATGCTGTGTATTATCAATAAGCCCCAATTTTACAGTTTCTTCCTTGAACCTATGTTTGATCAAAGTCTCTAAGACCTTACAGGGAACAGATGTTAGACTTACTGGAAGATAGTTTTCAGGCAGAGATTTAGTACCTTTTTTAAATTTTGAGTATACGATCGCTGTTTTCCATTCAGATGGGATTTCACTGTGCAATATCGATTTATTAAAAAGAATAGCTAATGGCGTACTAATACTGGATGCTAGGTTTTACAAGTATTTTGGCTTAATACCATCTATACCAGGTGAAGCATGTGGTTTAAGTTTGTTAATAACCTCTTGCATTTCATTGCTTGTAAAGGTTTTAATATCATTTTGGTTAATATTATTTTTGGTGTTTATAGTATTCTTACTATTGAATACTGTTGAAAAATAATTATTCAGAACCCTGGCCTTCCAATAGGGTCATTAATAACATTACCATTAACGGTTAAAAAGGAAATTTAGTTTTTGCCTTTACTTAAATAATTCACATATGTGAAGCAGGCTTTATTATTACACTTTCCCATGGCAATTCTGAACTCTAGATTCCGCTTTTCAGTCTTGATTAATTTTTGGGTGATTTTAACCTCTTTTTTGTAAAGTGAGTACCTTTACTGAGTCCTGTTCTTTTTGTATTTAATGAATGCTCTTTCTTTTTTGCTAATTTGTCTTTTATGTTTTTTAGTCATCCAGGGAGGGCTTTTACCCTTCTTAGAATTTAGTAACTTAGTGGGAACACACCAGTACTCAGTTTTAATGATACATTGCAGGTAACACAATACCCAGCTATACTTTTCATTTAAACCTGGACAGGGCTCCACAGTGAGGGTGCTTGAGAATTCTCTATTGGAGATCAGTGAATGGATGGCCAATAGTGGTCTGCAGCTTAATCCTGGAAAGACCAAGTTGTTACTGGTGGGACTAGATAATCTTTTTTTTTTTTTACAATTCTATTTATGCACCAGGCCCCATAGGACTCTTTCTGATAGGACCTAGGTACTCACCCTGTAACCCCTCACCAAGACCTCTGCACCTTGCCTCTGACCCAAGTGTTCCTCCTCTGCTTCTCCGACTCGCCATCCCCCTGGCTCTGAACCCCCCGAGGTGGGGCCACCACCACTTCACCGGCACTCTATCTATAATCTAGAGTGCGGTCAGAGGGCAGGAAGGAACCAGAGGCCAGCTTGGCAGATCTGGCATTGAGTGTGTTGGGGGGTTGTTCCTGTCGTCACCTTCCCGGGTACCTGGAGGATTTCCTGCTTTTGAGTTCCCCATAGAGGCGCAGACATGCAATGTCATCCAGCACGTGATGGGCATGCTCCCGCCTGCAGGACATCTGCCATCGCCTTGCTCCCCTCTTCTAGACACCCATGCGCTGCACCACCCCCAACTAATGCTAGAAGCTGCTAGTGCATCGGGAATCAAGCCCACCCTCCCTCAGGAGAGAAGAGCAGTCCTCCAGATGTTCAATCCTCTCCTGTCCCTGCCAACCCCTGGCAATCCGAGTCTGTTCCTGAACCTAGGTTGCCAGCGTGGTGCAAGGTGTGGTTTCCAGTGCCTCAACCCTCAGCACAACTGGGCCATCCAGGGACTAGATCATCTTAGGTCTTCTATTTTGGCAAATCTGGATCTCCCCAGGTTTGGAGATGACAGACTCCAGGCCAGGCAGGTAGTTCACAGTCTAGGGGTCACTCTTAACCAGGTGCTGACTGTTGTACCTCATGTTGGCAGTGGTCAGGAGTGGCTTTTATCATTTAAAGAATATAGCAGGATTGCATCCTTATCTTGCCTAAGATGATCTGTTAATACTAGTGCATGTTTTCATTGTTTCATAACTCGACTACTGCAATGCACTCTACCGGAGCCTTCCAGCAGGTCAGATCCACTGTCTCCAGCTATTGCAGAATGCAGCAGCGAGACTTGTTACATCTGTAAAGAGGAATGATCATATCACTCCAGCACTGTGCTCCCTGGACTGGCTTCCTGTGAGATGGCAGATCGACTTTAAAATTCTTTTACTCAGTTATATGGTCCTTAACGGACTTGGACCCCAGTACCTTAGTGAGCTTCTGGCAACCTGCCCTACTATCCAGGAGTTACATTCCACTGGTACTAGGCTGTTGGTGGTTCCAAAACCAAGGATAAAGTCAGCTAGCGATAGAACATTTTCTGTAGCGGCCATGTTACTATTTAACAGTTTACTCATGGATATTCATGCTGCCTCTACCCTTACCATTTTTAAAAGTAAACTTAAGACCTGGCTGTTGTCTCAAGCTTTTGCAGGAGACTAAAATAGTTACCTTTTACACATTGTTCTGTATTCATCTGTCTGTCTGTCCGCCTATCTATCTATCTATCTATCTAGCTAAGGATTGCCACCCCCATCATTTACCCCTGGGTAGTTCTGCACTACAGACCTCCTGATATCCAAACTTCCACAGCTTCCCATGTTCTGCTGAATCTAAATGGGTTTCTTGCAGGAATAACACCCCAGGCCGCACCTGCCTGATTCTAGAAAACACTTTCACCTGCTTCACTGGATTACTCATGCCATTCACATTCAAGGAATTCTACAGTACCTCCGTACCCATCCTCCATTATCCCATTAGCACCCCTATCATGCTACTGTCTCCTGGTTGAAATAAACATTGGACTTACATATATTCCAGTTCCAACAGAAATGCATTGTGGGGGAAGGGACCACAGAGTGAGCGCAACCATAGTAAAAACCCAACCAGGGTCACTTCTGATGCCAAACTGGTGGCCAGTACAACAGGGAATGCGGGAGAACCTTCAAACATAGGCTGGCATGCCAACTGGGCACACCACGTCAAACAATGACAAGTAAGGGCTTCCAAGGTAGAGGCTGACTATGAGCCCTATGCCAGCAAAGAAACTCCATGGCAGGGAGCTATCCCACCCGGGGAGCTCCTGATAGTTCAAAAAATATTTTGGTAGAAGGGGAGGTGGATACTGAAGTCATAAAGGTGGCAGCAAGATATCCATCCCTCCCACCAAGTCCCCAATTTTGAGAGTGTCCCTAGACAGACAAGGCAGTGAAAGTGGTAAGTTATAGAAACATTGCAATGCAGTATAGCTAGAGTCCGGTAAAAATGGCCAAACCATTACTCAGAGAGTTAGTAACCAATTGGGCCAAAAGGCCTACCACAAAGCAAGTATGTTATTATCTTCCCAGAGAGCTATAGCAAGGCTCACCGACAGTTTCTGTAAATGAAGTGGCCAGGCTTTACCATAAAGGTATTTAAAAGTAGCCTGAGAGGAGAATGTGTCCATAGCAGCTGATGCCAGGGAGACCTTCAGGCTGCCTGCAGCTCACAATAGTCCCATCTGCAGAAGCAAAGTACCAGAAAGGATGAAGGGGTCCCAGTCAGGCAGGCCACTCTCCATCGAGGGCCAGAAGAAATAATGTCTGCTCCTGGTGCCCCATGCTGTACAGTCCATATAATGGTTAGGCAAGCAAGTTAAGCAAAAGGGAATTCTTTGCCTGATCATGCTTGATGAACATTGTCTCAGTTAAGGAAGGCTATCTGCACCCCTATAGTCACTGGTGCTAATATAGCCTTCTCATTTGTGCAGCACACACGAGTCATGCCAGTGTAGCCCACCTTCACCCCTACACCACCGGTTCCCCCAATGCCACTCCACCAAAATCTCAGGCCCTGGAGCCCTCAAGCCACCCCACCCCCAGCAGCTGGGTATAGTGTCTGCCAGTTGTCAGTCACCCCTGTCATGTTCAGACTTGCTCTGAGTTAGCGTACTGTAGTGGGGCCAGGGCCTCACTTTCTGTCAATGTGCAAAAGAAAGGAGCTCTAGATACACACTCCAAAGGGGAGCAGCATCCAGTCCCAACCCCACTACTCTTGGAAGGTAGGGGTGGGGGCTTCCCCCAAGGGTTCTCACTGGTATGCTGAAACATAGGAGGGTCCCCCCCACAGTGGCCCACAGACTGCCAAGCTCAAGGCCCTGGTTCCGTGGTGTGGCCAGGAAAAATAAAATATAGAAGGGGGAGGAGTAGGACCCATCTCTCAATCCAGAGACTCTGCTGTGGCCGAGGGGCCCAGCATCATGTCAGGGGTGACAGCAAATGGCAGCTATAGGACTCCCCTTGGAGGGTGTTTTGCATTTAACTGTGCTACTGGCTATGACAGAGGCCCAGAAGAGTACCCAAGAAGCAGGACTGTGGAGTGAATGGACACCAGGGAGAACAGACTGGTGGAGGGAGAAAGGAAAGTGGTCTCACCTGACTTCACCATCACATAGGGCCTGTATCCAAGTAAGGGTATCAGCTTTTGGCTTCCGAGGGACCCTGTGCTGCTTTGTCACCCTTGAGGCACTGGATTATATCCAGCACTGTGGCAGCAGATTGGTGGGAGATCCACTTTCTTCCAAGCCTGCTGAGCGATTCTGTGTGCAAGGGTCTGTGGTGTAGAAGGGTTGGGAGGAGCCATCACAGAAATCCCTTGGGTCAGAAAGTCCTCGGCTGCCTGTACCACCAAAGTATATGTCACCTGCTCCTCTTAAAAATGAGATATCAGTTTGGCAGGGTAAGAGGTGAATAACTTTGCACTGGCCATCTTGTGGGCTCGCTTGCATGTAAGGAAGGTATGCTTTACATTTGGCTTAGAGGGAGGTCAGGTAGTCATTGTCCATGTAGATATGGACATCTTGATAATGAATCTCCTTTGCCTGCCAGGCTCTTGGAAGGATGTCCTGTTTCTCGTTCCACCTCAGGATTTTAGCTATAAATTGAGCTGGGCCATGCCTCTGGTGCTGTGAGTTTAGGCCACAGCACCCTGTGGACTTGGAGGGAGCTGGAAGGCCATCCACATAAATGTCTGTAAAAGTCTTATTAAGTTCTGACCCTCCGTGTCCACTGGAAAGCCATGGAATCTCAAATTATTCCATTTGCTGCAGCTCTTGGTGTCTTCAAGCTTGCCCTCCAGAGTGGTAACTGCTGAGTGGCGCTGTAGAATTGCCTCCTCTGCTTGATCCATATGCTGGTTTGTACTGGCAAGCTGAGTCTCATGGTCTTCTGCTTGCTTTTCGAGCTTTGTGATATCCTAGTGCTGAGTTTTGAATGTCCTTTCAAATTTCCCACATTTCATCTAGCATTGGATCCATCTTCCTGTGTAGCTGCTCTGTTGGTGGGAGTCAGTTTTATTTTAGTTTTTTTCTGGTTTCCTTTTTTTTGGCCTGAGCAGGAGGAGGCTACCGAGCCGCAGAGTATTCAATGTCAGAGCCACCTACTCTGAATTCTGCACCATCCTCCTGCTCTGAGCCTGAATTCCCAATTTGGTAACCATCCATCTGGTGTTCTAAATGTCCCCAGCGGTCTGCACCCTAAGTTGCCTTTTGCTTCTAGCTGATTTTCAGAGACTTGGTGAGGTTGAGATTGCTGCTTCAGGCTGGCTCGCTGGCGCAGTGGTAGTGTAACCACCTGCGGGACCGATGACCGGGGTTTGGGAGTGGACCTTGGATGTCGGAGGGTCGACCGGGGGGGGAGAGGTAGAGCATCCAGGGGACTGCTCACCTTCTCCGGGAAGGGAGGGAAGGAACTTGGTACTCAGTGCATACCGACCCCTAGCGTTGGTTGGGGGGGCATGGCAGTCTGGGACCATGCTGCTTGGCCTTGTCGGACGGAGCCAGCGGACCTCTGCACGTTGAGGGGGAGAACATACCCAACTGTGCACTGAGGTCATTGCACGGCCAACTCTGTTTTGGCAGGTCATGGGGGACACATATCCGAAAAACACCTCGGCGTGAGCCCCATGATGCCTGGATCCCAACAAGTACCGGAATCGAGCCGATACGAGGAAGGTTCCCCTTGGCAGTCAACCAAGGACATAAAAAGAAGCATAAGAAAGAAAGAAAAAAAACAGATTGCTGCCTCAGTCCTCAAGCTGCCATCTTGAGGATGACATCACCATAAGTCCAGTTAATGGCTTCTTAACATGTTTTGATCTTTTACTCATAACTTTGTCATTTTTTAACATTTTTGCCTCAGATGTTCAACATAGCCTTTTCTGTACCCAACCTCATGAATAAAGCTGGAGTGAGTTTTCAGATGCCCCTCTGAAACATGTTTTGCAGTTGCTCTGTGAAATCACATTTCAAACAGGATTTAAAAAATGCCACCTAGCTTGATCATGTGGTGGGGACATAAAATGATAATGTTGAAAATCTGGGGTCAAAATCTCAAAAAGCGACAAAGTTATGAAGAAATGTTGAAACTTTTCAACATTTATTCATAACTGCTATATTTTTATTTATTTATTTATTAGGTTTTTTTCACCGGGTAGGCACACTAGGCAAGGAAATGCCTATTTTCAGGTGTGACCCGGGACATTACAAAGATAAAACAGTACAACAGCAAAATATTACAATGATGGGATATACAGGCAGTACATATTGAGGGACAAAGTAACAAGTAAGCAGTAAGGCGGTATTACAAGGAAATGCTAAAAACAGTCAGTGAACAATTAGAACAAATAACATGTGCATAGTGAGCAGATAAGCATAAGCAAAAGGCAAGGACAATTGTACAGTAGTGAATAAAATATACAGCTCAGAGAGAGTGCATGAGCATTTAGGCAGGGCGTGTTAAGAAACAGCAAGTGCAAGGGTAAAAGTAGGGGTCTATCATAGGGCAGAAAGTGGGGACCTAAGCAATGAGTGGCACGCAGCAGGTCAGCTAGTAGATACTAGACGGCCTAGGGACAGGTACAGGCTGAGGCAGTCTTCAGGTAAGACCGAAGAGAGGACTTAAACAAGGAATGGCTAGGAGTACTCATAATGAGTGCAGGTAAGGTATTCCAAAATTTAGGGGGACAGACTGCAAAGGCACGATCACCTAACAAGGTACGAGTCATAGGGATGAGGAGGAAATGTGAGTCAGCTGATCTGAGCTGATATAATGGCAGCGTTGGCTGAAGGAGCTTCGACAGGGCAGGAGGAGAGGCATTACAGACAATCTTGTCTGTAAAGCAGCCCAGGACAAATGAGCGATAGTTACTCGAAGACAACCAATGTAGTTTTTCATATAGGTCACAGTGATGGGCAAGCTGAGGGATGGCGAGAGCAAAGTGGCAGATATTACTATAGGCCACATCCCATTTTGCAAGGCACATTTTTGTGGCAAGGGTGAAGGTTGTCAGCTGATAGCCGAGGGAGGGGAGAAATATTCCTTTGGCAAGGGCAAGTCGTGCAGCCACTGTAAGGGATCCATGAGCCCTGTATGCAAGTCTGAGCTTGACGTTTGTTGTCCTACACACATTTTGGATGTGTAGGATTAGGTCTAATTGGGGGTCGAGTGAGACTCTCAGAAATCTGAAGGAGCGTATAGTGCCAACTGGGACACCAGCAAGGCTCAAGACATTTAATGGAACAGGGCACTGCTTGAGCTTGGTCGAGGAGCCGAAGAGGATGAGTTGAGATTTCTTCATGTTCAGCATCAGCTTGTTTAGCAGGAGCCAGTTTTGCAGCTTATTGAAGTCCGCTTGTAGATTGCGATTTATGGCATCGACATCATTCGAGCTAGATAGGAGAATCATATCGTCAGCATATAAGGTTGTGGTGCTATGTGTAGGAACCATGTGGAAGTCAGTAAATAAGAGAGAAAATAGGATTCTGACCCCAAATTTTAACCTAGCCCCCGTGAGACGTAACAGGTGTAATTTTTTCAAATCCTGGCCAAGACGTCCTTTCACGCTTGTACTGCAAAATTATGTTTTGGCCAGTATTTCATAAATGACACCTGTCATGTTCATAAGGTAGGGTCATAAAAGACTATGTTGAAAATTTGGGGTCAATATCTCAAAAAACAATGTTATGAACAAATGCTGACATTTTTCAACATTTACTCATTATGTAATTTCTTTACATTTTGAACCCACATTTTCAACATAGTCTTTTTTCACATCATCTCATTAACATGGCAGGTGTCATTTTCAGATCCACCTCCCAAACCTGCTTTTCTGGTCATTCCGTAAAATCGCATTTTAGGTGGCATTACATAAATAACACCTCTCATGTTTATTTGCTGAAGGTGGTAAACATAGAAACAGAATTTGTCAGCAGAAAAGGACTGCTTGGCCCACCTAGTCTTCCCAGTTTGGTCCCTGCATTGTCTGTCTCCACAGATTCCAGCTGTTCTGTGGTGACACTCCCTCCTTCCTGCCCAATTACTAAATTTCACATATGTCTATCCCATGCATACTTGAAGCTCCCTACTGTTTTTACCTCCACCACTTCGGCTGGTAATCTGTTCCAGGTGTCCATCACCCTTTCAGTGAAGTAGTACTTCCTCACATCCCTCTTAACCCCCCCCCAGCTTCATTGCATTCCCTCTGGTCCTGGTGCTCTTTCTCATTTGAAAGAGACTACCCACCTACACACTGTTCACCCCAATGAGTTACTTGTAGGTCCATATCATGTTCCCTCTTGCTCTCCTTGGTATCCTGTGATGTGGGCTAGCCGAAAGTGAGCGCCTACCAAAACGGCGACCCACTTGAGGCACGGGAAGGACAGGGTGAGGGTGTGAGGAAGGTGACAGGATGGGGGAGGCTTGCGCAAATAGTGACAGGACGCTGCTATATGTATATGCGCGGGGGTGGGGAGCAAGCATGACGGAAGAGATGGAGGGTTGACCTGGCATGGTTGGCATGGGGCTGTCGTGCTTGCCCCGTAGCATGGTGAGTGGGTGGCAGCCTAAAGCTGTGAGGGTTCTGGGTTCAGGTCTGGGTGTGACAACATTTTTGTGCGCCTGGCCCGAAATTTCCCAAGAATTTTTACCCCCCTGACGTGTACCCCTGGAGTTAAGAATCCTTTAGTAGGGGGCTATGGGGGGGTGCAGTCCCCGCATTAACATTGAAATTTTAAGTCCCAGGTGCTGTTTTCCTGTGCGCTGGGGATGTACAGTACCAAAATTGATTTTCGGCAATGTACACTCGCCATAATGACAGTCGCCTTTCGGCAATCGCCATTATGACATAGAACCCTCTCCTCTCTTCCAGGGTGTACATGAAAAATACTATCTTGAAAATTCAGGGCCACAATCTAAGAAAATAACAACATTATGTGTGAACCCCATCCTTTCCCAATCTTGACAGTTTCACTATTATAACTTGTGTTATTAATTTGTTAATTTTAACTACTACGCTGTCTATGCCCAACAACTACACAGCAAATACAGCAAGTGAACATGGTTGGTGCTGGCGAATGCTTGTTTTTGTTGTTACTGGATGAAACAACTGCCTACATTAATGTGTGTAGATCAGTAGGATCAAGAAAGAGTCACAGTCTAGCTATGATTTTTATTTTTTTAAAACTTAAATTTTTATTAGTCAATAGTCTTACTGGAAGCAACAAACCAATGCATCAGATTGGTATCCAAAGGGGAGAGAGAAGGAGAAAGCCACTATGGTTCTCAAGAGAGTTGGC
Organism: Neoceratodus forsteri; assembly: GCA_016271365.2. NCBI lineage: Eukaryota > Metazoa > Chordata > Ceratodontiformes > Ceratodontidae > Neoceratodus > Neoceratodus forsteri. The sequence goes on from JADMNL010000022.1 coordinate 55,701,729, forward strand.
GGAAAAGGTAAGGGCAAAAAGGAAAGGGTTCAGGAAATATAAGGAGACTCAAAGGGAGGAGGACAGGGAGGAGTACCCAGAGTGTCTAAGGGAAGCGGGAAAGGCAGTAAGGAGAGCAAAGGCATGGACTGAGGAAGGTTTAGCACAGTCAGTTAAGAAAGGGGACAAAACATTCTTCAGGTACATCAGCAAAAGCTGCAAAAACAAGGGGGGCAAGATTGCTAGGCTTAAGGGAGAAGGAGGGGAATGCAAGGAGGGTGACATGGAAAAGGCAGAAATACTGAATAAATATTTCTGTTCAGTATTCACAGAAGAGGGGGAGGGACAGGGGCCACAGCAGTATAGCAGTTGCCAAGGGGGTGAAGAGGTAGACCAAATAGAATAGTCCATTCACAGGGGAAAGAGTCCTGCAGGAGCTCACTAAATTGAAGGTGGACAAAGCAGTGGGACCAGATGACATACACCCAAGGATATTAAGAGAACTGCGAAGGAAGATAGCAGAACCTCTGGCAGCCATAGTTCACCGAGTCATTCGACACAGGGGTGGTACCAGAGGATTGAGGGAGGGCACATGTAGTACCTCTACACAAATCTGGCAGCAGGGAGGAGGCGGGGAACTATAGGCCGGTCAGCCTCACCTTACTAGTGGGGAAGATCATGGAGACATTGCTTAAAGAAAGGATCATGGGGCATCTAGAAGCCATCAGAGCCCAGAACCATAGGCAACATGGATTCACAGCAGGGAGGCCATGTTAGACAAATCTGGTTGGTTTCTTCGACTGAGTGACAAAGGAAGTAAATCAGGGTGGGGCAGTGGACATTGCCTACCTTGATTTCAGCAAAGCCTTTGACACCGTCCCACATAGGAGGCTGATAAACAAGCTGGGTAGGCTGGGCATGGGGGACAGGGTGGTAAACTGGGTTAGAATCTGACTAACAGACAAGAGGCAGAGGGTGGTGATAAATGGGGTGTAGTCTGGGGAGAGGGGGGGTGACCAGTACAGTGCCTCAGGGATCAGACCTGAGGCCAGTCCTGTTCAATGTCTTCATTAGTGACATTGCAGAGGGTCTGGAGGGAAAGGCCTGCTTGTTTGCAGATGACACCAAGATCTGTAACAAAGTGGATAGCCCAGAGGGGGTGGAGAAAATGAGGAGGGACCTGGGAAAGCTTGAAAAATGGTCTGAGGACTGGTAACTGAAGTTTAATTCAAAGAAGTGCAAAATTATGCACCTGGGACACAGAAACCCTGGGGAAAGCTACAGGATGGGGGGGGGGACTTGCTAACAGTCACAAAGGAGGAAAGGGACCTGGGGGTTATTATTTCAGATGACCTAAAATTGTCAAAGCAGAGTACTAAAGCAGCTGGGAGGGCTAGTGACATGCTGGGGTGCATAGGCAGGAGTATCACCAGCAGAAGGAGGGAGGGAGGTAGTGATGTCATTATATAAAACCATGGTCAGGCCTCACATGCAGTACTGTGTGCAGTTCTGGAGGCCGCACCTTCGTAAAAACATTAACAGGCTGGAGACGGTCCAAAGAAGGGCGATGAAGATGGTACAGGACTTGCAACACAAGACTTATGAGGAGAGATTAAGGAACCTCAATATGTACTCACTGGAAGAGAGGAGGGAAAGAGGGGACAAGACAGAAACATTCAAGTACCTAAAGGGTATAAACAAGGTGCAGGGGGAGACATTTTCCATTACAGAAGGAGCACAGGAACGAGGGGGTATGACATGAAATTGGAAGGTGGGAGGTTAAGAGGGAATGTGAGGAAGTTCTTCACAGAAAGGGTGGTGGACACATGGAATGGTCTTCCTCAGGAGGTGGTGGGAGCGAGCACTGAGGATGGATTCAAGCATGCTTGGGACAATCATAGGGGAACCATACAGGTACAGCACCGGGTGGGTCAGAAGGAGTAATCCAGTACAAGGGCTTACAGGCAGACTAGATGGGCCAGGCGGTTCTTATCTGCCAACAATTTCTGTTTCTATGTTTCTATGTAGTCTAACTGACATTACAATGACAAAACTGTTCAAGATAGTTTCAAAATATACAGACACAATGCTTACAATAGTTATTAACACCAAGCATACTGGAATTGATTAGTAAGGTATAGAGTTTGTAGCAGGCATATTTTTCCAGCCTATCTATGCAGTGAAGTATCTATACAAGTAAAATATTTGTGTTGCCATTGGGTTGTGCATTTGAGAAAGAGTAATGTGCTCGGGGACAGCCCAGGTTCCAGTTGTCTCAGTGGCACAGCTGGTTAGCACAATCCAAACGGTATTCTGGGTGGCCTGGGTTCAAGTCCCAGCTGAGGCACTTTCTTCTTTTTCACCTCTGTTTGTACAGTGAAGTACCCATCTACTCCTAACCTTTTTTTTTTTTGACGAAATATCAACTCTCGTACCTTCCTGTTCTTCTCCAGGTGCCATCTGTCTGTGTACAGCCAAGCAGTATTTGTTCTCAGAGACACAGATTGTTCAATCCTCTGAGTGATAGAAGAGCATATTTGATGGAATAAACCTTATTCATTATGTATAACACCCAACTGCTCCACCTACTATTAAAGAAGTCTAGTTGATCACGTATCTCATGAGTAATTTTCTCCATGTTATATTCCGTTATCATTCAGTCCCTCGATTGCTCTATATCAGGGGGTTGTGGTAATAACCACTTTTTCGAGACTGCCTTTTTGGCAGTTGTAAAGCCTATGTTAAGCAGGTATTTCTGATGCCTGTTAAAAAGGTTTGCTGGGTAGTCCAAGAATAAAACCAATCTAGGCATCAGGCTTGGGAGGGTCAGACAGATCCTCTTGATTTTATTCGCCTTTCTCTCCTACCCCCCTATCTCGCCCAATCCTCCCATAAATCAACTTACCACCCTCCACCACCACCTTACCCCTCCTCATTTCCCCCTACCCACACCGCCCCAATTTTGACACCACCACTCTGGTTGCTTACCCCCCTTCCCTATCATCCCCCTGCCATAACATTGCCATATTGCTGACATGGTATTTCCTACATGGCTAGCCCTACCCTGCAACAAATGATGTAATGCACTTTATCTATAGTTAAGTTGTACCTGAAATTAACAAGTCTTGAACCTCATGTGACACTGTATTGATTTCATGATGCCTACCCTGGGATCTCTGCTATCTGTATTGTATTGTATTGTATAGTATTGTATTGCTCTGTTTTGTCCCTGACTTGGAACCTTTGAAAATGAGTCTCTGACTCAAAGGTATTAATCGCAATCGAAATAAATAAATAAATAAATAAAGACAGAGCTCTCAAAGGTCGGTGCGTAGGTGTAACAAAAATTGTTGGAGATGGGGGCAGAGCCAGAATAAAGCTATGATTTTTAAATGATGACAGTCAGCACCTGAGATTCATGAGTCATGCATTCATCAAGGACAACGCTCAGACTTCTAATAGCCCTCACCTCCTTATGATGCACTACATCAATAATCGGGAGCTTGGCCCCACACTTTAGTGTAGATACCTGCTGATCAGAGCCTACCAGTGGCACTTCTGTCTTCTCTGGCCTCAGTTCCACTTCCAACCAGTTTGAAGATATGCAGATTCTGGTGTCAAACATGGGCATTGTTCTAACTGTGCCATGGACAAACTCCTGTCTGTAGCAAAAGATGGATATAGCTGGGTACCAGCTGCATAGCAGTGGAAATGCACATTGTATTGCTTAATGATCTCCCCTAGTGGACAGTGGTATCTCTGAATGCATGTAGTGTAGGGAACAAGATGGCGGACTTGCACGCCCTCTTAACTGAAGGTGAAGTAGACATAGCGGCAATTACCGAAACCTGGGCCACAGCCCATCACGATTGGGACCTCACGATCCCAGGGTATAGGTTTCACAGACAAGATAGGGGGACAGGAAAGGGGGGGTTGCAGCACACATCGGGGGGGGGGAATAGTGTGTGCAAGGGAGGAGGAGGAGATGGAACTAAGGAACAGTGAAGCATTGTGGCTACAGCTCCAGAACAACAGGGGTAGGAGAACCCCTTGTTAAATGAAATTCCATAATTTTATCTTCATTAATATATGTAGTTGGTAGTCACCCTTTTCCAAAATCCTGCTACTTCTAGGCTGCATATGAATTTGATCTGAATTCATTTGAAACATTTTTATGTTTACTTGCGTGCATGCCCAAGAAACATGTTGCGGCAGCTTGTTGCAGAAGCAGGTTGTGGAGGTGTGGCAGTGTGGCGGCCAATGCTACCACTGTATTTGCGGGCTTCGACCTGTTTATCCAATGCAGTGGCATGCTGCTGCTGACACTAGTTCAGCAAGCGTGCCACCAACTTGATAGAAATTGGCTGCTGCAATGAGGGAGTGCCCCGTCATTGCAGGGCATGCCTGAACGACACTGGCTGCTGCAATGAGGGAGCGCCTCATCATTGCAGGGCTTGCCTGAAAGACACTGGCGCTGCAATGAGGGAGCATCTCATCATTGCAGGGCTTGCCTTGCCTGCTGAGACATTTCTGTTCACCCCACTCCCTCTGTTGTCCATTACAGGAGCAGGAGTGCAAGTAAACCCTCCTGCTTCCTCCCACTGAGTGCTGTCCACCCTGCTCCCTCTGTTCCCCATCCAGGCACCCATCCCACACTGTAAGTAAACCCTCCCGCTCCCTCTGACTACGTGCTGTCCGCCCAGCTCCCTCTGTTTCCCGTCCTGCCACCAGGAGTGCACGTAAACCCTCCCACTCCCTCCCACTGCATACTATCTGCCCTGCTCGCTCTTCTTCCCCTCCTGGCAACTGAGAGCTAGTAAACCCTCCCGCTGTCTCCCACTGCATGCTGTCCACCCCGCTCCCTCCATTCCCCATCCTGTCAACCGTAGTGCATGTGAACCCTCCTGCTCCCTCCCACTGCATCCTGTCCACCCTGCTCCCTCTGTTCCCAGTCGCAGCATGTAGGTAAACTCTCCCACTCCCTCCCACTGCGTGCTGTCCGTCCCACTCCCTCCATTCCCCATCCCGGCAACCGAGAGCAAGTAAATCCTCCCGCTCCCTCCCACTGCATCCTACCCACCCCACTCCCTCCATTCCAGTCCCGGCACGTAGGTAAACCCTCCCTCTCCCTCCCACTGCGTGCTGTCCGCCCCACTCCATTCGTTCTCGGTCCCGGCATGTAATTAGACCCTTCCGGTGGCGAGTCAGCGTGCATTCGTTGTATGCAAGGCATGCATTGCATGCCTGTTATTCTACTTTTTAATTCTTTCTCTCGGTGTCACTTAGTTTTTATTTGTAAAAGTTTTGATCCGGTGCAGTAGCAGTGGTGGTTGGCAGCAGTGACGGTCTGTCGGCCCCAGAGAGAATCAGTCTCCGAATGTGAGAGGTAGCATGTTTAAACAACTGCTGAAAGGTAAGCAGTACTACTAGTTTTACCCTGACTATGGCCCTTTTCTCTAAAAGTAAGAGGATTTTCTGAAATCGGAAGCAATGGTGGCCAGAAATGTGGTGGGACAGGACAGGAGCGGGTAGCCTATATAAAGAAAATTACTTTTGTTCTGCCCAGAAGCTGCTATAAAACAAACAGAATCTGTTTTATAGCAGCTTGTGGGTGGGACAAAAGTAGCATTCTTTACATAGGCTCAGCATTCCAGTCCCACAGGTCAGACGTAAAGATTTGAAAGATATGGTGACTATGCAAAATGTTTTATATTTCTTTTATTTTCTACCCCCATTGTTACAAGTGCTCCGGTAACGCTTGCCCGCAGTGCACTAAATAAAATTAATTCTGGCGGTATATATAATACAAGTATGATTCCAGCAAGCTGTCTTTCATTTGTTCCTGTTTTTCTAAATGATATTCATTCCCTAGTGGAGGATGTCAAACACAGAGGGAGCATCTGTCACTTTTCCAACTGCTGGTTGTTGCTCCATTCTGCTCTGTCCCCAATACTATTGTGTGGACACCTTAATATTAAAAAAAATATATATTTTTTTTTCTCATCCCTTGTTTTCTCTACAGCTCCCATAATAATGCTCCAAATCTGAGCAACAAATTTGAGTTGCTGCATGACCTTGAGCAAGTCATTTGACCTCCATGTACTTCAGTCCAACCAGCTTTAAAGTAGAGGCATGAATCCCATAGAAAATGAGATGCTGTATTTCAGTTGGGTTACTGTGGGCACATTTTATAGCCTGGAGGTTAGAGCAATTAGCTGTGAATAAGCTTGGTACATTCAGTAGACCCTTTTTCATTCTCACAACCTCCACTTACATGTTTTGTTGCACTGAACAAGTTACTTAACCTCCCAGTGTTCCCCTGCTACCCCTGTACCCTTGTAACTGGTCAGCTTTACCTGGTTACCAAAGAAAAAAAAACATTTACCTAATTATTTAGTTACTAATTATTTAGTGACAAATGATTAATAAATATGGAAAACATTAAAAAAAGCACCTAACAGTGCAGTTGTAGATGACTCTAGCACCGCTGCTCACTGAAGAATATTTATTTATTGATTTAGTTTTTGTTGAACGGGTAAGTGCACTAGACAAATTCTGCCTGTTTTCAGGCATGACCCAGGGGGATGGGATACAGATGAATGCCAACTGACTTTGAACCAGGTTAAGCAGCTGGTGGTATTTTTAGTGCATGGGGGGAAATTTGGCCAAGGCACCGAGGAAATTCCCCTACTCTTTGGGTAGGGGCGCTGTCCTGTAGGTGTGTGGTACTCACTCATTCTGGAGCAGGATGTTGTGGGATGCAGATTGGTCAGTGATTCTCCAGTGGGCGCAGTTGGCGCTGATAGCGGAGACCATTGGCGGTGGAGTATATCTATCACTGGACCAGAGGGGTCGGCTGCTGTAGTGGGGGATGTAGAACTGTAGACGTCTCTGCAAAAATCGATTACTGAAGTTACGGATACCTTTTCGACAGACTCCCATAGTTTACATGACGAAAAAAAACAAAAGAGGATGGCTGGTGTTTCCCCTTCACGGAACGACTCCTCCTCGAAGGTTTTCTGGGTTCTCAGGTGAGTGTGCCATCTGGCTAGCTGCCGCTTGCTCCCGGCGATAGTGTGGAGTCTCCGGTTGAGCTATCATTGCCAGGGGATGTGGGCTGGTTGGCGGAGTCTGCTTTGAAAAATTCTGGTTGGGTTCAGAAGACGGATGGAACGTGGGTTGTAGACCCGAAGTTTGAGGTGGGTCCCGGGCAGGTAGGCTTGGCGTCTGCCTCGGGAGTGATTTCTCAAAGTTCGACTTTACCTACCCATGACGGTTTGAGACCTTCCTTGCCTGTCTCTTCTCCCTCATTTTCTCCTTTGGCAGTGCCTTCTGATGTGGGGACTACTGATGTTTTGACTCCTAAAGTTTCTTTGGAGCCTCCGGGGATGGAATCCCTTCCTGATACTGCCCAGCATGCTGCTGTGTATCAGAAAACAGTGACAGTACAAGATTCTGCACTACTGTCGGATGCTGATCCCCAGAAGCCTTGTTACGTGGGCCTGTTTCACAAGCCTGTGGAGTTGGCAAAAAGGAGAAATGCTATTCGGATTCGGTATATGGGAGGTATGGCTGAATTACCTGACAGATATTTTGTGGGTAAGATTCTACTTAAACAGTCTTTAGGTTTCTCACCTAATGAAGTTTATGCTCTTATTCATGCGCCTGGGGAACATACTTTTGATGTGAGTTTTCAGACTTTGGAAGTTTTGGAATGTTTTTGGACGAAATATTCGCTCATTAAAACTAACCCTCTTTGGATACCATTTCAGGTCATTCCTTTGACTAAACAATCTTTTCATATTATAACTGTTTTGTTTCGTAATAAAGGGGTTAACATTTCAGATATTTTATTTTGGTTGGTCAAAAGGTGTGATGTTCAAGGCACCATTGAGCCTATTATTGATGCCGAGGGTTTTTGGAATGGGGGGTGGCGTAGTAAGGTCAAATTGTTTACTGTAGATAATGACTTTCAGCATCTACAAAACTGTTTTTTCATCAGCCGAGACAAGGGATTTCTTTTTTATCCTGGTCAGCCCCGTAAGTGCCACAAATGTGGTTCAGTGCGCCATATTAGCACGTCATGTGATAAAATTTGTTGTTTTCGTTGTGGTGATATGGGGCATGCTAGTACAGAATGTGATAACTCTCCTACATGTAATTTTTGTGAAAAAACTTGGACATACCTTCACCGAGTGCCCACTTGCTGCTCATAATACTTCAGAGGCGGATTTTACAGTTCAAGATTATTATATTAATATGGCCAGGGCGGGTCGGGTGCCTCCGGACCCTAGGCACCCTAGACCTTCTCGGAGTTCGGCCGCACAGATTCCTCCTGAGTGCTCTATGACTAGAGACACCGGTAAGGTACCTGGTGTGACTTCTGGTGTTCCCAAGGTGCTTCACCCTCAGTTGAGGGATGTCCCTGCCTGTCCTTCACCTTTGGAAACAGGTAACATGGTGCCTCCACCACCTCCTGTATGTTTCTCGAAGATGGCCCCACCTACTGGGTTGGACCTTCCTCAGACCATAGGTGTTGCTACTGATATCCCCTTGTCTAATTCGTATGAGGTTCTGGCTGCAGAAGGTGATTCCATTTATTTAGATTCTGATGCTGCCTCTAAATCTTCCTAGCAATGTGACCCTGTGTCTGATATGGATATGTGCCATTTTGAGGGGACGAAGAAACAGAGGAAGAGGGGTGGGCTTCGTATAGGATTACATAAAAGTGCTTGGAAGAAACAATTGCCTACTTAACCTTTTTCAATGTTGTATGATCTGACTGTAGCATCTTTGAATGTGAATAGCATTCGTACTCAGTATAAACGCTTGGCAACTTATGAATTTTTTTCCCATTTTAAGGGCGACATTGTCTTTTTTTCAGGACACTAGATTATATATGTCTGCTGACTTTGAACTGGCCATGGGGTCCTTGTTATTGGTTGGGTGGTGGTTTGGATCTTTGTTCTGGGGTTGGGATTTGTTTTTTGACCTCTGACATTTTTGTCACTGATCTTGTAGAGACTGAAGTAGGCAGATGTCTTTTGCTTGATGTCACAGTGCAAAATTCAGATTTTAGGCTTATCAATATATATGCAGCCCAAGTTAAATCTGACCACATTGCTTTATTGGAGAAAGTTAGACCATACTTATTGACTAGACGTAATGTTCTTTTTGGGGGAGATTTTAATATTAATAGGGCGGTATGGGACAGGGGGGCCAAATCACCCAAATTGTACAGTGATTCTAATTTTTCGAATAATCTTTTAAATCTTACTGGGTTGATTGATGTTTTTCAGTCTAATTCCCAAGAGGTAGTGTATACGTATTTTTCAGGATCTAGGAAATCCCGTATCGACTAGTGGATTGTTTCTCCAAATTTGCAATTTGGCTCACAGGCTGCTATTCCTGTGGCAACCTTGATCATGTTCTTTTACAAGTTACTTTTTCAGACTTTCCCAATATTTCTAAAGGTCCTGGTTATTGGAAAATGAATTTATCTCTGTTGGAGTTTCTAGAGGTTAAGGAAGGTTTTATTTCTTTATTACTGGCAAGGAAATCTGTGTATTTTTTGTATGATAGAGTGCAGGATTGGTGGGAGGATACTAAATCTGATATTCGAGATTATTTTAAAATGATTGGGAGACTGTTGGGTAAGGCAAAGGATGATTCCTATAAGGTGGTAAAAGGTAAATTGGAGAAAGCGTATTGTGATTTATAGCATGGTTTACCAGTAGATTTCTCGGAGATTCAGTCTCTAAAGCAGGAACTGGTTAAATTGCAATATGGCAAATGAATGGTGTTGGAGACTGCCCAAAAAATGTGGGTCTCCGGTGCTCAGGGTGAAGTAAATGCTTTTGAACAATGTGAACGCCATAGGAAAAATAAAGAAATGAAACAAATATTGACATCCGGCATTTGGTATCTTCTTATGAGGGCATTTTGGCTGCATTGGATGATTATTTATTGACCGCATTTCAAGTGGATGCTTCTGTAACTCCTGAGAAAATTGCTACTTAGTTGTCTGGTGGTAAGCGTGTGTTGGTTCCTGAAGATTTGTTGCCAGTTTTATTACAGCCTCTCTCGCAATCTGAATTAGAGACTGTGGTTAAGTCTTTACCTACAGGGAAATCCCCTGGTGGAGATGGTTTGGTAAATGAACTTTACCCTTTGATTTTTTCTCTCCTGGGGTCAGAACTTGTAAATTTCTTTCAGGTTTGTTTGGATACTGGGTTTTATCCTTCGTCATTTAATCAGGGTCTGGTGATTTTTTTTGTACAAATCTGGTGCTAGGGAGAATTTGGGTAATTGGAGGCCAATAACACTTCTTAATCCCATTTGTAAGATCCTGACTAAATTGTTGAGTAACAGAGTAGTATTGGTTTTGCCCCATATTATTCATTCTTCACAAATGTTGTTCTGTTATGGGTCGTTCTATTTCTGATGCTTTGATTCTGCTGCGTAGGGTGTTTAATAGAAGTGCTATGGGTGACATTTCAGGGTTTTTATTGAGCTTAGAACAATTGAAGGCTTTTGATAGGGTTTCACATTCTTATCTATGGGCATGTTTAACTTACTATGATTTTCCTGCTCCTTTTGTTTCTTGGTTACAGGGTTATTATAATTCTGCGGCTGTGGCTCCTTGTGTCCATGGTAGGATAGGACGGTATATGGCCTGTCAACGGGGAGTTCGTCAAGGTTGTCCTCTTAGCCCCCTTTTATATATTCTTACATTGGATCCTTTGTTATGGCAATTAATGGGGCTGCCCATATTAGTGGCCTTTCCCTTCATAGTGCTATGTCTTATCTTACTATGGTTTCATATGCAGATGACTTATGTATTTTGTTATTGGATCTTCCATCTAGTGTTGCTATGGAAGTGGTTTTGCAAAGTTTTATGGAGGGTACTGGGGCAAGAATTAATTTTGCTAAGAGTAAGTGGGTTGCCTTAGGGGATATGGGAGGGGATTTCCAGGGGATTATGGGAATTCCGGTATGTGCCTCTGAAATTAAGATTTTGGGTATTTTTTTGGGAATTGATCAGCCGGACGTTTATAATCGGAATTTGCTTATTAAAGCTGCTCAGTTTCAGGTTCTTACCTGGAATAAATGGAGGATGGCTAAATTGAAAATAGTATATATGGTTAAAACTTATTTATTAGGAATATTTCTGCACTTAGCAGCTGTATATGCAGTACGTAGCAGTTTGGAATGTACGGTACTCTGTGTTTTTTCCAGGTAATCTGGGGAAATCTTTTAAACCCTATTAAAAGAAATATCTTATATTCGAGAAAAGCTCAGGGTGGTTTCAATATGGTTAATCCTATTGTTTTTTTCTTTTCCATTTTTTGTTTGTCAGTGTTCACCCTTTGATTTCCAGTATGCAAAAAATGTGGTACCTTTGGGTTTTGGATGTTTTGGGAAGCTGGATTGAGGCCTGGGAGTGGGATAAGGCTGTGGCAAAACAAAAACAAGTGCAGATTGTGTTGCTCACTTATTTTTCCTGTTTTCGGAAACTTAAGCAATGGCAGGTTACCAAGTCAATGGTGGGCCACTTATCCCGGAAAGAATTGTATGCTGTTATTCAAGCTAAATATTTTTTTCATTTACCTGATTATTACGGGAGGTCTCAGAGGGATATTATTTTGATTACTAACATGTTATGCTCTACACCAATGCTTCCAAAGATGTGGAATGTGACGTGGTTGTGTGTACATGATAGACTACCTGTGAAGGCTAATTTAAAACATAAGAACACTACAGATAGGTTGTGCCCTAGGCGTGATCTGTGTTCTGAAATGGTGGAATCATTGGTTCATTTATTTTTTTTTCTTGCCCATACATTGTCCAGTTTTGGTCTGTAGTGGCTTGTCATTGGGCTACTTTTCCTTTTATTAATATGTCTTCTGATGTGTTATTATTTGGTATTTTACCTCCTTCTTGGAATCATTTTGATAGGGAAATTTTACATAAGGTTTTAGGATGCTTTAAATTCCATATTTGGACTAGTAGAGTTTGATGGCCTTTACAACAAGTGTATATTTCTCCAGAACAGTTGTTTTGAACGATTGCTGAGGATGCTCTTTCACTTCGCAGACATGATTTTAGTACTTTACCTGTGATGGTTGCTAGGAAAAAATGGAAGACTGTGCATTGGTTAAATACTGGTTGATTGCCTGTTTCTTTTGTTATTTTTCCCCAACATTTAGTGTGTGGGGGGGGGTGTTCTCAGATTTGTGACTGCTGAACTCTTTGTTTCTGGTTTTCAGTAGGATGTGATACTATTTTTATATTCTGTTTTGAATGGTAAAATCCCCCTACTTTTTTCCATCTATGATGCAATACTTATTTCTGTTTACTTTGTCTTTGCATTATGATTTTGTGTGCAGTAACACTTTCTGTATATATTTTATTTTTCAGTTTTAATACATAGTTCCCCTACTCTTTTAGTGGGTGGGGGGTGGTAGCATTTATTGATATGTTTTGGGACTAGCACAATGGAATTTTGTATTGGATGTATGATGTAATACTTATTTATGTCTCCCTTTCTTTTTGCATTCTGATTTTTGTGTGAAGTAACACTTATGTATATATTTTACTTTTAAGTATTAATAAGAAATTCCCCTATTCCGTTACTAGAAAGTGGGGAAGGGGTTTGTTTAATATGATTTTCTTTATATATAGGATTGCATGTATGTTGTAATACTGCTTTCTGATCATTCATGATTTTTCTTATCATTTTATATGTTGTTAATACTGTATTGTTTATAAGTTCTTTTCGGTTCTGAATAAAAAAAAAATAATTCCCCTACTCTTTTAGTGGGGATGGGATGGAGTTATGTACATATGCGGATTATTTCTGTTTGTAGTTCATGTATGCTGTAATACTTGTTTCTGTGTTTGATTTCTTTCGTTATGATTTTGTATGATGCAATACAATTTTGCATATTTTGTTTTAAGTTTTCAATAAAAAATTCCCCTACTCTTTTCAAGAGGTGCCATGGGATCTTTAACATCTACCTGAACTACCACCAGAACAGACAGATGGGACCTTGGTTTAATATCTCATGCGAAAGACAGCACCTCAGGAGTGCAGCACCCCACCCTCATGCTGCACTGCAGTGTCAGTACTGGGATATTAACACAAGTGCCTGGTGTGGGGATAGAACCCACAGCCTTTTGATCTCCCAGCCCCAGAGGCAAGTGTGCTACCTGCTGAGCCACTGACACTGCAATATACAGTAGGACTCAACTTAATAAATACAGCACATGCAAAAAAGCCTCTCTGGACTCCACAAGCAAGATGTGTGGATGCCAAGTAGAGCCCTTCTGGCAGCATGGGCAACACATGAGAACACCATAAGCAAGTTCTCCAAACCCTGTTGACAGCTTCTTCAGGCACCATATGGATAGGTACAAAAAACAAGCATTTGTCAATGCCGAATGTTTGCTTGCTGGCATTGGCATTGGTAATGTAGAAGTTACAGAGCTGCATCATAGAAATGGCAGTGAAGTACTGAACTGAAGCCAACCCCACCACCACCCTGCAGAAAGTGACAGGCATTGGGGTGTGCCTTTGGGTCGTCAGGCATAACGGCCACGTCATTTCACCACACCACCCTGCAGACACTGACAAGTGTCACAGTGTGCCTTAGGGGTCTTTGGCCCTTATGCGCACCCCATTCCATCAGGAACACGGTGAGATGGAAAGTGGTATAGGAGAATGGGGTGAACTTTAAATGGGGAAGAGTCCAAGGCATACCTCAATGCCTCTCACTGGCTGCAGGGTGTGGAATGGTATGAGCATTACAGGCAAGAATCCCAAGTCACACCCCTGATGCCTGTCATTTCTTACAGGGTGGGGTTATGGTTGGAAACCCTAATGCCTCAGGCATTCGCTGGTATTTTCACTCCAAATTTTCAACATGGTTTTTTGTGACCCCACCTCATGAACAGTGGCAATATCAGTTTGTTAGCTGAAAGCTGCTTATGCACAGCGACTACGGCATTTAGCACCACAGGTGCAAAAACATATTCGAACAGGATGTGAAAAATGACAGCTGTACTGTTCATGGGGAGGTGTAAAAAATGGCAATGTTGAAAATCTGCAGTAAAAATATAAAAAAAACTGGTGAAGTCACAAGCGTGCATAGAAACTGTGCAACGCACACCCGTAATGTAATTAGGTTGGGGATTTTATACAGCAGATTGTCAACGCAGGCATTTTGGGACCTCCGATCATGAACAGTGTCACTGTGATTTTGTTTATCTGTCCTGAACAATGATTTCCCACGGCGACCACGCATCTCTGCGCTGAAAGTGTGAAAACACATTTCGGCCATGTTGTGAAAAATGACAGCTGTACTGTTCATAAGGAAGTGTGGAAAATGCCACTGGTGAAAATCTGGACTGAAAATATTACAAAGTCATGAACTTACGAGGGTGCGTGGAAACTGCGCAATGCTCACTCGTAACACAGTCATTTTATGGACTTTTGTCACCAGATTTTCAACATAGCCATTGTAAGACCTCTGCTCATGAACAGTGTAACTGTGATTTTCTTAATCTGTCCCAAACATTGCTTTCGCACACCGACTGCACCATTGTGCGCTATATGTGCGGAAGCACATTTGGGGCGACATGTGAAAAATGACAGCTATACTGTTCATAAGGAAGTGTAATAAAATGGCAATGTGGAAAATCTTGAGCGAAAATATAGAAAATTCGCAAACTTACACGTGTGCATAGGAAATGCACAACGCACGCTCGAAAAACAGTCATTTTTAGGAATTTTTTCACCAAATTTTCAACATAGCCATTTTAAGACCTCTGTTCATTAACAGTGTCACTGTGATTTTCTTAATGTGTCCCATACATTGATTTAGCCACTGACTCGCCATCAAATGCTACATGTGAGCGAAGCACGTTTTAGGCAAGATGTGAAAAATTACAGCTGTACTGCTCAAAGGAAGTGTAATAAAATGGCAATGTTGAAAAATCTGGAGTGAAAATATTGAAAATTCGCAAACTTATGGTGTGCATAGGAACTGCTAACAGCAGCTCGTAAAACAATCACTTTTGAAATTTTTTCACCAAATTTTCAACATAGCCATTTTAAGACTTCTGCTCATTAACAGTGTCACTGTGATTTTCTTAATGTGTCTCATACATTGATTTCTGAACCGACTGTGCCATTATGCGCTACATGGGGCGGAACTACGTTTTGGGCAAGATGTGAAAATGACAGCTGTACTGCTCGCAGGAGGTGTGGTAAAATGGCAATGTTGAAAATCTGGAGTGAAAATATTGAAAATTCGCGAACTTACAGTCGTGCGTAGGAACTGCGCAATGCATGCTCGTAAAACAGTCATTTTTAGGAATTTTTCCACCAAATTTTCAACATAGGCTTTTTGAGAGACCACCTTATGAACAGTGGCAGTGTCATTTCATTACTTGGTCCTGAAAGGTGATTTCATGCAGTGACTGTGAAATCACCCTTCGGGCCCAATTAACACCATGACAGTGAGAGCATTCATGAGAAGGGGTCCCAAAAACCCCATGTTGAAAATTTGGTGCAAAAATTCCAAAAAATGGCTGAGATATGCAGCAAAGTTGAAAAAACCCTATCTATTCCATGACACAGCTTACTGGCATTTCCTCAGTTCGCGGTCGGCTTTGAAGAGTGCAGACGTGTTTCTGGTCCACCGAAGATCGTTGCGCTGGAGTCCGGAGGTAAGTATGGGGTGAGGAGGGTGTGGGGAGGCGGGGTGCTCAGTGGGCGCGGGTGGGGCAGAGACAGTGAGGACCATTTTTCAGTTTCAGGTTTTTAAATGACGGCGTGGGACATTTGCCATGCTGGGGTTGGCTCCCAGAGTGGCACAAGGGCGACTGGTGGGGGCGTTGAGCTGGCGGGGATTGGGCACCCCATTGGTGACAGCATCTGTTGCCACGCTGGGGTGGGCTCTCAGCGTGGCACCCTGTACTCTTGGGGGGAACCAGTGGAGCCGATGGGGATTGGGCATCCCGTTGGCTACACAGTGCGTGGGGCGAGCAAGCACGCAGGTATGTGCGTAGTGTGTAGGGGGAGTGCGCGCATGAGCAGGCAATATCTTATCGCTGCTCACTGAAGCGTAGCTCCTTTCAACTGTACTCACTGCATTTTGAACTGCTGTCATAGACAGCTCCAGCAGGCATTGAGAAACTGCGGCGCGCCTGCAAACACACTGACTGAATTGAAGAGGGCTGACACACCTCCGAAAACTCAGATGATGGCACTATGTTTCTTGCACATGGGGGGAGGGGAAATTGTTTAACCAGGAAAGGCACACTAAGCCGGAGCTTGTTTCCAGGTGCGACCTGGGAGCACAAGAAAGTTAAGTGACTTGCTCAGGATCACACGGTATGCAAGTGGGGGCTATGGGATTCAAACCCCAGTCTCCAGGTTTGCAGCTCAGAGCCTTAAACCACTGCGCTATACTGCCTCATACAAGCAAACATAATAAGTTTGCTGCTTGCCCTGGGGGAAACTACAGAAATAATATTCCTGCACTTGTCATCCCTTGACCTCAGCACAGCTCTATACAGTAGAATACATGTTAGGTAACAACTGCTCAGATGCCACATTTATAATTGTACAGTACCTTAGGCAGGCCATTTTATTACGATAAAAAAGAGTAAAGACACTGGCCTGGCCTCCATTCAAAGTTTATTCCCTAAAGACTTATTAAGTTCTGAAATAATCAGTTATACTGCAGTAGTTTAAGGCTCTGAGCTGCAAACCTGGAGACCTAGGTTTGAATCCCACAGCCCCTACTCACATACTGTGTGACCCTAAGCAAGTCACTTAACGTCCTTGTGCTCCCAGCTTGTACCTGGAATCAAGCTTTGGCTTACTGTGTCTGTCCTGGTTAAACAATTTCACCTTTCCCTTTCCTAATCAATTAAAACACCATATTTTGCTTGATCATTTCATTAAATAGCTCTTATACAATGGCAAGAAAGAATCTTGGACTGTGATTGGTCAGTTTGGGGCTGGACCTATGACGTTATCCCAGCATAACAACGCCACAGGTCTAGTCTCAGCACCGTGAACCCATTTGGTTGACCATTTGGACCACTAGGATATGCTCTTTTTTTACATCTCCTCTTAAGAAACAAAAATATTTTTCTACACTATTAAAAACATTCTTTCAAATTATTTTTGTATTTTATATATAACAGCAAGCCATTGTATAATAGGAATAATGCACTCCAGATGTGTGTGTCATGCTGGGATAACGACACGCCTGTGGCTTTGGATGCGCTCGGCCTGAGGTCTCATGCCTAATGCCCCCGTCGTGGCATTAACCCAGCACGGCACACACCCTGTCATGCTTTATTCCTTTATCATTAAGCAAAGAGTTTTGTTCAACCTTTAAGTAAATCATTTCCATTAGGAAAACTTTTAGTAAATGTTTTAGCAGCACACACTGAAAGACAAGTACTATGTTTTTAACATGAATAAGACGTTTACGAAGAAAACTGACTCATGTCATGAGAAACAATATTTTTATTTTTGTTTACTCGGTTTTACTGAGACTGCCTTCCCCACACTAGAGGGGTGAATTTAATCCTGCTTACCCAATAGAAATCTGTTTACTTCTCTTTTAAACTGTTTAAATCATTTAGTCCTTTTTCGATAAGCTCTTTTTATAGTCTGGTTTTGAGTATTTTCTCTAGGGTTTTACAGGCCATTGGGGTAAGACCTTGCGGTCTGTAATTCCTGGTCTCCTTCTTGCTCCCTTTCTTTTGCATATTGGAATTAGTGAAGCTATTCTCCAGTCATCGGGTATCATCCCTTCTTTAAGTGGTCTGTTGAATGTTATATATTTTATTTTTTTAGTTGTTTAACCAGGAGTAGCACACTAAGCCGAAAACTTTTTTACAGGTGCGACCTGGGAGCACAGGGAAGTTAAGTGACTTGCTCAGGGTCACACAGTATTTATTTATTTAGATTTTGTTGACCAGGTAAGCCCTCTGAGACCAGAGATCCCTTTTTCAGGGGTGACCCGGGGTTGAGTACACCAACCACTTTACGTTAGGTTACAGGAAGACAGTCACATAATACATACACAGTCAGTACATGAGGCAAGGATACAATAAGACAGTGTCAGAGTACATACATTGTCACTGGGGTACAGTTGGACAGGGTTGGAGAGTACAGTTACATTGCAGCAGGTCTACAGTGAAATTAGCATTAGCGTTTAGCTAGTCCAGGGGAAGCGAGATTTTAGTCAGTTGTCAATTAAGAGGGGTAAGGTTGAGTACATTATCTAGCGGTTACAGCCACAGAGGCTCAGCTCAATAAGGTATGCTTTAAGACCGGCTTTGAACGAGGAGAGGGAGGGTTTGTCAAGCAAGCTTGTAGGGAGCGAGTTCCACAAGTGAGGGGCAATGTACTGGAAGGAGCACTTTCCTTGGTTGGTCCGAATGCGGGGGATGTTCAGGAGCCGACTGGTAGTAGACCGAAGGTTACGGATGGAGACTTTAGGGGTGAGCAGACCACTAAAGTGCGGTGGGTGGCCAATGGAGGAGAATTTGTAGGTAAGGCAGGCAGAGGTGTAAGATAATTTATGCCTTAGTGTCAGCCAGTGGAGGTCTTTAAGAGCTTCACAGTGATGTGTCCTTGGGGTAGAGTTGATTCCGGAGCGAGCAATGTGGTGGTAGAAGGTGGTGAGCTTGTTTAGCCCAGACTCTCTGAGGGACTGAAGTAGTGGGAAGCCATATAGCAACGAAGGAAGGATGTTGCAGTTTGCAATGACCTGTCATGCTTCTCCAGAAAGGGAGTTTCCCAAGCGGTATAGAAGGCCCAGTCTCTGGTGGATGGATCTTGTTAAGGCATCTATAT
This sequence comes from Neoceratodus forsteri, assembly GCA_016271365.2. Classification (NCBI taxonomy): domain Eukaryota; kingdom Metazoa; phylum Chordata; order Ceratodontiformes; family Ceratodontidae; genus Neoceratodus; species Neoceratodus forsteri. The sequence continues at coordinate 55,720,594 of JADMNL010000022.1, forward strand.
GGGGTTTGTAGGTTAGCTCTTGGTCAAGAACAACCCCAAGATACCTAAACTGGTCGGTAACTTCAACTGGCTTCCTCGGGCTGACGAGAGTTGGAGTAGCCCACTACAGTCATAGCACAGCCGTTGGGTCCCGAAGAGGACTGCTTTTGTTTTATCTTCGTTTAGTTTTAGATGGTTGGCAGTAAACCATGCTTCAAGCTTTGCAAGGCTAGCTTGGAGTTTGGCTAAGATAACCGAGGGTTGGGGGTCACTAAAGTAGATTACAGTGTCATCCGCGTAGAGGATAAGGTTGCAGGGTGCACAATCCTCTTCAAGGTCATTCAGAAATAGTGAGAATAGTAGGGGGCCCAGGATGGAGCCCTGGGGAACCCCAGAAGTCACAAGCCTAGGGTTTGATTGGGCTCCCTGCCAGCAGACTTTTTGTGATCAGTTAGTCAGGTAGCTCGTGGTCCAGGAGAGTGATAGCTGATCCATGCCAAGCCGATGAAGTTTAGTTAGGAGAAGCTCATGATTAACCAAGTCAAAGGCCTTGGATAAGTCAATGAATAGTGCACTTGTTGGGGTGCCTTGGTCCATGGCATTTAGTATGTCCGATGTTAGCCTGATAAGGGCAGTGTCGGTGCCGTGGACTTTCTGAAAGCTGTGCTGGACTTTGGAGAGGAGTAGGTGTTGTTCCAGGTAGTCTTGAAGTTGATCATAGACTAGTCTTTCCTGAATTTTTCCCAGGGGGCAAAGAAGAGAGATGGGCCTGTAGTTCTCCACTCTGTTCCGAGTTCCTTTTTTGTTGACTGGGACTATGGTGGCAACTTTCCATCTACTGGGGACTGTCCCTTCTTGGAGGGATCTATTGATGAGCAGGGTAATGGGGTAGGTGATGGCCGGTGCTGCAGCCCTCAGCAGACAGGGTTCTAGCCGGTCATTCCCAGGAGATGAGTCGGGGTTTATTTTGTGCAGGAGGGGCAGTACTGTGCTGGGATCAACTAGTTTCAGGTGGAATAAGGGGCGAGGAAGCATTGTGTCTGGGTGGAGGAGTGGGGGGGTCCCTGGCACTGCTGGGAGACTGCCAGTGGGGTTTGTAAAGGATACACAGAATGCTTCAGCCACTTTAGTGGGGTCGTTAGTAAATTAGTTCCCAACTAGGAGCGAGACATCATGTTCTTTTGTGTGGCCTTTAAGGAGAGAGTTTATGTGGCCCCAGAATTTCTTTGTGTCCCTTAGATTGCCTGTTTGGAGGTCCCTGAGGAATTTTGATTTGGCCTGTTTTGTGGCTTTTTTGCATTGGTTCTTCAGGCATCGATACTTCTCCCAGTCCGTTTTGCACCCAGAGGATTTGTAGAGCCCCCATGCCTTGTCCCGGAGCCACATGGAGTGTTTTAGCTTAGGGTTTAGCCATTTGTGGCATTTTCCCTGCACTCTGAGTTTTTTCCAGAGGGGTATGTTGGTTTGCTATGGCCAAGAACATCTTGGTGAAGTAATCCAGGGCCTCATCAATTGTGGGGAGGGAGGCAATGGGGCCCCATTCCACCTTCAGAAGGTCAGAGCAGAGGTCAGCTGGTACGAATCGGCTGAAATTCCTCACAACAATCACTCTGGTGGCAACCTTGGGGGGTTTATTGGACCAGATACAGAAGATAGGGCAGTGGTCGCTCAAGGAGTCGGACATAATCCCAGCAGTCTGTATCTGATCGGGGTTTGAAACAAGCGCCCAGTCGAGTAGTGAGTGGTTGTCAGATTTGGTGTTATGCCTGGTTGGCATGTCAATCACTTGGGTAAGTGATGCATCCAGTATTAGGTTCTTGATTCGGGAGGTATTTGGGGCAAGCCAGTTGAGGTTGAAGTCCCCGAGGAGGATGGTCTCCCCCAAGGAGAGCTTGAGGGTGGCATTTGTGAGGGATTCTAAGGAGGGGGCGGTGGTTTGGGGTGGGAGGTAGGCACACCCAACATAGAGAGGTTTGGTATCTCCGAAGAGTAGTTTGAGAAGTAATACCTCACCCTGAGATCCATTGGGTGTTTGGAGATCAATCAGGGAGGCATTTAAGGAGGAGGTGAGGTAGATAAGTACCCCTCCCCTTTTTTCCCAGTTCTATCCTTTCTTATGGTCTGATAGCCAGTCAATTCAACTTCGCGAGGGAGGATGTGGGGCTTTAGCCACGTCTCCATCACTGCTAAGATGTTAGGCTTGTAGAGCAGGGTCCAGGCCTCAAGGTCAGGCATTTTGTGTCTCAGGCTCCCAATGTTTATGTGAACCAGCCTGAGCCCCCCGGAGTTTGCCCAGAGGGGGTTTGTGGGGCTACTGAGAGTGATGTTTGGGGAGAAAGGACCAGGGTTGGTTTCAATGTCCCCCCCCCACATAGTAGCCAAACCCTGGGCGAATGGCCCTTAAGGCTGGGGGGGCATTATGATTGGTGAGGGTGTATGGGGGGTTTTCAGCATGATTGGGAGAGGCTTGTTAAGCCTCTTGTGCTTGGGATGTTCTGTAGCCTTGGTTACGCAGTTAATGGACTCATGGGAGTGAGGGGGATGATTTTTAGAGGCTTTTGCATTGTTACAGGGCACAGGGGAGTAAGGGGGATGGGATTTGTGGTTTCTGCAGCTGGCAGCAGGCAGTAGAGTTGTTGTCCAATGGCAGGAGTAGGACGTAGGTAGCAAGGCACTTGATGCGACCTCAAGTGGATAGATCTGATAGCCTGCAGATGGGAAAGTGAGCTGATAGGTTATACAGCTCACATGACTTCTGCTATAAATGCAGATGCTCACCAAGGGCGGTGGTGGGGGTGGTGGGGAGCCGGCACACAGCGCCAGCGGGGCTTCAGCGTAGAAGCTGTAGGAAGGCATGGAATGCAGTCTACCCAGGCACATCGATCAGCCTGGAGTTTCGTTTCAGTTGTACCTTTGATGCACTACAAGCAGGGGTCCGCGTGGCTCCGTGCAGGTAAGGGGAAGGTTGCACTTCTTGGGGGAGGGTTCCCTGTTTCGACCCTCACGACATCCGATGCTCCGGTGGGAGGGGGATGGGTCCGGTGATTACTCTGCGGGGGGGGGGAGGGCAGCGCTACAAGCGCCTCGTGACCTCCCAGTTAAAGTTACTGCTGGATCTGTGGAGGCAGAGGAGAGAGGGAGCTGTTAAGTAGGGCTGAGGATGAAAGAAAACAGTTTTGTGCTCAGGTTACACTTTGTGAGCCAACGGCCAGTTTCTTCAACAATACAGGGTAGTCCATGCTAAGTTGGCCGCGTGCTCCTAGGTGTGCCTCAGACACTGCTTCCTATTATTAGCAGGGAGAGAAATAATTCAAAACGGACTAGTGAGAAGCTGGGTGAGGTAACAGATAGGGCAAAATTACAAAAATCAGGCTGCGGTTTGAATTCCTCCCTATCTCTAGCTCCCTCGGCTCTTGTAGCAGCTTTAAACAGTATGCAAAGGGCTATAAAAACAAAAATCAGGCTGCGGTTTGAATTCCTCCCTATCTCTAGCTTCCTCGGCTCTTGTAGCAGCTTTAAACAGTATGCAAAGGGCTATAAAAACAAAAAGCAGGCTGCGGTTTGAATTCCGCCCTATCTTAGCTATCTAGGAACTTGTAGCAGCTTTAGTCAGTTTGCAAATGGGTAAAAATACAGAAATCAGGCTGCGGTTTGAATTACTCCCTATCTATAGGTTCCTCGGCACTTGTAGCAGCATTAAACAGTTTGTAAAGGGCTGGAAAAACACATCTTTGATGTACTACAAGCAGGGGTCCACGTGGCTCCGTGCAGGTAAGGGGAAGGTTGCACTTCTTGGGGGAAGGTTCCCTCTATGCAAGTGGAAGCTGTGGGATTCAAATCTAGGTCTAGTCTGCTGGATGTTACCAGATTTGCAGCTCAGAGCCACAAACCACTGTGCTATACTGCCTCTATATAGTGGTAGTTTGATTTGATTTATTGTTTCTTTTAAAAATAGGGCTGTATGTTATCTGGTATGTCATCTGTTGTAAGAAATAAAATTATTGGAGGTTGGCGATTTGGTTAATTATTTCTTTGCAGTTTTATTTTTCAAAATATTACATATATTGTAAACAATTTTGTTTACAAAAGCAAAATGTTTTATTTGATTATTAAATACTGGCTTGGACATCATATTGTGGGCAAATATATGGCAGCACTTTCCCATAGACCAGCGCGTATAATATAACAACTTTAGAAAAGACTTTTGTTTTTATTTTCCTTTTTGTACTCTGCATTTCAATTAAGTTGTGCAATACCAGATGTGAACTAAAATATTTTGTAATTTTTGAACAAATACTGGAAACCACTAGGTAATGCCTAATTTGAGGCTATATGTACATTATAGAAGCAGTACTTGATCCAAAGATCTTGGCAGGATAAAAAAGTAATTGGGTGAGTTTTGGCACTACTGTATTACTTTTTATGTTTGCTTGCATGCATGTGCAAGAAACATAGTGCCATCATCCGAGTTTTCAGAGGTGTGGCAGCCATCATCCAATTCAGTCAGTGTGTTTGCAGGCGCGGCCCCAGTTCTCCAATCACTGCTATAACTGTCTATGACAGCAGTTGAAAATGCAGTGGCACAGAGTTGAAAGGGAGAGCTCCGCTTCAGTGAGCAGAGCCCCACCCACACACGCACGCATATTGCGTGCTCATGCACCCGCACATACTGTAGCGTGAGGGTGCTAATCCTCCGTCAACTCCATGCCCCCAAACAAAGCTTTCCAGGTTGCACGCTGAGCCCACCCCAGCATGGCACATGTCCGTATGGCGATGGGGTGCCCAATCCCGTTAACTGGGCCCCCAAAACAACCTTACAGCTGCTCCCAGCATGCTACAAGTCCATATGGCCGACGGGGGTGCCCAATCCCCCGTCAGCAACAGGCCACCCCCCAAACAGCCTTACAGCTGCCACGCTGGGATCCCACCCCAGTGTGACACAAGTCCATATGGCTGACGGGGTGCCCAATCCCCCATCAGCAACAGCCCCCCCAAACAGCCTTCAAGCTGCCACGCTGGGCCCACCCCAGTGTGGCAAGCGTCCAATCGTCTTCCTAAAACAAAAAAACCCTGTAAAGAAAAGCGTTCCTTGGCACTCTCCCAGCCCACCCGTGCCCACCACTGCACACTCTGCCTCCACACCCATACTTACCTCCAGTCTGTGCTTGATGATCTTGGGTGGACGGGGTAATGTCTGCACTCTTCAAAGCCAACTGCGAACTGAGAAAATACCGGTAAGCTGTATATTGCAATAAATAGGGTTTTTTCAACTTAAATGCATATCTCAGGCATTTTTTGGAATTTTGGCACCAAATTTTCAACTTGGGGTTTTTGGGACCCCTCCTCATGAATTCTTGAACTGTCATGGCGTTAATCGGGCCGAAGGGTGATTTCGCAGTCACTGCGTGAAATCACCTTTCGGGACTGATTAACAAAAGGACAGTGCCAATGTTCATAAGGTGGGCTCTCAAAAAGGTTATGTTGCAAATTTGGTGAAAAAATTCCTAAAAATGACTGTTTTACGAGCGTGCGTTGCGCAGTTCCTACGCACCCTTGTAAGTTCACAAATTTTTAATATTCAACATTGCCATTTTACCATACCTCCTTATGAGCAGTACAGCTGTAATTTTTCACGTCACCCAAAATGTGTTTCTGCGCATGTAGCGCACAATAGCGCAGTCGGTGTGCGCAATCAGTGTTTGGGACAGATTAAGAAAATCACAGTGACACTGTTCATGAGCAGAGGTCTTAAAATGGCTATGTTGAAAATTTGGTGACAAAAGTCCATAAAATGACTGTGTTACGAGTGAGCATTGCGCAGTTTCCACGCACCCGCGTAAGTTCATGACTTTGTAATATTTTCAGTCCAGATTTTCACCAGTGGCATTTTTCCACACTTCCTTATGAACAGTACAGCTGTCATTTTTCACAACATGGCCGAAATGTGTTTTCACACTTTCAGCGCAGAAATGCGTGGTTGCTGTGGGAAATCATTGTTCGAGACAGGTAAAGAAAATGATAGTGACTCTGTTCATGATTGGAGGTCCCAAAATGCCTGTGTTGACAATCTGCTGTAAAATATCCCCAAACTAATTACATTATGGGTCTGCGTTGCACAGTTTCTACGCACACTCATGACTTCACCAGTTTTTTTAATATTTTCACTGCAGATTTTCAACATTGCCATTTTTTACACCTCCCCATGAACAGTACAGCTATCATTTTTCACATCCTGTTTGGAATGTGTTTTTGCACCTTTGGTGCTAAATGCTTTAGTCGCTGTTCAAAATCAGCTTTTGGCTAACAAACTGATATTGCCACTGTTCACGAGGTGGGGGGGGTCACAAAAAAACCATTTTGAAAATTTGGAGTGAAAATACCAATGAATGCCTGAGGCGTTAGGGTTTCCAACCATAATGCCCCACCCTGTAGAGAATGACAGGCATCAGGGGTGTGACTTGGGATTCTCGCCTATAATGCTCATACCATTCCATACCCTGCAGCCAGTGAGAGGCATTGAGGTATGCCTTGGACTCTTCAGCCCCAAAGTTCACCCCATCCTCCTATACCGCACCCATCTCACCATATTTCCTGATGGAATGGGGTGCGCATAAGGGCCAAAGACCCCAAGGCACACCGTGACACTTGTCAGTGTCTGCAGGGTAGGGTGTGGTGAAATGGCGTGTCCGTTATGCCTGACGACCCAAAGGCACACCCCAATGCCTGTCAGTCTCTGCGGGGTGGTGGTGGGGTTGGCTTCAGTTGAATACTTCACTGCCATTCCTATTATGCAGCTCTGTAACTCCTACACTACCAATGCCAATGCCAGCAAGCAAACATTCGGCATTGACAAATGCTTGTTTATCCTGCCAAGATCTTTGGGCCCAGCACCTCAATCTTTAGTTTGCATGTTACAACACCATGTTATATTGTCTGCCTTTCAAACAAGACCATATAGGCAAGCTGTCTAGTTAAACAATATATTTATTTTGGTGGGGTGCCTTTTTCTCATTGTAGGAAGGCTACCCTCTGGTACTCAATGAGATTTTTTATAGTCTGCTTAGGGTCAAGATTCAGATAAAACTGTTTGTACTTTCTCTGTAAAAATACTTTGCTTGAGTTCCTGACTTTTGAGAAATCGGATTCTAATCCCAGAGCAAGGACTTCAGTAAGCTAAGGTGACAGCCACTGAGCCAGAAGTGTTTCCTAAAAAGGGAAGGAGGATCTTTGACACTTCCCTGGATTATCTTGCCATAAACAAAGCCAGATGCTTGTCTTTCCTTGATAAATGTTTGGTTCCCCATAGGATGCTGCTCCCATTCAAAGTTCAAACTCCAGAGGACTCTCTTCTACACGTCTCACCACTAGGGATGCAGTGAAATTAAATTTCGCCTGTGAAATTGCGGCAAAATCTGCCATTTCGCCATGCGAAATGTTTCACGAAAATGCGGTGAAATTTCACCATTTCGCCCGCAATTTCACCAGCTCACCAGTTCACCACCAATGGAGAAGTTTCACCCACGGGAGGCAAAGTTTTACCAGAAGTGGTGGAATTTCGCCCTGCAGTCATGAAATTTTGCCCACAGGCGAACTTTTGCAGGCTTAGGGGTGAAATTTCGCTTACAACTGCGGGTGAAATTTCGCATTTTGCCCAGCAAAATATTTTGTGTAATTCGTTAATTATGCAAAATATTTCGCTAGGCGAAATATTCCAATGTCACACTACACTACTCACCACATGGCCAGGCATCAATGAGCCCCCAAGGGCACACCTGCACCACCTGCTCTGGAGTAATGGTGGTGATGGCATACACATTCTAAACTGTGTCAAAATACCCCCAAAAATGCACCACAAAGTGCAAAAAATTCTAATGCTTCTGGAGCCTTCTGGGGGCTGCCCAGGCTCCCACACCCTCTGGCCTTTTGGATTTGCATGCCTTGCTAAAAAGGTCATCGCACACCACTGCCTCCTGCTCTCTCTCGCTGCATGCTGTCCACCCCACTGCCTCCATTCCCAGTCCCAGCATGTAATTAGACCCTCCCACACTCCCTCCGACTGTGTGCTGTCCACCTTGCTTCCTCCGTTCCTGCTCCCTCTGTTCCTGGTCCCGGCATGTAATTAGACCCTCCCGCTCCCTCCCACTGTGTGCTGTCCGCCCTGCTTCCTCTGTTCCTGGTCCTGGCACATAATTAATCCCTCCCACTCCCTCCCACTGCATGCTGTCTGCCCCGCTCCCTCCATTCTCTTTCCCAGCACATAATTGAATCCTCATGCTCCTTCCCATTGCATGCTGTCCATCCCGCTCCCTCCATTCCTGGTCTCAGCACGTAATTAGACCCTCCCACTGCATGCTGTCTGCCCTGCTTCCTCCATTCCCCACACATAATTAGACCCTCCCACTGCGTGCTGTCCACCCCGCTCCCTCCATTCTCCATCCCAGCAACTGACAGCAAGTAAACCCTCCCGCTCCCTCCCACTGCATGCTGTCCACCCCGCACCCTCTGTTCCCCATCCCAGCATGTAAGTAGACCCTCCCGCTCCCTCCCACTGCATGCTGTCCACCTCACACCCTCTGTTCCCGGTCCCAGCATATAAGTAGACCCTCTCACTCCCTCCCACTGCATGCTGTCAGTGCCGCTCCCTCTGTTCCTGGTCCCAGCAGGTAATTAGACCCTCCCGCTCCCTCCCACTGCATGCTGTCCACCCTGCTCCCTCCATTCCCCATCCCGGCAACCAGATTAGAGAGGAGGAGGAGCCAAGATGGCCCGCCCGACACTACGCAACAACCGGCAACCACAGGCCAGTCTGCACTTCCAACCTTAGCCGATGAGTGTGGCTGTACTGTCAATTACTGTTTATTTCTGCAGCTATTTCTCTTCAGCTTCCTTCCAGCCACCGTTGCAGATCACTGAGACAGAGTCAGACCGGGAGATGGCCCATCGGTAGGAGAGGACCTGCAACCCACCTGCAGCAACCGCGAGCTGAGCCGAGACAGCCTTCTTAGTCCACTGAGGAGAAGTACCATCCCAGACAAGTCCAACTAGACTGTAAGCTGTCCATAGGTTGGTGTTTTGTTTCCTGCTTTTCCCCTAGCTATTTTTGGTATCTCAGCTGGGCTTGGGAGGATCAATAGCTGCTATGCTAGGATTAGGAAGGGAGGAGGGAAATTAGAACTGATAAATAACTTGGCTTAGCAGTAGCGCTGCAGTCAGTCAGTAAGTTTGTTTGGACTATATAATATACAGAAACAACAGTTGTGGAACTTGTGGGCATATGGATTATATACAGGGGAATGGGCATATGAGGAACGGGTCAGTCTCATGTGTGTTTAGAGTACGGGTACTGTACAAATGGGATAAAAAAATAGTCTTCTAGACTGTGGACATTTGTACTGTTTTGCTATATCAGCCTATCTGTGATCACTAACATCAGTGACATGATGCACTGTACAGCTGCTCAGCTTTGCAGACACTAAGGCCCTGTCCACACTACACCAAAAAAAAACCTCTGTAACGTTACAGAGGGGTCAAACCATTACTGTAATGGTTGCATTTACACTGGTAATGTTCCAGAAGGCGTTTTCTTAACCGTTACAGAAACCTGATGTGAGGTGGTTTCAACAACGGTTTCTGTAGTGGTTACAGTCCTGTAACATTAACAGTGCGTGTCTAAATGCTCCACCGTGTAGTCGCCAATCTCCCACTATATCTGCATGCATTGCAGCACTCTTTCACTGCATGCAGGGAGGTCGGAGGCTACCAGGACATATGCAGATGGCAGCGTGGAGCACGGGTGTAGGCTGCAATACTGGGATGCCTCCATACCACAGTACCCTGACAGCTGTATGTCCACCCCCGGATGTACCCCCCATGTCCCCACCTAACCTACCTCTCTGTCTGCACTTGCCTCCCTGAGGGACGCCTCCTGATGGTATCCGTGTACTGTCCTTGATGACGCCTCTCACTGTGCCGAGTGTTGTGAGTACCCTGCCTGCCCATGTGTGATGTGGCAGCAATACTACCTGTGGAGCAGTGCCAGTTGTGAACACAATCATTAGTGGAGCTCCTGAGTGCATCATGGAACACTGCTATGGTGGACAATAGACGTGTGGCACTGTGTACAGTTGAGCAGTGGGGAACACTGAAGGCAGTAGTAGAGGGTCTGCCTTCAGCCATACAGCAGCAGTACATGAACATCTGTTGTGCCCAGGTGTGCTAATACTGGCAGAACTGATGCCATGTCTCCCCCACTGACGTAGCCCCTGATTCCAACATACGGATCTCCCCCTTCCTCGAACCTCTCTCTCTCTGTCACCTCCACAGCATAAGTGTGTCTCATAACAGTAACATTTTTTTGCATAATATGACTGTACCACATGCACAGTACTCCATAGGACATGTAGGAGGGTGTCTCGAAATGCAGTTGTCATCACCGAGTGCACCATGGGATGTGCACTGCTACTACGGGGTTGAGACCACACACACTATCGCACTCAGTGTGGACAGGCTGTAATGTTTTCAAACCGTTACCCACACTGTTCACTGGCAGTGTGGACACACTGTAACGTTTACAGTCTGTAACAGTTTGAAACCATTACAGCTTTTTCGAGTGTAGTGTGGACAGGCCTAAATGGTACAAAACAGTAGCAGGGCTGAATCTTCAGCTGAAAAAACAGTTTTCTAGTAGCAAATGGTACTGGGAGCTCTTCCAGCACATGTCCAAAGTTTGTTGAAGCATATGTTTAATGTTTTTATCTTATGCCGCATAGTTGTTTCATTCCTATTGAACTGTTGTGCCACCTGGTTCTATACTCCTGCACGTCATGCAGTTAGACTACTAGTTCAGTTGTTCAAAAAGCAAAGGAGCACTCACTGCATCAATAATGTTTGTGTTTGTTAGATCATTCACAAAAAAGCACCATGCACAGACCATTATGATCAGATGGTGATTGTGTAAGGCCCTGTCCACACTACCCCTCTGTAATGTTACAGAGTGCCCAAACCATTACTGCAACAGTTTGCGTTTACACCTGTAATGTTACAGAAGGCGTTTTCATAACCGTTGTTGAAACTACATATGAGGTGGTTTCAACAACGGCTATGAAACCGGTTACGCCTCGGTAACGTTATCGGGCATAGTGTGGACGTGTGGCACCGGTCCTCTAGCGCAGTGCGAGCTGTATTGTGGGATCGGGTGCCACGGTAACGGTCACCCGGCTCCTGAAGTGTGGACAGGCAGTGCCAGTCCCGTAACGGACACCGCGGCAGTGTGGACACACTGCACCGCTCCCGGTTGTAACGGTTTCTATCCGTTACGGGGTCTGAGTGGTGCAGTGTGGATGGGGCCTAAATGTGTGGTCCTCCAGACTAGCTTTCATTGTGAGTCCCCCTAGTATATAGTGATTGCTGTAATTTAGTTTTTGGCACAGAGATAGATAAGGTACGACACTTGAAAAATTGCTACGATTTTTCTGGGCTGTGTGAATGCTGAACTGGATCATCACTTGCAATTTGCTCTTTTCAATTTCAGCGCCTTCTCAGGGTAGTGCTATTGGCTCCACGCCTGTGTAGAGCTCCCTGATTGGCTGGTCTCACTCACCTGAGACAGGACCACCCGAGACGTGTGGCTTAATGTAAGCCTGCATCCCTGTACTCGGCTTCTAATTTATATATTTTAATTTAGCCTGTTCTGCTCGGCCTGTGTAAAGTAACTTACCATTCCCCCCGCTGCAGTTTCTCTCCAACTGTATATGCACTGATTCAGTGCTAGCTCTGCAAACTTCCCCACCACCCCTCCCCCTCCCAGGCCTCCTTTAAATGCACACAGTCTTCGCCCACTCCTATCTGATGTTTCAATTTATTGGTTACTTACTGTCAACAACTGCAATTCCTCCCATCCCCTTTCTGCAACTAAGCCTTCCTAGCAGCTTTATCTCATTCTGTCTTGCTGAGGCATACCATTTTGGTACTTTAGGTTTGCTTATTGCTGACTAGCATATCCTGTCTTGCTAAGGCACTGTTTTACTTGAAAATTGTACTACAAATTACTGAACTGTGACTGATTTGCCAAAAAACTGTGTTTATTGTCTAAAAATGTTACCAGCAACTAAGTGTTACAGCCCCTTCGTGACTTTGTAGCTCTCTCCAGACTGCAAGGCGCCAAGGAAATCGTGGGCTTTTCAGTTGCTAATTGAGCTGTTTTCACTCAGACTGCTAGCCTTTGTGTTGCCCCACTATTAATTCGAGCTACTCTCTCCTTTCTCTAGCCGAGGACGGTATACATTTATCTTGCGTTACTCCATTTTTAAACTTCCCCAAACAGTCGCATACGGGACAACGACCCCTGGGAACTATATAACTTAGATAGCAGAAGCTACTGCAGTACGCTCCTTACTTACATAAAGGGCAACCATGACAGGCCTTGTTTGGCTACGCTTATTCACCAGCCTTTGTATAATACCCTATGTGGTTAGGCAACCTGACAGAATTGATTCCAACAAAGGTGCATGCTCTACCCATGCTAGTCTCCCCATATACCAACACTATGAACAAATTATGCTGCCACTGTATGCCTTTGATCCGCTCACAGTTTGTGGAATCTCCTTGAAGTGGAACTGCTAACCAGTATCCTCTACGTGGTCCTATACCCTATCCATTCAAACTAGGTATGGCTTGGTGCTATTCTACATGGATCCTAGGATATATATCCGTAGAGCAGCACAATAAGATGATTCAGTCTTTGGACCCATGTACTCAAACCTATACCAGATGTAGAAAGACTCGTGCCTTTAAACTTCTCCTTGCTGCCCTGAGGAAAATTGTTCTCCTTCTACTCCTATGCTCAGGTGACGTCGAACTTAACCCTGGCCCTACGAAAGTGCTCTCATCTCCTTCTGAACTCACAACTTTGAAAGGAATTAGCTTCTTGCATACTAACGTGTGTGGTCTTTTTAAAGAAGCTCGATTCAGTCCAGGCTTGGATTATTCATACTGCACCAGATGTACTCGTGCTTTTGGAAACATGGCTCCAGGCGTCCACCCCAGACAGAGGGGTAAACATCCCTAACTACCTCCTCTTCAGAACCGACAGGCAGACCGGGGTGGAGGAGTAGCCATTTATGTTAAAAACAAATTCTCGGTATCTATATTAGATGCTACCTCCTCTGCCTGTGGATTTGAATGCCTGTCTCTTAAAGTTGAGCTTTCCCCATCAGTGGCATTCCGCATCATAGGCTGCTATAGACCTCCAGCAGCAGGACCGCAACTTCTGACACACCTGTCATCCCACCTGGATACTACTCAAATGGAAACAATCATACTAGGTGACCTTAACTATGATTGGCTGACTATGGTCTCGTTACCCCTGAAACAATTCTGTGACTCTCATGGGCTTACTCAACTTATTACTGAGCCTACTCGCATCAACAAAAAAAAAATCCAATGAGAAGCACCCTCTTGGATGTTCTCCTTGTTAACAGACCTCATTCCTTTTCCCATGCTGGTATCCTCTTAGCGGATGTTAGTGACCACTGCTTTATTGGTGGCATGAGAACTGTTACCAAACCTCTATCTACATCAAAGATTTCCACTAAAAGATCCAGACGGAACTTTGATCCTATTGCATACTTCAATGATCTAAAAAACTCTTTGCTATGGCAGAGTTTCTACCTGGCTAAGTCAGTGAGCGATGCCTATGACGTTCTTCATGAAATCATATCCAGCACCCTAAACAACCATGCTCCCCTGGTTGAAGCATGAATAAAAGCCAGAACCTGTCTTTGGTTCTCACCGGATCTGAAGGCTGCCTTACTCAAAAGAGATTACCTCTGGAAAAAGGCTCGTAAATCTCGCGCCGACGCAGACTGGTGTCTCTTCAGGGCATCTAGAAACGTCTGTACTAAGTTGGTCAGAGAGGCCAAAGCCAACTTTTATCAAACCGAGCTACTCTCTGCATCAAACTGCCCTACCAAGTTCTGGTCCACCATAAAAGAGCTATCTGGCCACTCTCCAGGAAGTGTGCTTCCTTCCAAAATTACCACTGATAATATTATCATTAATGATAAATTAGAGATACTGCAGGCTTTCAACAATCACTTTGCCACTGCTGGCCTGGCATTTGATAACGCACCTGTAAGTAGCCTTCTTCCTCAGACCAACACCTAGCCTTCAGAACCAAGTAGCAATATGGACTTCCTCTTTCAGCTACCACCATAAAAAGTTGAAGATCTTCTTCTACGACTAGATACTAAAAAAAGTGCTGGGGCCGACTCCTTCGACCCATATTTCTTGAAAATAGCATACCATATACTTGCTACACCTATAACACACCTATTCAATCTGTCCCTAGCACAAGGCTCCATCCCCAAGGCATGGAAAACTGCTCATGTCATTCTCCTGTTTAAAGCAGGGGACCCCTGTGACCTAAATAACTATACACCAATCTCCCTTCTTCCCATACTGTCAAAACTTCTGGAAAAAATTGTGGATACGCAGCTGAGATCGTTCTTAGACAATGCTAGACTACTCAACCCAATGCAGTCTGGCTTTAGAGCTAAGCATAGTACAATTATGACACTGGCAAAAGTTACCAATGATTGGCAACGGGACCTAGACAACAAAAAATTTGTTTGTGCCGTGTTTCTGGACCTCAGTAAGGCTTTCGACACTGTCGACCACTGCCTGCTCCTCTCCACCTTAAAAACTACAGGCATTGGCTCAACCGCACTGGGATGGTTCCAAGACTACCTTCTGATAGACAGCAACAAATTAAGGCTGATGGAGAGATTTCTCCACTTAAACCGATAAAAAGAGGTGCTCCCCAGGGCTCCATACTGGGCCCATTACTGTTTGCCATTTATATCAACAGCTTGGACGTAGGCATCAAAGATGCCAGTATTCACTTGTTTGCTGACGACACGGTGCTTTACTTAAGCTGGGAATCTCCTGAAGCTGCCTGCGCTGAGTTACAAGCTGACTTTAATACTCTGCGGTACCAGCTCCTTAGGAAAAAGTTAGTACTAAATGCAAAAAGACCAAGGCCATTCTTTTCTCACCATCAGGCCCAGGGGCTTACTCTGCTGTCGCTTGTCCATTACCATCAATCTCTACCTTATTAGGAGAAAATCTTAAATTTGTGACTAAATTCAAATACCTCGGGTATTTGGCTAGACAACAAACTCTCTTTTGTGTAACACACAGAAGGACTGCTGAAAAAACTGAGGCGGAGACTTGGTCTTTTTTTCAGAATTAAACGCCTCTTGACCACAGACGCAAAAAGACAGCTTGTCCAATCTACATTCCTTTCATTAATTGACTATGCCGACTTGATTTGTGGCCATTGCCCTGCCTCATATCTTGCAAAACCGGATGTGATTATATCATAGAGCACTGAGATTTATAACTGGCCTCCCATACTCAACACATCACTGCTCTTTATACGCAGCCATAGGGTGGCCCTCCCTTCAATACAGGCGTTATAGAAATGCAGCCCTATGGACGCTCCGAGCCCTTACCAACAAACTCCCACAATACGCTGTTGACTGTCTCTCCCTTAGTCCTATTAGGAACTATGCCTTAAAAGAAGTCAATCGCAGATTTCTTTGAATGTCCCAAGGGCCAACACTCGCTTTGGAAGGGCTGCCATAAGCTATGCCCTGCCTACTCTCTGGAATAGGATACAAAAATTGTTGAGACTTAGCTCACCTGTCAGTCCTGCCTTCTTTAAGACCCTCTATGACAAAACGTTTCCTGAAATCTGAAATTGCTTCTATCGCTCCTAGCAGCTTGGCTATTGTTCCTCTTTCTTCAACACTAGTCCCAGCTGCTTATCCAAATCAGCCCTTGCCACGACTACTCCCCCTTCCTCTGCCCCACTTGCCCTTAGCACCCTCTGCATCCCTCTTATTCACCACCCCCCTTCTGCTGCATTTACCTACGGCTTACACACTGTTATGCACACCTCCATAGTTTAGGAATTTTCATCCAGGCCTGTAACGTGTTTCTGCTGGACAGGAATATAAATAATCTTTCTTTTTTCTTCTATGGTTTGTATATGACATCCATACACATCCTGCTCCTGTGGGAACTGTATATATATATTACGTTCGGGTTGTGTTATGTATATCTTTCTTTTACATGTGACTTGGAATGTAAATACTCTGCTCCTATCAGTATGGTAAACATGTTGTTCCTTTTGTATTATGTATATTTATATGTAACTGTACAATTTTCCCTGCCAACAGCAGGTACACCTTGTAAATGAGCTTGCTCAACGGTGATCATCTGGATAAATAAAGATTTGATTGATTGATTGATTGACTTGCTGCAGCGTGTGGGATAGGCTTCTCTCTGGGGTTTTTGTTTGTTTTTGGCTGAAAAAATATGTTCAATGGTACAGTTTCCCCTTTTCTGGGAGGGGGGCAGGGTGTCCTCACACTTGTACTTCTTTTTGTTGATGTATGTCATATGGAGTAGCACCCCTTATAATCCCCATTTATAGTTTATGAATGAGCAAGGGTGAGCAGCTGATACTGGTTACAGACACTCGGACACAGACCGTATGTAAATGGAGAAGTATGGCTTTCTCACTTAGCTACTCCCAGCCAGTGACCTGCACACTGGATGGGGACCGCACCTTAATTAAGGCTATTTTGGACTGATGCTGCTGCACCCTAAATAAAGGTAAGCCATTCGAGGCGGATGCAGTTTAGAGTAGGGACCCAGCTGATGGGTGGTCTACCTCAACATTGGTAGCTGGGTAACTTCACAGCAGAGCCTGACTGAGGCGAAAACTAAGACCCCCACTCCTTTTGAAATCAAATTAGTAAGTTGCCAATTTGGCTGAAAACATGTTTCATGTTACATTTAACCTGTTTTATGGGGGTGGGCAGGGTGTGCTCTGACTTGTTTTTCTGTTGATGTATGCCATTTGCGACACCCCTCATGTAGAATCCCATTTATAGTTCATGAATGAGATTCACAAGGGCGAGCAGCTAATATTGGACACAGTTTGTAAATGGGCCCTGAGGTGAATACCAAGAGACCCCCCACTCCTTTTGAAACCAAATCAGTAAGTTGCCATTTCAGGCTAAAACATTTTTTAATGTTACATTTAAGTTACCCCTTTTCTTGGGGTGGGGTTGGGTTCAGGGTGTACTCTGACTTGTTTTTTGTGTGGGACAGACACTGAGGGGAGTTAGGGGATTGTTGTGGCTAAAGAAGTGCTGCAAAATTAACTGAGGGCAGTTAACAGTTAGCTGTCAGGTAGCTGATATGAAGTTCACCGTAAGCACTGGCTTTCTGCTCTGCCATTTTGCAGCCCACCTAATTGTGCTGATTGCTGTTTATTCTGTGCCAACAGCAATGTATTATTAGCAGGCAGAGCTAATAGCAGTTTTTATATTTCATCAAATTTAAACGAAGGATTAGTAAAGATGTGTAAACTTGGAGCGGTTGTTACAGATACGTACTGTATCTACAGCAGCTGCACAAAGTTTATAAATGTATTAGGCAGAACAGTGTGTTTATGGTTTGAAGTTCTCATTTGTATACAAGAAAATAAAAGCAGCGGATGCTTCAAGATTAAACCTCCACTGCTTATATTTCCTATCCTTGTTGTACTCGGAGGGTTTATATGATTTAGTAGAGCTTTTCAAGTGCATTACATTTAGGCAGCCATGCTCAGTTTCAATTCAGTGTCTTACAGGAATAGTCAGATTGCCAGCAGACAGAGTAAGTGATTTCTTAAGCCGTGTTTATACCATGGCTGTGAACTGAGCACTGGGCTGCTTCAAGTGTACTGAGCTTTCTGTGCATCTGCTGTGTCTCCATTTACATGCATCCCCATTCTCCGCCGCAAGTTACACCAATGACTGGGGGTTGATTGTAGGCTGTGTAATGTGGCTCTGACGCGCTCCCTCACACATCACGTCTGGTGGTTGCCATGCCTTCCAATATACAGGAAGTGCTGGCGTGAAAGCTACTATTTGTGAAATACACCATTCCACGCGTATGCTAACTGGCACCCTACCACCATAAAAAGGGAGGCAGTATAGTGCAGTGGTTTAAGGCTCTGAGTTGCAAATCTGGTGACATCTAGCAGACCAGTCCTGGGTTTGAATCCCACAGCTTTCACTTGCATACTGTGTGACCCTGAGCAAGTCACTTAACTTCCCTGTGCTCCCAGGTTGCACCTGTAAAAAAGCTTTCAGCCTAGTGTGCTACTCCTGGTTAAACGATTTAAAAAAAAAGACACTGACCTTGGATTTATGCTTTTTTTGTACCATTCTTTCATTTGTTCAGTCAGGGGATAATGAACTGCTGTGGCTTGTGGGGAAGTAAACACTCACGGTCTTCCTGCTTCCTGCATAAAGGAGGCTGGGAGTCCATGGCACATACCTCTCAACTGTCCCTGATTTTCAGGGACATCCCTGATTTGGCTTAAAAATGTTGCTCTGTCCCTCGTAAAATGTATGTTTTTGTGACAGAACAGTGTGGATTAAAAGCATAAAATAATGTCAAACATTAAAGTTACAGACTTCTTGTTCTACAGAAAATGCATCTCAACACAAATCCCTTTATTCTATCAGCTTTCTGAGTGAATAGTACCAGTTTTTAAAATGTGTCCCTGATTTCGGATCTTTGTCCCTGATTTTCTTAAGCCTTGTCCCTGATTCATGAGGCAAGAGGTTGAGAGGTATGGGCACAATGGGTAATTTGCAAGGTGCATCGGATGCAGCACACAATCAGATTCACACACAAGGCTAATCCTCTCAAGTCGCATGGTGATCCCTCTTCTGCTGCATTGCCAAAAACTCAGGCGAAGGCACTCTGAGGCGGAACAGTGAGTGTTCGCATGGTGACATCTGCAGCGCATTTACCTGTGCACATGGGTTAATGCACTGCAGATGTGGTAGTGTAAACAAGGCTTTAGTGTGCTTTCTGATTCAGGTGCACATTCCTACTCTAGCACTGCTTGCCAACCAGTGCTAGAGTGGGAATGTGCTCTTTAATTAGAAAGCACAATAAACAAAATCACTTACTCTACTGCCAGCAGTCTGACAATTCCTGTCAGGCACTGTATTGAAACTGAGCAATTCATTTAATAATGGATTAATTTGATATTAATAAAGTAAAATGATTCTTTAAGCAGCAGCCAGCTATTCACCGCTGTCCACCACAGACCGCCTACAGCAGCCACCAGTGACTGTGACTGCGTGACTGCCAGCCTGCCTGGAAGAAGATACAGAGTCAGACCAAGACGAGTGCTTTTTCTTCATTCTACTCTTTTTTTTTTTTTGGTAGGTGCTTGACTTATGTTTCTTGCTCTGTAATAGAAGGCATAGCGGTTTAAATTGGCCAGTGGAAGATGGAACTATAAATTCTCTAACCACATTACATGTAGGGTAAGCTGCCATGTCTGTGTGCGGTGGGGGGGGGGGAGTGAACTGAATTGTGTGCTACAACTTCTCAGTCTCAACATGGTGTCTTACAGGAATAGTCAGACTGTTCGCAGTACAGCAGGTGATTATGTGCTTTCTACATTCCAATTAAAGTACACGTTCCAACTGTAGCATTGGTTCCAACCAGTGTTCTAATCAGAATGTGCACTTTAGTCAGAAAGCAGAATAATCAAAAATGTGCTCTACTGCAGTGCTAGCAGTCTGACTAGTCCTATAACACACTGTATTTAAACAAAGGGAATTGTGTATTTGCCCTTAAGATGGAAAAGCCACAAGCACTTTGAAAGGTTGAAATGCGTATGCCAGTTGTACTGTTCCTTTCGGTAATCTCTTGAGTGGTTAGTCAGCAGTGTATAATTTCTTTGCCTGGGCTGGCAAGTGTGCTGGGCTTCCTGCGTTTAAAATCAAACAAATAAATCATATCATATGATATGATTTTAATACTTTTATAGTGTGGTCTTAAAAGCAGGAAGCGCAGCAGGATGGAGAACAGGTCACAGATGTGAGGGTGGAGGAACCACTGGCTGGGAGCGATCACCACACAGTGTGGTTCTCTGTCACTTTGGGTAGAGATCTCCACAACACAAAAACAAAGGTCCTGGACTTCAGAAAGGCAGACTTTGGCAGGATGGAGCAATTAATGAGAATACACATAGATGGCATTCACCCTGACATGGACGCAGAGCAGAAATGGGCAATCATAAAACTAGGGCTGACTGAATCCACTAAAGCTTGTGTCAAGAGCCAGCAAAAGTAATCAAGCACTGAGCTTCCAAGCTGGATGGCCAGAGAGGTCACAGAGAAGGTGATGGATAAGAGAAGGGCCTTCCGAACCTACAAGAGAACCAACAGGGCAGAGAATTGGGAGAACTATGTGAGAAAATCCAGGGAAGTGAGCAGAGCGGTCAGGACTGCAAAGGCAGCCAGGGAAAGGAAATTAGCACAGGGGATTAAGGTGTGTTCCTGACTCAGGGCGTCACTGAACCAACAAGACCTGAGGCAATTCTTGATCTGGTGCTCACAAATGGGAGCATGTACAGGAAATAATGGTCAGGGAGCCACTGGGCGGAAGTGACCATTGCACAGTGTGGTTCCATTTGGATATGGGCAGGGAAAGCATCCCGACTAAGACCAAAATCTTGGATTTCAGGAGGGCGGACTTCAGGAAAATGGGTGAGGTTCTAAGGAGCCATCTGGTGGGCATCAGAGCAGATATGGGGGTGGACCAAAAGTGGTCCATCATTAAGGAAGGAAGAAAGGAAGGAATACTGGTTGCCACAGATGAGTGTGTTAGTCTCAGGGGGAAGAACACATGGGCCAAAGCGCCCAGCTGGTTCAGTTCTGGGGTTGCCAAGGCAGTAAGGGAAAAGAGGTTGGCCTATAGAAAATTCAGGAAGACCAAGAGAGAGGTGGATAGGGAAAATTACCTAAGGTTGTCTAGTGAGGCAAGTAAGGAAGTCCGGCGAGCAAAGGCACAGAAGGAGCTCCAAATTGCTAAAGGAATTAAGAAGTGGGAGAAGGCTTTCTTTTACTATATAAGTGAGAAAAAGGACAAGAAGGAAGAGATTGTTAGGCTTAAGAAAGGGGTGGAGTGGGTGGAGGATAATGGAGGAAAAGCAGAGATACTAAATGAATACTTCTGTTCTGTCTTCACCATGGAGAAGGATGGACCAGTGCCTTCAGGAGGGGAAAAGAGGAGCGTGGGGAGGGAAACACAGACATAGTGATAGAGGAGGATAGAGTGAAGGAGGGTCTGCTGGCATTAAAAGTGGACAAATCACCAGGCCTGGACAGAGTACATCCAAGGGTACTAAAGGAACTGGCTGAGGAGATGGCAGGGCCACTAGCAGACCTATTTAATAGTTCACTAGAGTCAGGCGTGGTACCACAGGACTGGAGAACAGCATATGTAGTGCCCCTTCACAAAAGTGGTCCCAAGGATGATCCAGGGAATTACAGACCAGTCAGTCTGACCTCCATTGTGGGAAAGTTCATGGAGACCATACTAAAGGAAAGGTTGGTGGCATATCTAGAGGAGCATGGTCTCTAGGATGAGAGGCAGCATGGGTTCATGGGGGAGAGATCATGTCAAACAAATCTGATTGACTTCTTTGACTGTGTCACTAAGACAGTAGACAGGGGCCAGGCAGTAGACATCCTCTATCTTGATTTCAGTAAGGCCTTTGACTCTGTGCCTCACAAAAGGTTGACCAGGAAGTTGATGGATCTTGGAGTTGGGGAGAAGATGGCCATATGGGTGGAAAACTGGCTGAGGGACAGAACCCAGAGGGTGGTGGTGGGGGGAGAGTTATCTGGCACCAGAGATGTAACCAGTGGAGTCCCACAGGGCTCTGTGCTGGAGCCAGTGTTGTTCAATTTCTTCATCAAAGACATTGGGGATGGCATTAAAGGCAAAATGTGCCTATTTGCAGATGACACCAAGCTCTGTGGGAGAGTGGACACAGCTGAAGGGATACGGGACCTACAGGAAGATCTGGAAAAGCTGGGGAGGTGGTCCAGGATCTGGCAGCTTGGCTTTAATGCCAAGAAATGCAAAGTTATATATATTGGAGCCAAGAATACCAGGACAGAGTATTACCTGGGTGGAGTCCGAGTAGCTGCATCAGAGGAGGAGAAGGACCTGGGACTGATGATCACTAGTGACCTGAAGCACTCCATGCAGTGCAAGAAAGCAGCGGCAAAGGCAAACAAGATGCTGGGATGCATAGCTAGGGGATCAGTAGTAGGAGAGAGAAGGTTGTACTGCCCTTGTACAGGTCACTGGTAAGGCTGCATCTAGAGTATGGAGTTCAGTACTGGTGCCCACACCTCAAAAAGGACATTAACCTGCTGGAGAAGGTACAGAGGAGGGCTACAAAGATGATAGCCGATCAATAGGGCAAGGCATACGAGGAGAGGTTGAGGGCACTGAATATGTACTCCCTTGAAGACAGGAGAGAGAGAGAGGGGACATGATTGGGACATTCAAGTACTTGAAAGGGATAAATAATGTTGATAAGGCAAGTATCTTTAAGCTGAGTGGCAACCATATCACGAGGGGGCACAGTCTTAAGCTGGAGGGTGGGAGGTTTGGAGGGATGTCAGGAAGCACTTCTGCACAGAAAGGGTGGTGGACACTTGGATACGCGCTGCGGAAGGGTCATCTCATTAAAAACAGTGAGCAGCTTTAAGGAGGCTGAGATAGGCATAGGGGTGGATAAGAATCATGGGTAGGGAGGATGGGAGGGGTCGGGAGGAGGCAGGAACATTAGCTCAAGCTGTGGACTCTGCTGTCAGAGCAGACTTGATAGACCAAATGGTATTCTTCTGCTGGCTTGTTCATATGTTCGTATGTAAGGGGAAAAGGATTTCTTCAGGTATATCAGGGAAAAGAGGAACTGCAAGGATCAAATAGTTAGGATCAGGAAAGGCAGTGGGTGGGTAGACAAAGGGGCAGAGAAGGCAGAAGTACTTAATAAGTACCTCTGTTCAGTGTTCACACGGGAGAGGGATGGGCCCATTCCTGGATGGAAAGGGGCGCAGACATGGGGGTGAGACAACCACAGATGAGGTTATCACAGTGGAAAGGGTGCTGGAGGGCCTTAGGTCCCTGAGGGTAGACAAGGCACCTGTGCCAGACGGGGTACATCCCAAGCTGCTGAGGGAGGTGGCAGAGGTCCTGGCACAGCCACTGGTGGATCTGTTCAACACCTCGCTAAATAGGGATGTGTGCCCAGAGATTGAAGGGAGGCACACGAGGTACCTCTCCACAAAAGTGGGCCCAAGGATGAACCAGGGAACTACAGACTGGTGAGCCTCACCGCAATTGTGGGGAAACTGATGGAATCTATCCTCAAAGAAAGGCTGGTGCAGTTTCTTGTGGATAATGATCTGCAAGACAACAGACAGCATGGGTTCATCACTGGCAGATCCTGTCAAACAAACTTGGTTGATTTTTTTGGACTGGATCACGAGGGCACTGGACGAGGGTCATGCGATCGATGTAGTCTACATGGATTTCGCAAGGCCTTCAATTTATTGCCACACGGAAGGTTGACCTGCAAGTTGCGGAGTCTTGGTATAGGGTGGAAGCTAGCCCGATGGGTAGAAAACTGGCTGAGGGACAGACAACAGAGGGTAGTTGTGGGGTGGGGGGCATCGGAGCCCAGGGCAGTAACAAGTGGTGTCCCACAGGGATCAGTACTGGGACCAGTCATGTTTATCATTTTCATCACAGACACAGCAGTTGGCATCAAGAATAAGATCAGCCTCCTTGCCGATGACACCAAGATCTGTGCTGAGGTGGATGTGGAGGAGGGTGGCAAATTATTGCTGGAGAACATGGCAAGACTCAAGGAGTGGTCGCACACCTGGCAGCTTGGGTTCAATGCCAAGAAGTGCAAGGTAATGCATTTTGGAGCCAAAAACCTAGGATACACCTACTGGATGGACGGTATCAAACTGTCCACATCCAATGAGGAGAAAGATCTGGGGGTGCTGGTGACCGGGGAATTAAACCACTCGGCCCAGTATAGGAAGGCAGCGGCTAAGGCTAACAGGATGCTAGGGTACAAAGCAAGGGGGATTACATCCAAATGCAGTGAATTCATACTGCCCCTGTACAGGTCCCTGGTGAGGCCACACTTGGAGTACTGCATGCAGTTCTGGTGCCCGTACTTAAAAAGGGGTATCAAACTACTGGAGGCAGTGCAGCGAAGAGCAACAAAGATGATCCAGGAGTTGAGGGATAGAACTTATGAAGAAAGACTAAAAGAGCTCAAAATGTATACCCTGGAGGATAGAAGAGAGAAAGGGACATGATCGAGACCTTCAGGTACCTGAAAGGGATGAACAGAGTAGGCTTCCAGGGTGGGTTCACTCTCCAGAATGGAAGAGATACCAGAGGGCACTCCCTGAAGTTAAAGGGGGGCAGATTCAAGAGGGAAAGGAGGAGGTACTACTTCACTGAAAAAGTGATAACAGGGTGGAATGCACTGCCTGAGCAACTCGTATCAGTGCAGACTGTGAGGTGCTTCAAGAGGGGGTGGGGCAAATTCAAGGGGAAAGTACACACCAGAGGGAGTAGCTCGGGGAGGGAAGAGCTAATGGGGGGGGGGGCCTGCAGTCTAATGGGCTGAACGCTGCACACTCGAGCAGACTAAATAGACCATATGGCCTACATCTGCTGGCAAGTTCGTATGCTGACCAACTAAAGATATCGTTTGAGTGCTGATCACACAAAAATAGCTTTTCACAGCATTATGCAATAGTTTTTTTAGTAAATGTAGCACTTTTGTTTGAGCCAGGTTGGAATTCTCTTTTCTCTACAGAGGCAACTTTTTAAATATGCTTAATCGGTTTTATACATAATCTGTTTTAGCAGCATCTTTACAGACATACATGTATGTAATATTTTTGGGGCTGCTTTGTCTGATATGAGGTATGTAGTTCTGGTGACAAGTCGCCTATCTCTTTTTAACAAGCAAGTGATCACTGTCACCAACCCCCACGGAACATTCAAGTTTACAATCAGCAGGGCCACTCAAACTTTTCACACATTTGAATCAAAATCCATGCAGAATTAAAGTCTGTACACAAGGAAAACCTACCCTATCACTCAAAAGCAAGCATTGTAATTAAAGCTTGATTTAGTTGAATGGTGTAATTTACACCTTTTCTCACCATGCTACCAGCATTTTTATGAGATTAACTTCTTTTGATATTGCATGCAACCATATAATGGTTCTAAGGTTCTGAACCAAGTACTTCGTTTACTAAAGACTATTGTCCATAATCACAGTGCACCAAATATA
This sequence comes from Neoceratodus forsteri, assembly GCA_016271365.2. Classification (NCBI taxonomy): domain Eukaryota; kingdom Metazoa; phylum Chordata; order Ceratodontiformes; family Ceratodontidae; genus Neoceratodus; species Neoceratodus forsteri. Next base: position 55,745,846 of record JADMNL010000022.1, read on the forward strand.
TTCCCACATCTGGCACTTGGGTTAATATCCCAGTACTGACACTGTAGTGCAGCATGAGAGGGGTGCTGCACTTCTGAGGTGCTGTCTTTCGAATGAGATGTTAAACCGAGGTCTCATCTGCCTGGATTGGTGGTAGTTCAGGTGGATGTTAAAGATCCCATGGCACTTGTTGAAAAGAGTAGGGGAAATTCTCGGTGTCCTGGCCAAATTTCCCTCATTCACTAAAAATACCACCAACAGCTTAATCTGGTTCAAGGTCAGTTGGCATTCATCTGTATCCCCCCTTCCTCAGGTCGTGCCTGAAAATAGGCAGGATTTGTCTAGTGCACTTACCCGGTCAACAAAAACTAAATAAAATAAATAAATAAATATTTGTTCACCCTTCAGACAAACCATCATATAGCTGCTTCTTTCAACGGCAGTATTTCTTGGTCACCATCAGTTTGTTTCAGCAATTGTGTTTTCCTGTCTAAGCTCTTGGAGAGGTGAAAGAAATTAAAGACCATGTAGCTTTAATACATTCTTGAGTATTTCTATAGTGTTGATCTGGTCTTTAGTTCCCCAGATGTGCTTTTCTGGTGTTCTTTATAAATTAATTAATTAATTTATTCAATTTTGTTGACCTGGTAGGCCCACTGAGACTAAAGGCGCTTTTACACACAGGTTTGTAACACGAAATAAGTGTTACCTGTGTGGCGCCGTTGTACTCTATTGCAGTCGGGTTTCCTTTTACACCCTGCGAGTATTCCGGCCAATCCCGCCTCCATTTATTTCGGCTCCCCAGAGTTTGCTGCTCTAATGGCGAGTTTCTGCAGTGCTACTCAGATGGCTGTTTACACAGCCAATCAAACGAAAGCACGCTGGTGCAAACCGCAAGAAGCAGAGATTGTGGTTTGACGAACGCTCACCAAGGAACGGTGTCGAATGCACTTTACATTAGCGATGTAACGGAATACTGTTTCTGATAATTATTCCGTTACATAGACCTGTGTGTAAAAGCACCTTAAAATTCCCTTTCTCAGGGGTGACCGGGGGAAGGGGATACAGATGGTAACCAACGGAAGTTGAACCAGATTAAGCTGTTGGCGGTATTGTTCGTGAATTGATTGCTCGCAGGTCGCATAACTTTTGCTGTTTTACACAATATTGACATAGATGTTTTCTTTTTTATGGTTGTGGTTGGAGCTTCTGGCACACACGTGAAGGTTGCATTGGGTGGGGCATGTCCGATGCAGCTGGTTTAAATCTGGGCTATTACATATTAATAATATAAACATAAAAATTGACAGCAGACAAGGACCACGACTACGTCAATGCAGGCTGCACATTTTCCCTGCCTACTGTAAAAGCAGCAGACACTACTTGATCTCAGGCTCTGTGTTCTCATTCCTATTGCTAGCTGCTACCCGATACCTGTCCTATGCATGCTTGAATCACCCCACTGCATTTGCCCCCCCCCAGCTCCGCTAGGACTGTATTGTGAGGGATAATCTCTGAGGCACTACCCATTCATGACATCATGGGTTTTGTACACCTGATAGGTTTCTTGATGCACATGTGACTTGAAGAAAGTCCATCCCCAACCTGAGAGGGAGGTCTGCTCTCCTAAGGTCAGTTCTTATGTGCATCGAAAACAGGTTGCAACACACCCTAGAGCTCCAGTGTGTTTCTTGTAAAGAACAAATGTTTATTATAAAGAACAACTTCATTAATAAGGTAAGAAGCCACCTGGCTAAGCCATTTATTAATATCCTACAACAAAGATCAAACAAGACCACAAATTATTTATGCCTTTTAGATTTTTGTTTCTGTCCTATCTCCCCGCCTCTTCTCTCCTCTCCTCCAGGGTATAGATACTGAGATCTCCCATTCTCCACCTCATCAGACTTTTTGTGCATCTTCAGCACTATCTTTGTTGCCCTTCTTTGAACTGCCTCCACCCTGCCTAGGTCCTTAATTAGAGATGTGGCCTCCAAACCTGGACACATCGCCATATTCAAAATATGTACTTTTTTGATACCGTAACTTAAATAAATCCTGTTGGTTGCCTTGGTACCCAATCTTCAGTGGACCAGGAACACGTCTGCACTCTTCAAAGCCAACCGCGAAGTGAAGAAATGCCAGTAAGCTGTATAATGGCATAAATGGGTTTTTTCAACTTAGGTGGATATCTCGGCCATTTTTGCACATTTTTGCTCCAAATTTGCAACATGGGGTTCTTGGGACCCAACCTCATGAATTCAGTCACCTTCATTTCATTATTTGGTCCCAAAAGGTGATTTCGTGGTCACTGTGACGAATCACCTTTTGGGACCGATTAATGAAACGACAGTGTCACCGTTCATGAGGCAGTCTCCCAAAAAGTCTATGTTGCAAATCTGGTGAAAAAATTCCAAAAAAAGACTGTTATGAGCATACACTGCGTATTTTACACGCACGCTCGTAACTTTTGCTCTTTTCACTCCAGATTTTCAACATTGCCATTTTTTTCACACCTCCTAATGAACAGTACAGCTGTCATTGTTCACATCCCCCCAAACTGTGTTTTCCCACATACAGTACGGCGCACAATGGCATGTTGTTCTGGGAAATCAATGTTCGGGACAGATTAAGAAAATCACAGTGATGGTGTTCACGAGCGGAGGTCCCAAAATGCCTGTGTTGAAAATTTGGTGACAAAATTCCACAAAATGCTTATGTTATGAGCGTGCGTTGCGCAGTTTCCATGCACACTCATAAGTTCGAGAATTTTTAATATTTTCCCTCCAGATTTTCAACATTACCATTTTTGCACGCCTACTTAAGAACAGTACAGTCATCATTTCTCACATCCTTCCTGAAATGTGGTTTCGCACGACTGGCGCACAATGGCGTGATCACTGTGAGACATCAACATTCAGGACAGATTAACAAAATCACACTGCACTGTTCATGAGCAGAGGTTCCAAATGCTTTCATGAGATGGGGTGACAAAAAGCCCATGCTGAAAATTTGGAGTGCAAATACCAACAAACGCCCAGGACGTTAGGGTTTCTAACCATAACGTCCCACCCTGTAGAGACTGACCAGCGTCAGGTGTGTGATTTTGGATTGCCGGCTGTAATACACATGCCATTCCACCCCCACCCTGCAGCCACTGACAGGCTTTGAGGTGTACCTTGGACTCTTTGGGCCCACAGTTCACCCCATTCTCCTATACTGCGCCCATTTCAGCATATTGCCTTATGGAATGGGGTGACTGTAAAGCCGAACACCTCAAGGCACACCTCAACACTTGTCAGTGTCTGCACGACACGGTGAGGTGAAATGACATGAGTCCGTGACCATTCGGCGATTACCCAAAGGCACACCCATCTCTGCAGGGTGGTGGTGGTGGGGTTGGTGTCACTTCAGTATTTCACTGCCTTTCCTATTCTACATCTCTCTGCCGCATGCATTTCCAATGCTAATACCAGCAAGCAAACATTCAGCATTGACAAATGCTTGTTTTATATGTGATATATGTTGAAATGTATGTGAAAGTTCTTTGTTTGTTGATTGGGTAATTATGGTGTGATGTCACACTGGAAAGTATATTTAAATGTGTATTGGATGTCTTTGTAACTATGCCCCTTGAAGGCACTTTGCCAAGGCTCTAGGGGCTTCCACAAGCGGTATAATTAATAAGAACATTTGGTTCAGAATTGTATTCCGTCATTTTCTTTTGAGAGCGTTACCTTTCTGGAATTGGTGTATTTCTTGAAGGCTGTCTCCCTTTGGTTGCGAACCCCTCTCTTGTTTGAGCGCAGCTTTTTGCAGCTTGGATTTTGTAGGAAAATAAGGTTTGGGGTGGTATATAGACCACCTAACCAGGGAAAAGAGATGGACAGGGTGCTGTGTTTGCAGCTGAAAGACGTAGCATGGGGGGGGAGGTAGTAGTAACAGAGGACTTTAACCTGCCCAGTATAGACTGGGACACTCCCACCACAACCTGTGCTAGAAGTCATGTGATCCTTGATGCAATACAGGATGGCTTCATGACACAAAATTGTTATGGGTCCAACAAGGGGAGAGGCAATCCTGGACCTAGTGCTTACTAATGGGGAGCACGTTCAGGGAATTGATATCAGAGAACCCCTTGGTGGAAGTGACCACAGCTCAGTGTGGTTCAAGAAACATATGGGAAAGGAAGTTATCCCAACATAGACTAGGGTGCCGGACTTCAGGACAGCGAACAGCGAACTTTAACAAAATGCGGGAAATGATAAGGGAGCAACTAGCAGGCATAAATGAGGGGATGGAGGTGGAAACACTATGGATAACCATCAAGGGAGCCATTCAAAACTCTACGGACAGTTGCATAAAAATGAGAGGGAAGAAGAAGGGGGCAAGATGCCCTAGTTGGTTCAGTAAGGAGGTCGCTAGAACAACAAGGGAAAAGAAAGCAGCCTATAGGAAAAGCAGAAGAACTGCCAGGGTAGAGGATGAAGAGGAATTCCAAAGGCTGGCCATACCAGCAAGAAAGAAGGTACAGAAGGCCAAGGCGCAGAAAGAACTCCAGATAGCGGAAGGGATAAAGAGGGGAGAAAAGGCCTTCTTTAACTATATAAAAGAAAAAAGGGACAAGAAGGATGGCATTGTCAGACTTAGGAAAGGGGATGAATGGATAGTAGAGGGCATGGCAAAAGCATAAGTATTGAACGAATACTTCTGCTCTGTCTGTATGAAAGAAAAAGGTGGACTAATGCCACAGGCAGGGATAAGAAAGGAGGGAATTGGGTCAGATCCAGTCGGGGTCATTGGGATAGAAAGAGAAAGGGAGGGACTGAGGGTGCTGAAAGTGGATAAAACCCCGGGCTGGATGAAGTACACCGCAGGATACTCAGGGAAATGGCCAAGGAGCTGGCAGGCCCAACGACAATTCTGTTTAACAATTCCCTGAATTCAGGAGTAGTGCCAGAGGAATAGAGAACAGCAAATGTGGTGCCACTCCACAAAAGTGGTCCCGTGGAGGACCCAGCAACTACAGGCCCGTCAGCCTGACCTCGATTATATGCAAACGTATGGAGACCATACTGAAGGAGGGACTGGTGAAGTATATGGAGGAGAATGGTCTGCTAGATAGAAGACAGCACGGATCTGTGGCTGGCAGGTCCTGTCAAACAAATTTAATTGAGTTCTTTGACTATGTCATGAAGGCAGTTGACAACGGTCAGGTAATAGACATAATTTACCTAGACTTTAGTAAGGCCTTTGATTCCGTGCCACACAAAAGGTTGATAACAAAACTGAGGGAGCTAGGGGTGTGGCAGAAATTAGTACGATGGGTTGAGAACTGGTTAGATGGGTCGAATGCAGAGGGTGGTGGTAGGAGGGGTAGCCTCCAGTACAAAAGGGGTCACCAACGGGGTTCCACAGGGTTCGATTTTGGGCCCAGTATAATCGACATTGGGGAGGGCATTCAGAGCAAAGTGTGTCTATTCATGATGACGCTAAGCTCTATGGGAGGGTGGACACCCAGGAGGAGATAAACGAGTTAAGGGGGGACCTAGCCAGACTGGAGAAATGGTCAGGGATATGATAGTTGGGATTCAATGCCAAAAAGTGCAAGGTGATGCACATCGGGGCAAGAAAATCAAGGGCAGAGTACTACATAGGGAAAGTACAGGTGGCAGAGTCTAAAGAAGAAAAATACCTGGGGGTTGTAATTAATAGTGATCTGAAGCAGTCCGTGCAATGCAGAAAGGCAGCAAAGGCCAACAGCATGCTGGGATGTGTCACACAGGGGATCCGTAGCAGACACAGCAAGGTCATCCTGCCATTATACAGATCTGTGGTGAAGCCTCACTTGGAGTCTGGAGTGAGGTATTGGCACCCATACTTAAAGAAAGACATTAAATTGCTAGAGGGGGTGCAGAGGCGAGTGGCTAAAATGATCAGAGGACAGCAGGACAGGCCATACGAGGAGAGGCTGGGAGCCCTGAGGATGTACTCGTTGGAGGAGAGGAGGCGGGGGGGGGGGATATGATAGAGACCTTCAAGTACCTGAAAGGAGTAAACAAAGTAGAGCGTGAGGGTCTCTTCACCAAGAGAGAAAACACCCCCACCAGGGGACACAGCCTGAAGCTGGGGGTAGAAGATGTAGGAGGGACGTGAGGAAACACTTCTTCACAGAAAAGGTAGTGTCGGCATGGAATTAGCTGCTGGAGGAGGTCATGATAACCAGGTCAGTGGGAGCATTCAAAAGAGCCTGGGACAAACACAGAAGGAAGCTGTGGGACCAAGGCAAAGGGAGGGAGGAAGGAGAAGGGAGGGCACTGACACTGGTATGGGGTAAAACACAAAATCCCAATACATATTGAGCAGACATAATAATACTTCTGCTGGCTACATCTTATGTTCTTATGTCCTAGATGAAGCACATACACAGTGAACAACAGTTACACAGGTGACAGGACAGACCTGAGACACACCACAATTGAGAGCATCTGTTGAAGAGCAGTATGGGCCAATCAACACAGACTGCTCCCTTCCTGATAGGAATGACTGGAACCATTTGAGGATGATACCCAATAGTCCCATGTGCATCTCAAGTCTATTAGCCATCAACTGGTGATTGACGGAGTTAACTTCATTGACCTTTCAAGGAGGATAAGGATGGACATAGCTTTCCATGCCCTTGCTGGAAGGATATCATTGCTGTCCTTGCCATGAGCTGTCTCAGTACAATACCACCATCTGAACTCAGACTGAAATGACTCAAAGTTACCATAACTCCTCAGATGCTCTACAAGCTTCTTGTCAACTAGCCCAAAATAACAATGTGGAGGCAGGACGATACATTGTGAGGATGTCAGGGTCCAGCTTGTTCAGCAAGGCAGCTGTATTCCCCTTTCTCCTGATGCCCCAGTCATTTTCTGCCTCCACCAGGTATCTGTCTGTACCACTAGGTTCTGGACTTTGAATTTTATTCGAACCTTGAACTTGCCCATTTTGCTGAGTGTACTCTTCATATTGCACTGCATGCAGGTGGGCATAGCTGTCCTTCTATGTCTCCTCCCCCAGGGGCCTAACCCTCCTGGCGCTTTCCCTGCTCATCTGTCCTTCCTTTGGTGATTCCACTCCTTTGCTTCCTGCCCTGGCTGATCCCCTGCTCCAGCTCCCTCCTCCATCCTTTAGTTTAAATCTCCCTGATTCCCAGTTGCCATGTCCATTCTCTTAGCCAGCAAATCCACTCTCCTCTGGTTAAAGTACAGCCCATCCTGGGCAAACAGGTGTCCCTTGCTCCAGAAGGCTATCCAGTTGGCCTGAAAATAAGTTCTGCCTCTTGCAAAAGACCCTTAGCCAAACATTAGCATATGTAACGGTCTGTGGCTGCTCCTCACTAGCCCCAGGACTGTGAGGATCTCAGAAAAGATTACCCTGGACACCTTCCCTCCAGAAAATACCTTATTCCATGAATGACCTCATGTCTTATGGACTTGTGCTTCATTTGTCATTCATACAAACATGGACAACGGTGGTCTGCTCCTTCCCGAGCTATGTCACTTGGCCCTGGATAACACTGGTTCAGCCTGCTTTCCAGGCTGTCAAATCATCTCACCCATGTGGCTATCATGGTCCAGCGTTGCCCACTCCACCACACCAAGTGCCCTAACTATGGAGTCCCCATTGACTGAAACCGTCCTTTCCCTCTGCCCCCATCAGCCCTAGTCACCTGTTGACCCCTTCAGCCTGGCTAGTCAGATGCTGAGACCTGTTAACAGGTATTCACTGGTGATAGTGCTTCCTTACATTAATGACACACATAGTGCATAACTTCCTATGCTCATGGTTTGTATGACCATGCCATGCATGTTACATGCTTTCTCTTTCTGATTTTGTGTATGGCGTTTTGCCTTCTCACATGCACCCATGCAGTACATGGTGTATGTGTTTCTACACCCATGAAGAAAATCATTTTCGTTGTTGGAGAAGTTAAGATTGAAAGCTTCACCATGAAAGGGAGATCAAGGAAGTGAAGCCACAGACTGATCCATAGTTGGAGAAGGAGAAAGGTCCAGCTGATTTTCACAAGGCCCCAAGAAAGAAAATGTGATACTACGTACCACGGGGAGTGGCACGCTCACTTATATTGGAGACCTTAACATCTTTAAAGAACATATCCCAAGGGCAGACGCTTTGTGCCTTTCTCTGAAATGCAGCGGCAGGTGGTGTGTGTGTGTGTGTGTGTGTGTGTGAAAAACAGGGAAGATGAGTTATTTTAGTGCCGCAGGCTGGTCCCTCCTCATGCAGTGCAGGCTGGAGGAATGCTGGGCATGTTCAGACAAGCCTCTCCTCCCTGACTCCCTCCTTCCACCATTCAGGGACACCACAGCCCCTTCTTCCAACCACACCTGTTTCATCTCCTTCCATCACCTTTCCACTTGAAACAGGGATGCGTCCTGTTTCAAGTCTCTGCTCTGCTCGGAGAGATGAAACAGCCTTAGTGAGGGGGACTGCTGCTTGAAGTGAGTTAGGCACCACTTCTGATCTTATTCAAGTCCCTGATTTCCCTTTCTTCTTCTTCTCTCAGAGACCTCAGGTAAACACATTTGGGGTGGGGTGGGGGTGGAAGGGATGTTTAGTTAAAAATTGTAACCTGTGAACATTAACCCTGTAATGGTAGACAGCTGCCCTGCATATGTATTTATTTATTTGAAATGAATCCAACTGGGATAACCTCATGAGATGCAGCATCTCATTTTCATGGGGGTCTCAGGGAGGATAGCAGCAGTCAGCAGGTTAACATAGCTCAGCAGGAATAGTTACATAAAGCTAAAATATAAACAGGTCAAAAACAAACTACAAAGGTAAGTGCATCCAACAGCGATCAGAGCAAGGCAACAAAGTGGGGTCACAGCAAACAACAAGCATGAGCATTCTTCTGCAGCATGATCCTAGTCAGGGAGAGGCATACCTCTCAACTGTCCCTGATTTTCAGGGATGTCCCTGATTTTGTCTCAAAATTTTTCTCTGTCCCTTGAACCATTTCTGTTTTTGTGACTGAATAGTGGGGATTGTAAGCAAACAATAATGTTAAACATTAACATTACAGACTAGTACTTCATCAGAGAATGCTTCTTACACTAATTCCCCTTATTCTGTCAGCTTTCTGAGTGAGTATTATCAATTTTTAAGATGTGTCCCTGATTTTGTGTCTTTGTCCCTGATTTTTTTAAAGCCATGTCCCTGATTTATGAGGTAAGAGGTTGAGAGGTATGGGGAGAGGGGGATTTTGGACCAAAACAAATAACAGGGAATTCTAAGGTGGCTGGAAGGACAACACTTGATCACTTGCAAGGTAGAAGCATTCTTCAGCTGGAGAAGGAGTTTGTTCCGGTGCCTGGTGCTGCTAATGCAAATGCCTTTCTTCCAGATTCACACTTCATCTTGGAAACTGAGACAGTAAGTGCTGCTGTTGACCGGAGAGAGTAGGCACTACTTGACCGTGTGAGGTGGGCTAGAAAATAACCAGGGGCTTTTACTTGTGCACAGTTGTGCAACAAAGAAAGCCAGTGGTAGTGATGCCTGATTGAGGGATTTAGCCGCCAGTTAAGCTGGGGGGGGGGGGGAGTTGTTCCTCTATCAATAAGGGGCTTGATTTTCAAAGCCCTTGACAATCCTGCAGCTGCAGGAAAAAACTGATGCAAGTGGGTCTCCACTTGTAGAGCTGCAGTTTTTCTCACAGCTGCGGTATTTTCAAAAGTGGAGTTGGTCTGCAACCGGCACCATGATTTATGGCAGCTTGTGGCCATTTTTTCAGCACAGCTGTGGGGAAAAGGTACGCCTGGTGGGACCAGGCGTAACATCCCCTGCAGCTGTGCTGGATGAAAATACAAATCTCCACATGTGCGCAGATTTTGTCCAGCAATTGGAGCTGCAGCATGGGACTTAGTTCCCATGTTGTTTGAAAATCTAGCACAAGGTCTGCGAGAAGCCTCCCCTTATGTCTCTCCTCAAAACCAGAACTCCCTCAGGTGTCTGCGTGCATCCTCAGTCCCCTCCCCCCAGATATCCCGAAAGTTTCCTCGGCTATTGGAAGCAGAGTGTTATCTGTAGCTGCTCCCACTCTGTGGAACAGATTCCCCGCACCCATCTGCTCTCTGGACTTCTGTGCCACTTTCAAGACACATCTCAAATCCTGGCTGCTTGATGAGGCCACATGCCGTTACTAGCTTGGCTAACCCCACCCCCACCTTTCTGACTTTTCCATCTTGGGCTGCTTTGGCCTCCCCTGCCCTCTTTCATTTCTTTGGACTCCTTTCTTACATCCCTCACTACCTGCTTCTCAGGCTCTCTCACTTGGCTATTGTATTGTATGTTTTGTTTTTCTTTTTTACATCGTGCATTCATTTGCACTTATCCTTTGTAAATAATTGTATAATAATTGTTGCTTATGATGTATTGATTGTTTTTTTTCAGGCTCTCATTAATTTTCTTTCTTATGTTACTTTCTTTGTTCACCAGTGATGTCTGTAGTTCCACTTTGTTCACCAGTGATGTCTGTCTATCCACAAGGCTTGTACTCATTGTTTTACTTGTCACTGCCTCTGTAACTGCCACCAGTGTGGCCCAGGTCGTGCCTGAAAACAGTCTCCAGGATCACTGCACTTACCTGGTTACCAAAGACTAAATAAATAAAATAAATAAATAAACTCTCCTGTCTTGCTGCTCATGAAATGGGCAGAATTGATTTGCTGGCTGGCCCAATGGCGCTGCAGTAGTGCTGCCGCTTGTGACACCGGCAACCCGGGTTTGGGAACAAGTGTCAATCAGATGGCCAGTGGGGAACAGAGAACTGAGCATCCCACCGGACACTCTCATTCTTTGGGAAGGTTGTGTCTGCCTGCTGCAACACTGCCATCTGGTGACCACAGGTGGCAGTGCAGTGGGAAATTACAGGCAAGTTTGGGTGGGGAAGAAGAAGTGTACTGCATGGATGTGAGAGGACCTGGCCTGCCAATGTTCGAGTGCAACGAATCATTCAATCCCAGAGGGTGGAATTGAATACTAAGAAAAGGGGCACTGGTAGGTCAGATGATGTCTGGCCCATCCTCAACGACCACTGCAAGCCTTGCTCCTTGCTCCCTGCCTTTTCCTGTCTTAAGGACTCCCTGTGGATCTGACTGGATAGTTCCTCTCTTTCCTTCATCCATAGCTGGAATGGGCAGGTCCTCCACCCCAGGGTGTAATAAAGGAATAATGCCTGACAGGGTGGGTGTTATGCCGGGATAACATCCCACCTTGGGTGGTTGAGCCCGAGGCCACTGGCCGGGGGCGTCCAACACCTGAGAAGGGATGTTATCCCAGCATAACACCCACCCTGGAGGGCATTATTCCTATTATACAATGGCTCATTGTTTTATACAGAAAAAATAATTTAAAAACATTTTTTGCAGTGTTTAAAAATAACTTTTTAAGAAAAGATGCAAACCATCATCAAGCCTATCTGGCCTATCTATGCCATCATCATCTAGTTGATCAGCAGGGATCATCAAGCTCAATGGGATCATCAGCAGGGATGTTATGCCAGGATAACATCCCTGCTGTGATGGCCAACTGACCAATCAGAAGCCAGGATTCTTTCTTGCCATTGTATAATTACTGATGGGCCACCCAATGTATGCAAGTTGGTGAGGGTATCAGAACTGAGTCTGGGTCCGGTAGAAAGTGCAATCCAACAAGGCTCTACAGTTGGGTAGGTGGCACTTGGACTGTGATGGAAGAAGGGACCACCAATTGTGCTGGGGGCAATAAGAATAGATTTTAAAAATGATCTGACTGTCACAGTCTGGATTTACAAAAGAGATTTCAGACACGCGTGCCTGAGGTAAAGCTGTCAAAACGTGATCATCAGTTTGCATTCTTGGTGCTCAGACAGTATTCTCTGTGGTCAGATACTGGCGGGATGCCATCAGATATGGATGGCGTCCAGCAATGGATCCGGTCTCCTCAGATCCCAAATGGGTCCAATCGGGGGGGGGGATGGGATCCAATGTTTGGATCATAACTATCAGAGGGGATCTTTGTAGCGGGCAGTTGGAAGTTTTCTCTCTCCCGCCAAAAAGGAGGGAGTCAGCCCTGTGTTCAGCCACATGAACAGGGCTGCGAGTGGTCTGAGCAACCCAGGGACAAGTAAACAGTGTGAGCGTTTATCAGCCTGCTCCTGGACTGCTTTATGACTGAGCTGCTGTCTGCCATCAGAGTGTGAATCCATTGAATTGTGAGAGACTGTTCTCTGCCGAGAGCTAAGAGCTGAACTTGACCAGAAGTAAAGCCAGAGACTGTCTTCCAAAATTCCTAAAAGAGCTGATCAGCCAGAGGACGGCTCCAGGAGCCTGCAAGCAATGGCCACGTTTGCAAGAAATCACCAAGTCTGCAAGCAACAGCCAAGCCTGCCTGCCAGGAGGCTAGCTGTTCTGAATGGCCTTTGCCTGGCCAGGCCGGCCTTAGGGTATGTGGCACCCCCTAGGCAAACTTGCAAATGCCCCCCCCCGGCAGACCTGTTACCTGGATTTTTCGGAGGGGGATTCTTTTAATGAGTGGTAAAGGTATGTTGCACATGTAGTGTGTGAAAAACCTTGTAAAAAGCCGGGGATCTGAGGTCCAGTAGCCACCCAGAAGTTCTGGGGTTTTAGGTGTTTTTTTGGTGCATCTTAAGGCTTGCATTGAAGATAAAAAAAAGTTCTGTTATCTTTCAAGGGCATCTTATACACTAAAGTGATGGGGGGAGAGAATTACTTTGCAACGAAAATATTTGATTATGAAAAAATATCACAAACCCAAGCACCGGAAAATCCGTACCTCAGCAACACATTTTTTTCCTTCAACAAAACAATTCAGTCACAGTCACAAAACACTACATTCTTTAATCCCAACTAGGTTCTGCAGGCTTGTTAGCACTCATTTCTGTTTGCTGAAATGCAACTGCAACTTGGCTGCAAGAGCTTGCATTTTGTTTTGTTTTGGGCCAAGTTTGTTGCAGGTAATAAACTTTCTGACAGCAATCACACCAGGAACTAAACTTGTGTTCTTCTTTCCCTCTTTCTACCATTCAGGCACTGATATAGCAACTCCCAGTTGGGTCTTGCCACATGACACCGGCAGTTTAAATTTATTTTACACAACATAGTACTACATAATCATCTTATATTGCACAGCATTTCTACCATGGGGGAACCGCGGCACATCAGAACTGGGGATGAGGGTCCACAGTCCAAGAAGTTCAGGAACAAGAAACAAAATGTCACGAAATTGCAATTTTTACGTTCGCTTGCGCACATGCACAAGGAGCGTCTTGGGAGAATGGGACACTTTGGAGGTGTGCCCCTCCCCTGCAATCCCCTGCTCCATTAAGCAGGTGTGGCAGTCCTGTATTGTCGGGAGCAGGCTGTGGCGACAGTGGTGCCTTCAAAGAAACCACCGCTGTCATACACAGCACCGGCCATGCCGCCCCAAATCTTTGCTGCCACGCTGGGAGCTCCACCCCAGCATGGCCAACCTCCTCGATCGCCTGCCGACGGGGTGCCCATCCCTGGCCGGCTTCAGGTCCCCCAGCCATTCTCTGCCACGCTGGGAGCCCACCCCAGCGTGGAAAACGCCCTGTCCACGCTCGCCCTGCCGACGGGGTGCCCAATCCCCGCCGGCTCCACGGCCCCTCAGCCATCCTTCTGCCACGCTGAGCCCACCCCAGCATGACAAACATCCCACGTTGTCTTTTTTTTTAAACCTGTAAATTGAAAACGGTCCCAGGCGCTTCTCCCAGGCCCCCTCCCACAACCCGCACCCACCCTCGCACCCGCCTCCCCACCCCCTCACCCCATACTTACCTCTGGAGCTCGTGCAACGATCTTGGTGGACCAGAACACGTCTGCACTCTTCAAAGCTGACCGCGAACTGAGGAAATGCCGGTAAGCTGTATAATGGGCTAGATAGGGGGTTTCAACTTTATTGCATATCTCAGGCATTTTTGAATTTTTGCACCAAATTTTCAACATGGGTTTTGGGACCCTTCTCATGAATGATGTCACTGTCATGGCGTTAACGGACGGTGATTGTCATTCAGCTGGCGAAATCCCGCCCATGGGCTAAAGAACGCCATGACATGACATCGTCATGAAAAATCTAGCATGTTAATTAATATCAAAATATGTTTCTGGCGCGTCGTTGCGCGGTTCCTGCTCTGAGCTCGTGGTTGCGAATTTTCAATATTTTCTCCAGATTTTTCAACATTGCCGTTTTACCACCTCCTTATGAGCAGTACAGCTGTCATTTTTCGCATCCTGCCCAAAACGTGTTTCCGCCCATGTAGCGCACAATGGCGCAGTCGGTGTGCGAAATCAATGTATGGGACACATTAAGAAAATCACTGTGACACTGTTCATTAGCAGAGGTCTTAAAATGGGTATGTTGAAAATTTGGTGAAAAAATTCCTAAAAATGACTGTTTTACGAGCATGCGTTGCGCAGTTCCTACGCATGCTCGTAGGTTTCCGAATTTTCAATATTTCCACTCCAGATTTTCAACATTGCCATTTTACCACACCTCCTTATGAGTAGTACAGCTGTCATTTTTCACATCTCACCCAAAATGTGTTTCCGCCCATGTAGCGCACAATGGCGCAGTTGGTGTACGAAATCAATGTATGGGACACATTAAGAAAATCACAGTGACACTGTTCATTAGCAGAGGTCTTAAAATGGCTATGTTGAAAATTTGGTGAAAAATTTCTAAAATGACTGTTTTACAAGCGTGCGTTGTGCAGTTCCTACGCAAGCTCGTAAGTTTGCGAATTTTCAATATTTTCACTCCAGATTTTCAACATTGCCATTTTACCACACCTCCTTATGAGCAGTACAGCTGTCATTTTTCACATCCTGACCAAAACATGTTTCTGCCCATGTAGCGCACAATGGCGCAGTCGGTGTGCGAAATCAATGTATGGGACACATTAAGAAAATCACAGTGACACTGTTCATGAGCAGAGGTCTTAAAATGGCAATGTTGAAAATTTGGTAAGTCATAAAATGACTGTTTACAAGCGTGCGTTGCGACAGTTCCTCATGCGCTCGTAAAACGCGAATTTTCAATATTTGCACTCAATGACTTCCAAATACCTAAACAGCACATAGAAGCAAGCAACATTTGGCATTGACAAATGCTTGTACTTCTTTGTCACTGATTTTTTTGAGCCATGTCCAAGTGCCAAATACCACTGCAAATACCTGCAAGCGAACGTTCGGCATTGGCAAATGCTTGTTTGTTTTAGCTCAGCTAACTAACTGGCTACATCATTTCTGAATCATCACTCAGGTGTGTTACTGACATTGTTAGACAAAATGGTCCTCCTCTTGCCAAATTGTTGCTCTGCTGGTCTGGCTGCCTCTGAGGAAACAACATGACTGCCACCAGTCCAGGTCCACGTACACTCAGTGGACCCCATGGGACCCCTGATTCCAACAATAGGCAGTTGCTATGTTTTTTCCCTCTGGCCCAAGCTTGGAATGAAAATCTCCTCCTCTGGCATGCGGGGGAGGGGGCCGCACAGTCACATCCGGGCTGTTCCTGCTGCCTGAGCCTGCTCAGCTCTCCTGCTCGCTCTCCCTGCAGTCGCTGACCTGCAGACCCTATTCAAGACTGTTAGTGGGTACTTTAACTTTACTCCCACTGCTCCACTCCCCATTCTTAAAGGATCTCTCTTGACTTTACACTCACTGTACAGCCCCACCCCAATGGTGATGAGAAACCATTCCTCAACTGCGAATCCACAATGATCCGATGTTGTCCTGCCACCCTGCGTGCTAACCACTTGGAGCTTGTCATCTCCCTGATCCTATCTGGACTTGGTAAGTGCTGGCTGCTGCTGGCTCGCATCCCTCCCATGTCACAGCAAGCCAGCTCCAGTGCCTTCAGCAGCATAGCGTCCCGTATTCTCCTTCTTCTCCTCCTTAGTAGCTCCCCCTGCCCTACACACTGACCTCCAGTCCTCTTTGGGGTTTGTCTCTTTTCTTTTGCAAGTTTAAAACTGAACTCAGCTCTCCCTCGCCATTTACTAACACAGCTGCTCAATCCCTTCCTGCCTCACGGCTGTCTGCACGCCCCACCAAAACTGATTATGCCAAGTGCCAGAAACTCCCAGTCCACACCACTCTGCACATGTACTCCAGCTGCTCTGACACCAAACATAAAAGAGACTGCAGCAGAGATCCAATAGAAACAGGCATGACCCTTTTATGGGTGGGTCAGGCAGGCATGCAGCAAGGAATCTGATGGACAAGTCTTCAAACCCCCACCAGTGATACCAGATTTGGCCATGTTAATTTTCAGATCATCCAGGTCACTTTCAAAAAAAAAAATGTTAAAAACAGAACTTTGTTTGACAGTGATGGCGCCCCCCCTACTGAATGGCACCCTAGGCAGCCGCCTAGTTTGCCTATCCTTAAGGCTGGCTATGTGCCTGGGTATCTGAGTGTCCAGAGTTGCAGACTAAGGACCACTGACAGAGAGCTCCATAGAACTTGTCTACAGAACCATGAGTAACTTCAGGGTTTGCCCTGCATCCTGGGGAGTGTAAATGGGTGCCACCAAAGTTCGTTATTTAGCCTTTGGGCTAGGATTACAATTACTATCATAGATATAGCCATTTTCACGACTGCATGACATGTGGGGTTGAGAAGAAGAAAAAAAGAATAATCATCTGTTTTAAGTGCACCAGTGCTGGCCAACCTGCGGCAACGTTCAGGCCTGCATCTTATCTGGGTGCCCAGTTAGACATTCTGGGACACTGGCACCAGTGAGGAGGTGGGTTGTGGTTATGTGTTGCTATTGGGGGGTGGGCACTGCTAATGCTTGTTAGAAATGCTACTACTGCATGCTGCACTAAATTTCATGATCACTGCCATTTATATTTGCACTCCCATTTCCCTGTCCCTGTTAATAAATCTTTTATTGTTGTTCAAAACTGTCTGTGAGCATATTAATAGCTATAGTCATTAAGTGCATGCAAAGTAAAGTATTGCAACTGTTTATGGTTTCCCACATGTGGGGTAGCTGGAAGGGGAGGTGGGTAGGTACAGCATCCCAGGAGGTTGTACTATGGCCCCTATATCTCACTCTAGGTGGAGGCTCTGTGCTATTTGCTTAATCTTGGGAAAGAACCCCCCCCCAGTCACCATTAGAACAGAACCCAGGCCTCTCAGCCTGTACTGTTAACTTCAGGCAGGGGTAGTAACCTGCTAGTACACGGCGCCTGGGTTGCAATTGTATTTCCTGTTCTCTCCCCCCAGATTGCATCTGGAAACTAGCCTTAGCTATGTGTGCCTTTCCCGGTTATCAGTTTTCAAATAAATACATACATATGTACATATATACATACATACGTACGTACATACATTTGTCCATACATACATATGTACATACATACATACGTACATACATACGAACATAATCAATCAGTCTATTGGAAGGTGATTTGATCCTACAGAGCAGAATGTGAGCACCACTAGTTTGAGTGCGCCATTTTGGGGGCAGATTGCCTCTCCAGAGTTACGAGGGGCACCAACCAAATGTGGCAATGGAGCTTCAGCAACCGCACCACGAGTTGTGAAATGCCACTGAGCAACAGAAGCGTTCGGATTCCAAAATAAGGTAAACGAACAGCAAGCCACATTGGTTTGTTTAAGCAAAATAAAATGATTTTCACGCAAAGTATCAGGTAGATGTAAAAAGTCTGACAATCTGGCAAAACAAATCTATATTTGTCCAGCAGTGTTGTTAGCACAAGCATGGGCACTGAGCTGGATTAAAAGCACCATTGTACGAACTGAAAATAAGGGGAGAAAAGGTGTGACCTAGTAAACATGTTGTTGACAAAAATGAAGGGTAAAAACATACTAAAAAAAAAACAATGTAAGGAAAGTTTCTAGACACCCTGTGGTTTATTTAACTCAACAGGTAAACCAGTGGACATAAAAAGATGCATTTGTCAAACTGCATTTATAAAAAGAAAAATCAAGTTAAAAAAAAAGGTGAACATAGGCATACTTAAAAAGAAATAGTATACTGTTGTTATACAGAGAAAAAAATATACACTGAACGGCCCGCATAGTCAAAGTAGTTGTGCCGGCGCAACTACGGAACTGTGCCATGGAGCCATATTCAGTGGGAGCCAATGCGCAGCGCCAGTATCAGTGCGCCAATGCGCAATGATAATGAATGCAGGTGCAACCGCAGGGGGCGTGCCCATGCATATCCAGTGCAGAGCGATATTGAACCGTGGAACCATGGCACATGTGGGGAGCACATCTAAGATGCGCCGAGCAGACTTGAGCCTATAAAAACCAGGCACAAGCACACGGACAGCACTTGCACCAGGCGAGAGAGGGAAGGGGGAGAGAGAGAGACAGGGAGAGAGAAACAAACCTAAGAAAGAGAGAGACAGACAAAGGCAGCCACAAAGGGAGTGTGACACAGGTGGCACTGGAAAGGGAGAAGGGGCAGTGAGAGGGAGCGGCAGGCACAGTGCCAGGCGGTGCACTAGGGTGCCACACACCCATTAGCAGTCAACCGCCCAGGGGGTGACGAGACAACAGGGGCCATGGACAGTGCACCATACATGATGGAGGCCGTAATGAGGGGTGTGAGGGGGCAGATGGAACAGCGACGTGGTCGAGGAAGGGCCCGTTGGTGGTATGCCCGACACAGGTGGTACCGTGCTCCACACCACTTTCGAGAAATTCACTGACACGAAGATAGTGGTCCGGTACTGCCTGAATAGGGCAATTCTGAGGTGGCTCTGTGCACTGTGCAGTGAGGAGATGCAGGCACCCACTAGACGGAGTTATGCAATGTCAGTGGAGACAAAAGTCACAGCAGTCATGTGCCTGCTTGCCATGGGCACCATCCAGAGACCAACAGGGGACACCACAGGCATAACCCGATTGGCCACGTCACTCCTCCTCACACAGTTCCTCAATGCCCTGCTGCCAGGTGCTTCAGAATACATCCATTTCCCCAGCACACAGGCAGAGCATACAGCAGCCATACAGGACTTCCACAGGGTAGCACGGATGCCTTGTGTGCTTGGGGCCATTGACTGCACCCACGTGGGCATCCGCATGCCATCTGGCCCCGAGGGCCTAGCTTACATCAACTGGAAGGGGAGCCTGAGCATCAACTGCCAGGTGGTGTGCGATGCCACAGGGTGCATCACCAATGTCTGTCACACACCCTGGAAGTGCACATGATGCATTCATCTGGCACAGCTCCACGCTGTGCCACAGCTTCAAACGTGGGGACATCCCACCTAGTGGGTGAGTATCGGACGGGCAAGGGGTGATGGGCAGGGCAGGCCATGGAATGGGGCGGGCAGGGTGGGCAAACAGGCTAGGGTGCCTGGGCAGGCAAGGGGCACAGCAAGGGCAGTCAGAGAGCTAACCATGTCCCTATCCACACTGGTGACAGCGCCTACCCATTGAGGCCCTGGCTGCTCACCCCCTACTGGCACCTGTCAACCCCATCCGAAGAATGCTACAATGAGGCACACGCCAGTATACGGAACATCATAGAGTGTGTATTTGGAACGCTGAAGGCATGCTTCCATTGCCTAGACAGGTCTGGTGGAGTCCTACAGTACAGCCCCTCGAAAGCCTGTGGCCTATTCCTGGCCTGCTGCATACTGCACAACATGGCCATTGACCATGGGATAGCTGTAGAGGCTGATGAGGGTGACAGTAGTGGGGACGATGGGGACAATGGGCCAGAGGGTGGTAGAATCCCCCTCCTTGGGTGGAGGGATCCAACGCTGATGAGGCAGGCCCGACAACACCACAACACCATCGCACAAGAGCACTATGGTGCACCAAGGTAGGTGGTGCCATACACATGCAAGAGCCACACACACAGGTACAGCACACAGGCAGAGGCGAGCATGGCAATGGGCATGCACACACACAGGTGTGGTGCAGGGTCACGGAGGATGGCAGCACACACACACAACAGCACACAGCAATACATGCGCACACACACACACACACACACACACACTCCCAGGCGTTAGCATGTGGCGAGGATCAGATGCATAACCCCAGTGCACAAGTGCAGCTGGCACAGAACAGCCCTCATCACACCCACACCACATGGGCCAGCGACACACACCACCCATGCACGCACCGGGCAGCAGCAGCTGACTGGGGACAGGGTGGGCCACACAACAGGGCTGTCGCAAGGATCCCTGACCACCACAGCCGCGGGGATGGCCGCACCAGGGCCGATCGGCAGCTATGGGCTGCTCGCCGGTGACAGGGGATGTTTGCAATGGCCCCCTAGGGGTCGACCCGTGGGACCGCAACCGGGTCCATGCGGGGTGTGTATGTGCCCAAACAGGCCCGCCCCAGGCGTGCCTGGGATACCAACAGCAGATCCCAGCATCGACAGTGTTGGTGTCGCCCAACGCCGGGAATGTGGGGTGGACGATGCACTGTGTGGTGTCAGCGGTGGCTGGCCACACCCCGTAGCAGCCAGCAGAGCAAAGCCATCCGAGACTGCCCATGCAATGCGATCCATGGATGCAGTGGTGGCCTCCTGCATGCAGTGTGCAATGCGATCCATGGATGCCGTCGAGGCCTACTGCATGCGCTGCATCCTCACCAGGAGTTGAGCAATGCCCCTCTAGTGCTGCTCGGCCAGCTGGTGCACCTTTGCATGCAGTGCACGCAGCCCAGCGGCAACCTGCACCTGTTGCTCAACGGAGGCCTGGAGCAAATGAGTGTGCTCAGCCATTGGGTCAGCATCCTGGGGAATCGGGGTGGGATGCCGATCCTCCAGTGGTGACCGGCCATGCTGCACAGGCCCCCTCTCAGGTGGACGCTGCACAGTGGGGTCCTCTTGAGGTGTGTCCCTATCTGATGGAAGATCCTGCGTCTGGCTGCCCTGTGGCACCAGCAGCCTGCCTCGCCATCTGCTGACCCGTGCCCAGCACCTGTGTGGCCGCACCACCACCACTGCATGGCACCGCTGTGGCAGTGCTCACGATGGCACCCGCAGTAGTGGTAGGCAGCTGGTCCCCCACCGAAAGGTCGCTGAGCACACTGCCCATGCCTGGTATGGGTGTCTCCCCTACAACACCGCCCATGCTGCCCAGGGTCATGGTGAGGTCATCATTGGTGTCGGACCCCGCCCTGACCTGTGTCTCCATGCACAGGACACCATGTCTGGCATCCTGTAGGATCGCATCCAGGGCCTCGTCCAACCCCATGCCCAGGACATCTGGCTGGTGGTGTGCTGCAGCCTCCCAGGCCCGTGGAGGTGGACAGCTGGTCATCCGGGGCTGTATCAGCCTCCACGGCTGCTGCCGGCACCCCATCCTCTTCATGCAGGCATGTTGGTGCTGGAAGACAAAAAAGGTGAGTCAGTGAAGCAGTGGCCACATGTGCCCCCCCATCATGCCACAGCATGCTGTATTTTTTTTTTTTAACTTTATGTTTGTTGATTACTCATCAAACATACAATTACATTCACTAGCATTTGATATTCATAATAGTCAAATAATACCATGAGGGCACCACTCCTCTTAATACATTCAAATGGTCTATAAATGCTAAAAGATACATTATTGGAGGGTGTTACGAATAAAAAATGTAATGAATTAGCCGACACATTATGAGTTGTAAATGAACCCATGAGCTGCATGGTACTTAGTGCATATGTCCATAGTCCAAAATTACAAAACTTCAGACCCCCGGTATAGGGGAGTGATACCACCATGCATTTTCTGAATTAGTGCACTTTATGTGCAAACCATATTTAGACAGAGCACAACATAAAACAAAAGACTCTGCTCCATGTACTTAATTAAAGAGAGATGCAACACAACGTCGCACAGCACATGGACCCTCATATTAGTGTTAAAGCTAAATGACAGACCAAAACTGCGACTGATTTAAACAGTATGTCAATTAAGAAAAGATTATAGTGGTGCATTTAAAGTAGAGGAACATCGGTCTTAACAAAACCTACCTATTCCCTATCAACATTAAACTTTTAAGTATTAAGAACTTGGGGAAGAGGAATATTTCTAATCCAGGGTTATATAAAAAAGAATTATAGCCAGCATCAACAAATCGTTCAAATTAAACAGCCTATGTAAACATAACTTCCTCCTTCCCCAACCAAAACAGAGCTTTGCTTGCCACATTAACTTATCCAAAAGTTCAAGTTTCCTTTTCATCTGATGAGGAATCCTCTTTGGCCGCATCTCGAGGATGAACTGCTGCATTTCTTTGGCACCACTTGAGTGCCTCCGTAGAGTCCAAAAAACATACACTCTGTCCTGGGACACTATCCGTAACCTGGCTGGGAAAACCATCCCATGGGAGATGCCTGCTTCTCTCAGAATTGCACGAGCTCCATCAAACTGCTTGCGTTTTTGACGCATAGTGTAGCTTAGGTCAGGGAACATGTTGACAACTTGGCTGTCCTGCAGTAACATTTTCTTGCGCCGTGTGAGCGCCAGCAGGTAATCTCTGGAGCCTACCCCATCAGTTACCACCACGACAGCCTGTGGTGCTTCTGAATTGTAAGGCCGACCTCTCGATGTGATCTGATATGCCTTCTGAAATCTTTGCACTACTGGACTGGCTTCCTCGCCCAATTGCTGTACTAGCCATTCCTGCAGATATAGCAGCAGGTGATCTCCCTCACACCCCTCCGCTAGCCCGAGCAGTCTTAAGTTGTGAGCTCGAGCTTGATTCTCCAGGGTTTCGATTCTAGACTTCAGGTGGGAGTTTTCTTTTATGCCTGTCGATTCGGCTCCCATTGCCACATCTGCCCGTTTTGTAACATCAGCTGTTACTATCGTGACGGATTCCACACTCACTTCGATGGCCGCAAGTCTGTTGGTAAGGTTGTCAAACTTGTCTGATAATCCTACCACCCATTTAATCAATCGATTAAGTTTGAGACCTAGCGTTTGCAATGTTTCCTCCGTTCCTTCCTCTGTAGCCTCAGAGTCATGGCCTTGGGTGGACCGCGTGATCTGCGGTCTTGGAGGATTTTTAGCTTTAGTTCCATCTCCCAGTGGTTTATCTTTATGAGGATTCCCCATCTTTTTCACCAGCCTCTCTAACACACTGAACTATAAAAGTAAATTAAAATTCTGTGCAAATAACATTGTTTTCAGGCGTTTCAATGAGCTATATACGAAGAGCACTGTCTTCAGGCTTCCATCTTGCTCGGGCTCCACAGTGCCCCCCACAGCTTGCTGTATGATGCCGCCATACATACCATGCAGGGATGGGCTGCCACCTGTCTGGAATCCACCACCAGGCACACCCTCCACAGTACTGTGGCGCATGGTGGCTGCCACCAACTCCTCCTGCACCGTGAGCTGTGGCGCATCATCAGGCCTCCCTCCGGTGGCAGTCCAGGCTGCACGGATGGCTGTCACTTTCTCTTTAATCTGCCTCCTGTCAGTGCCCACCTTCTTGTGGCACTCCTGCACCGATCGCTGGTGGCTGCCCTGCTGGTTGACGCAGTCGGCCACCTCCACCCAGGCCCCAGCCATGGCCTGTGGTGTGCCCGTGGCACCACTCAAGAGTGGCTCCCTGTCAAGGTAGACCTCAAACAGGACATCTGTCTCTGCTTTCATGCAGTTGGGCCTGTGCTTGCGGGCAGGCCCACACTCCCCAACCTCCTCAGGTCACAACATGTAGCTTCCTGTGGTAATGGACAGCACAGTGTGTCAGTGGCTGCAGCTCCCAGTGCCCTCCCCCATGCTGTGCTCTCTGTACTCAGTGTGCTCCTGCAGCATGCGCAGCTTACCTCACAAGGATGCAATGGTCCATGGCCTGTGCCGTTCTGTGGCACTTTTATGGTGCATCGTATGCAAATGTGCTTTTGCGCAACGGTAATGATATGCTAATTCCTCCATTGCACCACGCATTGACTGATGAGCTCGTTTGCATGTGGTGGCTGAATATCGCGTAGTTGCACCATGTGCGTGAGAGTGATCCGGAGCAAGTCAGTTAAGATGTGCAGACACACGTGGTGCATTGCATGTATCGCGTGGTGTGCAGTGGCATATCCTGCGTATGCTCCGTGTGGTACACCACCACCTATTGCACACAGTGTGCCGGCGGTGCAACAGCAGTCATGGTGCAGTGTGTGCACCATGACTGCTATGTGCAGTCGGCGACTGTCGTGCGCAGATGCCCCACACCTGCAGGATCCTCGACTTCTGAGCCACACATAGGCCCCCACCCAGCCATGCCCATGTCACGCATCTATGCCATTGCACGATTTGTGGGCACAGCGCATATCCCCTCGGCCCATGCATCTGGCGCATGCTATTGCCATGCACGGCTATGGGCGCCATTTTGCACCACGGCTCACAGCAGCATTTTGGCGCAGTGGAGGGCAACCCATGCGAGCAACTGGATGCAGGTGGAGTTGGCCAACCTCGTGGCCTGCATTCAGCCCCATGCACTCCAGCTGTATGGCCAGGCCCCATTACAGCAGCCCTGTGTCACTGTTTGGGATGGCATTGCTGCTGTGCTAGTGCAGTATACTGGGGTGGCCAGGACTGGTGAACAGTGTCGGCACTGGTATGGGGACCTCCTGCAGAGGGATCCAGGTCACCTCCAATGTCTGGAGGCACACGTCAGACGTGGGCAAGTGCCACAGCCAGGTGAGTTGGCCCAGCATGCATGTGTGCCCTGGTGCTGTACTGTGGTGAACTGTGGGCAGCCTGGCGTGTCCCGCAGGGTAGTGGGCTGTCATCGTGTGCATCGTGGGGGATGCATCACTCACCAACATCTGTGCGGACTGCGCCAGGCAGGGGACCACACTGTGCTAGGGGCCTTTCCAGTGACTGTGTACTGATATGTTCCTGTCCTTATTCCATTCCCAGGCCCTGAAAATTGGCGGAGAGCTGTGGTGGCTGCTGCAGCAGGACAGCAGGCTGCTGCAGGACCCAGAGGTGATGCCAGAGTGGTCCCAGCACCTTCGGGGCCACAGAGAGTAGGTAGGCATTGGCATGGGCCTCCACACATCTATTGGGGATTGGCGGAGGCATGGGTCCGGACATGGCCACCTGTGCTGTGTGCCGTGGGGGCTGGGTGTGCTGCACTGTGCTTAGTGCCCACCACTGTAGTGCATCCATTGTACATATGTGCCAGCTGTTTGTGGGGTGGGTGTGCACCCGGCCACCACTGTTGGTGCTGTGGTGCTGCATGGGCACTGTGCCATGTGACTGGCAATGCACAGTAGGGTGGCTACTATGCAGCAGGAGCCACCGGTGTGCACTGTAGTGGTGTTCCGCGTTTCTGGCAGACATAGGTCCATCCCCTGCAGGTGGCCTGTGCAGGCTTTCTGGGGGTGTGTGTTCCTGCTACCCTATGTGCACAGTGGTTGGGCATGGATCTGAGGGACAGTGCACTGATGGCCTGTCCTGTCCCTTCTCCTAGGTGTCCAGAGGCGGAGGAGGATGCCCCTGTATTGCTGGCTGTTGCAGCAGTTAATATTAATCAGGTCAACCACGATGAAGGCGGTGTTCCAGATACACTGGTGGGTGTTTGATGGCGAACACCATGGACGGCGCAGGGCATCATGGCGTGGCCGATGATGGACACCTACCGTCCCGTGTTCCTACTGTTTCTCCCCCACCACTCCCCCTTACCACTGTACAGTCTCTATTCCCTGTCCCCATCCCTTTTAGTCTTATGCCTTCCCTCCCCCACTGATCTGTACATAGTTGGCTGTTCTGTTCCTTAATACATTGCTATGCCCTACCTGCCTGTGTCAGTGTCTGCTTTGCAGGTGGCGTGCAGCACATACTGCAGTGGCCCAGTGCCTGTTCGTGTAGTGTGCATGTGTCGGGGTGCCTGTTGTGCTGCTGTGGATCCCTGCTGTGTGCCGTGGTGTGTCCCCCCCAGGTCAGTGGGTGTGTCTTGGGAGTGCCCATGGGTGGCCTGCCAGGGGTGTGTTATGGGTGGGTGTGTGTGTGCATGGCTGCATGGTCCTGGGTGTGTCCTGCTCTGGTCTGGCTGTTTTTGGGGGGGGCATGGCATGCAGCCTGTGGGGGTCCAATTGGTGGCCCTCAGCAGGCCATTGGCTTCCCCTCCTGCCTCACTATGGTGCCACTATTGTGCTCGGGGTGGGGGTGTGGGTGCCTGTTCACACCCTGCTGTGCCCTGCTGGTGGTGGCCTCTTGTGGCTTGTCACTGTGCCTCCCTGGTTCTGTTCATGGGTCACCACTCTGTGCTGTGCCCCCCCCCATTGCTCTGCTGCTGTGACGCAACCGTGTGTGTGTGTGTGAGTGAGTGTTTGTTTGCACCATGGCTCACCTCTTCTTGCACGATGGTGCACCATTCCTTGCACCATGGCACATTGTCGGTTGCGCCATTGCGCAACTGTGCCATATTCAGCCGGGTTGCCCTGGCGCACTATGACATGTGCAATCTCTGAATATCACTCCTGTTGTGCCTGTGCACATTGGACCTGTTCTGCGCTGGATTTGCGCTGGGCTCTAGCGCATTTCTGAATATCTGGGCCAAGGTGTTTTTTATAGGTATCAAACTGAGAAAAAGCTTAAGTGCTGAAAGAAATAAAGACTTGAAATAAATGTGCCACAGCTGCAAAGTACACACGCCGCACTCAGTCAAGGGGTATGCAGGCCTAGGCAGCATTCAATAATGTGATACACTGTTGTAGCTCCTTTTTTGTGGTTTATGACATGTAGGAAATTGCATTTATTGCTTTGAAATATTTTGTTAAGGGAAACTGATACAGAATTTATTGTTGCATAAAAATCACAGATAAAAACTGTATATAAGCTCTTTTTAAGGCAAGCATTCTTTAGTTTAAAAAAAAGATGACATTTTATAAATAAATTAACTAAAATGTGCAAACAGTAAAAATGTTTATTTTATTATAGATTTGAAAAGCCCTTTGAAAAATATTCTATTGAAGAATTGAAACGTCAGGGCAGCTTTGACAAAAAAAATAAAAGATTGTTTTGGGAACTTTATTCAAAAGACTCCAACTTTTTCTTGAAGATTTATTACGGCTCCTCAAACAACATTTCTCCAGAACAAATTTATAATGCCAGCAAACTCTGGAGAAACATTGTTCTGCAACCACCCCCCACCAAATACTGTGAAAATTGCATTTAAGGGTAATTTTTACTGCTACAGTGGGCAGAGCCCTGCAGCCGTCTTGCAATCTCTTGGTGTAAGGGAGCTCACTGGATATGTGATCAAGTGTCGGCCATCGTTAAAGTTTCCTTTTACCATCTTAGGAACATTGCTAGGATCAAGCACCTTGTTCCGTCCAGGGACCTACCTACGCTGATCCACACCTTTGTGACCTCGCGTCTGGACTACTGCAATTCCCTTTACTTTGGGCTTCCTGGGGTTGATATCCGCCGCTTGCAGCTGGTGCAGAACTCTGCAACCTGGTTGTTAACTGGGACTTCTCGTTCTTCCCATGTTACACCGGTGCTGCGGAGACTGCACTGGCTGCCGTTTCAGTGGCGGATCACCTTTAAAGTCGGTCTGTTGACCTACAAAGCCCTGCATAGTTTGGGCCCTGACTACCTGAAGGAGCTCCTGGTTCCCTATCTCCCGGAGCGACCGCTCCGCTCGGCCAGCGAGGGGTTGCTAGAGATTCCGAGGGTTATTTTGAAATCATCGGGTGCCCGGGCTTTTGCGTTTATGGCTCCGACCCTCTGGAATTCTCTACCACGTTGGATTAGAGAGTGTGCGACAGTGGGGGGTTTTAAACAAGCCTTAAAATCCTTCTTATGGACTAAGGCTTATGGGGAAGAGGTTGATTTGGTTTGATTTTACTATTTTGTCATGCTGTCTGATGTGATGTATTAATAATTTGTATTGTAAAATTTTATTATGGTGTGATTTTACAACTTGTTCTGCGCCTTGATTTGTGAAAGGCGCATTAAAAATAAAGAATATTATTATTATTATTATTATACCTACTGCACTTATTCCAGGTTTAGACTTTTAGATGAATTCCTGGGTGTCCACGAGCACTACTTTATTAGACAGTCGGAACACGGCACTTTTCCACTGTGTTCAAGATAACCGTTGGAGTCCGTTGCATATGCACGACCATTCGTGCATGTGCACTGAACTCTGGAACAGCTCTGCAGAAGTAAACACGCAAGGGTTTACCAAACTGGGTTGCAGATGTGGAGCTGTGTTTTTCATCTGTGGCGGAAGCACTGTGTTTGTTACATTTTCCCGTGCCGTGTTCCCTTTTCCCGTGCCGCGTGTGTGGAGCAGTACTGGTTTCTTACTGCAGCTGCCTGTCTCAAAGCTCAGATTAGTTTACTTTGTAACCTTTTCAGACTCAAGACTCACATTTTAATCAGCCTACTGGTACAGCGATCACTCAAGGAGTTGCAGGAGAGAGCAGGCAGGATAGCGTGCAGTCGTTGAGCTGCAAGTGTAATTGGGATTGGGCGAGTGGGCAGGGGAGTGGTACAAATGTTTGCTGTAGTTCAGCAATCTTTTAACGGCAGACAGTGCTGTGTTCCACTGGCGACCTTAGCTGCAGCTGTACCGGCTCTGGCTAGAGTTTGTTCAAGAGAGTTGGTCCTTGAATAATTAGACTCATCAAATAGTTGGATGACAGAAAGGTCGATTTACTAAATGACGTGGCAAAAAATAGATTTGTGTGCTTTAGCTTTAAATGCTGCTTCACTAAGCAGATAGACAACTGCTAAATTGCAATAGAAAAATGGTTTCTCAAATTGACTTCAGAATCCTGCCAACTTAAATGGGCTAAACACATCAGCTGACCATTCATTAATCGCTGGTATATGAACAGTTCGTAACTAACCTGCCCTACTCTACCTTGCAACAACCCTACCTAAATGAAAATGAAACCTTTTCCACTGAAGTAAAAATTTTCCCACTTACGGAAACTCACAAGAGAGCTTCAAGGTTTCTTCACAATAAATGCACTTCCTGAATTTATTCAAAGGCATTCGGCCTTTGTTACCAAACTCACATATCCCAGCAGAAGCTGAAATTACAAATTCCTCACAGCAGTAACAAAAACCTAACTAAAGGAAAATAAAACCTTTTTCATTTAAAAAAAAAAAGTTTTCGGTGGCATTGCTAGGCAGTCAACCAAGATGACCGCCTAATTTTTCCCTCTGATATAGCCATTACAAAATTCATTAATTAATCGCTGTCTCTGCTAGAGATCGGGTTTCCAAATACATCAGGCCTGTTGGCCACTTACTTGTTCATCCTGCGGGCACCAAGCCTCGGTGTCCCAATCCTGGTAAGCTGTAGTTCCTCGCCGTTGTTATCCTGATCTCCCCTGAAATAAAATGAAGGGAAGCAGTTGGAATGACGACGGCAACAGCAGACTCTGCGGGCAGCAATTTCAAAGAAAGAAAAGGCATGCCTGAACACACACTGAGGCCCAAGTGGGCAAACTAGAACTGGCTACTCAAAAAATGAATGCCAATATCATTGAGATGTCCCACATAGTGAATGTGGCCAAGCAAAGAATCATGGGCACAGAGGACCATACATAACATATGATGGTGTACATAACGGACCAGGATTGCACCATCCATCTGTTGTGGGACAGAGTGGAGGATATGGAGAACAGGGGATGCAGAAATAATCTGTGGCTGGTGGGCTTTCCAGAGAACTGTGAGGGGAGAAATGTCTCACCCTTCTGCAGCAAGTTCTTCTGGACACTCTGGGCCACAAGTGGCAGGGCCCCTTTGAGATCAGTTATGCCCACTGCTCCCTTTTCCCCAAACCAACCCCCGGAGCTCAACATCATCCCATCCTGGACAGGTTTCTCCGATTCCAGGGCAAGGAACTCATCATGTACCTGGGCAGTGAGAAACAGGACCTCGGGTGGTGCAGCTACTGTATCCAGGTGTTTGCTGATTTTTCTCCTGTTCTCTCACAGTGTCACAGGGTCTGTACAACTGCTAGAATGGTCTGTGCTGACCTGGACCTGCAATACTTGCTCTGGTATCCCACAATGTTACAGATTACTTCAAGTGGTGTTGCTATATCATTTGACTCACCAGAGGCTGCTGAACAATTTCTACAAACACACTGGCTGAAAATTGACTAGAAAATATAGGCCTCCACACTCAGTGAGGCAGGGGGATGTCCATCCAGAGACCATGGATACTATACCCACTCACAAGTGACAAGGAGACGGATGACGGATGAGCAGTCTCATTCCCCCCTCCCACCCAGTGACGATGATCTGTGCAGCTTCCCCTCCTGCAAAAAAGAAAGAATAAACATAAGAGAGCAGCAGTTGCCCAGAAAAAGGAAAGATCCCCTTGACTGCAGTAGAGGAGCAGAAGCTGTAGTGGCAACTGAAAAGGTCATCAGACTTCCCCTTCTCCACGGGCCACTGGGCAACAACTGATTTACCATCCTGCAACAGGAAGGACCCACTGCTAACCCTCCCCGCGCCTCATACTCCCTCCGAAGTACCTTTGTAGGAGCAATCATCCTCATCCTCCTGGTCTAAGTCTTGGGCGGAGGCCGCGGCCGTGACTCTACTCCTCCAGTGGCTCCACTAGCGGTACAGAGATGAAGAAACTCCAGGCAGGAAGCATCTCCAAGATTTCAACTCCTCCATGAAACAGCAGGACTTCTGATTTAATGACACTGGTCATCTTTTTTTATACACTAACCCCCTATAGGCACCTGGTAACCTAGCAGCCTAACAATGGCTGTATCAGGACTCTCTAGTAATTAAACTGCTCCCATCCTTAAAGCAGCGATGGCCTACCATTGCACCTCTGCCACGTTTTTCTATATGATGGATAGCCACGCTTTAAGGAGCTGCACGGGGCCCCCAAGGGGAGACATGCATACCACATGGTAGTTCCTATTGTCCAGCTTGAGCTCTACCTGGCAGGCAGCTCTCCCTATCCATCATGGGGCAACCTGAATTCCCCCTTTTTTTTCTGCCAGCACCAGGTGCCAAAGTGGCCCCACAGACTATCAGTTGTGGCCACCTTCACTGGTGTTCAGGTAATTATTCCGGGCTCTGATCTGGGGGGGAGGGACAAACTGTCATTCAGCCAACAGTCTGTAGCCCATCAAAGATATCTGCTGATACAACCCATAATGTCATCCATGTAAGCTTAGGCAGGTGCCTGGCTCTGATTTGATCTGCCAACCCTGGTCCCAGCAGCTGTAGGTTTTCCCCTATTCCACCATATACAGCACAACCATTGGCTGCTGTCATGGGCTGGGGGGCGGTGGCTCTTGACAGGTTATTTTGCTTTTTAATATACAACCCTGACTGATACATCTATACATCTAGGCAGCCAGCTCAGGCTGTTTAGGGCTGGGTGAGTAATGTGGTAAGTAATGTACTTGCACCCTCTTGAACACCCTGAAGGCACTTGGGCCCATGGACAGTCTGTGCCATCTGCGGAGAAGCCTCATGAGGTTTTTGGGAGAGGGTGGGGGAGGGGGCATAAGGATGGGGTGTCATATTATTGTGTATCTGTTTTTTGCTTGCTCTTTCTTGCTGCCTAGTTGTGTTTCTATAAGAACGTTGCTTGCAGAGGGGGGAGAGGGGAGTGGGAGCTACACTGTTTGGAGGGTTGTTCTCCCCCAGAGGGGGGCAACTTTGGAACTTTTGCTGTTCTGGACACATACTGGATGACTGGTATTTAATCTTAATGGAACTTAACATCCTATCATCCTAAGCATGGACTTATTTTGTATGTTTGTTCTGTGTGCCATATTTATCACATAATTGTGTTATCCCTCTCTGTATAGGCCTGTTTTAGTTCCTTGTATGTACAGTTTTTATTTCTTACCTTGTAACTGCCTGTGATTATTTTTCTGTCCAGGACCACTTTGAAAATGAGCTTGCTCAATGGTGTTATGCCTGGTTAAATAAAGTTTGATTGACTGATTGATTAACTTTATTAGTTGGAATGTCTGGGGCCAAAAGTCCCCGGTCAAACGTAAGCAGGCAATGCCACATCTCAAATGCCTCAAACCCCACCTAGCCTTTCTTCATGAAACAAAGCTAACAAAGGCAGAAGCCTGTAAATGAAAGAAAGACTGGGTGAGGGAGGAATGTCATAGCGCTAAGCCCTTATCTAAATGTGGAGCCTCCATATTGATACGTAAGTCTCTGGGATGGACAATAGACCTGGCCAAGTCACATAAAGGGGGGAGGTGGGTTCTTCTACAGGTGGGTACTCTGCCTGGTCCCCTTGTCCCAGCCAGTATTTATGGACCTAATAATGATAACCCTGCCTTCTTCCACAATCTCAGTCAGGCACTTTTAGAATTTTCCTTTTTATATTTCTTCTTTATGCCCCCTTCCTCACTGCACCAAGTTACTTTCTTCGGGGAGCCCTAGGCCGTGCGTGCTCCCATAGTCCCACCTCAGGTATTTCCCTCCGGTGCTGGCGAGCCTACCCCATCCTGCCTCTGTTTACCCCCCATCGGGCGGGGACGAGAGGGAGTCTCCAGCACCCTCCAGTCCTTAAGTGTGTCTCGGGAGGCCTCGCCAGCCCCTTCTATGGAGCCTGGTTAAGGGTTTTCTTGGGACGGTCGGGTCCCATCTACAGGAGCCTGGTGCAGGGCTTTTCCACTTTTCTGGTCCCAGCCCTCAGGACGTCCGCATGCTAGGGAAACCTAGGGGTGGAGCATGTCATGACGTGCTGGTGCTCTGGCTCCTGGCTGACGTCCTCCCGTGCTGCTGCATGCTGTCTTGCTGCACCTCCACCTGTGGTCACCCAGGTGGCGGTATAGCAGTGGGACCTGCATCCCACCAATCCTGGAGGAGGACAGCAGCCTCTGGGTGCTCAATCCTCCTCCCCCTCAGGCCAGCCCTCCAGCCGCCCGAGTTCGTTCCCGAACTCAGGTCACTGGCGCCATGAGTGCTAGCCCGTCCACTGCACCAGCGGGCCGGCCCCTAGGTGCTTTTAGAGTTTAATAAGGGTGGAGTGCCAGTTATCCTAGGAGGAGACTTGAATGTCAACCTAGACCCACAGCTAGATAGAAGTGGGGCATCCTAGAACCCCACCAGGGGGTGCTTCATGCTCTCAAGGCTATGATGGAGGAACATGGCCTGGGGGAACGTGGGGCATGACTCAGTACCAGAATGTTAGGGATTATACCTACTACTCAGCAATTCATGGTTCCTTCAGCAGAACTTACTTCTGGTTGGTCAGCTCCTCTTGTCTGTCTCAGCTCACAGAGGCTCTCACACACCCCGTTGTCATTTCTGAACATGCTCCTGTAACCCCTAGGGGGCGCTATCCCAAGGGCTACTACCCCTGCCTGCTCCAACGCTAACAGGTTGAAGGGCCTGGATCCAATGGCGGGTACCTCCACCCAGAGATTGGGGTTGGTACAGTCTGATATGACCAGGTCACAGCCCTCTGGGCCACTGCAACCCCCCTTTCTTCCCACTAGTGGCCCACTCAAGTAAACCCCAGTGTCCCAGCCACATACGCTTACCCCCAGGCCTGGTCCAATCAGCTTGCTCTGGGGACCCCCTGAAAAGTAAGATGCAGTTACACAATAATCACTGGGCAGTAATTCACCATAAACACACAGTTCAGCCAGTATACCTTTGCAAAACAACCAATCTGATTTATTTAGGGGGAGATAACAAGCATTGGGGGCAATCAGGTTAATTAGCTTACCACTCTAATATATATATATATATATATATATCTAGGGCACTGTGCACAGGCCTAACCTATAAGTCAATGTCTCTGGGTACCCAGGCAATAAAAGGCTAGCCTCTCGATGCAGCTGGTTGGGGCCCTGACACAGAAACAAGCATTTGATTCCTACGACGATCAAGTAGAGCCAGCAGGCTCAGTTTGTGTAGCCAGTAAAGGAGCCAGACAAATCTTGCCCTCACTAGGAACATTTGACAGGGAGCTACCCTGATTTAGTACTCACGACTCCAGTAGAAAGAGCGCTCTCACACCACTCGCAGGATTGAGCCTGAAAGTCAAATACTTCTCCACACATTTACATGAAAGGCAGAGGGGTACCATACCAGGCAGCTGCTGTATACATCCCGATCACTTTCACTGCACACACCGGGCCAAATGACGCAGCTTCACTTTTCCTGACAGACCGACCGCGATTGAAGCAGATTCTCCAGTCCTCTACAGGGTGAGCCTGGTAGGTAGCTGCACTTTTGCACAGCCTCCTCTGACTGCTGCCTAGCGGATTTAGTCCGACACTTGCTGGCATTCCAACCGCCAAAAATTGGGCCTTCCACACGCGCTTCCTGTGCGAAAGCTCAACAGAACAGGAGCACAGAGCTCCTTCCTCGCTCACAGCCACAACGACTCTGCCCCCCCCTGGCAGTTTGGGCAAGCTTCTCAGTTCAGGCACCACCCAATCCCATTGGTGGGCTGCTGATGCCAGTCACTCATTTCGCCCCCCCATTGGTGCAAAAAGGTGCCGCAGTCCAGAACTCCATGTCCCAGAATTGCTGCACATATGCCCTATGGCCAGCCAGCTCCAAAACGAGTCCTGATTCTGGTTGGCTCAAATAGTCTCCATTTTAATGTTCCCTCTCGCTCCATTGGCCCAGTTCAACCACACAGGTCCAAAATGGAGGGGCCAAGTACACAAAGTCCCAGCTGCAAAGAAGGCAGGTTAGACAAACTGCAAATTTACTAAAACTCTAAGTAATTGTGGCCAAACAGCCACATCTATCAAGTCAGCTCCCTTTGGCACTTATAGCGACTACAAAATGGGAGCGCTTCCACCACAGCTCTGGTGGGATTTGAGCAGGGAAACCCCTTTCCCCCCTATACAACCCACTGGAGCCTGTGAGCAGGCAGCTCTTAAAGGGACAGTACCGGAGGCTTTTAAAGCATTCACAACACCAACAGCTAGCAGCATTTCGCCGAACACCAGTTAAGCAGGGAGCCTTTGGACAAGCTCCGGGAAGGTTTTTAGGAACCCCCATTTGTAGGGGGGTTACACTCCCATTGAGTTCAAGGTCTCATGTGGGTCCCAACCCCCGAAATATTGGAGACTTGACCCTCTGCTGCTCCAGGACCCAGACTTTAAAGGATGGATATCCAAAAAACTGAAGGCGTACTGGTGGGACAATGAAATAATGGGGTGGTATCAGATGCCACCCTCTGGGAAGCATCCTTACCCTAAGGGATAAGATCATGGTCTTTGCTGCCCAACAGCAGAGAGCCAGGGAGGTAGAGCAAGTCACCTTGGAAGAGGCCTAAAAGAGGCGGAAGTTGCTTACAAAGCCACTCAACACCCTCACCCCAAGATTCTCCTCACCAGGGTTACTGGCCTTCGAATCAGACTAAATGACCTTCTCACAAGGAAAGTGGGGCTAGCCATCTGGAGTCTGCACTATACCTTTTGAGAATGGGGGAAGAAACCTAGCAAACTCCTTGCTTATTGCCTAAAGTGCAGACAAGCTGGTAAGCTTATCCATGCCCTTAAGTACGCCTCTGGCTCCCTCAAGTGTGACCCCAAGCACATTAGTGTAATTATGCAGCAGTTTTACTCCAATCTATAAGCTTCACCCTCCCCACCTGGGGCCACTGCAGTGGAGGGTTTCTTCAGGGGCTTGCCAATTCCCACCCTCCCAGGTCGCAGAACTCAATCTCCCTATCTGCCAAGAAGTGACACTGGCCATCAAAGTTCTGAACCAACATAGAGCTCAGGGGGGGGGAGGATGACTACCCAGCAGATCTGTTCAACCTTCTGGCACAAAAACTCTCCCCTTACCTGCTGAGAGTCTTCCAGGAATCCTTCAAGTTGGCTGCCCTCTCACCCTCCATGAGGAAAACTATAATAATAATATTTCCAAAGAAAGGTAAGGACTCTTCCCTTCCAGGCAGTTACTGCCCCATCTCACTCATGAACTCGGATGTGCAGATGCTTGCAACATACTTGTGGCAAGGCTGGAGAAGGTTCTTGCTGGGCAAATACATCCCTCACGGGGGGATTCACAAAAAGTAGACTGGGGTCTGACCATCTAAGAACACTGTTGTCCATCATTCACAAGGGACAGTACGACAAACCCCAGGCAGCTGCTCTGGCTGTGGATTTCTAAAAAGCCTTTGACTCTGTTGAATGGCAGTACTTACTCTTCACTCTGAAGAGAATGGGATTTGACCCTCACTTCTGACCCTGGGTCTGGATCCTGTACACTTTGTATTCTGCTTCAGTCCTTACCGATGGCCTCTGCTCTGAGTCATTCCCCCTCCAGAAAGGTAGTAGTTAGGGCTGCCCCTTGTGCCTCTTTTATTCATCCTGGCCATAGAGCCTCTTGCTGTTGCTCTGAGGGAACGCCCCCCATAGCTGAGGGATCCAGGTTCACGACGGTGAGTTCTTCACCTTTATGTACGCTGATGATTTACTAATTACACTATCGGATGCCCCACACAGGCTGTCCCACTTAGCCTCTTACTGCTTAAGTCCTTCTCTCAAGTCTTAGGCCTCCAGATCAATCATAGTAAGACAGAAATCTTACCCTTTAATTCGGCCTTTGTTGACTCAGGCCTTGCTTGGGTAGAACATGGTATCTCCTATGTGGGGATCAAACTCCACAGAAAACCACTAAATTAATTAATAGTATAACACATCTGTCTTACCAAGATAGATTAAGGAGACTAAATCTTTTCGATCTGGGTACAAGAAGGCAAAGAGGAGATATGATACTTTTATACAACATATTACAAGATTACGATCTAATGATGGAGTGTAATTTATCCTTTGCTTACAAACCTGGTAACCTAAAAGGTAATACAAAACAGTTAATTGTACCAAGGGCTAATACAAATAAAAGACAAAATTATTTTACAGTCAGAATGGCCACACTGTGAGACAACTTACCACAAAGTGTTGTGGACTCTGAAAATGAGTATCAGTTCAAAAACCGACTTGATAGGCTTATTATGGGACAAGATATAACATAAGCCCACATGGGTGGGAAGGTGGACTTGATGGGCCTAATGCTTTCTTCTACCTTTTTACACTGAGTAACTGAGTAAATGATAACCATGAACCCGAACCCACTTTTGGAGTCCACTAAAGTAGACTTATAAAGGTGGAAGTCCTGAACATATCCCTGGCTGGGAAAATGGATGCTATAAGAATGATCATAGCCCCCAAATTCCTACACGTTTTGGCACACTTGCCCTTCAAGATCCCACCTTTCTGGTTCTATAAAATAGACAAGTACTGGGGGACTTCCTCTGGGAGGGGAAACCACCCAGATACAGCAAAGCCAAGCTGAGGACTTACTGGCGTGGGGGGGGGGCTCCTATGGTTCCAGGCCTACCATGGGGCCTTCATTTCAGCCTAAACGGTACGTTGGTTCCTAGGGGACCCAGCGGTAATTTCAAAATATATGAGAAGAAACCAGCCACACTTCAAACAGTTCCAAATAAGATTCAATTTATTGCATGACCACTTGACCCCATGATCCCCAGACCACACCCAATGTTTCACCCTACATGGGCTTCTTCAAGGCCTAGGATCTATATGGATACATAAAAGTCTAATTAATATTCATAAAATTCCATATCAAATAACATTTCAAAGACAGTTTTTCCAAAAACTTTTTAACTTTTCCCCAAAATACTATGAGCAGCTCCATTACATGCATCAGTTCAATTATTAACCACTGTATTTACATACACTTTTGATATATGGTAATCATTTCTATCAACTAATCGATTTCTAACTATCTGTGTAATTATAACAACCCAAAACAGTTATGCACCTATATGAGAGTCAAATATTTTCCTCATCAATACTTTTTTAAATGCCAATCTCAAGCAGGATCCTGGCTGGGGCCGGCTCCCGTGGGGGTACTGAAGTCATTTGACGTGGTGCAGTCAGGGGGGGGGTCTGAAAGGCTGGGGTCTAGTTTTGCCCTCCAGTTCAGTGAGATATAAGGGAGGGCTTTCAAAGCAGTCAGCGCAGTTGAGTATGCGTGCTGCCACGATGTGTTGTCTGGAAGGTAAGAAAAATATTTAAAACCCATGTTATACACTGCTTCAGTTCTAATGATTGTATTAATGATTAATAGTAAAAGACCTATTAAGCACAACGTTTTGCGCTGGCAGTCATTGAATGTTAAACATATTGAAACCCGAGAAAAATATAGAGACCACTGTCTATGGTATGTTTCCACCAACGCTATATATACAACATTGTCAAAAACTGAAACACTGACTAAGCATAACTTTTTGTGTTGATCGGCACTGAATAATAAGTATTTTAGGACTTGAGAATTTAAAATATAAACGACTACTGCCTTGGTATGTCTCCTTTAGCACTTTGTATACATGCAAAAATAAAAGTATTGCTGCAAGCTGGGAATCGATCATCATGCTGCAAAAAATGGAGCAGTAACAGCATTAATAAGGAGTGGTGACAGCATTATAACATATTGTGTTCATATAGGAGTAGTGATATTTACTATAAATTACACTTAGGCGATTTGTGTACATGTGTAAAATCATTGCATAAGTTGAGTGAATTGATACAGCAAGGAGGAAATATGTAGACAGCTAGAAAGCTTTGCTAAGGTATAAACTAAACAGCGAGGGAACATACCTCTCAACCTCCTGCCTCATAAATCAGGGACAAGGCTTAAAAAAATCAGGGACAACGGACCAAAATCAGGGACACTTGTTCAAAATTGGAGATATTCACTCGGGAAGCTGGTAGAATAAAGAGCTTAGTGTAAAATGCATTTTCTAAGTAAGAACAAGTTTGTAACTTTAATGTTTGACATTATTTTGTGCTTATAACCCCCGCTGTTTGGTCACAGAAACACAATTTTTAGGAGGGACAGAGTATAATTTTGAGGCAAAATCAGGGACAGTTGAGAGGTATGCGAGGGAATTGTAGTGACGTGATATTCATTGATAAGGAGAATCATATGTGATATCATGATTTTAAATTGCTGCCGTACAGATATGACTGTTAAAGTACAGTTACAGTACGTAAGAACTTACGATAACACTAGATCTTCAAGAGAGGCTCTTGCAGTAGGTAATCACCTTGAGGACTGCACCCCCTGGCATCAGGACAACACAGAAACTTTAGCTAGCAATGTCTGATGGGGGACCGCCCACCCGACATCACGTGATGGACATCAGTGTGACACTATATAGTGGGCAGTCACCATGCCCGCCTTTCAGTTCTTCCCCGGAGACCTCCGAGGAGGAGCAACAAGAGAATGGAAAGAAATACAGGCAGAATGGGCTCTGAAAAAATGATAAGAAACTCCTGGGGATGGAGGAGGGAAAATGGTTACCACTGCAAGAGCCTCTCTTGAAGAACTACTGTTACGGTAAGTTCTTATGTAACTGTACTATCTTACTTCGAGAGGGCCGAGACCCGCCTGCTGGAGGCTACCAGACGAGCCTGCCTCTGTAATGTTTCCACCCTGTCTAAAGGGAGAAAAGCCATTCCCTGGGTTGTATCCATCACCGCTCCAATAAATTGGAGGCACTGGGAAGGGGCAAGTTGGGATTTGGGGAGGTTGACAGTGATCCCAACCTGCGTAGGGAGGTCCAGGGTAGCTGAGAAGGAAAGTTCCAGCTGCTCCCTTGACGGAACTGAAAGAAGCCAGTCATCAAGGTAGGGGAACACACAAGGGCCCTCGCACTGCAGGGCCATTGCCACTACCACCAGGCACTTGGCGAATACCCGAGGTGCCGAGGACAGGCCAAAGGGGAGGACCTTGAACTGGTAATGCTCCCCTTGAAAGGCAAACTGGAGGTAGCAGCGAAGGGCCTGAAAGAATGGGATATTCAGGTAGGCATCCTGCATATCCAGGACACAGAACCACTGTCCCTCGTGCAGGAGGGGCAGCAGACCTGGGAGGGTTAGCATTCAAAATCGTTTGTACTCTATGTACAGGTTTAGAGTTTTGAGGTCCAAAATGGGACGCAAGTCTTCCGTTTTTTTTGTGACCAGGAAGAAGTGGGAATAATACCCCTTTCCTACTTGGCTGGATGGAATGGGCTCCATTGCTTTCTTTTGTAACACAGCCTTGATTTCTTCCCTTAAGAGGGGAATGTGTGCCTTTGGATAGTGGGACACTCCTGAAGGCCTGTCTGGGGTTTTCTCTAGAAACTCCAGAGTGTGGCCTTGTCCGACTAACTGAAGGACCCACAAGTCGGTAGTGACTGCCCGCCATCCTGGTAGATGACTGGCAAACCTTCTGCCCACTGGCTCCTCCAAGGGACAGGGAGGAGGGAGGAAGGGCAGATCGTGAGTCAAGCGAGGGAAGGGGCATGGGGAGAGCTGCACAGGAGGCTCTTTGGGCTTTTGCAGGAGGGGTGGCTGTAGCTGATGGAGCCCGATGTTTAGGCCGACATTTGGCAGTCTGCTGCTGCTTTGTCTGCCACTTTGCTTGATGATGAAAAGTTTTTTTGGCATGAAACTTAGGGCAGTGCATTGTGTAGACCGACCATAGGGCCTTACCCTTATCCTGCAGGCTGCTGATGATGTCTTGGGCATCACCCCCAAAGAGGATGGAGTCCCTGAAGGGAGCATCCTGGATGGCCACCTGAATGTCTGGCACCAGTCCAGAAACCCTTAGCCAGGAAAACCTGGGGCTAACCGCTGTGGCGGCAGAGTCCATGGCATCATAGGTGGCCCTTAGCGAATGCCAACAGGCAACTTTGGCAGACCTAATGGAGTCAGCCAGAATGGTTTTGGACTCGGAGTCGGGCAGAGCATCACTAGCTGGCTCCAGCTGACTAAAGAGAGACTTCTGGTAGACCAACATATGGGCTACATAGTTCAAGGCATGCATGGACAACATTGAGGAGGAACAGACTTCCTCCTAAATTGATCCAGCTGTCTCGACTCCTTATCAGGAGGAGAGGTGCTCATGTGTCTTGGCTTAGACGAACTATCACGGGCTGCCATGATGACTACCGAGACCACCTTGGGATGGACGGTAAGGTGATCTTTTCCCTCTGGTGTCCAATATGTCCAGTCAGCCTTTTTGGCTACCACCGGTATCGAAGAGGGCATCATCCAAATAGTGGGTTCCAGGTCTTCATGTAGCTCTAGCCAAGGTGGAGTGAGGACTGGAGCTGCCTCCTGCATGTCCAAATGCTCTGGCAGCCTCTGGCACTTAGGATCTTGAGCACTGGACTTCCACTCATAGACCTCCACAATCTTTTTGAGGAAGTCTGCAAAAGAATGGTCCTCAGGTGGAGATTTAGATGACTCCATAGGCCAAGGTTCCTCTGTGGAAGGAGTCTTGAACCCTGATGAAGAGGAAGGAGAGGAGTCAGCATCTGAGTCCGGATTCGAGTCCGAGGACCGGATGTCAGGATGGGGAGGTTCCTGCGTGTCAGAGGGAGCTGTACCTGGTGCCCGCCCTGACAAAGGCTCTTTCTGTTGGCCCGTCAGCTGACGTGTGTCCGGCATAGGAGTAGGCCTGGGTGGTTGATCGGCCAGACCCCGGGGAACCTCCAGAGAGGAGTGGTAGCTATCCAGCTCTGACATGAACTGGGCCTTGGTTTCTGACCACCATGACTGTAAGATAGACTGGCAGTCCGCCTGAGGCTGAGGAGGGGGTGGAGGAGACTGATAGGTTGGCAGGTATCCCACAGGAAACCCCGGCATCAGGTAGCCTGGCATGTGGTAAGCGTGTGCCTGGTAACCTGGTGGAAGATATGCCGGCGAATACCCCGGCATCTGGTATCCTGATGTCGGGTAGCCCAGTGGGGTTTACGCTGGAAAATGTGGTGTTGCATAGCCCGACAGAGGGTTGCATGATGGAGGATTTGACAGCAGTGCCAGAGAGCCCGATGGTGGTGCCTAGGCCTGAAGGAGGACCCTGAGGGGGCCTGAAACAAGACCTAACAGCCCAGAAAAACTGGGTCAAAT
The DNA here is from genome assembly GCA_016271365.2 of Neoceratodus forsteri. Lineage (NCBI taxonomy): Eukaryota > Metazoa > Chordata > Ceratodontiformes > Ceratodontidae > Neoceratodus > Neoceratodus forsteri. The sequence continues at coordinate 55,787,785 of JADMNL010000022.1, forward strand.
GCTGGACTGGCAGGAGGTAGACCAGGCATCGGTACCGGTGTCTCTGTTGGAAAATCCAGCTGGAGGGGACTCAGAGGATAACCTGGGACATCCAATGTAAGATCTGGAGGTGAACTGGGAACAGTGCCACCTGACAGATGACCTCCATCCTCCGTGCCCCTATTGTCTGCGGAAAGCGGAGGAAGCTCTTCCACAGGGGAGGAGGGGGTGACCCGGTGGGGGGACCCAACCAGGGAAAGCTGTGGTAGATCTGGCAACTGGGTGTCGTTGGGGTCCATGCCGGACTCCGACACCAGATCAGTCAGGTGAACGTTGGGTAGACCGATGCCCAGCTTATCAACCGGGTAGGTTGGGTGGACGTCGGGAGTACCGACGTCCAACTTATCGACCGTGGCTGGGTGGGCACTGGAGACTCCGGAGCCTGACATCACAGCCTGGGCCAGGCACTTGTCGGAAGATCCGACGAGCAGCTTAATGGCCTTGCCAGGCAACTTAGACCTGCTGTTGGATAGGGGCCTAAGAGCAGCGGAAGCCTCGGATATAGCCGAGGTGCCCACAGCCATTGTGACCAGTGGCAGCGGGGGGGTTGTCTAAGGACTGCTCCTGGGGTGGGGCAGGCTTGGATGCAACAGCCGACTTCCAGGAGGAAGAAGGCCGTTGCTCACCCGAGGGGCCTGAGGGCAGCTGCAGGTGAGAGGGGAACCTATCCTGGTCCCGATGTTTCTCTTTGTCCTCTTCTTCTTGTGCTTGGAGGTATCAGTTGGTGAGGAGGAAGCAGTTCTGAGTTTCTGGAGCTCTTTTTCCATCATGGCCATTTTTTGTTTTAATAAATAAACCTTGGGGGCCTGCTGGCGATGCTTCTGTGCAGCCTGGTTGAAGCTGGAACAAGCCTCTCAATCCTTGACCTTGTGCTCTGGGCCGAGGCAGAAGAGACAGAGAGAGTGAGAGTCTTTGTGTGGTAGTTTTGTGCCGCACGAAGTGCACTTATTTTTATGCGACTCAACAGAAGATGGTGGGGACATGCACAAAAATCAAATAAAACACCAAAATACAAGAAAAATGGATGCTCATCCTAAGAAAATGGTCGAACTGCAGTGTACGATCTCCATGAAGTCCGATGTACTCAGGTCGACGGTGGGAAAGAACTGGAAGGCAGGTGTGGGGACTGTCCACTATACAGTGTCACGCTGACGTCCATCATGTGATTTTGGGTGTGCCGTCCCCTGTCAGACACTGCTAGCTAAAGTTTCTGTGTGGTGCTGATGCCAGGGGGCGCAGTCCTCACGGTGATTACCTACTGCAAGAGCTCTCTCAAAGTAAGATCTATAAATGTGGTATATTTTCATAATCTTATTTTTAAGCTCTAGATACATGATTGTGATACATATATAGATATATATTTTTTTATTATTTTTACTCTCCTACTGCCGGCTTGTACCTTCGGGAGGGTGTCCCCAGCCCCGTCCCCCGGCATCCACCAGCCGATGCTGACCTGACCCCAGGTCTTACTCCCCGGTGGGGTTGGAGGGGTCCCAGACTCCCCCACCGAAGACCAGATTTAGTTGCCCAGTGCTGTGGCTAACTGGGGGCGGAGCCTGTGAGGTGCCCTCCATCATTCTGCACGGCAGTGTTTTCTGCTGTTCTCCCCAGGAATCGGGGCCATGCAATGTTATCAGCAGAGGGGAGCACGCACGTGTCTGCACGCGCTCCCTCCAGACGTCTGGCCCGACTCCTCCCCAACTTGTGGTGCGGCGCCCTGCCCTCCAGCTTCTGCCGGGGGGCGAACAAGTGCCGACCACCTGGAACTCCCCTTCCTGGAGAAGGAGAGCAGTCCATCGGATGCTCAATCCTTCTCCTCCCCTGCTGAGTCCCAACAGCCCGTGCTCATTTCCAAACACGGGTCACCAGCGTAGCGCGAGGTAAGGTGCCAGCGCCTCAGCCCTCAGCACCACCGGGCTGGCACATGATTGCGATATTTGAAAATTCTCTCTCATACAGAGGCAAGAAAACTGCTTTAGAAATACATGCTACCAAGGTATGGATACCAACCCCCTTTAACAACAACAACAAAAAGTTACCGATGACGGAAATACTTGACTCTGATAAGGGTGCATAACGGTTTTGGGTTGTTATAATTAAACAGATGGTTAGAAATTGATTATTTGTTAGAAATTATTACTATGGACAGGATTCACATAGCTTTGCCTGGGGGCAAACTGGGGTTTGTGAATAGTTGGTATTCACAGAGCCCTGTTTGCACCCGGGCAAAGTAGTGAGGGAGGCTGCAATGCAAATGAGGGGGAGAGGACCTGCATATCCCCACAATCCCATTCACAAAGGATTTGCTCCATGTTAGGCCCTTTGCAAAGGTCCTTGTGTGGGGCAAATTACTGCTGGAAGAAATCTGGTGGTATTCCGTGCAACCCTAGTGGTTGGCGGAGGTACTGTAGCCCCCCACCTCTCTCCCCAGTCCCTGATCCCCTGAGCTTCCACCCGTTACTAAAAATAATTTTCCATAGTCTAGCAATCCTACCCCGGTCCCCAGTCGCAAGAATTCCCACCTGGTAATAGAAATAATTTGTTTCCATAGTGTAGCAGTTCCACCCCGATTCCCGATCGCATGAATTTCCACCCGTTAATAAAAATAATTAGTTTCCATAGTGTAGTGGTCCCACCCTGGTCTCAAATGGTCCAATCACTGACCTGTGAATTAAATAATCTTTTCCATAGTGTAGTGGTCCCACCCCGGTCCCCGATCGCCCGATCACCCACCCATAAATGAAAGAAACTATTTTCCATGGTGTAGAGTCCCACCCCATTGCCCGATCTCCCACCCAATATGAAAAGCAATATATTTCCATAGTTTAGTGGTCCCCCCAACCCCTCACCCACACCGGTAAGCACATATCACCCTGCTCCCCCCTCCCCAGCATGCCCGCCAATCGACGAGCAGCACAGCCCTCCTCACACACCATGGCTGCCCACCAGCTGAACTGTCAATGACAGCTTACAGTAAGTGTATACTGTATACTGCCATTGACAGTTCAGCTGGCAAATACTTTCATGGCGTGTGAGGAAGGAAGCAATCAGCGACTAGTAGGCATGCTAAACGAAGAGAAAGCAAATGGCATGCTTACTGGTCGAAGAGTTGAGACTCACTACACTATTGAAAATATTGCTTTTCATATTAGTAGAGATAAGGCAATGAGATGAGACTACACCATCTAAAATCATTTTTATTTATGGGTGGGTGATCAGGAACCAGGTGATTGAGGACCAGGGTGGGACCACTACACTAAGGAAACTAATTATTTTTATTATTAGGTGGGAATGCACGCGATCGGGGTCCAGGGTGGGACCACTACACTATGGACACTACTGTATTTTATTTACAGGTGGGTAATTGGGTGATTGGGGACCAAGGTGGGACCGTACACTATGGAAAGTGATTTTTTTTTATTATTGGGTGGGTGCTCTGGGACGGGGTGGGACCCTTTACCTATGGAAATATATATTTTTTAACCGCTGGGTCTGCGATTGGGGTGGGGAAGGGCACCACTACACTATGGGTGAATGCGGCTGCGTGGGGCTCGGGCTGGCAGGGTGGGCTGTGCATCGCCACACTAATGGCACACAAATGAGCCCATAATGGGCATGCTAATGGCCACTAGTGCCTTGCATGCCCAATGGGCCCATTTGCTTGCCTCCTTTCATGAATGGCACTTAGCACCTGAGCACGATTGGTTCAGTGTTGGGTAGTAACGCGTAACAAGTAACACATTACTGTAATCTAATTACATTACTCTGTAACTTGTAATGGTAATAGATTACTTGTATGAAAACGTAATTTTGGTAAGTTGCAGATTACATTTTTTTACAAGTAATGCTTTACTGTAACACAATTTTCTATATTACTTTCAGGCCCGTATACTTGGGGGGTGGGGGGTCGGGCAAAACCCCTCAAAGATAACTCAAGTTTCACTTGGTTCCATTTGTTTGTTTTTTTACTTGGCACTGGGACTTTAAGAGATGAGCAGCAGGAAATCCATAGGGCACAGAAGAGCAGGAAGTCGGCGGCACTCCATGGCAAACAGTAGGACGGATGACCAGCCTCGCGTCGGTACGCATAGCCTGAGTGAAGACACTCTGTCATGGGCCTCTTTGCTCCAGCCATTTGCCGCCGTATCAAGCCGCAAGTCTTCATCTGCAACTGCCAAAGCCTGCTTAGAAGAGAGGCACTGCCGCTGAGTCCCGGTTCGAGTCTGTGATGGTCATGGTCCAGTGGTCTCCTGCCCAGCTTGTAGATGTAGTGGCGGGGGGCTCAACTAGTTCACTGGTGTGTTTTATTTATTTATTTTTTATCCAGGGTGTGTTTCTGTATTTGTCAGTGGGGCAGTTGAGTAAGTCTCTTGGTCTTTTGGCTAGGCCGGGAAGTGTGCAGCAAATTAATTCTGCATTTGCTGCCAGCCTGATCGGAGAACAATGTCTTTACTGGGTTGGTCAAGTTTAAGGTTCCGCTGTTGGTTGTGCACTGCTTGGGCTCTGAGTGGAGAGCAGCTAGTAAAAGAAGCGCACTGCCTGCAATGCATATTGTGAATGTTGGGGCTACCTTACTGTTGGTCTGGGAGTCCGATAATTGCGGCTGCTTTTAGAGGATGCGGTTGGGCCGGCTCAGTTGTCTGCTTCTGTAGTAGGGGTATTAAATCATATTGTTGCTAATGCTGAGGGAATACATTAATTAGTAGGCTGAGTGCTCTTTTCTAAGTAAAGCAGAGGTAGTAAAAGCCTTGTGGCTGCAAACGCTTCGTGAATTTTGAGGGTAGACTGCCTGACGTCTCTCATGGAGTCAAATTTGCTGCTGCTTTATTTAGTTAGAATCAAGAAGATGACGCAGCTGGGCTCACTGTTTTTTTTGGGGGGGGGGGATAAGGGCAATAAATCAAATAAGTACTGTACTGTAATGCTGATGGTGGAATAAATGTACAGGTACACAGGATTTGTGGCTGTTGTTCAGGCTGTACAGGGGAGAGTATTTTCTATTTAACTGTACACCTTGATATGGCACTTGCTGCTTAGTGGTGGGGTCCATTTTCCCCATGTTTGCTGCACTGTGTCACAGGCTATACAGCCTGCAGTCATGGTTAGACAATCTGCATCTTGGTTGTTAAAAAAAAAAGTGGTGTCCGTTTCCAACCTGAAATAGTTTAGTGGTGATACCACCCAGTGCAAATTCATTACTGTGGGGTGGGGTGGGGGTTGAGTGTGTGGTGGTAGTGTATGAGGGTGTACTACTGCACCCACAGTTCCACCTTCACCAAAAAAGAACACCCCCATGCCGATCGGGCTCTATCTGTGTAAGATACCTATAAAATGTGCAAAGAATCTTGGCTGCATGTACACCCCATGTATGCTGTTTTTTTGGTTTTAAACCTGATGCATAACCTTCAGATCTTAACTGCAAGGCCCAAGGTGTCAGGTGGGAATGGCATGGGTGGATTAAAAAAAAAAAAAACGGTGTTATGTTGCATCATCCCAAAGTGTGTGCAGGGATTGGGATTAATGCCTGGTGCCTGCTGCTAGTGGGGGAGTGTAGAACCAGTAGTGGCTTTGGTGTTTTAGGGGGTGTAAAGATACTGTGTTATTTGAGAGATGGTCTACATTAGATCTTACCGCAAGGCCTGGGGGAAGTCAGAAAAAAAATGTCAGATGCACCACAGAGCATCTAAACCCCCCCAAAATTTCTGGAGAACTACCACCCCACAGACCCCCGAGCCTTAATGTAAAAATGTTTCATTGATTACACCTTGGTTCTTCCAGAGTTCCGCAGGAGGTGGCTGACCTAAGAAAGCCCTGAGAGCAGGCATGCCAGGAGAATATAGTAAAAGGAGTTCAATGGAGCATCAAAAACGGTAGGTAATGGAGTGGGGCAAACATGCAGAGTCCAGACATTGTATTACTAGACTAGTGTGCTTAAAGCACTTTTTAGAAAACTGGGTACAACATCTGGGGCAAAATGCTGCTACCTGCGCTGGGTGGGGAAGGGTCCTCTAAAACATATGAACATACGAAGAAGCCAGCAGAAGAAGGCCATTTGATCTATCAAGTCTGCTCAGATTGCAGGATCCATAGCTTGAGCTAATGTCCCTGCCCTCCCTCCCCACTCCTCCCATCCTCCCTACCCATGACCCTTACCCTCCCCCTATGCCTGTCCCAGCCTCTCTTAAAGCTGCCCACTGTCTTCAATGAGATTACCTCTTCTGGCAGTGCATTCCAAGTGTCCACCACCCTCTCTGTTAAGAAGTGCTTCCTGACCTCCCTCCTAAACCTCCCACCCTCCAGCTTAAGACTGTGCCCCCTCATGTTATGGTTGCCACTCAGCTTAAAGAGACTCTCCTTATCAACCTTATTTATCCCTTTCAAGTACTTGAAGGTCCCAATCATGTTCTCATTCTCTCTCTCTCTCTCTCTCCTGTCTTCCAGGGAGTACATGTTCAGTGCACTCAACCTCTCCTCATGTGCCTTACCCTGCTGACCAGCTATCATCTTTGTAGCCCTCCTCTGGACATTCTCCAGCAGATTAATGCCTTTTTGAGGTGTGGGCACCAGCACTGAACTCCATACTCCGGATGCAGCCTTACCCCTATCAGGATTTCTGAACCCTGGCTGTGTCCTTCCCAGCACTCAAGATTCCTGGAGCAGCCACTGACAACCACTGATATAACACTGCCTATACAGTTTATTTTATTTTTTAAGCTTTGGGGGAGTTTCCTGAGCACAAACTGTAGGTACTCTATATTTACTAATTGTACATAGCCAACTGATCAAAAGTAATATAATGTAATATGGAAAGTAATATGCATTACAGTTACAGTTACTAATTACTTTTTATGTCAGAGTTATCGGTAACTGTAACTGATTACATTTCTTGGTCAGTAACTAATAACTTTAACTGATTACTTTTTAAAAGTAACTTACCCAACACTGGATTGGCTGCGGGGCCATTTTCATGGCTGGCTGTGGGGGCAGCATTACTGGGTATTCCACTGCTTTTCCTGGGTTAGCGCTGACCTCTCTGGCCCCTATTCACGGTCGGATAGCCCAACGGGTTATCCGACTGTGAATAGCTCCATTGCCCACCAGCACAGCCAGGAAGTACTGCGCAAACATCTGCGCCTACTTTGCACTCTCTTTGCGAATCCTGGTCTTTATATCAGAAGTGTATGTAAATACAGCGGTTAATAATGGCACTAATGGCTGTAATGGAGCTACACATATTATTCTAGGGAAAAGTTAAAACATTCTTTGGAAAAAATGTTTTTCTTATTTCCAATTGTTTAACCAGGTGAGACACACTAAGCTGAAAGCTTGTTTACAGATGCAACCTGGGAGCGCAGGGAAGCTAAGTTACTTACTCAGGGTCACACAGTATGCAAGTGGGGGCTGTGGGATTCAAACCCAGGTCTCCAGATTTGCAGCTCAGAGCCTTAAACCACTGTGCTATACTGCCTCCTTTGACATTTTATTTGATATAGAAGTTTATGAATATTAATTAGGCTTTTATGTCTCCATATAGATCTTACACCCTGAAGAAGCCCACGTAGGGTGGAACATTGAGTGTGATCAGGGGATCATGGTGTCAAGTGGCCATGCAATAAACTGAATCTTATCTGGAACTGTTTGAAGTGTGGCTAGTTTCTTCTCATATATTTTGGAACATTTTGTTTTCCCAGCTCACCACCTACGTTTCCTAGTATCTGTAACTAGCAAGGGACCCACCTTACACACTGGATTGAAATGAACCCAGTGGTAGGCCTACTTTGCCATCAGTTAGGAGCTGCCTTCTTCAGGGAACACTTCTCATCAATGGTGCTGTATGCAAAGTGACTCCTGCCACGTAATCTGCCCCATTAGTGGCAGTATCTGTGGCTTATTGGAGGAAACTCCACACATAGATAGTCTCTCTGGTCTTCTCTGACAAAGAACAGGGCAGGTGCCATCTACAGGTCTATTCGGGATGCACACGCAGACTCTTCCCAAGTGGCAAGAGGACACTGGCATGCGTAACTGGGCACCTCCAATTCTGAATCTCAGTGGAGCTACTGCTGGGACAGGCTTCACAGAGCCTGTAGAAACTGAAGAAGGAGGCTAATCCAAAACAAGACACTCCATAGATGGTACTGCATCCCCCAAGCACTTATATCCATGGGCCTCCTATCTGATAACTCCTGCTGTTGGTACCAAGGCCCTGCAGCCACACTACTGCACATCCTTTGGTCATGCTCTGCTCTTCATCCCTTCTGGCCAGCGCATCTGTGCTGAAGTCACAGGGGACAATATTCCCCCCAATGCAGAAATGCTTCTGCTGTGTTGCTGCCCTGCTGGTGTTCTGAAATCCTCCCCACAGGCTCAATGGCTCACATTTGTGGATGTGGCTGCCATGAGGTTGATACTATGCAGATGGGGGTCCGCTGTGATCCCCTCAGTCCAAGAGTGGCTCCTGGCGATGGGCCAACTTGACGCATATGAGAAGTGCTCTCTAACTTTGCTAATATCACCATGACAATATCATGCTGGGCCCCCTTTCTGAATTCAAAGCACTGCCAGGTAAAGCCACACTTGCATCAGTCAGTGGCCCTCCCACCAATTCCCTAATCCTCGACAGCATAACCCCCCCCTTTTTTCTTGGTTGTTTTTACACTAGGTAGCATGTTGTATATAGTTTTTCCCCCTTTTAGTTGTTGTGGCTGTTGCTCCTATGTAATCCTTCTGGTTACAGAGACTATACTGTCCTTCACTTGGGCCACCTTTGCAGTCCATAGCGTTGCCATTGGACTCAGGTTATGGACTTACTTTTATACTGTACCTTGACTGAACTGGACAGTGTCGTCATGTTTCTACTGTTATTTTGCAAGCGTTCTCCAGTGACATCATAATGATTGGCATCACATAAGTCTAGGCTAATTTCGATTGGCATGCCTTGATAATATGGCTGAGGCCCAGTGAACTGTCCTGATCATTTGCATTTTTTTGTATGTACCAGATGTATAGAAACGTGTCTTCCCTTGTTGTTGTTTGCTTGGTGTTTCATTAAAAATGATTAACTACGGAAACAAAAAAATTTCCGTTTAATACGTAATAAGCATGGGTTTCTTGAGAATGAATACACCTCCCAGGTGCATTGAAAGTCGCTGCTCCGGACTTCCGGTTCCGGTATGACTGGGTAAACAAGCAGAACGAGAGGCTCCCATCTAGAGCTACAAAAAGGGCAATAAATCTAAGTTACTAATTAGAACTAAATGCTTTATATACAAAGAAACGTCTCCGGATGCTGCCCGCTTACCAAAAATGGCAAAACTAAACCGGAAGAGATTCCAGCCCTTTGCCAAAACTACTGAAGGAGATGACCACATGTCCGACAATGACGAACAACCAGCCAGGCCAGTTCCAGCTTCTGAAAAAAAGACTGCCTCCTCCACAGAAACTAAGGGCCCTTCTAAAAATCTTCCAGAAACCACCTCTGAAACTATCTTACAAGCGATTGAGGACTTCAGGGGAGAGGTCCGCGAATCGCTAAAGGACCTTAAAACAGAAATTGGCACCCTCCAGGGTCGCATGGCCAAGGCGTATCACCAGATATCTTTAAATACCTCCAGTCTAGATGATCTTGAGGAGATGGTGCGCTCTATGGCATCAGAACAACTGGCTATATCTATACGGCAGGAGGATGCCGAAAAATGTGGCAGAAAGAAGAACATCCGAATATTCAACCTTCCTGAGAACGAGGAGGGAAATGATCCCCAGACTTTTGCAGATTATCTTCTTCAGGACACAAAGCACATCTTCTTGACCTGGAAGGATACTACTTCTTTATTCAGCTGTGAGCTGTTTGAGAAATTCTATATTGCACTTGCAAATTCTATATTGCACTTTGTGCTCACAACAGAGGGAGGTGAACCTTACAATTGTCTTTGGTTTGTAGCAGATATTCTGCAGGTGGAGGCTACTTCTAACTGAAAGGTGAAATAAGGAACTTAGAATTGTCAGGAAAAGACAGTCTTTCAAGCAACAGAGGGAGGTGGATCTGGCTTTACGTTTGTTACAATTCTTAAGATTTTCAGTGCAGGAAGAGTTTAAAGCACAGCTGACTTATTTTGGGGCTGACTGCTTTCAGAGCACAAACCACCAGGCTGTTTTGGGGCTGGGGAGGTTTACCTGTGTCTGACTTGGATGCCTGGATTTTTCTCTGTTTGATTAGCAGGGTATTTTCTCTGTCAAATTGTTGTGTAGGGCATCTTGCTGACAGGAAGGCACTCATCATGGCGGTGGGTCAGAGCTTTTAGCTGACTGTTTCGTCAGGGCACAGTTTAGGCCCAACCCCTTCCCACCCCTCACCCCACCCACCTGGAAATAGTTCCTTTATACCTGAGGTTCTGACATCATTTCCTCAAGAGTGCAAGGTGCATATCACTGTCATATTCTCTCTAGCACGCTGCACTGACAATATAAGCATACACATTGTATAATATATATATTTCTATATAACCGATCACACATGCACACACACACACACACAAAAAAAAATACATAATCATGTGGGGAGTAGTACAATGTAATGGCTGTGTAGCAGCAGTCTTCTGGGAGTCTTTCTAGAGGCTGAGATGCTGCCCTATTTGCAGACAACTCTCTGCCCTGAGGGAGGAAGTTGCCCGTCTTCAGGCCACACTGGACAGTAGTAAGGGAACCTTCCCCCAGGCCACACTGGACAGTAGGAAGGGGACCTCCCCCATCCAGGGAGCACCAGAGCCACCACCACTACCTCAGAGGTTGCGAAAAAAGCACAGCAGTTGGACCACAGTGGGCTCAGGGAGGGTGAGGATGGTGGAACAGAGGACACCCAGTCAGTTGTTCCACTCCACAATCCATACACCATTCTGAGCAGCATAGCTCCCCATGGATGCACCCACAGAGGAGACTAAGGAGGCTGAGGACAACTGTCACAAGGGAGGCCCACAGGAAGGAGGCAGAGGACACCACAAGGAAAGGAAGCAGCTCCTGGTGGGGGACTCAGTTATTAGGGGGATAGAACTGGGGGGAGCAGGGAAAACTGAAGTAAGGTGCCTGCCTGGTGCCATGGCTTGGAGGGACAGGAAGCGCATCCTCAGGATCACGAGAACAGCTGCACGGGAGTCTGAGCTGGACGTCATTGTCCACCTAGGGACAAATGACTTGGCTCATCATGAGATTAGAGCAGTGCAGAAGGACTTTGTAGAATTGGGGAGGGGCCTAAGACAAGTAGCACACACACAGTATCTTTCTCTGAGGTGCTGCCTGTCAATGGCATGAGTGAGGTGAGGGTACTTTGCACCATGCAGTTTAATGAATGGTTGAAAAAATGGTGTGGAGCACAGGGGTTTGGCTTCATTGAGGACTGAGGTTCCACTTGGAGGGACACCAGCCTATACTGGCAGGATGGTCTGCATCTGTCCAGGAAGGGAACAAGTCTTTTGAGCAATCTGTTCAAATGCTTAATTGGCAAGCTTTTAAACTAGTCAAGGGGGGAGGCACTGATAAGCTGCAGGAAAATCCCAGCATCTCCCTACAAAACAGGGTACTAAATGATAAAAAGACCGAGGTAGAAAGGTCAGTGGGGGATGCTGCAAAAGAAGGTAATGCCATAAAAAAATGGAGAGCAATGAGTACCAATGCCATAGTCTGAGTAACAAGCTTCCTTAATTAGTGACCTTGATGGAGGAGGAACATCTGGATATTGTGGCAGTCACAGAAACATGGTACACACAAAACCATGACTGGGACGTAAACATACCAGGATACACTATCTACAGGAGGGACAGGGAGGGTAAAAGAGGAGGAGGAGTAGCTCTTTACATAAGGGAAGGAATCAAAGCAACAGAACAAAAGGGAAAACAGGGAAGAGAAGAAGCACTGTGGGTAAATTTGGAGACGGCAATGGCACCACAATCCGCTGGGGTTGTATACAGACCCCCTTCTCAGGGGGAGGAAATGGACAAGGAAATGATAGAAAGTATACTTAGAATGGCAGAAAAAGGGGAGATATTGCTGATGGGTGATCTGAATATGCCAGATGTTAACTGGAGTGCAGTTGCAGCAGCCACTTCAAAGAGTGGGGTTATTCTAGATGCCCTACAGGGGGCATGCCTTAGACAACTAGTAATGGAGCCCACTCGAGAGGGAGCAATATTAGACCTGGTTCTCTCAAATGGAGATGAAGAGAGGATCACAGATGTAGAAGTGGGTAGCCATCTGGGAACTAGCGACCATCGAACAGTATGGTTTACAATAAACACAGCAATAGAGTCCAAGCCATACAAAGGCAAAAGTGCTGGACTTTAGGAGGCTGACTTAGCCAAAATGGGTGAGTGCCTAAGGATGCACTAGCAAATGGGCGGAAGGAGGGTGGAAGAACAATGGGAATAATAAAACTGCCATCACAAAGGTAACAAGCCTTTGTGTGAAGCAAATAAACAAAACAAAATGATGTAAGAAACAACTATGGTTCTCAAAGGAAGTGGCAGTGAAGGTTCAAGAGAAAAAGAAAGCATTCAGGAAGTAGAAGGAATCACAGAAGGAGCAGGACAGAGAACTGTATCAGTTAAAGTAAAAGGAAGCTGGGAAGGCAGTCAGAACAGCAAAAGCCCAAACCAAGGAAAAGATAGCCAACTCAGTTAAGAAGGGGGATAAAACCTTTTATAGGTACATCAGGGAGCGAAGGAAGACCAAGGGAGGGGATAGTGAGGCTTAATAAAGGGAGGGAGGAGGGTGGGCAGAGGTGACTGTGAAAAGGCAGAGATACTAAACAAATATTTTTGCTCAGTATTTACAAAGGAAGAGGGGAGGTATCTAAAACAAACAGTAGAAACACTCTGGATACAGAAGTTGATACCAGCCCATTTACAGAAGAAAGGGTTCTGAAAGAACTCTTAAAACTGAAGGTGGACAAAGCAATGGGGCCTGATGGGATTCATCCCAGAATTCTAAAAGAACTAAGGGTAGAACTAGTGACACCACTGACTACCCTCTTTAACAAATCATGGGAGGATGGGGTGGTACCGAGGACTGGAGGAGGCAGATGTGATTCCCATTACCACAAAAGTGGGAGCAAGGCAGAAGCAGGAAACTACAGACCTGTTAGTTTAACCTCAGTGGTAGGAAAATGATGGAATCACTTCTGAAGGAAAGAATTGTCAGTATCTAGAGGCCAGAGGGGCAGGGACCCAAGGCAGCATGGATTCACAGTGGGAAGGTCATGCCAGACAAATCTGATAGATTTCTTTGACTGGGTGACCAAGTAGTAGATCAGGGAGGGCTGTGGACATGGCCTACCTAGACTTTAGCAAGGCATTTGACACAGTCCCACATAAAAATTAATATACAAGTTAGCCAGCCTGGGAGTGGGTCCCAAGATGACAGCCTGGAAAGAATTGTCTGGAGAATAGGACACAGAGGTAATAGTAAATGGAGTCCACTCTGAAGAAAGGAGGGTTACTAGTGGGGTACCGTAGGGTTCAGTATTAGGACCAGTCCTCTTCAATGTCTTTATAAGTGACATTGAAGAGGGACTGGAAAGAAAAGTATGTCTCTTTGTAGATGACACAAAGATCTGCAACAGAGCTGATGCACAAGGTGGGGTGGAAAGGATGAGAAGGGACTTGGCAAGGTTAGAGGAATGGTCAAATGTATGGCAGCTTAGATTCAATGCTAAGAAGTGCAAGGTAATGCACCTGGGAAACAAAAACCCAGGGGAAGAGTACACAATGGGGGGTGAGATACTAACAACAACAAAATGGAAAGGGACCTGGGGGTAGTCATATCAGATGACCTAAAGGTGGGCAAGCAATGTGAGAGGGCAGCAAGGAGGGCTGGGAGATACTGGGATGCATAGGGAGAGGCATCACCAGTAGAAAACAGGAAGTTATTATCCCTCTGTACAGACAGCTGGTGAGACCCCATCTGGAGTACTGCGTGCAGTTCTGGAGACCCAGTCTCTGCAAAGACATAGACAGGATGGAAACTGTCCAAAGGAGGGCAACTAAAATGGTGCAGGGTCTGCACCAGAAGACATATGAAGAGAGACTTAAGGAGCTTAATATGTATAGCCTCGCGGAAAGGAGGGAGAGGGGGGACATGATAGAAACTTTCAAGTACCTCAAGGGAATCAACAAAGTCCAAGAGGGTAGCATCTTTCAAAAAAAGAGGTGTGCAAGAACAAGGGGGCACAATTTGAAGATGGAGGGAGGGCGGCTCAGAGGTAATTTAAGGAAGTATTTTTTCACAGAGAGGGTTGTGGATGCATGGAACGGCCTTCCAGAGGAGGTTGTGGAGTCAAAATCAGTGGTGGAATTCAAGCATGCATGGGACAGTCATAAGGCAATTCTAGGGGGTGGGGTAGGAAGAAGTAGGCTGCTGGTTAACTAGAATCTGCAGCTTATCCATTAGGTAGAGAAATGGGCAGACTGGGTGGGCCAAGCGGTCCTTATCTGCCGTCAAATTCTATGTTTCTATGCTTCTGTATTGGGCGCACTGGAATATGAGCCTGAACATTTGGTAACATACCTCCTGAAATCCCAATGCAGGAGAATATTGCCCCCCTGTGGCCTCCTTCCTAAAGATTATGGAGGGAAAGAGACTGCATCTTGAATAGAAAAAGGAAAATGACAGCAGTTCAGATATTTGATGCATTCTGTCCAAAGTAATTATCATTGTTTTAGCCCGCCCCCTTTTTCACATTTTGCTGTAAATATAAACTGTGAGCAGGCTAAATATGCAGCTACTAACATTTTAATCCTCGGTAAAGAAAGGCCTTGTAGGGTACATATGTAGAGCATTTGTGTCCGATATGATTCTGGGCTCTTTTTACCCATAAATGATTTATTATATTTAAAATGTAAATTGTAAGATGTTTTTAAAATTTTTGTAATGACTTGATTTTAAGTCAAAGAATAAAAATTGAGTTGAATTGAATCCAAGCTGACCCAATGACGCTCAGGCACTGAGTGAACAATAGCGGCATGTGTCTGCAACTTGGCCAAGTTCATTGATCTGGCACGGACGTACCCCCAGCCTCCTGTGGTGGTATATCTGCACCGACAAGGGCTCATGGTATAGATCATAGCCACAGTACCAGGGGTTGGAGCCGACATGAGCCCAACCCAGGGACCTACTTTAGTTTCAGTCATAGGGCAGAAGCCCAGGGCAATCAACCACAGTGACAAGGCACTCCCACAAATAGGTTACATGACAGGGCTGTAATTTTAGGTAGTGGACCTCTTCAGGGGTGTTTGGGGGATAGCAATGTCAGGGGTGGTATAATCACCATATAGCTTAATAGGCGGTAGAGCTTGGTTACTGTGGGATCTGGACCCTCCCTCACCCCCGGCACACTGAGACAGACTGTATCATCTTGCTCGGGCCTGCCATCAGGCTTTGGGCAGACACCGGCCACCGAGGCAAAGGAGGGGGTTACGATATCTTGATGGGCAGAATACATTACTTCAGGAGTGAGTGTATCATCCCAATTTTTTTCATGGGGACTGCAGGCTCCTAGCTGCAACACTTAGTCATCCCACAGCCACTCTCACTCCACCACAGTTAAACCAAAGAAATCGACACATGGCCAATGATGTTTTTTTTTTTCCCAGTCAAATTAGCCTGTTTTTACCCATTGGATGGTAGAGAAATTGACTTCAAAATCAGGGCCAAGTAGGTCACTGTTCAACTGTTGTATACTGTGGGACCTGAAGCTCTTGCTACGCTATGCTTGGGCAAGGTTGCTCGATGCCTGCTGGCATCAGCCATACTTCTTGGACTCTCTCAACCCTGGAGGAATTCAGCAAGTTTCGCTGGCTTGGCTCCAACTGTTACAGCCAGCTCCACCAGTTGTTTTCATTTCACTTAGCGTGGTAAGATTTTTTTTTTTTAATGATTATGCTCAACACTTCACCAAATTCCCTAAGTTCTCACCCAGCCCACGGGGAGACAGTATTACAGCCTCCATTGAGTGATGGTTATCCCCAAAGAGCTGGACTGACTCTGGTAATCTAGAATGTTTTTTCATACAGCTGTTGGAAATATGGCTGTAAGGTGTACAGCGAAAGGCCTGTCTTATTCAGTGGCAGCTCTTCCCTAGATACTAGATGTTTTAATTAATGGAGTATATCTTCCCTAAATGGCGAAGCAGGACGACATTGGCTACTGTCTACCAAGGAAGCTATGGGCCATCTTCAGAATAAAGACCCATTTCCGCCAGGGCATTCTCAGACTTCTATGTGGTAGGCAGGCTGACTTCATACAGGTGGGGGTGTGTGCAGTGGCTGTGTGGCACCCTGTACATACTTCGTCCACCCTTATGGACCGGATGTGGCATCGGCAGTCAGACTAACATTCAAGCGGAAGATATGTTTTGGCCTACTTCAGGTTCCCTGTAACATAAGTTTGTATTCCCACCCATGATTTTCTTTTTTGTACTGCTACAAAGTCCCATTTCTGAAGAATTCTGAGCACCAGAAAGGTTGCAGGGGATAATGGTATTTACTTACCTTGTAAAGGTGATAATACCTGCAACCTTTATGGTGCACATAGCGCCACCCGGTTATGGACAAACAGGGAACCTGAATGGCAGGAAACATTTGTAGACCCAGGCTAGGACTGGAAGGGTGCACCAAGCTACAGTATATGCATCTGCACCTGAGCACAGCAGTCCTGGGGCTGCCTCACATTATTTCTGCATGGGCCCTGGGTGTTCCTCAGCACGTTGCTCAACCTTTTGCCTGGTATGCTGCCCAGGGCTCTTGTGTAAGTACCATCATTTCCTGCCTTTCCAATGTGTTTTTTCTTTCAGGACCCCCAGATCTACAGGGATTCCTGTATGTTTTTTGCAGGGGTTTGGAGGCAGCTACTGGGATTTTCTTTTCATGCACAGGCATGGGTTATATAGGTCAACAGAGCAGAGTGGCTCCCATATACCATAGTGTATTCTTCAGGAAAGCTCAGGAAACTCGCCCCAGAGTTATGGGGCAAAATGGCAAGTCAATCAAGGAGAACTGTGTTTTCTCTCTCCATGGTTTGACCACAGTCACTTACTTCTTATACTATGGAGGGATTGTTTTTTTTTTTTATGTCACTGGTATTATATTCATGTAGGTCCTGGTATACTGCAGAAAACCAGGGCAGCCAATCACAAGGGGTGGGGAGACGTTTTTCCCCAGAAGAATTATGTGTTTTCTTCTATGTGAAATTGTATTTTGTTGCATACCAAGTACACTCCGGAATATGGGTTATCCATATCATCGGTTGCCTACGCTCTTCCTTGAAGGCAGATCTTTGATATTGTATGATTGGCTGTTGTTGTAACATGCTTTAATTTGCCTGCATATTGTACTGTATATCATGGTTGTTAGGCATTGGGCGCAACTGTAAATGAGAATGCACTCTCAATTGCCTTCCAGTAAGTGAATTTGAATTTGAATTTGTCATGGCTTAGGCCTACTGTCCTGCAAGGTTTTCTTTGCCATCTTCCAGTACATTCACTTTGCAATGATACTGATGTTTGCCAGTCATGTGTTTGTTTTCTGGTTGTTGCCCTTGTTTCTGTGTGTTTTTTGTCATTTTCTCTGCTAGGGAAGTTTTCTAACTGGACAACGCTATCATGGCTGGGGGTTTGGCCTCTGGCATTCCAAACTTTACGATCGTGCATCAACCAGTAGGATGAAGGCGTACCCATTTGTGAAGAATTCTGAACACCATAAAGGTTGCAGGTAAAGTCACGTTTATCAGGTGAGTAAATACCAATCTTGATAATAAAAAAGATCACGGGACAGTATTCATGGATTTGACAAAGGCTTTTGACCTGCTGAACTACTCCACACTTCTCGATAGGCTGGGAGGTGTTGGCATGCATCCTGATGTCTTGAGCTGGTTCAGGACCTATTACTTGGGAGAAGGTAAAGGTCCAGGTTCAGGATTGTCTATCTCGACACAGCAGCTTGTTTACAAGAGTTCCCCAGGGCTCCATCCCAGGCCCTCCACTGTTCTTGATTTATACCAACGATCTCCCAAAGGTCTTGTCTGGCTTGCGGGTCAGAATGTATGCTGATGACACAGTCTTGGTAGCACCTGGAGGAACCACAGAGGAGTTACTGTAAAAATTGCAGCCTGACCTTTGTGCAGCACAGGTATGGTTCACCAGGCCAAAGCTGGCAAAGAGCATTAAAAAAAAGGGCAGGCTTTGGGTACTGAAAAAGGAACTGAATGTGTAAAGGATCAAAGAGCTTGAGGGCAACATACTGGCACAGGTTACTCAGGACAAATATCTTGGGATGATTTTTGATAGTGTACTGTCCTTTTCTAGCCCCATTCAGAACTTAAGATTTAAAGTAAATAAAATGTTAGGGGTATTGAGGCAAGCATCAAGGCTGTTAGCAAAAGTTGCAAAGCTAAAAATCACTAAAGTACTAATATTATCAACTTCAGAATATGGAACCTGTGCATATACACATGCTAGTAAGAAAGACCTGAGGAGCCTTGATAAGATAATCAACAAGCTGACTCGCATTACACTGAATGTGAGTTTCAGGACACATCACTGTAAACTATACAGCCAATTGAGTTGGAATTCTCTAGAAGTCAGATGACACCTGAAAGGGCTACACATGTTTTTCATGGTGGTGCAGGCCAATGGTACTCACCCACTATCTCACTATATGACCCATGAGCAAAATGATGGTATGAGGTGTGTCACAATAAATTCAAATATATGAATGCTGAATGAGGGTGGCAGAAAGCAATGGAGCAATATACTGTTAGTAAGAGTTCCACTTCCTTCACCCACTTTCAACTGCACACAATGGACTTTTTGGGTTATCAAAAATTACAGATTTGACTTTAGTTTGTAAAGCATGTTCAACTGAGTAAAGTGATATACAAAATGTGGAAATCTGCAATGGGGAGGCCATGTCAGACTGCTCCACAAGACAACAGCAAGTACACCATGAAGAAGCCAATGGAAGACACGGGGATGGGCAGCCTGAGCCATGATGCTATGACCAATGGAGAGCCTACTAATAGCATTTTTTCAGGCCACCGGAGAGTTGAGTAAAAAGGTGAAGACCCGTAACAATAGATTCTCCACTCTTGAGAGAAGAATATCAGTGGTTTCAGAAGTAGTCAAAAGAGCCACAGAGACTGTTAATTATTCGGCTACGGCAGTAATGGGTGCGATAGCTGAAAATAAAATCCTGAGTCTCCATCTTGAACATTTTGAAAAGGGAGATAGAATGGTGAATGTCAGACTACTCAGAGTAGAAGAGAGAGCTGATGGATATCACCTTTTCGTTTTTACACATCAACTTTTGGAGCAGTGCCTGGGTTTTTCAATAGATGAAATAATTCTCAAGACATAATGCATCATGCCTAGATGGCAGCTTAACACACCAGACCAGCTCAGCACCATTCAAATTGTGTCGGTGGGTCCACAGGACAAGCATCACATCCTGGGAGAAACAGAAAGAAAGAAAGAGACAACTCTACACCTTTGATGGACTGAATTATCTACCTATTTCTCAATGTAAATTTTACCCCCAGGCAACAGAGGAAAAGTTTTGATGCAGTGTGGGTGGACTTGAAGGCACTAGGAGTTAATCATGCCTTACAATTTCCTGCCCACCTGCGGATCTCCTATGCAGGGAAAATTTATTTTTACACTGACCCCTTAGAGGCAGGCATAAGATTGGAGGTGATCAAATGAGACTTTGCAAAATGACTGCAAGATGAGGTCTCTGACAGTGAAGAGGGTAAGGAATGACTTTAAATATGGACTCTTTTGTAATGAATTACAACACTCTGAGTGCTCACTGTGCCAAGCAACTTCTATGTTGTTAATTGTTTAATTCCTACTGGTTTGCCATACCACCTTTAATTCTACTGGGTGTAGGAAGAGATATTGGAGATTCGGTTAGACATTAAGTAACACAGTTTTATATCTGGTCCTATTCCACATCATGGCTAATTTTAGTATATAAGAGGAGTCGTGTGTGCCTAGATGACTGCCTCCTCATGGCTGCTTTGCAGCATGCTATAAGTGTGCTACCCCGATTTCTTCAGCACAAAGTTTTTCTTAGTTTTGGTATACGACGATCCAATAAAGTTGACACAGTGCTAGAGATCATCACATTTTCCAGTAAGTGCCTTGTACTTTTCTTAATTACCATTTTCTATATTTAGTTAGCACTTTCCATATGACTATAGCTAAGTCGCTGGCTTGGAAATGTTACAGTTGCGTCGACTTTGATATCCAAGATGTTTAACAGTTTGAATATTTGATTATTTCTAACTGTAAGCCTTTTGGTTTTTAATGGCTGCAGAGCAGAGCCATGCTGACGTACTGCTATTATGTAGTAGAGAGAGAGGACTCTGGAAGCATGCGACCGGATACCTAGATTGTGTCCTTCTACAGTAGAGCTGAAGCACATGTAGTCCTCTCCATTGACCACAGTGCTGTTCCTTTGTCTCCCCTGCCTCTGAGTGTACTATTTTCTTGTTCCACCTCACTTCTGGTTCACTTCTGGGTTCAGTAGAACAGGAAGGTCGGTGACTGTGTCTGTGTATGCCAGTGATAAGAAAGCACTAACCTGTGTAAAGCTGTTAGTGCATTCTAATCGCTGGCATATATGGACACATGATAACGTTGCCACCTATCCCTTGTTTTTCTGAATCATTAAGGAATTGTGGGTGCTTTCTGGTTCCCTGGATTTCCTTCTATTACTCCAGTAATTGCCTGTGGTGCTACTGTGGTGGGTCACCTCTTCTCTTCAATCAAGTCCATTTGTGAGCTGTGAGTGATAGCGGGAAATTAAAAGCAGCCGGCACACAGTACACATCTACAAGGTGTCTCCGGGAACGCACCTCTGCCTGTCTAACTATTATTCTACACTACCTCCTGACACTATTGCTTCAGTGCTATGGAAGTCTTGATACAGCTGTTTAGGTTAATCAGGAGCACAGTAACACACAGCTCTCTCTCACTCCCCATGTAAGCTACAGGAGAGATGCAAAATTACATTTAAAAGTAAAAAAAAAAAACACATTGCACATCACAGAGATGGCTTTTTTATTTTTTTATTAGTTTAACTGTATGAAATACAGTTAAACACATTTCTCCCATAGGTGGGCATGCAGTAAGATCATAGACATTACAGTAAAATGCGTACATCATTGTGACAGTCAGGATTTGATATGCCCCTACCCACTGTTACGTTACATGGGGGGTTGATAAATTACAGTAATACATTGGTTCCAAACACCAGAGTAATAAATGGCCATTACTGCTATGAGCCGGGATGGTATCCACCTCCGACACTGACACTTTTACAGTGACCGTCAGTACAGTGACTACAGCGCCAGGTCACTGTATGGACGGTTGCTGGA
The DNA here is from genome assembly GCA_016271365.2 of Neoceratodus forsteri. Classification (NCBI taxonomy): domain Eukaryota; kingdom Metazoa; phylum Chordata; order Ceratodontiformes; family Ceratodontidae; genus Neoceratodus; species Neoceratodus forsteri. The sequence continues at coordinate 55,809,244 of JADMNL010000022.1, forward strand.
CTCAGGCACTGTATTCGGGGAATTTGCACCCCCTTCCCAATCAGCTCTGACTCAGAGTTGATTATAAAAAGTGTGGGGGGGTTTGGGGAGGTGAAGCCCCCCAAAGAAAACATGCGTACAAGTCAGAAACCACCTGCCAACTACAAATGGGGTCAACATGATGGTTTCACTGTCCGGTCGTTCATCAAACTTGTTGTCAATGACTGGTCATAGATCCAGCAGGGATTATCAGCATAGTTATTATAAGATGATGCGCCCTGTAATATGGGTATACGATCCCCCCAAACCAACATAGGGAGCTACTTATATATGTAGTGAAGCAGTACTCCACCAATAGTGAATAGCCTAGTAAATGGTAAGAAACATTAGTGTCCTTTTAATCATTAACTTTTCTAAAGTAATTGAAAGCAGATATAAACAGCTTAAACAGTAGTTTTGACAAGGAGGGAAGTCAGTTGACATACTCATATTAGAATTCCTGATTGTCCAGATCTGAACAGTACGCATGTCCTACAACTTGATGGTGCCAAAAACAGTATTCTGCCTGAAGAAGAAAGGCACCATGTCCAAAAAACATATATGCACTATTGAGGGATGCCATCTTCAAGTTCAAGTTCAAGTTTATTGCAGGAAAACTCCATTGAGCAAGCTCTTTCACAAGGAGGTCCTGAAACAGGTATACAGACAAGTACACGATACATATTAAGAATGACATAACAATGCTTAATATACAATAAAAATTAAATGTGGTACATAGTGCTCAGGAAAGAAAGTAACAGTCTTGGTATAAAGAGCATGAACCTAAGGAGAAGCGTGAACAATCTCCTCCCATTCCCCTGAGTCCCATAGCCAAATATCAAATATCATTAAGCCATTCTAGAGGGGTTAAAAAACAATAACGTTTTATGTCTAGGGTAATGGAAGACTGGAGTAGGAAATCAAATTAAGTCAGTAGCACAAATAAAGCACCTGAGTCCCGCGAGTTGCTACTCACGGTCCCCCGAATCAGTGCCCAAGTCTTCTTTGTCTTGAAATACCTTTTCTATGCAATCAACCACTTTGACTGCCTCTCCAGGGTCCACAAATTGGTATAACTTCTTCCCATAAGCAATACTCAGGCTGGCTGGCATTAAAAGAATGTGGTGGACCCCCTAATTACCGCAACTGGGCATGGACCCCATCAAACCTTTTCCATTGCTGCTGGGTCACATGACTTAAATCCAGGAAAAGATGAACTTTAGAACCCAAGTCCAGAGGGCCCAGCTTTTTGCTTGAGTGAGAATAATGTCTCTATCAAGGATGGCTCCTAATACCACAAGGAGAGTACGCGGGTGCAGTTTGTTAGATGCTGTGCGGCTTCTCCCTCTTCATGGGCAGATCCGGTATTCCTTAAGAACTGCTATTGAGTCCTGCATGTGTAGAGCATCCTAAAATAAAGTGTTTAAAAAGGATAGAGAATTTTCTCCTTCACTGCCTTCAGGGAGTCCAAGGATACACAGATGTGTGGCACAGGAGGCATTCTCTAAATTTTCCAGTCGGCAACAAAGTACAGTACCACATTTTTCTTTGGTCAGGCCCATTGAAACAGTTAGTGCTGTCTCAGTGGATTTTGAAGCAGCCTTGGGGTTTTCCCTTTAGCAGATCCATTTTGGTATCCAACACTTTAAGCTGAGTGGTAAAACCATCCACGTATTGGTCAAGTCTCTAGATAGCTTTAAGTAGTGCAGCATTCAAGGGTTGAGGCAGTGCGTCATCCCCCACTCCTGGGCTCGAGTCCTTGCTGGAGCCCGGCTTTGGATCCTTAGGTCAGGCTCCATCTCCTCCAGCACCCGTTCTGTTGCTTCTGCTCATAGCTTCAGGTCAAACAGTCATAGAGGTCCCAAGGGAAAGAGTGTTTGCTTCCTCTAAAAGTCTGCTTTCAAATAAGCTGGATACCAACTTTGAAAAGAAAGCTTCACTCTGAAAAGTTGGTGAAATTAGCTACTTCCAGTGGAGCTCTGCAACAGTGCTGCTGCTAGCTCGGTTGTTGGCCATGCCCCCAGAGATGGCATTCTTATGAGAAGAATCATGTTCAGGAGAATGACACCCTTAAAGAACTGTACCTTGGAGGTCTGATCACATTTAGGTTCATTCGGGCATAGTAACACACAGTTTTAATGAAAATAATTCCCAAGTAGTTTGCTGCTTCCTACCAAATGATCACTAACACCACTTGTGTTAACATAATATGGTTTAACGTCATACAAATTTAAACCACCAATCTCAGTTTTTACATCTGCATAGGCATGCAGGCACGAAACAAAGCAGTCTGGAAAATGTGCACGCTTCTATTTCATAAATGAAAATACTCCCCCCCCCCACCAGATGATCAAAAAAATATTCTCATTTAAAGGCAATTTGGGAGGATGGCCACACATCAGGCATCACTACTGGATATTGCTTTTCATTTAAATAAAGAAACATGCAAAGTGGTTTTCAGGACATTTATTCTTAAGAGTGAGGAATCATGTTAGGAATACGGCACCCCTAAAGAACTGTACCCTGGAGGCCTGATCATTTTTGTACTGACACAATTATCACTCTCTCTCTCTCTCTCTCTCTATGTAAAGTGCAGGAGAGATACAAAATTATTTTTAACTGTAAAAAAAAAAACATTACATGTCACAGAGATGGTATTCATAGCTGTCTTGTGACACGCATGCAACATGTGTGCTAACGTTCAGCCCGCAGCTCTTCAAAGAGAGTTTTTCACCCTTTTCTTTGTTTTAGCAATTAAAATGTTTCTGTTGCAATACAATACTGCATTTAGAATTGCACCCACACAAAAGGAGTTTCCCTACAGTGAAACATACCGAATGGGTTGGACTGTCATCCTCTACCATCCTTGTAACCTCCAAGGTCTGCTCCAGGGAAAAGATATGGTGAGTTAATTTCAATTTATTTGAAGAAATGCTTAGTCCTGACAGGGCAGAAGCTGCAAATTTTACAAGTAAATTGTTTGAGCTTACAAAATGAGATGACTGCTCTTGCCAAGAATCTATAAATAGCTAAGATTTGTGCTTTTAAGATCTAACAGCACAGGTTAGTACTGCAGGTTACTCTAGAGACTATAGCTGGACACACCTAGGTGATGAATTCCCATAACAGAGCCCTTGGCCAAGTCAGCAACCAAATTTATTCCTGAGCTGCTTTTGAACTATACTCCAAATGTCCATACTGTTCCTGTAGAGCTAGAAGTTTCCAGAAAAGAGAGGGGAAACAACTGGACAAACGGTGCTTTTGGATTGAAGTTATACCTGAGTACACAAAGCCAGATTTGGGGGGGGGGCGGTTACTGTCACAACCCCACTCAGCAGGTCAGGCCCTCTGCTCCTATAGTGCCAACCTCCAAGCGCAGTATTGTGAACAGTTAACAGAACAGGGTAACCCTCCTGTCTGATTTGTGGGTTTGAATCAAACTTTGGTCTCAAGTTCTGGAGGGATTCAAACTGTGAACCTCTTGCTAGCGTACCCAATGTACAGGCTCAGATAATTCTGCTCTTCGGGGGGGGGCAGATATGTTTCGCCTATGGGCACCTAACCAGGTGTACAAAATGAACCCTTAAAACTCTATGAAAAGACCTCAGAACAAACGCTTACCTTTTCCCAGCTTGGTATTACCAATAGCCTTGCACAGTGTCAACTTTTACCATATATGCTTCACTTGTCAAATAAAGAATTTCAAAGGCACACCAAGTGGTCTCTAAAAATGAGATTTTTACTTAAAAATAGGTTAAAATGTAAATGCAGAACCACATATCACAAAAACATACAATCACTTAAAATAATAAGGTTTTAAATACAAACAAAATCTCCTATCACAGTACCCTTAGACTTGTCTAATCTAATGTATTCTTATCTCCTTCCAGTGCTGATGTTGCTTTTTTCAGAGTCCAAACGTGTATGTTTCAATGGAATACAGACTACAGTTTAAAATGCTGTGTTTCAACCCTCTTCATGATGTCATCATCTAGCTCCTCCCTTTCAGGATACATAAAAAAAACAGGAAGTCCCATCAAGGTGCTGAACTCTGTGCCTCCAGCAAGACTCATTTTCCAAATGATGACATTCTTAATTAAGGCTGTGATTTTCTCGGTCTCCTTTGATCTATGAGCAGTTTCCATTCTCAAACACATCAAAGGACTTTTTATGACACCAAGTGCAATTAATTGACTTTCCTGAGGACGTCATAAAATGGATATTTCACCTCCTTATGACACTAGGTGCAATTAACTGACTTTCCTGAGGACGTAATAAAATGGGTATATTAGCTCCTGGCTTCAAAGCAAACTGACAAGTTAATTGCATTCAGAGAGCTGCTGTTTAACATATATCCTGTCTTTTGAACTGATACCTGGGGGGTGGGGTTTGTCATCCCAGGCACAGGATTTTTCATGACAGACAATCACACTACATTTTTATATTGCAAAACTCATAAAGTTATCAGAACCAGCTGTCTAAGTGTCACAGTTACCAGCGGGTATTTTCTAATGAGTGATTGCCTGGCATAGTATTCTATGAAAAGACATGGCTAACATATCTGAAACCACTTTACAAGAAGATCATATGTCCACATACTGCAGCTGACATCATTTAGCAGCCGTTTTGGCTTTGACCAGAGTTTGTACTTCTGTGTGCTGGAAGAGTGGAGGTTCTCTTGCTGAGAAGTTGTTCGTAATAACAGAAAAACATGAGATCAGGCACCACATCACCTGTAAGTCACATCATGTGATTTACATCTTACAATGCCCATATGACAGGTTATATGTGGGGAAGACCAAGAAGGAGTTACAAAACCATGTAAGTGAACATAACAGTGATATCAGACTGACAGACCCAAACTCATCAGTGGCCAAACACTTCAATTCAGTAGGGCATTCAGTAATCTCATTAAGATTTTGGGGTCTGGAGAAAGTCAATGAGCCCCTAGGGGGAAGTAGTAGTTGGGATGACCTACTCTTAAAGAGAAGTATATTGGATTTTTACCATGGATTGTATGGATTCAAATATAGGAATGAATGAAGCATGTGACTGGAGTTTATACTGGTGAATGATGGTGAAAGACATAAATGACAGATACATTGACATTATTTTATGGACTGGAAGAAGGAAGTGGAACTCTCTTGCCTGGTTTACCCCAAAGAAGATTTAAAAGAATGTCAGAAACTTTTCCTGGAGAAAGACACTAAGGAATATGAAGAAATGGGCACATCCAGATCTATCTGCATCTCAGTCTCTGGGAGGTTCCATGCACCAGTCGAAATATATATTGAATGATATTGGACACAGACTAAGAACAAATACACTAAAGGAACACTCTGAATTAACAAAGTGTCTTAAAAACTAAAATTCTGTATGACTACTTGGACAATGATTTGGAAAGTGTGTAAAAAGAATAGCATATTATGTAAAATATGTTCCTGCACATCCATTTCTCTGTCTGTGACATACTGAACTGTTAGAAGTTAGGAAGGCAGTAAGGATGAGCAGTATTTAGTTATATAAACTAACTTTGGTTTTGTCACTTTTCACTTACACAAAAATAGACAACAGGATTAATAATACCAAATAGTCTAGCCAAGGGTGGGGGTGAACCACCTACTTCTCCCTTCAGGGCTGAATGTGACTTGCATGCCCTCACCCCACTCAGCCACTGTAGAAGCTCCTCCTCTCTGCTTATTTCCAGAGATATTAGGATACACCCCACAGTGGGAGGGGTAATTACATCAGCGGTGACATCGGTCCCCCCACCAACCAAGCGGTATATAAACTGAGCATGTACAGCGGTTCAGCTTCTCCTGTATGTCTGAGGAGATGGCTAATCTACTGCAAGCATTGGAGGTAAACTTTAACTTTAGAAAAATGAGACCTTTACAAAAATAGAGTTTCCTAAGTAATATTAACATGTATACAAAGCAAAAGTAAAAAAAAATCCATCCTTCCCATAGTAATGACTCTGCAATCAGTGCAACAACACTGAAAGAGCAGAGCTTAAACAAAAACTCACAAAATATCTGTGGGGAAGAAGGGAGTAAGGGGAATAGAAAACCTAGCTAATAACAAGTTGATATGATTTGTCTTACTCTATCTTTACTTTAGTGTGGTGTTATGGAGTAATAAGGACTTTAGAGACAGCAGGAGAACAGCATGGAGTTGCGAATGTGTGGCCTTGTTATTTACGTAAAAAACCGTAAGGAAATTCAGTAATATTATATATTTAGTAGTATTTAAGACTAATAATAGTATATAAAATGTAAACATAAAGGTTTGTAATTTCCCTTACTTTCAGGAAGGTCAAAACACTTTTGTTAGTAACAAAGAACAAAACTCTGTGATTTAAAGAGACAGTGAACATTGTTGAACAAGATGAAGGGATGCAGTTAAAACAGTGGTTTTAAAAGGAATCTCGCGGACAGGTGATTTTGGAAAATAGGAAAGAATGGCCCACAAGCTATCTATGTACATGCAGTATAAAGGGGAATTGTACATTGCTATGAATGCAAGGAAGCAACTGGCATCCTAAACAAATATTTAAAGCAACAAAAAAGCTGATTGAATATATATGGCGTACCATAGCTTGCATGTGGAGTCACAAATACAAAATCTAATTATTAGGACCATGAATAATGGTGTATTATGAAGATTTACTGTATTTGGGACATAAGGTGAATATTTATTCTAACAGAGTGGTGGTGGAGGAAAAGTCATGATAAATGTAAACATTTATAAATAAGAGTGGTATTTAATATGTCTTTTATATGTTTTAATTTAGAATACAACACTGTTTTATGGGGCCTGATGAAATGGTGTCTGCTACGGAACTGTTGCCCAAGGCTTTAGTGTGGCCTTACTGACAAATAAAAGTATTTATGTGCTTGACTAATACAGCTTGTATGTAGTGGAGTTCCTCTTATATTATTGGGTGCTTAATTTGACTGCCCCTGTAGGATGAGCCAAATTAGTTGACCTTTAGCATGCTTAGGGCAACCTGAACCAGCACAGACAGGGTATTTGGGTGAGAGGTTGTTCTTACCACTACTTTCATGATATACTTAGAGAGACTTTAGCCTGTCATGGACTTACCATCACAGCTAGTGATGTATAGTGCAAAATGCATGAGTTGAACTTTTCAGACTCGTGCAGCACAGCGCAGTCCATGGTCAGCATTGCACTGGCCCATTGAGAGTTACACTTTCAGCACTTATGTTATATGTGGTTACAGGATACCTCTACGTCGTAACACTGGATGACAAGAGACAATCCTGATTATAAAATGTCTGTTTTTTTACTTAGGTACTATCTCTTTAGTTGGAAACATGGTAAGTTCTTATGTATCATACTGGAAACTCAATAAAAGCAAACTAAAAAAAGGCTGTGAGTTCTGCAGGTATTTTCCAGGTAGGCAGAAATGGGAAAAAGTCTAACGTGTGTAATTGTTTTTATAGTGTTTTTGTAGAGGTGAGTAATGTAACAGTAATAATGAGGGGTCGTTTTTCTGGCTATAATTCGCTGTTATAACCTGCGGATTATAATGGCAAACACGTGCCAACTTCTTCTTGACCCGGCGTGTGCTCACTCACTGTCTTCTAATATCAAGCAATCAGACAGACAGTTCGGCTATCCAGGGAATGATCAAGAAAACTGCTAGCACAATAAACAAAAAGCCCTCAAAAATAAATCTGACCCTCACTAACCTTCTCACTCAGCACCAGGGACTTTGGGAAATGACAGCCAGAGTCCTACACCACACTCTGTCTCTCTCTCTCTCTCTCTCTGTCATATCCCCACGAACCACCCTGAACTCTGACTGGTGCTTCTCATTATAATATCGCCTTGGCAATGGTGACCTGCAGCAACTAAAAAAAGTTCAAACTAAAAACTTGAAACCATAAAGTTCAAGTTTTTAAACGTTTTTTTTTTTTTTGTCTTTAGAACTGTTCTGCCACCCTAAATAATTTCTTTATTACTATTTACACAGGCTGCTGTTTTTCCAAATGTGACCAATGCACTTCCCATTCTCTTATATACATTTGCCGTTCTGATTGAAATTTGGTTGGAGAAAAAAATGTCCCCCAGCAGTTGCATGAAACAATGCATGGGAGGGTGCTTAATGAGAATGCAATGTACACCCTTGGTGTGGGATGCCTTGGTAAACCCCTTGGGCTTTGCCCTCAGTATTTATGTAGCATCCTACATCTCAGGTGTGCATTAAATTCTCATTAAGCACTCCCCCACATATATTATTCTATATGCAATGTTTCTGTGTATGTTTTATATGACAGAATGTTAGCATGTATGAAACTGCTTAATTTACAGTATATAGAAATGAAGTTAGTGTGTACAGGACCAACAGCAGGGGCTATAAAAAGAGTACAGATGTTGACTGAATATGTACAAAAAGAAAATACCTACTTTGCACTGGCTCTCAATGTCAGTAAAGCCTTTGATTTAATTAACAGAGAATACATGTTCAAACTGTCACACAGTATGCAACTGGGGGCTGTGGGATTCAAACCCAGGTCTCCAGGTTGGCAGGAGTAGTCTACAATTAATTTTGCTATAATTTTCTAATCAGAGGCAGTATAGTACAATGGTTTAAGGCTCTGAGCTGCAAACATGGAGACCTGGGTTTGAATCCCTCAGCCCCCACGTGCATACTGTGTGACCCTGAGCAAGTCACTTAACTTCCGTGTGCTCCCAGGTTACACCTGTAGATAAGCATTCAGCTTAGTGTCTCTCTCGGTAAAAAAATAACTGTTGGACAAATGGGGCTTACCAACTGATATCAGGAGAATTACTAATAAGCTATATGGTAACCCTCCAGTAAATGTTGCGGTGACTAGCTCATTATCTGGCAAATGAGGAATGGGGTTAGACAGGGTTGCTCCTTGCCCCAAATTATTTTTATTCTATGCATTGAACCACCACTTTCCAATATTAGGTTAAATCCCCAGATCAAGGGGATTATGGTGGGCCAGCATGCATTCACATTGGTATTATTTAAGGTCTTAACAATTTCAATAAAGCCCTGATTGAATTATTTAACAAGTTTTCTTCTTTTATAGGTTATAAATTCAACCAGCAAAAGTCAGTGTTAATGCAACTGTCCAGAAGGGACAAAGACAAAGATTTCCCCAAAATAACTATTTTCCAAAAAGTGGATGAAATTAAACATATGGGAACTGTTTTAACAAATCAAATAGATACTAATATTAGGTTAAATTATGCTATTGCAAAAGGAAAAAAATCAACAAAAACTGGACATCTGGCAAAATCTGTCCTTGTTCCTCTACAATTGTGTAGACTTTATTAAGATGATGACTTTCCCTTATTTAATATATGTTGTCCAGTCACTTTTTGGTGGTCCAGGTTGTAGGTGGTTCACAGATATCAAAAGAATCTTCTTGAAGTTATTATGGAGCGGAGGAAAGCTTTGTATTGCTTGATCTCATATGGTCTTGCCAAGAAAAGATGGTGACTTTGGCTGGCCGGACAAATACTCATATTTCTTGAGTCAGTTGTTAGCTAATTTGCGGGAATGGGCCTGCTGTGGGAAGCATGAGCATAAATGTTTACAGAGAATATTAGACAGAGATGGGGTAAGCATTAATCATATACCCTTTTTGTATGACATTTGAAAGATTTAAAACAAAATCATAATTTCGTTTTTCAAAATCTAAAGTCATAGCTCTCAAGGGAAAACTGCATTTGGAGAGGTGAGAATCCCATGGCTGCATGCATCCCTGAAGATTAGTAAGCTAGCAAAAACAGAGCCTCTCATGAATAAAGTCAAATGTTTAGGGAAAAGAGGCATTCTCTGCTGGATGCATCTTCTGCAAGGATAAAACATTTTTTCTCATTTCAACTATACCAAAAATAAATTAACAGTGGTGTAATAAATAATTATATTTCCTATATATTTCCTACAGAAGCATATACAAATTATGTAAAGCGTACTGTAGAAAAGTTAATTTACAGGACTCTGATTTATCATGCCCAATTAATAAGTAAAACAAATTGCTTACATATTTGGCAACCAATAGAATGTCCAAAATACACTCTTTCCTATCCAAATCATTTAAGCAGGAATAGATTAAATGTAAGATGGGAAGCAGAACCTGACTTTGGAATACAAGATGTTGTTTGGAGGAAAATAAGAACTGGAGCAACTAAAATTTAATATCAGCAAAAAATAGATCTTTCCAGTAGAAAATCATTAATAGAGCCTATATTACACCAACGATGATAGCAAAAATCAATCCAGCATACAGGAGTCTCTGTTGTCATAGATGCAATAAAGTATGGACTATTGTCCATAATCTTTGGGAATGCCCACAAATTCAGAAATGGTAGGATACTATTACTACATATTTATCAGATCTTGTGGTTGAAAAAAAATCCCCTGTACCTGAATTATCAATTAACCAAGACAAAGCCTTATGTCTTGGCTCATTAACGATTAAATATATTATACTCAAATACTGGAACAGCCAAAGCGTACTTCTGAATATTGAGCAAGAATTGTGTTAAACATTCAAGAAGACATTAATATTTGAACAGTTAGGTTATATTATAGAAGGAATAGAGGAGCCAATGGAAGATTCATAAAGGGAATTAATATGGATTTTTCCACCTTTAATGCAAATATAGGCTATAGGTCAATTTCTACTATACAGGAATCAGGATGGGGGAAGGGAGGATGAGGTCTTTATATCTTCAGATGTATTTTTTATTCTTTCTTTCTTTGTGTAATATGACTATGATATCTGAACTGTAGTTAGATTCTTGTTTATTGTTAATAATAAATGTATATAAAAAGATGGGAACATACACACTATATACACACAGATGTGAACACACAGACTAATACATGGCACATGCACACAGATGTATACAGACATGAGGCACACTAATACATACACACATGTGAATACACACTCACACACACTAATACATACTTAGATGTATACACACATTCTGATGCACACTAACACACACACAGATGTAGACACATGCTGATGCATACTAATACATACACACAGATGTATACACACATATTGATGCATACTAATATACACACAGATGTATATGCACATAATGATGCCCAGTGATACATATATACAGATGTATACATGATTACTGATGCACACTGATATGTACACACAGAGGTATACGCACATACTGATGTCCATTAATGCATACACATAGATGTATACAGACATACTGATGCCCACTAATACATGCATTCAGATGTATACACACATACTGATGCCCACTGATACATACACACACACATACTGATGCACACTAATACATACACACAGATGTATACACATGTACTGATGCCACTAATACATTCACACAGATGTATACACACATACTGATGTGCACTAATACACACGCAGATGTATACACACATACTGATGCACACTAATACACACATACCGGTGCCCAGTAACACATACACATAGATGTATGCACATGTACAGATGCAGATTAATACACACAGAGGTATACACACACTGGTGCACACTAATACATAAACACAGATTTTACATACATACCCATGCACAATAATGCATACACAGATGTATACACACGTACTGATGCACAGAAATACACACAGATGTATACACACATACTGATGCCCAGTAATACATATACACATATTTATGCACATGTACTGATGCACACTAATACATACAGAGGTATACATGCACTGGTGCACACTGATACATTCACACAGATGTATACACACCTGTCCATGCACACTGATACATACACAGGTGTATAAACACATACTGATGCACACTAATACATACACACAGCTGCACACACACACATACACACACACACACCAATGAACACTAATACATGCCACACAGATGTATACAGTACACAGATACTAAAGCAGGCTAATACATACACACAGATGTCTACACAGGTAGATGCACACTAATACACACACATTGATGCATAGTAATACATATACCCAGACGTATATACAGATACTGTTAGATGCTAATATATGCCACAAATGTATACACACATACTGATGCACACTAATAAATACACACAGATCTATACACACATACTGATGCACACTAATAAATACACACAGATCTATACACACATGCTGATGTGTACTAACACTCACAGATCTATACACACATATTGATGCATACTAATACACACATACTGATGCACACTAATACATACACACAGATGTATGCACATGTACAGATGCATGCTAATACACACAGAGGTATGCATGCATTGGTGCATACTAATACATACACACCCATGTACACTAATGCATACACAGATGTATACACATGTACTGATGCCCAGTAATACATACACACAGATTTATGCACATGTACTGATGCACACTACACTAATACATGCAGAGGCATTCACGCACTGGTGCACACTGATACATACATACACAAGTGTATACACACATACTGATGCACATTAATACATACACACACACACACAAATACATGCCACACAGATGTACACACACACACACACACACACACACTGATGCATAGTAATACAGACACACAGATGTCCACACAGATACTGATGCACACTAATACATACACACAGATGTCTACACACATACTGATGCACACTTATACATTCACAGATGTCTACACACATACTGATGAACACTAATACTTACACAGATGTATACACACATACTGATGCACATTAATACTTACATAGATGTATACACACATACTGATACACAGTAATACACACACACAGATGTATACACACATACTGATGCACAGTAATACATACACACACATGTATATACAGATACTGATGCATGCTAATACATAGACAGAGGTGTCTACACAGATACTGATGCACACTAATACATACACAGATGTATACCCACATACTGATGCACACTAATACACACAGATGTATACACGCATACTGATGCACACTAATACTTACACAGATGTATACCCACATACTGATACACACTAATACATACACACAGATGTATACACGCATACTGATACACACTAATACATACACACAGATGTATACACACATACTGATACACACTAATACATACACACAGATGTATCAGATGTATACACACATACTGATACACAGTAATACGTACACACAGATGTATACACACATACTGATGCACAGTAATACATACACACATGTATATACAGATACTGATGCACGCTAATACATAGACACAGGTGTCTACACAGATACTGATACACACTAATACATACACACAGATGTATACACACATACTGATGCACAGTAATACATACAAATAGATATATACACACATACTGATGCACACTAATACATTCACACAGAAGTATACATACATACATACTGATGCACACTAATACGTATACACAGATGCATGCACACATACTGATGCACAGTAATACACAAGGATGTATACACACAAATACTGATGTACAGTAATACACACATATATATATACATTTATACTGATGCACACTAATACATACACACATACTAATGCACACTAATACAAACAGATGTATATGCACATACTGATGCACACTAATACATACACACAGATGTATACCCACATACTGATGCACACTAATACATAAACACAGATGTATACCCAGATACTGATGCACACTAATACATACAGATGTATGCACATGTACAGATGCATGCTAATACACACAGAGGTATGCATGCACTGGTGCACACTAATACATACACACCCATGTACACTAATGCATACACAGATGTATACACATGTACTGATGCCCAGTAATACATACACACAGATTTATGCACATGTACTGATGCACACTACACTAATACATGCAGAGGTATTCACGCACTGGTGCACACTAATACATACATACACAAGTGTATACACACATACTGATGCACATTAATACATACACACACACACACAAATACATGCCACACAAGTGTATACACACATACTGATGCACATTAATACATACACACACACACACAAATACATGCCACACAGCTGTACACACACACACACACACACACACACACACTGATGCATAGTAATACAGACACACAGATGTCCACACAGATACTGATGCATACTAATACATACACACAGATGTCTACACACATACTGATGCACACTCATACATTCACAGATGTCTACACACATACTGATGAACACTAATACTTACACAGATGTATACACACATACTGATGCACATTAATACTTACATAGATGTATACACACATACTGATACACAGTAATACATACTCACAGATGTATACACACATACTGATGCACAGTAATACATACACACACATGTATATACAGATACTGATGCATGCTAATACATAGACAGAGGTGTCTACACAGATACTGATGCACACTAATACATACACACAGATGTATACCCACATACTGATGCACACTAATACACACAGATGTATACACGCATACTGATGCACACTAATACTTACACAGATGTATACACACATACTGATACACAGTAATACATACACACAGATGTATACACACATACTGATGCACACTAATACATACACACAGATGTATACCCACATACTGATACACACTAATACATACACACAGATGTATACACACATACTGATACACACTAATACATACACACAGATGTATACACACATACTGATACACACTAATACATACACACAGATGTATACACACATACTGATACACACTAATACATACACACAGATGTATCAGATGTATACACACATACTGATACACAATGTCGTGCACACAGATGTATACACATACTGATGCAGTAATACATACACACATGTATATACAGATACTGATGCACGCTAATACATAGACACAGGTGTCTACACAGATACTGATGCACACTAATACATACACACAAATGTATACACACATACTGATGCACAGTAATACATACAAATAGATATATACACACATACTGATGCACACTAATACATTCACACAGAAGTATACATACATACATACTGATGCACACTAATACGTATACACAGATGCATGCACACATACTGATGCACAGTAATACACAAGGATGTATACACACAAATACTGATGTACAGTAATACACACATATATATATACATTTATACTGATGCACACTAATACATACACACAGATGTATACCCACATACTGATGCACACTAATACATACACACAGATGTATACCCACATGCTGATGCACACTAATGCAAACACACAGATATATACCAATGTACAGATGCACACCAATGCATACACACTGATGTATACCCACATACTGATGCACACTAATGCATACACACTGATGTATACCCACATACTGATGCACACTAATGCATACACACTGATGTATACACACATACTGATGCAAACCAATACATACACAGATGTATACGCACACATACTGATGCACACTAATACAGTCACACAGATGTATACCCACACACTGATGCACATTAATACATGCACACAGATGTATACACACATACTGATGCACATTAATGCATACACACAGATGTATACCCACATACCGATGCATACTAATACATACACATGGATATGTACAGTACACACATATACTGATGCACACTAATACACACACACACAGAGATGGAAACACACTCAGTGATGCATACTAGTACATGTACATGGATGGTAACATACACAAATTGATGCATACTAATATATATATATATATATATATATATATACACACAGATGCGATCACACTCTCACACACAGTAATACGTACTCACAGATACCCCCAATCATATACACATACTGTATGCATATTATTTTCTTACCTTTGTTCTGTTGCTAGTTGTTGTACCTGGCGTCACTCTGTAGCTGTTCTTTATGCTAGCATAATGACCCAATCGTTTTCTCCCCATCCACCCCAACCTGTAGCCTGAACAGCATGAGGGCTAACCACAACCTGTGTTAGGAAGCAATTTGGAAGGCAGGAGGGAGTTTGGCAGTGGGAAGGAGTTGTTTTTGCAGCCAAGGGTGGAGGATTAATTAGGAGGTGAGTGAAAATTTAGCAGTGGTGGGAGTTGCTAATGAAGCCAGAGGGTTAGTTGGGAGGTCTGCGGACGTTTGGCAACAGGTGGGACTTGTTTTTGCAACTGGAATATTAATTTGGAGGTGGGCAGAAGTTTAGTTGTGGGTGGGAGTTTTCTTTGCAACAAGCCAGAAGGTTAGCTGGGAAGTGGGCAAACATTTTGCAGCAGATGGGAGTTGTTTTTGAAGGCAGAGAGTTCGTTAGGAGATGGGTGAAAGTTTGGCAGTGGGTAGGAGTTACTTTTGCAGCTAGATGGTTAGTGGGGAGGAGGGTGGGAGTTAGACAATGAGTGGAAGTTGTGTTTGCAGCTGGACGGTTAGCTGGGAGACAGGCGGGAGCTGAGTAGCAGGTTGGAGAGTTTGTTGAAGCCAGGGACCAGGGGTTAGTTGTGAGTGAAAGTTTGGAAATTATATAAAATTCAAGAATTCCCCTACATATAGTGACAGCTCAAAGGATTTGAAATGGCATTCTGCCCACTTTAATAATAAGAGTAAGCACATTTAACCAATCTTTGCATAGGTGTTTCCGATTGTATAGCTATTTAAATGACAGAACCTGTTTTTAATCAGGTGTTTGAAAGCCTAGACAAGAAGAAATGTAATTATCATAACGCAACATTTTAAGGCAGTATGGCACATTGGGAAAATGGTTCTTTCTTGTTTTAAACTGGTAGCAATGATCGGTTTTACTAACTTGTGGGAAAATAAACCTTAATTCAGGTCCAGAAGAGAGTTTGAAAAATGAAGTGTGATATAATGATACTGAAACTGCAAACTCAAACAGGGTATTAGTTATGTTTAGGCACACATAAGAAGTTTAATCCGAAAAAGACTTGCTCAGGGGCTGGTTTTGTGGGAGCTAGCCAGACTTTTTAATATTAACTGAAACCTGGCTCCCTTCAGGTGTAAAAGACATAGAGACTGATCTAGAAGAATACAGTCTGATAAGGCAAGATAGGGGAAAAAGAAGAGGGATAGCTGTATATTTGGAAGAAAAATATGAAGAAAGTCTGCTTTATAATTTCCTCAATTGTGAATTATTAGCCCTGGAGGTTACAACAATTCACTAAGCTGTTGTTATTGGTAGGCTATTACTGACCTAAATTCCCACCAAAACATTTGGAACTAACTTAAACAATAGCACAGTTTGTGCCTGCTCATGAGCTGTTGCTAGTAGGAGACTAATTCTGATTGGCTAAATACCGACAAATCAAGGAGCCTGCAAAGTGTTGCTTCGGGACTGGCATTGACCCAGATAATGACATGCCCCACAAGAGTTAAAGGGAATCTGTACCACACAGCCTCACATTGTAAATATGTGAGCCTTGCATGTTCATCTGTTAAAACATGGTGAAGAGCAGTTATGTTAGTGCCCCCCCCAAAATAGGTTTTATCACAATTACCCTTGAGCACAGCACCATTTAACTCTGTTCCAGGCATTCTGAATGCCTGAACCCTGGATAAAAATAGTGGCACCAACATCTTATTCTTTAGGGGTGTTAATGGTTGTAAAACCTACATTCAGGAGCTCTATCACCTCTAGTTTTCAACATGTGCTAACAGACAACCATGTAAGGCTCCGCGTGTTAATGAAACCTACGTACAGGTCCCTTTAGAAAGATGCAGCGTCTTCTGCTCTATTGGATTTGGTGCAAGGATACCTTGAGTAGAGGTGGTTCTTCAGACCCTGGCACCTTAGCAGACTTGCTTAGTAACCACCAGGTGATAGCGTTGGAGGTGACATAAAACCAAGTAGTAGACTGGAAATCATAAAATACCGTTCCTACAAACAAGTCAACTATCTAGAATTTGTTAAAGATTTAGAAATGACGAGGTGGGATATAACTGAATTGATCCCAAATATTGATGTCGCCTTGGAAATTTTGTGAAAAAAAAATACTGCTGGCAACATGTGATAAAAAAAAAATCCTTCTTAAAATGCATAGGGTGAAGCTGAAACCTGTCCCATGATTTAATACTTACACAAGTCAGTACAAGATAAAGATGCTGCTTGGAGGCAAGCCCTCGCCTGCCAATACTTCTCATGATTGGCAGGCATACAGGAATAAAAGAAACATACTTTACTGTACGAGTAAGCAAGATTAGAGAAGCTGAAAGAAACTATTTTAAAACGTCTTTCAAAGATGCAGTTTACAAATGCAGGGAGACTGTGGCAAACGGGCAATAAGTTAAGAAGTCAGTCTAGTAACCAGGATCATGAGATCACTATTTGGTGATTTACATTATGCATTGGCAAGGATTCTCCTAGTATCTTGATTGGCTGGCATGCCTTGAGACAGTGAAGTTATTAGGCAGTAACATCACTGTATCTGGGGCAGACGCACACATGACCACATTACCAGATAAAGAAATCCCTCCATGCTCTTTCTGCCCCCGCCAGTCAAGTTCCTTTTGAAATGATGATAGTGAGCACCGCCACGGCGTTACATCCTCCCACTCAGCTCCTAGCTCCTCCAGTGACCACATAAATTTTAAATAGTGAAGCACTCGTGATTTTACACACTGAACTGAACTTGATCATTTTTTTAAACAGTAGTAACAAAGTGCCACATTGAGCAGGTTCGCTTAATTCCCCAGCGTGTGCACATTTTGCAGTCCCTGACCTGTCTCAAAGGGACACTGTCCACCCCCTTAGGCCCCATAATGTCCCTGGGTTAAAAACACATTTTATGATTGCCGACATTTTGTAAAGATTGCTGATGTAGCTGGTAGTTTGATTTTTATTATTTTTTTTCTTTTAAAAAGTGAAAAACTGACTGCCTACTGTACTGGTGTTACCACACAAAAGCAGAGGCCAGATATTCAAAACTTAGCCCAGTGGCTAAATTAGCACTGCCTGGCTTGCTAAATTAGCCCTGAACCAGTAGCAAGCCATATTCTGAGGAATAGCCCCAGGGCTAAACCTGCTGAATATAGCATGCAAAGGAAGCAGTGTAAACAGGGCTGGGAGTGCAGTGCTAAAACAGCCCGGGAAGTAAGGCAGGGAAGTGCAAAATGCAACAGCAGCTCAGTGGACACAGAGGTGGAGTAAGGCAGAGTTGAAGTTGGTGGACAATGTGTGTGATACCAAACAAGTGTTGCACAATAACTGCAAACAATGCAGGCTACATGCTGCAGAACTGTGCTATGCTATTGAGAGGTTTGCACGGGGCTAACCCGATTGCACAGTACAAACACATTAGCCCGATGCAAACAGGTTAGCCCGCAGCAAAAGTTTGCTATATTCAAAGATCCTATGCAAATGAGCCCACTCAGGCAATCCATGGGCAAACAATCACATTTGCATCATGTTATTTGATTCTCATTGATCCCTCCTCATTTGCCCATAGGTGAGGAACCACAGGACCCAAGCTAAGTTCCTTGCCCCCAACCCTGCGCACACTGTAATACAACTTGAAATTACTAAGCAAAATGTTTTCTCCATGTGTAACTAATGTGTTCCTCCTGTTTGTATGTCTTCCTACCACAATTCTACTGTTTTAAGCCCATGAGGACTGTTTTGCCTACAATAAAAACTGCACCTGTATGTACTGCCTCTGTTACCTGTAATAATTGTAACTCCCAGGTCGCCCCTGAAAAAGGGACCTCCGAGGCCCAGTGGGCCTACCCGGTCATCAAAATTCAATAAATAAATAAATAAAATTATGGCCTGCGTTGCATGCTCTCCCATCTACTTTGCCTGGCGCTACTGCATGGAGCTCACAGCAACCCCCTGTTGGTCGGAATGGAAGTACAAGCTGGAAGATACAGGCCAGGGTGTGCTCACAGCAACCCCCTGTTGGTCGGAATGGACATACAGGCTGAATGCTGCAGGAAATGTGTGTTTGCAGGCACAGTTAATGCACTACAATGAGGGGCACAGACGTGCTGACTGAGGGGCAATGAGGGACACAGCAGCATATCTCTGAACCTCTTGCCACATAATTCAGGAAAACAGCTTAAGAAACTCTGGGACAAAGATGCCAAATCAGGGGCACACCTGGCAAACAGATATCAGTCATTCAGAACACTGACAGAATAAGGGGAATAGTGTGAGATGCATGTTCTGAAGAAGAACAAGCCTTTAATGGTAATGATTGACATTATTATGTGCTCACAATCCCCAATGTTCTGTCATGTAATCACAAATTATACAAGGGCAGAGGAAAACCATGAGGCAAGACCAGGGACAACCCTGAAAATCAGGGACAGTTGAGAGGTATGCAGCAGCATCACACATGGAGAAACAAGCTCATGTTGCTTTCTATACCTGTCTCATGTGCTGCGCCACATGTTTGTATTTTGTTGTATTTTATATTGTCTCTCTCCCAGGTCGTGCCTGAAAATAGGCATTTCTATGCCTAGTGCAGTCACCTGGTTACCAAAAGCAAATAAATAAAATAAATAAATAAACACAGTGGAGCCATTGCCTTTACATGCACAAAGTTGCCCATTTATGTAGCATCAAAGAATATTTGTAATTGCTGCCTGAATGTATGAATTGACAGCACCATTCTCTGAGTGTGCAGCACCTTTTCCATGAGGGACAGGGCAATTCAGAGGAGTAAAAGGAGGGATGTCCCTCATAATGAGGGACACCTGGGAGGTATACACCCATCTGGTACACAGTCATCCACATCCCAGGTAGTCTATTGCCCCCCCATACCTCTCAAGTGTCCCTTCAATGAGGGACATCCCTCAGTTTACCCCTCAATATTGCTCTGTCCCTCATTCGTCCCTCATGGAAAAAGTGCTGCATACACAGAGAATGTGCTGTAAATTCAGACTTCGAAAGCAGAAATTCATAATATGCTAATATGCTACAAAAAATATATACTTATTACAATTAATAGCAATGGTATCCACAGTGTTCTGAGCCTGTATCTCCATGTTTGAGGATTTGTCCCCCATTTTGAGAGTCAGTGTCCCTCATCACAGTGATAAAAGGTTAAGAGGTATGGTTCTCCCCCCCCCCGTGATCCCCGATTCCTGTAGCCTCAAACACATTAGCTTTCCCAGGTAGTCTAGGGCCCCCAATCATGATCCCAGCTCCCGTGGCTGCAATCAATAAATAAATTCCCTGGTAGTGTAGTGATCCCCCACCCCATCAGAATCCCAGCCCCGCAGTTGCAATCAATAAACAAATTCCTGGTGATCTAGTAGTCCCCCCACCCCATCAGAATCCCAACCCCGCAGTTGCAATCAATAAACAAATTTCCTGGTAGTCCAGTGGTCCCCCCACCTGTCAGTGCTGACCATCCCTGCAACCCCAACCATCCCCAAATGGAGCTGGCGACTGACTCAACCCACCGGTTACCTTTGCGGTGAGTCGCTGACTGAGGGTTGTATGTGCGTACCATAGTGAAGAATGAATGAGCGCTCACTCTTTCATTCCTCACTACAGCACACATATACAACAGTCAGTCGGTGGCTGGCCGTGGAGGTGAGTGGTAAGTTGAGCAGTGCCCGGCTCCATTCAGAGATGCCAGGAAGTGCAGTGGATTGACACTGCGGGTGGGGGGTGAGACCTAAAGGCTATCAGAATTTGTTTATTGAATGCAACTATGAGGAACTGGGATGTGATGGGATGAGAGACCACTAGATCTGACAGAAAATTGTTTATTGATTGCAACTACGGGACTGGATATTGATATGGTGGGGCCACTAGACTACCAAGGAATTTGTTTATTGATTGCAACTAACGGGCTGGGATAATGATGGGGTAAATACTAGACTACCAAGGAATTTGTTTATTGACTGCAACTACAGGGGCTGGGATAGTGATGGGGTGGGGGGGCCACTAGACTACCAAGGAATTTGTTTATTGACTGCAACTACAGGGGCTGGGATAGTGATGGGGTGGGGGGCCACTAGACTACCAAGGAATTTGTTTATTGACTGCAACTCGCGGCTGGGATAGTGATGGTGTGGTGGAGGGGGCCACTAGACTACCAGAGAATTTGTTTATTGATTGTAGCTACGGGGGCTGGGATCATGATGGGGGGCCACTAGACTACCAGGGAATTTGTTTATTGATTGCAACTATGGGGGTCAGGATTGTGATGGGAGTGGGGGGGCCACTAGACTACCAGGGGTTTCCATAGAAGTAATTGTATTGATGTTACACTTTGAATTACGTTGGGTACCACTGCCACATTACTGCATGCTTTTTGCAGGTGGTATTTAGTGAACAGCTACATGTGACACAAAGTTCTGTGGCGCAGTGCTACTCTTTTGAATGCGCTAGTGCACCTGCATTCATGGCCACTCACCTCACTCCCTCCTTGGAATACATTAACTTTCAGCATTGGCACTATCACACAGCACTGGCATTAAAAGGGCTGCTGCATATTACAGCCTGGCGCAATTTTGGCACTATTCCAGCACGGTGGATTTGCGCCAGGCGCAAAGCTTTGACGTTCTGGCCCCAGGTTTGTTTCCATTCCTTGATCAACTCCCACTGCATCTTTCCTGGACTTGGAAACATTCCCAACACAGTCTAGCCACTCGTAATGTAATGGGAGTTTAGAAGGCTATTGCACCATGAGTGACTGCACTGTTTGGGGGGGGGATTCTAATGCTCAAGAAGTATTCAGTAAGAACAGTTACAGGATCTGAAAAAAACAAAGTTGTTTATAAATATACGTTAGCATGTATTTCAGTTCTACTAAAAAAGCAGACAGACAAACATCAACATCAATGACTTTTGGAGATGGTAAGCAAGCATAAAATTTAGGGTTTTAACTAGAAATAATATGATGCAAAAGGCTGACAGTGCCCCTTTAACTGACCCGTTTCTCTCATCCCTCATTCTCTCCTCCCTTGCTCTTCTTCCAGTACAAAGTAAAAATGGTGTGAACTGTACTGGGAGAACCTATCTACAGGACACAAAAAAATGGAATCCTTTGTGTTCAAAGGCGTAACTCTGATCGACTTTACCTCATCAGCGGCCATACTGTAGTTGTGCTTGCTCTTTATCAGTGCAGCGATGAACGGTTTCAGAGCACTTGCTATTAACGTTCTCCCAGTACAGATAGAGAAAGGAAGCAGAGTGCATCAGGAAGAACAACGTACCCAGTTGGAATTGGCTGGGGGGGGGGCACAAGAGAGCAGACAATGACAACCATAAAGAAAGAGGCAGGGGGACAGAGAAAAACTGCAGACATGGAACAGCACAATCTAGTGGACAAACTGAAATAAGAACTATTTTAATAGATATTGTACTTCCACACCAAATAAAAACTATTTTAAAAATCATTTGTTACATTCTGTTTTGTTCTGCGTAAAAGAGCCGTTGTGTAATAGTGGCCTCATGCTTCAGCCCAGCTGAGGCATGATGTTATTACACAACACCCCACCGTTGTGCCTTATTGCTGAAGTACCCGAAACATAGGAACATAACATTTGATAGGCAAAGGAGACTAAAGGTTCATCAAGTCTGTCCATACTATATTACCTTATCCTACTAAGCTAATGAGCTGGTGATTTGCCTCTCTCTCTTCCCCTGATCCCCCACCCTTCAATCCTGTGATGCTCCTCCCCAAGGGACTACAAATCCTTTTGTCTTGTCCCAACCATGTTTTTTATGTTGATTGCGCACAGTGCAAACAACATATTGCGACAGCTTTCTCAGTAGCAGGCTGTGGAGGCATGGCACTGTTGTGGCCAATGCCCTCACAGCCTGCAAAGGCTTGTCCCGCATCCCCCAATGCCGCTGCAGGCTGCTGGTGACAGTAGTTTGGAACGTTCACACCAACTACTGACAATTTTGCTGCTGCAGTCAGGGCCTGCCTCATCATTGCAGCATCAGCCATCTGCTGCAATGAGGGAGTGACCCATCATTGCAGGGCGGGATGTAAAAACCCTGATATTGTTTGTGAACATGGCGGCAGGTTTTTGCGGTGTTCACAAACAATATAACCCCCCCACTGTGTTTATGTGCCGATGGGGCCTAAACCCTATCAGCCTCGGTGCCCATTGTTTCTGGTGCCGGCGGAAATACTCCCGTCGGCATTCTCAACACCCGCTTTTATTCCTGCGGACGGGTGCCCAATCCCGTCGGCATAATGAATCTCTCCCCTTTGTGTGCGGCGGAGCCCTATCCCATCGGCTACTGCTGTCTCCCCAAAAGCAAGCCATTGGTGGCATGCTAGGAGCCCACCCAGTGTGCCACATGCCCCAGTAAAGTGAAAAACAGTCCCACAAAGTATTTTTTACCTACAAAGAAAGCGGTCCCCTTGTAGTGTCTCTGGCCCCCACCGCAACCGCAGCCACCCACTGTGCACCCTGCCTCCCCACACCCCCCTCACCCCATACTTACCTCCAGAGCTTAGTGCAACGATCTTCGGTGGACCGGGAACACGTCTGCACTCTTCAAAGTCGACCGCGAACTGAGGAAATGCCGGTAAGCTGTATAACGTAATACATATGTTTTTTTTTTCAACTTTAGTACATATCTCGGGCATTCTTGGGACTTTTTTCACCAAATTTTCAATATGGGGTTTTTGGGACCCCTCCTCATGAATTCTTGAACTGTCATGGTGTTAATCGGCCTGAACGGTGATTTTCCGGTCACTGCGCCGAATCACCTTTTGGGGACGATTAATGAAACGACAGTGCCAGTGTTCATGAGGTGGGCTCTCAAAAAGCCTATGTTGCAAATTTGGTGGAAAAAATCCAAAAAAATGACTGTTTTATGAGCATGCGCTTTGCAGTTGCTACGCACACTCGTAACTTTGTGAATTTGCAATATTTTCATGCTAGATTTTCAACATTGGCATTTTTCCACACCTCCTTGTGAACAGTACAGCCGTCATTGTTCACATCCTGGCAGAAATGTGTTTTCGCACTTCCGGTGCAGAATAGTGCGGTCGCTGTGGGAAATCAGTGTTCGGGACAGATTAAGAAAATGACAGTGACACTGTTCATGAGTAGAGGTCCTAAAATGGCTGTGTTGAAAATTTGGTAACAATATTCCATAAAATGACTGCGTTACGAGCATGTGTTGCACAGTTTGCACGCATGCTCCTAACTTCGTGAATTTATAGTATTTTCACTCCAGATTTTCAACATTGCCATTTTCCCACACCTACTTATGAACAGTGCAGCTATCATTTTTCCCATCCTGGCCAAAATGTGTTTTCACACTTCCAGTGCAGAATAGAGCAGTCGCATTGGGAAATCACTGTCTGGGACAGAGTAATAAAATGACAGTGACACTGTTCATGAGCAGAGGTCCTAAAATGCCTATGTTGAAAATTTGGTGATGATAGCCCATCAAATGACTGTGTTACAAGTGTATGTTGCACACTTTCTACACACCCTTGTAACTTCGCAGATTTTTAATATTGTCATGCCAGATTTTCATCAGTTTGGCATTTTTTCACACCTCCTTATGAGCAGTACAGCTGTCATTTTTCACATCCTGACTGAAATGTGGTTTCACAGTTGCGGCACAGAATAACGCGGTCACTGTGGGAAATCAGTATTTGGGACAGATTAAGAAAATGACCATGGCACTGTTCATGAGCAGAAGTCCTAAAAGCCCTATGTTGAAAATTTGGTGATGAAACTCCATAACATGACTGTGTTACAAGCGTGCGTTGAACTGTTTCCATGCAATCTTGTACCTTCGCACATTTGTAATATTTTCACACCACATTTTCAACAGTGGAACTTTTTCACACCTCCTTATGAACAGTACAGCTGTCATTTTTCACATACTGGCTAAAATATGTTTTTGCACTCCTGCCTGAGAATATCATGGTCGCTGTAGGAAATCAGTGTTTGGGACAGATTAAGATCGAACAAGTGAGAGGGGGGAGTGACTGAGCTCAACTGAGCTCTGTCAGAACTGCTGTGGATTTGTTTGTGGGCAGAAAAAGGCCCCACGCAAGAGAACAGTACAAAAGGACAGCCTGCAGCACTGGGAGAAACAGAACGAGAGAGCGAGTGAGGGAAGGGGAGTGAGCAAACTCACGGAGCACTGTCAGGACTGCTGCAGATTTCTTTGTGGGCAGAAAAGGTGTCAAAGCAGGCAGGGGCCCAGTAGAAAAGACCAGCCTGCAGCGGTGGGAGAAACAGTACGATTGAGTGAGACAGGGGGACTGAGTGAGCTCAACGAAGCTCTATCAGGACTGCTGCGGATTTCTTTGTGGGCAGAAAAAAGCACCAATGTAGGCAGGAGCACCGTACAAAAGGGCCGCTTGCAGTGCCAGGACAAACAGAATGAGTGCCTGACAGAGGGAGACTGAGCGACCTCAATGGAGCTCTGTCGGGACAGCTGCGGATTTCTTTGTGGACTGACAAAGGTGCCAGTGCAGCCAGGAGCCCCATACACAAGCGCAGCCTGCAGCGCCATGAGAAACAGAACGAGTGAGTGACAGCGCAGTAGTAAGTGAGCTCAACAGAGCTGTATTGTGACTGCTGTGGATTTCTTTGTGGGCAGAAAATGCGGCAACGCAGGCAGGAGCCCAGTACCAAAGGCCAGCTTGCAGCACCGGCAGAAACGGAATGAGTGAGTGAGAGAGGGGGAGGGAGTGAGTGAGCTCAATGGAGCTGTGTCAGGACTGCTTCAGATTTCTTTCTGGCCAGACCAAGCTGCCAATGCAGGCAGGAGCCCAGTAAAAAAGGGCAGCCTGTAGTGGCAGGAGACACAGAACGAGTGAGTGAGGGAGGGGGAGTGAGTGAGCTCAACGGAGCTCTGTTGGGAGTGCTGCCGATTTGTTTGTGGGCAGAAAAAGACAGCAATACATGCAGGGACCCAGTACAAAAGGGCAGCCTGCAGTGGTGGGAAAACCAGAATGAGCAAGTGAAAGAGGGGGAGTGAGCGAGCTCAATGGAGCTCTATTGTAACTGCTGCAAATTTCTTTGTGGGCAAGTGAAGGCAGCGATGCAGGCAGGAGCCCAATAGAAAAGGGTAGCCTGCAGCGCCAGCAGAAACGGAATGAGTGAGTGAGAGAGGGGGAGTCAGCAGGCTCAACAGACCTGTGTCGGGACTGCTGCAGATTTTCTTTGTGGGCAGAAAAAGCCACCAACAGAGGCAGGAGCCCAGTACAAAAGGGCAGCCTGCAGTGCCAGGAGAACCAGAATGAGCGAGTGAGAGAGGGGGAGTGAGCCACCTCAATGGAGCTCTGTTGGGACAGCTGCGGATTTCTTAGTGGGCAGAACAAGGTGCCAACGCAGGCAGGAGCCCAGTACAAAACAGCAGCCTGCAGCACGGGGAGACACAGACTGAGCGAGTGACAGAGGGGCAGTGAGCGAGCTCAACACGCCAATGCAATCAACATTTGGCATTGACAAATGCTTGTTTTTTTTTCTTATACTGTTTATTTCTCCTCAGCTGGGGTTTGTACCTATGGCTCCCCCATCCGGCTGTTGCTTTGGCCTCACCCCAGCAGCAGCCAGAGT
The DNA here is from genome assembly GCA_016271365.2 of Neoceratodus forsteri. NCBI lineage: Eukaryota > Metazoa > Chordata > Ceratodontiformes > Ceratodontidae > Neoceratodus > Neoceratodus forsteri. The sequence goes on from JADMNL010000022.1 coordinate 55,836,791, forward strand.
TCAACCCCTATGCTCTACCCCTCCCAACCACATCATGGTGGGGACTTACCCTGCTCACTGCATAAGGCCAGGCGAGCACCAGGGGAGCTGATGTGGGTGCCTCTGCCACGACACCAGCGGACCACCTTCACATACGCGGGGAAGATTTTCCCTTGTGCTCCCCCCCCCCATGGTGCAGGCAAGCAATGATGCCAAGGGTGCTCCGTGCACTCTTCTGCGCCCGGCATGTCCGGTGTCAGCCCATGTTGACCCTACAGCGGACCATGACTTGCACCAACCCCCAGCTACTGCCAGGAGCCAGCATGTCCACGGTCATCTCTTCCCACCCTCCCCGGAGGAGAAAAGCAGTCCCTGGGATGCTCAATCCTCCTCCCTCCCAGCCGACCCCCAGCACCTGAGGTCACTCCTGACCCTGGGTTATTGGCGTGGCACGAGGTGTGGCGTTCAGCTCCTCAACCCTCAGCGCCACCGGGCCGGCTTGTCCCACCTATGTTTAAACCTGTTAAAGGTAGATGCCCCCACCATTTGCCCCAGCGGTCTGTTCTATGGTGCCACCACCCTTTCAGTGAAGTAGAACTTCCTCATGTTTCTCTTGAACTTGCCCACCCACCAGCCTTCAATTATGTTCCCTAGATACAGCGTTCCTCTTTTTTACAAACAGGTCCTTTCTATTCATCTTGTTTATACCCCTGAGAAAGTTATATGTTTCAATCATGTCCCCTGCTCCTGCCTGCCCTCTAGCAAGTACATACTGAGGGCCACCAGCCGATCCTCATAGGATCTGTCCTGCTGAACCTGGATCATCTTGGCAACCCTTCACTGTGCAGACTCTAGTCAATTGACATCCTTCCTCAGGTGAGGGCTCCAGAACTGGGCACAGTACTCCAGGTGAAGCCTCACTAGCGTTCTGTACCAGGGCAGAATCACCTAGCATCTCCAACAGTCACATTCCCTCCCTATACAACACAGCATCCTCAGTGCCTTGCTGTATGCTTTGTTGCACTGACTTGTCTGCATGAGGGAGTCACTGATTATGACTCACAGATCTCTCTCCTCTGTTGAGGTGGCCAGTCTAACCCCTCCCATCCAGTATCCCGGGTATAGATTTCATCTCCTTAAGTCCATTACCTTGTACTTCTTGGCATCAAATCTCAACTGCCTGACCTTAGACTATCTCTCTAGTTTCTCTAGGTGCATCTGGAGCTCCCACTCTCCTTCCTCTAAATCTACCCTGCTGCATAACTTCATGTAATCAGGAAAAAGACACAACTTTCCCCAGATACCTTCGCCTATGTAACTTAGAAACATATCAAATAGGACAGGTCCTAGGACCAAACCTTGTGACACTCCTCTTGTGATGACCCTGTTCCTCGACTTATTCCTGTTCACCACTACCCTCTGATGCCTTCTGCCAAGCCAACTTCCTACCCACCTAACTAAACCCTGCTCCACTCCTAAGTCCTCCAACTTTTTCCTGCAGCTTCCTGTGAGGTGCTGAACCGAAGGCCTTGATGAAGTCAAAGTAGAGCAGATCTACTGTCTGTCCTCTGTCTATCACTTTTGGTGATCCAGTCAAAAAAACAGTAACAGGTTGGTCTGGCATGGCCTCCCTGGCACAAACCCATGCTGCTTGTTGTCCTACAGTCCACTGTCTGCTAAGTAGGCTATCAAGCTTTCCATTACTATGGTCTCCATTAACTTAACCATGATGGAGGTACAGCTGACAAGCCTATACTTGCCTGGATTCTCCATGCCACCTTCTCCCTTCCCTGTGGGGGTACTACTATTCCTGCTAATCTCCAAACTGCTAGCACCACTCCAGACTTCAGTGAATCTTTCGGCCGTCATATTAGCGGTACTACCATTTCTGCAGTCAACTCCCTAAGTACCCTGGGTGTAGGTATCTGGGCTTGGCATCTTGTCTACCCTGAGAGCCTCTAGACCCTTTTTTTACCCTGTCAACCAAGATCTATGCTCTGACCATTTCCTGAACAACCCATGTGGCGGCTTTTATACTACTTTCCCGATAGAGGACAGTTGTCCTCTACCATGAATACTAAGTAGAAGTAATTGTTCAGACATTTGCTTTCTGTTTGTCATCTACCCTTCCTCCTCAGCTAGCCTGACTATCCCCCCGTTTTCCTTTTCTCCCCCCCGTATGTAGCTAAACATTAATATTCCTCAACCTTTTTACTACCTGTGTAACCTTCTGACTCCTGCCTGCTCCCTGCGCTCTCTCTGCTCTGCTGAGAAGTGTCTCCTAGTGGTTCCCAGGACGTGGCTCAAAACCTTGGGTAAGTGTTCCTTTGAGGCTGTGGCGCTGGTCCTGTGGACCTCGCTCCCAAGGTCCTTGAGGGAGACCCCTTGGTGGAAGCTTTCAAACGGGGTCTGAAGAAGCAGCTTTTTTAGAAAAACATTTGAGGTTTCGTGATCTTCTTCCTCTTATTAATTAAGCTGTTATATCTGTGGATATTGTATTTTATTTGCGTTTACTTTATTTATAATTTTATTTCATTATGACTGTATCCTGTACAGTGCCTTGAGCACATGGAAAGGGTGTTTAAGAAATAAAGCTGTACTTACTTACTTACGTCCATCAGCAATCTGTAGCTCTGTCTGCCTTTGCCCTCGTGACCTCCATCCCAGCCTCTTTGAGTTTAGCCCGATATTCCTGCCATACTTCCTCCCCCCTTGTTCCTCTTTTACTCAGAGAAGGTCCTTTCCTCACCCTCACAGCCTCCCTCACCCTCTTCAAGAACCAGATCGGCCTTTTGTGCTTGTTTCCTTTCGTGACCTCCCTTGCATAAGATTCGATCACCTTCAGAATTGGCCCCTTAGTCCTACCCCACTGTTCTTCCACCCCATTCATCTGGACTACAACTGCCAATCTTTCCCTAACTAATTCCTGCACCTGCTTGAAATCTGCATGTTTGAGATCCAGAACTGCTGTCTTCGTGGAGGGACCATTGTTCTCTCCTGCCAGTTCAAACCACACAGTGTTGTGGTCACTGAACCCCAAAGGTTCCCTGACTCCCCCGCCACCCCATCCACACTGGTGAGTACCAAGTTGTGTATGGTGTCCTGCCACGTGGGATCCCTGATCAGATGCATCAGTAAGCAGTCCAGTAATGTACCCAGCAGTGCCTGATTCCTGGTGCTCTGAGGTCTGAAAGGGACTGCAGTAAAAAAGCATATTTATTTATTTATTTTTATTTTTTTAACCCTGTATTTATGCTCCTACCTTCCCCATGTCAGCCCCTCTCTTCAGATCCTCTATGATGACCAGCCCCAGAGCCCTTCCAGGAGATGCCTGCACATATTGGTGCCTCGCTCTTTAAGACCTTAAACCCACTGGATAACCTCCTGGCTGGGGTGGAGGAGTCCCCCTTAACTCCCCCAGACACTTTATGGAGTGTGCAGCCTGTGCATGGAGCCCCCAGAATCCCCGAGCGCCATCCTCTGAAGCCCGTCTACCGGTGTTGACATAGGGAGCATTTTCCTCTTTTCTCATCCCACCCCCTGAGATGCATCCTCCACTCCAGCTCTCGGCTGACGCTCAACCCTCTCATTCACGCTGCTTCCTCCTGCACCTACCACCCGGGCACCCCCAGGTGGTGGTATTGTATCGAGGCCTGCAGGTCCTCCCTCCCCGGAGAAGGAGAGCAGCCATCGAGTGCTCAATCCTTCTCCTCCCCTGCTGACCCCTGGCAGCCCGTGCTCGTTCCGAACCCGGGTCACCGATGCGGTGTCCAGCGCCTCAACCCGCAGCACCACCGGGCCAAAGCATATTTATTTAATAACTATTTAGTGGCACTAGGTGGTCTTTACCAAGAGAAGGAAAAAAAAAAAAAGAAACAGCAGTTTAGAAGCAGGAATCAATAATAGTGATGGTAGTCTTGAGACTTTTGAATTTGAAGGTGTCAGTGCCTCTGAAGTCCTGGAATTATTACTAGACTTATATATAAATAAAAGTGAGGGGTCTGGTGGTTTGACTCCAAAGATCCTAAAATATACTGCCTGGCAAATCTATAAGCCGTTAGTGTAGCATTTTAATTTATCATTGCAACAGGGGAAGTTTCCAGAAGGGTGGAAGGAAGCCAGAGTGGTACCAGATTTTCAAAGGGAAGGGGGCAATAAGATACTCCAGCAAATTTTAGAGCAATCTCCCGTCTTTCAGTTCCATAAACATTTCTAGAGAGGATTGTCCATGGGCAACTGTCAAAATACTTTAGGGGCTAGACTCCCGAAGGTGAGGAAGTACTGGGGTGAGAATGGGGCGTAAAAAGAGAATATAAAAAAAAACCAAAACTTTAGGGGCTTAAAGGTTATAGACCTCTTCCAGTTAGGATTTAGGAATGGCTAGTCTACGATATCTATTGTGTCTAGGTTCTTAGATTAAATCAACATGACAGCAGATGAGGGCAGAATCACTGGATCCATTTTTGTTGATTTCTCCAAGGCCTCTGACATGGTGGATTGTAAGATTTTGCAGGAATGATTGGCCTCGCTGAATCTGTCATCAAAGGTGTTATGCTACATAAAGAGATAACTTACGTCATAGGTTCCAGAGGGTTTCACTGAGGGGCACCAAATCAGAAAGGTTAAAGGTTGTTAGAGGGGGGCTCTGTGACCTGGTGCTCAGCCCTGTGCTATTTTCGTTTGACGTAAAGGCGGTAGCATCTGGGGCAGGGTCCCTGGGGTACCAGCTCTAAGCAGATGAGACCATTTTGTATACCTCTAGTTCTCCCACTTCTGACATTCTTCATGAATTGCAGCTGGGTTTTGACACATTTCAACCCTATCTGCAGGATTAAAATCTGGTTATAAATTCAGATAAGTCTCAGGTAAGGTTTTTCGACACTAACGCATATTTGAGAGAGATGGGGAATCAGAACAACCTGGAAATACCTCGTTGGGAAGAAAGGAAAATGAGAGGGGATATGATAGAGACCTACAAGAACTTGAAAAGGGAGAACAGGGCGCAGGAGGGGAGACTCTTTCAAATGAGAATGAGCACCAGGACCAGACGGCATGCGATGAAGCTGGAGGAGGGGTGGAAGTTGAAGAGGGATGTGATTAAGTACTACTTCACTGAAAGAGTGGTGGATGACTGGAACAGGCTTCCAGTGGAAGTGGTGGAGGCAAAAACAGGAAGCTTCAAGCATGCATGGGAGAGACATAGGTGTAGTCACCACCTCAGGAGGGGGCTTACCTGGACTGTGCTGTGGCTGCCCTCCCGAGTACTGCTCCAATTGCTGCAGACCTGCTGTTAGTGCCGGCTCCCTCCCACTTGACCAGGTGTATGGCATGTAGAGGAGAGAGAGAACAGCGGGGATGACATTTTCGGCACCTCCTGAACCCTCCTTTGCTGGCTGTGACTGCATTATTCTTTCCCAGACCCCCAATTCTGGCAGAGGGGACCAGGATCCAGTGGGACAGGGTGAAGCTCCTTTAGTTTTGACTCTACCTGCACCACTCCCTTGACTGCTGCCAATGGCAAAAGACAAAAAAAGGGAGAGAGCACATGCTGCAGAGAGCTTCTCCCAGCGTTCTCCTTCCTCCTGACTCCAGCACGTCAAGACTTGCAGCCCGTCTATCTCACCACCAAAACAGTCCAACTGGAGAACAGCCTAAAGGGATTTCAACAGAACCCTTGGGGCAAGCACAGCAAATGGGCACCAAAAACAGGTCTTAAGGCAGTGTCAGTGGCTCAGCAGGTAACACACTCGCCTCTGAGGCCAGGAGATCTGAAGGTTGTGGGTTCTATCCCCACACCAGGCACTTGGGTTAAATTCCAGTACTGACACTGTAGTGCAGCATGAGGGGGTGCTGCATTTCTGAGGTACCGTCTTTCGGATGAGATGTTAAACTGAAGTCCCATCTGCCTGTTCTGATGGTAGTTCAGGTGAATGTTAAAGATCCCATAGCACTTCTCGAAAAGAGCACAGGAATTTTCCCCGGTGCCCTGGCCAAATTTACTCCCATTCACTAAAAATACCACCAACAGCTTAATCTGGTTCAAGGTCAGTTGGCATTCATCTGTATTCCCCTCCCCTGGATCGTGCCTGAAAATAGGCAGAATTTGTCTAGTGCACTTACCCAGTCAGCAAAAACTAAATTTTTGAAAAGGTTCTATCCAGGACATGAGGGCAGCCATTCCTATGACCTCCAATCCTATCAGCTGGCCAGTCAGACAGCTGAGATGCCCAGCAAGCAGTCAGAGGAACTGTTGGAGGATGATGCAGTTAGGGACCCTCCTCAATGGACTGCCTGGCTATGAGGGCAGGACAGGGCAGAAGGGCTGATGGCCAGCCCTGGTGTCCAATGAGATGCTGAATAAAAGGAAAGAAGTTTCTGGGCTCTCTAGGAGTTCATGGCAGTTGGGGAGAGACACCAAGGTGTTTGGATCATCTGCTGCTGAGACCAAGTGAGAGGCCTATCCAGGTCAACAATCCTGCAAGTCCTCACCAATGTTCATTCTGACAACTCACTGTGAGCCTTATTCTAGGCATATATAATTCAGAGACTATGGCAGATGAGCACCTGCTGGAAGAAATTACTGAGTGTGAGCCAGTGGGCCACTGCTGCATACCAAGGCTGTTGAGCTGCACCAAGCCAAGACAGAGACATGCATCCTACCTGTTTTTCTAGCCTTTTTTAGTGGGGTGAATTTGGGAACAGGAAGCCACAGAGCCAATGCTCTAAGTACCGGAATACTCTGGATTCAGAGGGGAGTCGCACCGTGGGGTGGGGGTGGGGTCGCTCCTATGGTCTGGGCTCCTTTGGAACCGAGAAGCCACTGCGTAGTGCTTCTGTGACTGAGTTCCAAGTCAGAAAGGCTGTATCCTTTGAGATGAGAGCCAGAAGGGCTGTGCTGCTGAATAACGTCTGAGGGAATTTGAAGTGTTTCATTCCCAGGGCACTGGGCCCTGTCCCTGACTGCTGCTCATCTTGTTGCTGTGTGCTGTATCCTGCCTCAACTGAACTGCTGCATCTGTGGATCACGTGAGTGCTGGCACTGCTGACTGGGGTCTTTTGTATATTTCCAGTTTCGGATTGCAATTACTGCATTTGGATTACAGGTTGGTTTCGAGAATTTTCCCTTTAGATTTCAAGTTCTTTATTTATTTATTTATGTCTAGGTTTACAAGATACCTTTGAGCCAAGGCTCTTTTACAAAGGTTCCACGTCAGAAGTACAGAGAATTATCATCAGGCTGGTTACATGATTACAGACAGTAAACATGAAATGGTTTACACAGTACAGGGTATTAGACAGTAACTTCGGTTGACATAATCTTATTAAGTAATGCGTTACACAAAGAACACTAGGAGGGGGAAGGCAAGAAGGGGAGAAGGCTCAGAGAAGAGGGGTGGCATAGGCGCAGAGGGGCAGGGTGAGGCAGCTGAGGGGCCTTGCCAGGACAGACATGGGGTAAATGCTTTTGAAGTTGCAATGGACAGGTAAGTGCAAGAGGAGAGGACAAAAACAGACACCAGCGAGGTCAGAGACCACATAGGGAACAATGATGTTATGCAGTGCAAACACAGGTGTTGGTGCCTGTTAGGGAGTGGCGGAGCTTTGTTTTGAACGCACCAAGTGTTGCTGCAGAGGAGGTGTCTCTAGAGAGATCGTTCAGCCAACTTGGCGCCCTGTATGCAAACAACCTTTGGCCTTGGGAAGTCTGGCAGCGAGGGATTTGAAGGATTTGGGGCTTAGAGCTCCTGGTGTTGAGGTTGTTGATTTGGGGTTTAAGGAGGGTGCTGAATCCTGGCGGCTCCTTGCTCACCATAATTTTCTTTGCTGTGATGCAGGTTTGGTGTTTGATTCGGTTGTTCAGTTGCAGCCAACCTGTTTTGGAGTATAGGTCACAGGAGTGTGTGAGACGGTGGGAACCAGTAACGAGTTGGCAGGCTTGATTGAGGGAAGTTGAAACACTTCTGAGAGAGGATGTTGTGGCAGATCCATAGATAATGAGACTGTAGTCAGTGATGCTGATGATGGAGCTCTGGATGGCTATGGACAGAGCTTCTGGGGTTAGATGTTTCCTATGTCAGAATAGTAGGCCCATCCTGGTGTTGGCTACTTTTGCCACATTATTGATGTGTGAAACATAAGAGAGATTACAGTCAAGGGTGAGGCCAAGGTATTTGAAGGTATGAACTTGTTCAAGGGTGATTCCTTGCTTGGTTTTAATGGATTGTTGATATTGTTTGCATTTGTTGTGGGAGCTACAGAAAATCATGGTCTTTGTTTTTTTTCTGGTTAAGAATATGTGTTTTGAGAACCAGTTTTCTACTGCAGAGAAGGCCTGCTGGAGGTTTCCTTGTAGATGCACTGGATCATGGTGGGATGCCAGGATGACAGCATCATCTGCATAGAGTAGGATCTGTTCAGGGCAGGATTCTGGCAGTGAGTTCAAGGAAAGGCTGAATAGGAGGGCGCCCAAGATTGAGCCCTGCGGGACACCGGACCGGAATGGTCTCGGGTCTGAGAGTGTGTCAGCAATTCTCACTCTTTGGGAGCGGTTGTCTAAGTAGCTTTTGAACCAATTCACCGAGTTGGGTGAAAGCCCTGCTAGCCGAAGCTGGGCAAGAAGAAGATGATGGTTGACGGTATCAAAGGCTTTAGTTAAGTCAATGAAGGTGGACCCAGTAAGTTGACTGTTATCTAGTGAGTGATGGATTGCACCTGTGAATTCAAGTAGCACCATGGAGGTGCTATGACCTTTTCTAAAGCCATGTTGCTCCTTGCACAGGATGGTGTGTTTGTCTAGGAAGTCAGTGAGCTGGTCTGACACAATCCGTTCCAGGGCCTTGAAGAGTGGAGGTAGGATGGAAATTGGACGGTAGTTCTCATGAGCTGTTTTGTCACCACTTTTATGAATAGGGGTTACTGCAGTGGATTTCCATATGTCTGGGAACTGGCTGAGGCTGAGGGAGAGGTTGAAAATCCTGATCAGTGGTCGGAGTATTTCTTCAAGGGTGAGTGATAGCAGTTTGAGGTTGAGGGAGTCACTGCTGGCTCTGGAGTTGCAAATGGCTTTGGTGACATAGCTGCGGACTTGATGCATTTTTACTGCTTTAAAGTAGAAGGGAGGGTAGCTGGGGAGGCAGGTGGATCCTCCTCATCGAAAAAACCCTGGGGAAGTACAGCACTGAGGTCCGTAAAGGCGTCATTGAATGTATCAGCAATGAGTTTCTGGTCGAGTGTAGTTACACCACTAATGTAGAGTACTGACGGGGGTGATTTAGACTGCTTCCCGGTGACTTCTTTAATGTTATTCCAGAAGTCCCTACCATTGCCCCATGTGTTAGTGAGGGCATTATTGAAATAGCTGGTCTTCGTTTCCCGGATATATTTGGTGCAGTCATTTCGTGCATATTTATAGTTAGCAATATCAGATTGTCTCCCAGTGTTTCTGACAACCTCCCAAAGGTAGTCCCGAGCTTTTAGTCACCTAAGTAGGTCTCCAGTGAGCCAGGGGTTGTATAGGGCTTTGTCTTTGTGCTTCTTGATGGGTGCAAATATGTTGCAAGCTTGATTAAAGATCCAGATGAAGTGATCAAGTGTGGTATTCACATTAGTTGCTGTGAGGATTGGGGACCAATCCTGTTGATGAAAGAAGGTTTTGAGACAGGTAGCTTGCCTCTAGGTAGAACTCAGCTGGTAATAGTTTTGAGGGGGTGCTTAATGAATTTATTGGACCAGGAGCAGCTGACAGGGGAGTGGTCACTAAGTGTGTCAGGGAGGACAGCGGTGTTTGTGATCCTAGCGGGGTGGCTTGTTAGGATCCAATCCAGAAGGGTGCTAGTACCCGATTTATAGTTTGTCCTGGTTGGAGAGCTAACCATCTGAGTAAGGTTTGCTGCCGCTATCGAGCCCCTGTATGCCCCCACCTCTGCAGCAGGCCAGTTGATATTAAAGTCGCCGAGGAGAATGGATTCTGAGTCAGTTGAGAGAGATTTGGTAAAATCCAGGACTGCGTTAAGCCCATTACCTTGCTCTTTCGGTGGAATGAGCTTTAAATTGTGCTAGCACACTGTGGCCTGTTGGTAGTTAAACTGCAATCTTGCTAATTTTCACTAAGTGCATCGCTGAAAGAACCCAGGAAATGTAGCTACTAGGCCTGCACCAGGACTCTGGTGTAATTCCTGGGCACCCAGAGTCATTGGTTTCATAGGAATTTTCGAGGCAAGTGGGGCAATTGCCCATATGTAGCTCACCCCTTTCTCAAAGGGAATATGCGTATATGACATTAGAAATGCAGTGAGCGTCCAGTTTGTTCTTAAAAGCATTCACATCTGCACTGCCCACCACCCCCAATGGTAGTCTGTTTCACATGTCTGCCACTCTCTGGGTAAACCATGCAGCTCTTTTGCTGGTACAATATAATTACCCTTTTCGTTGGAGTTCATGCGATCTTGTGGTGCAGCTACTGTCTTTGAGCTCCAATCCCAAGCATTCCCACAAGTCATTATTCGTGAAGGCTCTAAAGACCAGACACATATCCCCTCTCAAACATCAGTACTCAAGTGAGTACAGCCCCAAATCCTCCAGGCTATCCCTATAACTTAAGTGTTTGACTGACCTAACCACCTCAGTGGCCCATCTCTGCAACCCTTCCAATAATGAGATATCAGATTTGGCATAAGGAGGTGTAAACTGTGCACGGTATTCCAGATGAGGTCACACTCGAGGTATAAAGCAGCATCAGCACCCTCCTATCTCTACTAGCAATGTGCCTAGATATACAACCAGGGACTCCTCTAGCTTTTTTGGCCGTGGCTTGACAGTTCCTATTGAGCTTTATATCCTCTGTTATAACCACTCCAAGTCCTTTTCCTCTGATGTTTTCCTTAACATGTGGTCAACGATAGAGTATTGGGCCTGTGTATTTGATCTGCCCAAATGCATGACTGCACATTTTTCCAAGTTAAAGACCAATTTGTGCTTGAGTGCCCAATGTTCCAGCCTCATCATTTCTGCTTGCAACTTATCTACATCGCTAATGCTCTGTGCTCTCAAACCCAATTAAGCGTTGTCTGCAAATTTCGACAACCAGACCCCTTCACCACACCTCATAGATGTTATATAAGCATTGAAGATGCAGGATCCCAGCACAGAGCCCTAAGGCACTCCTCTCGTCACCTCTTCCCATTCTGATTTGCACCCTCTCAAGTTAACCTGTTGCTTCCTACGTGCGAGCCATGAATTGACCCAACACACAGTGTTTCTGTGTAGACCTGAATCTTTCAAGACCTCAATGGTTCCACCATGTCGGTTTGACACTATATGGTCGACTGACACTATAGCGACACGACCATGCCACGTGGCAGTTGTGCCACCTGATAATCGTCACGCGCAATACACCAGGGCACATTCTGGCTGTTTGCACTGGGCTTCAACCCCCGCACCCCCCAGAAAAAATATAATTACCTCCAGGTTGGAGGTATAGAGGAGAAGAGTACAGCACTCTGGGGCAGCAATAACGTCAGTCGCTGTGAAATCCCGATCGTCAGAATGACGCTTGGTCAGGTTGCAGCTCCCACATTGTTGTCATTATAAGGATTTTGTTGCACTGACAGCACACTGACCTCAATAGGCTCCTTATCAAAAACCTCGCTGAAGTCTAAAAAGATTATGTCCACAGGTATTCCCCCTGTCAAGTGCCCTACTTACCCCATTATAAAACTGAAGCAAGTTAATCTGGCAAGACCTGTCGTGGGTAAACCCATGCTGTATCTTGTCACATGTTTTCATTACTTCTAAGATGGTCTTCAATCCTCTCTTTTAAGATCCTGCACTCCACCCTGCATCCCTTGTTATAGATGGGAACCACAGGTGCCGCTCTCCAACTATTAACCACTTGCCCAGAATTTATAGATTCCTTATGGGTCCTGCCAATAGTCCAGTCACTTCTCATAGTACCTGCGGATGTACTCTGTCAGGCCCAGGAAACTTGTTTGGATCTGGACATCGCAGTCTGTCCTTCATGTCATCCACATTTATAATCAATGGTGGATCCTCTGCTTTTACACCCTCCTCCTCATCTGCAATATCCATCTTAGTATTAAAAACTGATGCAAAGCACTGGTTTAACATGTCTGCTATTTTCTTATCATCTGTTATTGGTCCTCCTGAATTTTTTACAAGGTGGCCCACCTTCACACTACCCCCTCTTGTGTGGCTAACATGGGTGTAAAAAGATTTATAATTATCCTTAACTTTTTCCACCAGGTTTATTTCATAGTCCCTTTTGACTCTCCTGCTATATTTCTTACATTCCAGAGCTCTTTCTGTTCTTTAACCATTCCTCCTCCGAATTCCTTCCCCCCCTCCTCCTATATGTTCTTTTTTTCCTATTCATTAACTTAGTTAACCTTTTATTAAACCAAGGGAGAATTCTTCCTTTCCTATTGTATTTATTTTTTTCTGGCACGTATTTTATTACAGATTGATCCAATTTTCTTCCAAGGATTCTGATTCTAGATCCTTGGCCCAGTTCTAACCCAGAATTTCCCTTTGCATACTATCAAAGTTTGCCTCCCTAAAGCACCTTATTTTTGTTGCTCCCTTGATCCTAGTATATAAGTTCTTAATTGCAAATTTGACCATTTTGTGGTCACTATTTCCTAAAGGGTACATTGTACAGTAATCGTCAAAGGATCCCCCCAAATTGCTAATAACTAAATCCAGGGCATTGTTACCCTTGGTTGACACTTTGATAAATTGCTCTAGCTCAATTTTATTCAGGTTGCAGATGAATTCTCGTTCAAGGGCCATTATGCCTGTACCCTTATTCCAGTCTATTGTAGGCAGGTTAAAGTCCTCCATTATCAAAAGCTCGTCATCGGGATTAAGGCTATCCAGAACCTTAATCAAGAGACTATTCAATTCCTACTCTTGCGAAGGTGGCTTGTACACTATTCCTAGTGTGAATTTTCTGCCAGAAGCTGGCTATTGAAAAAATTTTGAAACTGTAGTTTTACTATCGACACTAGTTAAAGAGTTAATGCACTCTGGGTAGTATAAGTCCTCTTTTTGTGTCCCCTTGATCGGGCTGGTCATTCATAGACTGTGGTATCTGAGAGAGAGTGGTAGTGACCCACAGTACAGTGGCTCCCAGAGGACATTGCTATAGAGTGGGAGTGTTCAAGGTGATTTGCAATTGTCTAATCCCCTCTTTTCCTCCAGTTTCTAGACCTGGGTTCTTAAATAAAAGCGCTGTTAATGTGCTGAATTTAACTGCTGTGTGTGTGCCCATTTTGTATAACCTGATTGCAGTGTTTATTGGTGAAGGTAACAACTGATTTACTGGTCACCAGAGGATGGTCCAGTCCACTGTAGGGAGGTGGGTAGGTACTGCATACCAGGGCCAGAACTGCACATAACATCTGACCCACTTGTTCTCTCTGGGTGGAGGAACCTCGTTATTTCTTATTTGTTATGACAATACCCACCACCACCTCAGGAAAAAGAATGAACCCATCCCCCTCAACCAGGTGAGCCATGTACAGTCACCAGGCAGGGGTGTGAACCCAGACATGGCGACTCAGTGGTCACATAGGGAAATATTAGTAAATAGGTAGGGAGGAGGGAGGATCGCTGGAGACCAGTTAGGGTCTGCAGAGATAAACTAGGCAAGAGGACCATCTGGGCTGACTGGGTGGGTCAACTGATCCTTTTCTGCTGACAAATTCTATGTTTCTATGACATATGAGGTAAGGGGCAGGTGTAAATACCATGGGTTTGGGCTGGCTAGCTAATGCATAGGACAGTTTCATGTAGAGAACCTAGTGTGAAAACTATGGGGTAGAGATCAGGTTACTTGTATAAACTCAATATTGCTTACCTAGGGCAACTCTAATATGCATAGTGCAATCCTTATGTTACCAGTGCTTGATTATGTTTTTATTTTTTTTATTTATTGCTAGGATTAAAATACCTTTGAACCAGAGGTTCTTTTACAAAGGTTCTGCATCAGATACAGAATACAGAGGTAGTACATACACATCAAGAAAGGTAAACATCATAGTAAGGCAACAGGATGCAAGGATACATAGTTACATAAATTATACAGGAAGGCAATCAATTGTGCACGAGGTACAGTGTAAAGTATAGAAGAGAATAGCACATGGGGCAGTAACAGGAGCAGCAGAATAGGAGATGAGAGAGTGCAGGGTGCAGTCAGTTAATTATGACTTTGTCTGCCAGGGCTAAGTGAAAGGGATAGGCAGTGGGGGGTGGAGCTCCAGTAATGGTAAAGACAGCAGGAAACAGGAGAGAGAAGCGAGAAAAAGAAAGGGGAAGCAGACAGAGAGGCGTCCTTGGGTCAGAATAGAGGTAGGTGGTCTAGATGTTAGGGAGTGAATGGAAATGTGGGGTTGGGCAAGGAGAGAGGGCGTGTGCTAGACAGGTAGTGGCTGGGGGCAGGCCATTCCTTGCAGTGTCCAGGTATTGGGGGGGGCAGTCACAACTGCTTTGCTGGGTGAGGTGTTAGTGCAGATTAGCTTTGAAGGGGCCAAGGGAGGGGATGTTTAGTATCTCAGAGGGGAGGTTGTTCAGCCAGGAGGGGGCTCTATAGTGAAATGATCGCTGACCTTGGACAGTCCGGCAGTAAGGGCCCTGATAATTTGTTAAGGATGCTCTGTGTGTGTTGCATGCGTTGGGGGATGCAGACAGCAGAGGCATGGCACTTGGTGGAGCTTTGCCCATGCTGATTGTTTTTGCAAGTAGACAAGTTTGGTAGGTGATCCTTCTTCTGAGATTCAACCAGTGTGTTTGCGCATAAAGGTCACAGGTGTGGGTGTACCTGTGGGTCCCAGTAACCAGCTGACATGCTTTGTTGAGAGCAACGGTGATTTTTTTCAGGGTTGCGTCCGAGGCTGCACCGTAGAAAATCAGACCATAATCGACTATGGATATAACTGAGCTGGATACAGCTGGCTTGAGTCTTGGAGGTGAGGCAGTGCTGGTGCCTGTAAAGTGCGCCAATATGAGAATTTATTGCTCTTGATATTTGGCTGATGTGAGCAGAGTAGGACAGAGTGCTGTCTAGCGTAATACCTAGGTACCAGTACTTGAAGTCCTTGACTTGCTCGAGGGGGAGATTTTGCTTGTTTATTATGGTAAGGCAGGTCGCTTCATGTCGACTTTGTGAGGTAGTGAAAATCATTGCTTTTGTTTTTTTATAGTTCATTAGGAGTTTATGGTTCTCGAACCAGCGTTCAACTTCCTCAAAGTCGGTTTGAAGGTCCTTGGTGAGTTGGGTGGAGTCAGTATGAGAAGAGGACAGCATCATCTGCATACAGAATGATCTTGTTAGGACATGCTTTTGGGAGTGAGTTGAAAAAGAGGCTGAACAGTATGGGTCCAAGGATGGAGCCTTGGGGAACTCTGGAGGTTACTGAGGAGCAGTTAGAGAGTGTGTCATTAATTCTAACTTGCTGTGACCTGCCACCAAGATAGCTGATGAACCAGTTTGTGACCTCATTGGATAGTTTGATGTCCTGGAGTGAGTGGAGTAGGAGTGAGTGGTTCAAAGGCCTTGGTGAGCACCAGTTGGCCTCGGTCGAGAGCACCGTGTAAGAAGTCAGTGTATTCCAGTAAGGTAGTAATTGCGCTATGTGCTTTTCTAAAACCATGCTTCTCCTTGCACTGGAGGTTGTATTTGGTCCGGTGTTCTGTGAGTTGGTCTGTGACAATCCGTTCTAGCGCTTTAGAAAGGAGGGGGAAGGATAGAGATCGGCTGATAGTTAGAAGTAAGTGTCCTGTTGCCACTTTTGAATACGGGCACTACAGAAGCAGATTTCCAGTGTTGAGGGAATTGTTGACAGGAGAGGGAGAGGTTGATAAGTGTGGTGAGTGGTCTGAGGACAGTGTCAAGAGTCAGGTTGAGGAGTTTGCGGTCCAGGGAGTCGCTGCTACATCTGTCTTTCTCCAGAACCCTTTGAAGGTACAGTATTTCCTCACCTCCATCAAGGTGACCCTTTTAAAGTAGAATGGAGGGAGACTGTCAGGGGGAAGGGGAATTGCAGGAATTTAGAGGGATACTCTTCATTCGGTGGTCAGGGGGAAGAATGCCTGAAAGGTCAGTGAAGGCCTTATTTAGAGTGCCCGCTATAGTAGTGGGGTCATATGTAAGGCCACCATCTGCAATCATCAAGTTTGAGGGTGCTTTAGAGGGTTTCCCAGGGAGGTTTTTTATGTTGTCCCAGAGTTGCCTTCCATTGCCCCATGAGTTTGAGAGCTCTAGTTTATAGTGCTCCCTTTTTGCATGCCAAATTTCGATGGTACAGTCCTTGCGGACTTGTACCATTGCATGTCGGCTTGTCTACCTGAAGCAGCTGCAAGGTGCCACAGGTTATCCCTATCCCGCATCTTTTTTAGTAGGTCAGTGGTGATCCAGGGGTTATTTACCCCCCATAACTTCTTTTTTTGGAAGGGGGTGTAGATGTTGCAGGGTTTGTTAAATTGGTGGATAAAGTAGTCAAGGGCAGTGTCACCACAGTGGGTGCTATATACAGGGGAACAGTCAGTGTGTGCAAGGGGTGCTGAAGGTGCCTGAGTTGTACTTCCTTGAGGACATGCTGGAAAATGACCGTAGCAGGAACTTTGAGGGTTTTGTTTGACCAGTGGCAGATGACTGGGGAGTGATCGCTGAGCGCATCTGGCAATACCTCAGTGAGGGTTATCCTGTCCGGGTGGGTGGTAAGGACAAAGTCTAGGAGTGTGCTTTTACCAGTCCTGTAATTAATCCTAGTGGGGGTAGTTACATGTTGTGTAACATTGACAGTAGCAATGGCATCCTTGAAAGGATCAGCCTCCAGGGCCAGCCAGTTCATGCTGAAATCCCCAAGGATCACTATCTCATTGCTTGCGGGTTGGTCAGCTATGTAGTCAAGGACCAGTTGGAAACCCACTGTTTGATCTCATGGAGGGATGTAGACCGAAAGTATAGTAACTGATTTCCCATTCTGGCCGAGTATAATCCTGACAGGTAGTATTTGGGACACATTCAGTAGCCAGGTGGGGTAGGGCCATTGAGTGACTCTTTAATGTAGAGTGCACAACCCCCTCCCCGTTTATTACTTAACCTATCAAGTCTAAATAGTGTGTAACCTTCTAGCGAGATGGAGATGTCTGAGACTTTTGGGGTAAGCTAGGTTTCGTTAATGGCTAGCACGTCTGAGCTGTGCTGCTTGACCCAGACTTGAAGGTCATGCAATTTTAGTAAGAGGCTTCTGATATTAATGAAGGTGAATTTTAATGAGCAATTGGTCTTATTGGAACAAGGGGCAGCCTCCAGATGGCCAGGGTTGGGGTGTATGTTCCCCAACATGAGGAGGAGTATGAGAAGTTGGTGTAGAAAATGTTGGGAGTCTCCAGCAGGTATGTCATTGTTTGGAGCCAGGGGTAGGTTTTGATAGAAGGATTGTGGGAGGGGAGGTGAGGCGATGGAGGAAAGGGTAGCATAGTAATTGGCTATATACCTTACCACAGGTGGCCTGTTCTAGTGGGATAGGAGGGCATTTTACATAAGTGGGAGCTGAGTCATTGCCCTGTGTAATTTCTCTAGATTGCATGAGCAGGACCGATCAAGGGGTGCAGGTGGCATTAGAGTAGTTATGGGATACTTTGGATAACAGAATGGTAAGTACTGCCAGATAGTAAAGGGGCCACATAGCAGTTGCATGTAGACATTTTATATGATTTTGCATCAAAAACAAATTTGCATAAGTTAAATATTCTACACAATAAACTCAGCAAATTTATTCTGGCTCCCCCTACACAGACACAGCACTGTGCTTTATATAATGGACTTGACTGGCTTCCATTGCAGGAACATAGACACCGCCATAAATTATTATTCACAGTAAAATGTGCTCTCGGGAATGCCCCTTAATACCTGACCTCCAGGCTGAGCAGGTGGCCACATGTTACAAGTCTTAGAGTAGCAGGTCTAATTGAATTTAAAAAAAAACACGAACAAAAACTATGCGAAGCACACAAAGGATTTAGTTATGTGTGTCCCACAATGTGGAACTCTTTATCTCCTCATTACCTGAGGGACCCAGGAAAATCCCCTACTGGAAGTCAGATTGGAGCCTGATTTTAGGACAATCACAAAACTAACAAATATATAATGTATGGGGAGCCATTATCATGTATGGCATACCGCTGTCTAACAATCTTGTAATCTCATCGATCTGACATCAGCGCTATAAACCTTGCTTGTCTTCATCACATTGGTGAGATTACAGGATCGAATCCAGTCAGGTGTGCTGCATTCTAGCACCTGAATGTTGGCCGCGCCACCGCGATCGGTTTAAACTGTTCAGCTGACACCCACAAGCAACAAGTAAGAGCCTTCCCGTTCTGTCCTGAAAGTATTTACCGAATTTCACATCGTGTTTCAAAGAAAGTTTTGTATAAATCATTGTTTTTTGTTTCTTAACACCACCCCCCGCCATGCAGGCAATATCTGCAGAGCTCCTTCCGTCCTTCACGAATGTCTCCCACAAACTCTCTGGACCACGCAGATGACACGTCCTCATCAAGGAAAGTCACGGTTGGCTAACCGCATTCTGCTTATGGATCACCATTTTAAATAAATACTTTATAGGAACGGGATTAATCTTTGTACTTTCTTCTCAGAGTTTTATTTAAAACTAGAATGCATGTTTACCACATTCTCGGAGTTGTTCGGTGAGCCGCAATAAATGTTTCAGTTCACAGAGTACAGTCTCTGTGTCTTTCAATTAGGTAAGTGCTGAACCACCGAATAAGTTTTATTTATGTCTGAAAAATTATCATGAATATGGTTGCGACCCCATACACTAAAAAAGACAATGGCTGGGGTTATGAAGTTTACCACGTTGAAAATCCCTCTCGCAGTTGCCATGCCGACGGTAAACCTCTTGAGCTTCGCTTTCGAGGTTTACAAGGTCAGCCTGGTAACCGCTCGAGGGGTTTACAACGTAGTAAACCTCATAACCCCAGCCATTATCCTCTACATAAACTGTTTGAATATATGCTGTATATAGAATATGTTGGTATTGTTTGCTTTAAGATTGCAATGTGGTAACATTATAGTGTATTGTTTTAAATTGGGTTTTAATTGTTTGATAGCAATGGAAAGGAGCTCTGCTCATTGATTTTTCTCAATAAAAGAAAAAAGTGAGCAGTGTCTGCATAGTTAAGTTTGTAGGGTTAGCTGGGAGGTGGTCAGGAGTTGCAGCAGTGGGTGGGAGCTGCTGGGCACTGGGGAAGTGATCATGAGTCAGGCAGACCAAAGGGGTGTGGCAGGCTTCTCTGCTCCCCGAGCAGATCATAAGCGAGATCAGTGCGCACAGGCCAATGACATCACTCTGGAAGCTCCCGATTGGTGCAATGGATGGCAAAGGTTGCAGATGTTCCATTTCCAGGTTACTGTAATGATAGAATAAATAACCAACAGTTCAGGGCCATTCAGTTCATCACATGTGCACATTTTTTATTCCATAGCCTTCAATTTCATAAATCCAGCATTTCGAGATCCTGGTTATAATCTCTTCTTTAGGGAACAGGCTAAAATAATTTGTATATACAAAAAAGCACTGTCAGTATATTGAAACAGTGTTAAATGTCACACTAAATTAATTGTATCAAAATTGTGAAGACTAGGAGTGGAAAAAATCTTAGTTGCCTTTCAAAAGTCACAAGGGTATGCACATTCATATGTTTGCTTATTGGTTCTAGTTTCCAATTCTTTACTTGATGGCTAAAAAAGTACAAAATAATTCAATAAGGCTTTGTTTCTGAAGTTGAAACTTCACTTGTATGATCTACAATAAGGAGAGCTGTGTTTTACCTCATGACTGCTGCTCAGGACACTCCGTTCTTGGCGTCCTCAATTCGCCATTACTGATGCCTGCAATGCCTTCTTCTTACACTTTACAGGTGAAAAGCAATCTTCTCATTCAAGCCATGTCTTGGGCTCACACAATTCAATCTCTCTATCCACTGTCCTTCTCTTTTCAATAATACATGTTCCCAATCCCCTTCTCACTTTTTTTTTTCCACACTTTTTTCTTTTTTTACCAGGTGAAAGCTGAAAGCTTGTTTATAGGTGCAACCTGGGAGCACAAGGAAGTTAAGTGACGTGCTCAGGGTCACACAGTATGCAAGTGGAGGCTGTGGGATTCAAACCCAGGTCTACAGGCTTGCAGCTCAGAGCCTTAAACCACTGTGCTCTACTGCCTCTTTTTGGTTTAGGTACCCTTTCAACCCCCATAAACCTCAATGTACTAATGTTACATCTGGCCAAATTAAAATGTCTCGTTACTGAAGATTTGGGGTCATTGTTTTCAAATGGAGGTTTTGCGTTCACTTCTTGCATAATGTTTATTAATAAGTTTATAGTTTACATCCACATACAACCTCATACAACACTTAAAAAAAAAAGAGATTTAACCAACAATGCTTCATACAGTTCATCCCTGGGTGCACTTGTTTTATCATAGAAAAGACATTCCACAGTTAATTATTTTTAACAGTTGATTTCTACAGTTGATACAGTATTGGGTACGTATACATCATTCTCCTCCCGTTTCTTATCCTTCACTTGACCATACTGGGGGGGGGGGGTTAGGATCCCCCTATGCGTTCCTTCCCCCCAGCTGTCCTTAAGTTTCTTCCCTTTTCTTAGGCATCCAAACCTTCCTGTAACATCAGAGCCTCAGCTGGGCTCAGATTAGCTGGATATGGTGCGCAAATACGGAGGAATCCCTCCCCCCTTCCCCTAACCATCAGTGTGAACTTCTCCAGGGCCAAAGTCTGGATGGAAAGTGTCTAACACTGCTGTACTGTGAGGGTTGCATTTGAGATCCATGCATTTTGGATAAAGTGTCTGGCCAATATAAGTAGGACCCTCACCCATCTTGATAGTGGGTTCCATTCCTCTTCTCCTCCATTCTCTGCCCCAAACAGGCATACCAATGGATCCAGTGGCAGCGTTCTGCCCATCATCTTCCCAACCTCAAATATTATCATCCTCCAGAACCTTTTTAACATTGGTCATGCCCAGAAACAATGGAAATATGTTCCCCCTTCTTTCTCAGACCTACCACATTTGGAGGAGTTAACTGGGTGGAATTTATGCACTATGGCTGATGGGCAGTAGAGTCTATGCACGAACTTATAGAAGGCCTCTTTGAACCTATTGCATACCATTATGCTTATGTGCATAGTGAGTAGCATTTTCCAATTGTCTTCCTGTATTTGAAACCCCAGGTCTCTTTCCCACAATCCCTTGGTTTTAAGAGTTAGGTTAGGAGTATTTTGTTTCCCTTCCTTTGTGGCTTTCCGTATGGAGCCCTTGAGATCCTTTTTAGCCTGATCCATTAGGTGCTCTATTTTTCCCATCTCTTAGGTCCCATTTCCTCCTCTGTCCATATCCATAACAGAGGCCCAAACCTGGAAGTATCTGAAAAGGTGACCTTTCTCTAAGCCCAGGCCCAGTTGTAGTTCAGTGAAGGAACACAGGTTACTTCTCACACAGAGATCTCCAACACTATGTATTCCTTTCTCCTCCGATGCTCTGAACCCTGGATTGTCTAGACCTGGAAAAAAGAAAGGGTTCCTGGCTATCGATGACAACAGTGTATTCACTCCCTTTATTTTCTTACTTTTCATAGGCTGACCCCATCCATCTAGGACCGCCAGTATCAATGGGTTCCGCTCCCCTTGAGCCTGATATGCTCTACACCCTCTCCTGTCTAGCTATGCTGAGATCCTGCCTTGGCATCCAACCTGTTCCCAGTCTACCCAGCTAACAACTCTCAGTTTATGTACCCTGTTGCTGATAAATCTCTGATGTATAGATAAGAAATAATTTCGGAGATCCAGCCCTCCCCTAGCTGTTGCTGCCTTCAGTTTCTGCAAACTCGCTCTTGAGCGCTTTATCTTATAACCTGAGGATTCTGCAAAGTGGTCAATTAGACTTAACAATGGGGGTCATGGAGGTCTCTGGATTCCTCACAAATAACAGCATATCATCTGTGTATAAAGTCGTTTTATGCTGTCTGTCCAATACCCCCTTTCCACCTCTGATCTCCCCTCATTGCCGTATCGCCAGTGCCAGTGGCTCCAATGCCAAAGCAAAATGTCAGTCAGTCAGTGGCTCAGTAGGTAGCATACTCGCCTCTGAGGCCGGACGATCAGAGGGCTGTGGGTTTAGTTCCCACATCTGGCACTTGGGTTAATATCCCAGTACTGACACTGTAGCGCAGCATGAGAGGGGTGCTGCACTTCTGAGGTGCCACCTTTCGGATGAGACATTAAACCGAGGTCCCATCTGCCTGCACTGGTGGTAGTTCAGGTGGATGTTAAAGATCCCAATGCACTTATCAAAAAGAGTAGGGGAATTTCCCCAGTGTCCTGGCCAAATTTCCCTCATTCACTAAAAATACCACCAACAGCTTAATCTGGTTCAAGGTCAGTTGGCATTCATCTGTATCCCCCTCTCCCCGGGTCGTGCCTGAAAATAGGCAGGATTTGTCTAGTGCACTTACCCGGTCAACAAAAACTAACTAAACTAACTAAAAAGCAGGGGGGAGAGTGGGCACCCCTGCCGAGTGCCCCTAGTTAAATCCAGTCTTCCCAAGAGTGTGCCGTTCACTAGTACCTGGGCCCTAGGGGACCTATACATCGCTTGCACCCACCCCACAAATGCTTCACCCAGACCAAACTGGGTCAACACCTCAAATAGTATCCCCACTTCACACGGCCAAATGCCTTTTCTGCATCCATGGAGATTATATATGTATCTTCCTTCAACCAATTCTCTCTCTACACCACATTTAACAACTGGCGAACATTATATGAGAGGCATCCCTTTATAAACCTGGTCTGGTCTGGGTGAATAATCTCCAGAAGCACTAGCTCCCAATCTAGTGGCCAGAATCTTTGCCAATATTTTGAGGTTGCAGTTCAGCAGGGAGATTGGCCTATATGATGCACACTCTGTTGGGTCCTTTCCTGGTTTAGGGATCAGGCATATTACTGCATCAAAAAACAATACAGGGAGCTCCCAGTCCGTCCCCCCCCCCCAGCTGCTGGAAAGTCTCAGATAGTGTGGGCCACTAGCTTTACCCACTTTTAGTCCTTGGATAGCCCTCAACATCTTCACCTTTTTGATTGACTGATTTAGAATATTTTTGTTCCCTCATTACTTTTAGTAGTGTTAATCTGTCCAGGAAGGTCCTGGCTGGTCCCATCTGCCCCCCACACTCAGTCTGGTATAGCTTCCTGTAAAAAGCCCAGAAACACCATCTGATTTTCTGATTTTCCCTGTGAAGCGTACCTTCCTCGTCCTTAATACCTGTGATCTGCATGGGGCATTTCCCTTTCTGCATCAGACGGACCAGAAATGGGTTGGGTTTATTTTCCCATTCATACATTTGTTTTTTTTTACAGAACATCCATGATTTCCTGGCTTCTCCCTATAACAATGCATTCTGAGCCCGTCTGGTAACCTCCAATATGCCCCTTGCTTCCCCCCTTTCTCCTCCTGCCATTCTTCTCTCCAATTCTTTTAAGCGTGTTTCTAGTTCCAGCCTTTTCTCCTGTCTCTGTTTCTTAACCTTAGAAATGCAACTTATAATCATTCCTCTCATATACGCCTCTCCGGCGTCCCATATTGTGGCCTTGGTAGTGGAGGAATCCACATTAACTTAAATATGCACCTTCCACTGGTTCTTTAAAAATTCTCTAAACTTTTTATCTCCCAACAAATATGTTGGGAACTTCCATGGGGGAGGCTCCTCTCTCTGTTCCCCTACAGTGATCACCAAAATAACCATTGCATGGTCTGATATGTGTATGGGACTGTGTTTAATGTTTTGCACACTTGTGTACCACTCCCTGGACATATAGATATAATCAACACGTGACTATGTGCCATGAGGGTTTGAATAAAATGTGTACTCACGTGATCTTGGATTTGCAGCATGCCATCCATCCACCGTGTCCAGATCCACCATACCCATCTGCCATTGTTTTATTGCCTCCCCTGACCTACCCCGGCTCCCTGCGTGATCCCGGAGGGGGTCCGTGGTACAGTTCATGTCTCCTCCCATTATTAGCCTCGGAAATTGTTCCTTGACTAGCAATGAGAGGAGTGTGTAATAGAAATTCAGGTCATAGACTGCTGGGGTATAGATATTAACAAATGTAACCATTTCTCCATGCAACCTCCCTATGACAAATACATATCTGCCCCCCTCCTGGATCCTTCAGCATTCTCTTAGCTTGAAATGGGAGCGTTTTGTGTAGGAAGATAGTGACTCCTCTTTTATGGGATGAGTATGATGCTGCAAAACATTTCCCCACCCATCCATGTGCAAGTTTTGCATGTTCAAGATCTGTTAGGTGGGTCTCCTGCAGCAGCGCCACCTGCGTCTCTTGCCTTTTGTTTGCCATCAGAAGGCCCATGCGCTTCACTGGGGTGGCAATCCCAACATTCCATGTTATTACAGTCAAGTTCCTTAACTTGGTCACTATGCCATTCCATTCTTTTTCCCTGTGCCCATCTCCATGAGCCATATAGTTTCATTGATCTCTGGGCAGACCACCTTACCCACCAAGTTCTTTTTCTCCCTTATATCCAACTGCCTGATATACTTCGTGCACCTAAATCGCATGTATTTATATAAAGATAAACAATGCAAAACACAATAACATACTCTAAACTCCCCTACCTCCACATCTTTCCCCTTTTCATTCATAACATATGTGCATGTGCCCCTCCCCTTCCCTTTCTGTTTATTCCTAATTTGTATCCATAATGACCCCTCAGACAACCCCCCCCCCACGAAAGCTCATTTCCCAAATATTGCTGCTTTAACCCACATAACTGGATTGAAAATGTGTTTTGGAGTGATATATTCCCACCCAAGAATTAAAATGTCAGCCTTTGAGATATTGGCCTTAAGATTAAATGAGTTGTTGGGGCAAAGGTAAGTACTCCTGATTGGAGATTTTAACGCAGCATGGGGAGCAGAAAGAGGTTTTAAGCTACAATCTGAATTCCAGTCCTTGGGCCTTAATCAAGTAGTAAATACTCCAACATGCAGAAGCACTCATGCCAGTATAGAAAACATCTTGGATTTGATATTCATAACAAATGGTATTTACTTATTGGATTATAAAGTGGGTCCTCCGAATCTAGGAGATCACTGCTATCTTGAGTGCAATATAAAAATACATTTTGGAATTACTGATATTTTAAAATGTCGACACGTTAGAGATTTCACTCATTTTAATAAATCTTCTTTTCAGTTTCAAATGGGACAAGTAAATTGGGCTCGTACAGGATTGATCCCAGAAGCAGACATGGAAGTTAGAGAGTTTATAAAGATTTATTTAGATATATGTGATGAAAATGCCCCTTTTAAAAAATCTAAAGAAAGACATAAACATAATCCTTGGGTAAATGAAGCAATTAAAAAACAAATAAGATGAAAAGACAAGGCAAACTGATCTTTAAAAGTAGAAGACTGGGAATTGTTTAAAAAGATCAGGAACAAAAGTAAAAGTATGATAAAAAAAGGCAAGGAAAAGATACTATAGAAATAAAGTAAACCAAACAAAAAATCCAGCCCAGCACTGGAATCTAATTAAAGATTTGGAAGGCAGGGAAAGGAAACATTCAAGTATAACTCTTAAGGATGAGTTGGGAGGGGAGATGTCAACAAAACAAATAGTAAATAGCTTGAATCAATACTTCTGCTATCTCCCAGATACAGCAAGCATTTGTCAATGCCGAACGTTCACTTGCGGGTATTTGCAGTGGTGTTTGGCATGTATGGTGCTTTACCCTAATGCCCTGTGCAATTGCTGGTATTTGCACAATAAATTGTCAGCATGACCTTTTTGTTACCCCCATTGTGCGCTACATAGGCTGAAACACATTTTGGGCAGGATGTGAAAAATGACAGCTGTACTGCTCATAAGGAAGTGTGGTAAAATGGCAATGTTGAAAATCTGGGTGGAAATATTGAAATTTACAAACCTCGACGTGTGTAGGAACTGTGCAATGCACGCTCGTAAAACAGTCATTGTCAGGAATTTTTTCACCAAATTGTCAACATTGGCATTTTAAAACCTCTGCTAATGAACAGTGTCACTGTGATTGTCTTACTGTGTGCCATACATTGATTTTGCACACCGACTGCCCCATTGCGCACTACATGGGCGGAAACATGATTGGGCAGGATGTAAAAAATGACAGCTGTACTGCTCATAAATAGGTGTGGTAAAATGGCAATGTTGAAAATCTGGAGTGAAAATATTGAAAATTCGCAAACTTATGAGCGTGCGTAGGAACTGCACAATGCATGCTCGTAAAACAGTTATTTTTAGGAATTTGTTCATCAAATTTTCAACATAGCCATTTTAAGATCTCTGCTCATGAACAGTGACACTGTGATTTTCTTAATGTGTCCCATACATTGATTTCGCACACCGACTGCGCGATTGTGCATTACATGGGTGGAAACATGTTTTGGGTAAGATGTGAAAAATGACAGCTGTACTGCTCATAAGAAGGTGTGGTAAAATGGCAGTGTTGAAAATTTGGAGTGGAAATATTGAAAATTAGCAAACTCTGACGTCATGAGGAACGCGCACTGACGCTCATAAAACAGTCATTTTTAGGAATTTTTTCACCAAATTTTCAACATAGCCACTTTAAGACCTCTGCTAATGAACAGTGTCACCGTGATTTTCTTAATGTGTCTCATACATTGATTTCGCACACCGACTGCACCATTGTGTGCTACATGGGTGGAAACACGTTTTGGGCAGGATGTGAAAAATGACAGCTATACTGCTCATAAGGAGGTGTGGTAAAATGGCAATGTTGAAAATCTGGAGTGAAAATATTGAAAATTCACGAACTTACGAGCCTGCGTAGGAACTGTGCAACGCACGCTCGTAAAACAGTAATTTTTTTGAATTTTTGCACCAAATTTTCAACATGGGGTTTTTGGGACCCCTTCTCATGATGATGTCACTGTCCTTTGGCATTATTCCGGGCGAAGGGTGATTTCATGCAGTGACTGTGCAGTGACTGCGAAATCACCGCCGAGACTGAACCATGACGAGTGACATCATTCATGAAGAGGTAAAACAGTTGAAAATTGGTGCAAAATTCCAAAAAAATACCTGAGATATGCAATAAAGTTGAAACCCCCTATCTAGCCCATTATACAGCTTACCGGCATTTCCTCAGTTCGCGGTCGGCTTTGAAGAGTGCAGGACGTGTTCCGGTCCACCAAAGATCATCGCTGAGCTCCAGAGGTAAGTATGCGTTGGTGGGGGTGGGGGTGGGGAGGCTGGGTGGGCAGTGGGTGGGTGCGGGTTGTGGGAGGGGACTGGGAGAATCGTGGGACCATTTTTCTTTACAGGTTTAAAAAAAAACAGGACTTAAGTGGACGTTTTGCCACCTGGCAGAAGATGGCTGGGGGGCCAAGGGCCAATGGGGATTGGGCACCCTATTGACAAAAATACGGGATGTTTGCCATGCTGGGGTGGGCTCCAGCATGGCAGAAGGATGGCTTGGGGGCCGTGGAGCCGACGGGGATTGGGCACCCTGTCGGCAGCAACATCTGCCACACTGGGGTGGGCTCCCAGTGTGGCACCAAAGTGGGAGGGCGTGACATGGGGGCGGCGTGATGCGAGGGGGCGGCGTGACACGGCGCTCACGGTATGACAGCGGTGGTTTTCTTTGAAGCAGAAGACCACCGCTGTCATACAGAGCTCCTGCACCCATTGGTGCAGAACCGCCATGCCTGCTCAACGGAGCACTGGATTGCAAGGGAGAGGCACACCTCCAAAGTGTGCTACTCTCCCAAAATGTTCCTTGTGCATGCGCGCAAGCAAACGTAAAAATGGAACAGGAAGACGGCAAACAGAATTATGTTTTTCATCAAATTAAGCCATTGGAGACACACTATAGGGAGAATATACCATGCTTCTATTTTCGAGCAATCAAAATTAGTGAAGTAAAGAAACAAATAAGGCAATTAAATCCACGGAAAGCAATTGGCATGGATAAAATAGAGACAATCTTTTTAAAAGCCTCAGTAGAACAAATAGACCCAATTTTGACTAATCTTTTTAATTTTAGTCTACAGCAAAAAAGTTTTCCAGACTTTTGGAAAAATTCTAAAGTGATTCCTGTATTTAAGGGAGGGGATAAAAATAATCAATCAAATTATCGACCGATAGCTTTGCTGTCGATCATTTCGAAGGTCTTTGAGCGTCTGGCCTGTGCCCAGTTATATGAATACCTGGAGAAGTACAAACTATTGACAGATTGTCAAGTGGGTTTCAGACTTGGGAGGTTGACGGACACTGCCCTGATGGACTTCTTGGACTCTGTGGCAAGTGGTCTTAAGGCCCGGGAGTCTGTCGGGGTGGTGTTCATCGACCTCTCAAAGGCCTTCGATTTGGTCAATTTCAACATATTATTGGGGAGGCTGGCTCAGATAGGCATATCTGAGCCTGTTCAAACCTGGTTACTATCTTATTTAACTGAACGCACACAACAGGTTTGTATAGATGGAATAATGTCAGATATGGAAGACACCTTTAGGGGTGTCCCCCAAGGTTCAATTTTGGTCCCTCTGTTATTTTTGATTTATATAAATCCTCTCCCATCATGTATTAAAAACAGCAAGATTTATCTGTATGCTGATGATATGGCTCTTATAGGAAAAGCTACAAATGTGGATGATTTACAAAAAATCCTCCAATTTGATTTTGATATTTTACAAAATTGGTTATTACAATCTAAAATGGTTCTCAGTACAAATAAAACTCAGGTAATGCTTTTCCACTGAAAAGGTAAATTGCCTTACAATCAAACATTAAATATATATCCATTAAAAGGTCAAGTGTTAGAGCAGGTCCATGCATATAAGTACTTGGGAGTCTATATGGATAGTTCTCTTACCTTTTCTACACATATAATAAATGTAACTAAAAAGGTTAACTCCAAATTGGGTGTGTTAAGAAGGAAAATATCGATTCTTTCGAGAGAATCAAGAAATAGAGTAATTGTACAGCTACTCTTACCAACATTAGAATATGGCAGTTTAATGTATCAATTTGCCTCTAAAACATCATTGAACTGCTTGGATAAAACATATTATAGAATGGCAAGATACATGGCGAAATGTCCTTTTTCAGCTCATCATTGCATCCTACTTCAAAATCTTGGTTGGGATTCCCTTGCAGTTCATAGAAAAAAACATGTAGGGTATAAAGCCTTTATGGAGTATGGGGGGAAGTTAAGCATGATGTGAACTCTCTTAATGCCTCTGTCTTTTACAGGTATAATCTGAGGCAATTGAAACACAGATGTCAAAAAGTCCCCTTAGAAATTAATATTTATAGTAGAATGCAAAGACGTTTCTACTTAACAAAAATATGGAATGAGATAGATCCAGAAATTAGGACTACTGATAGTTTAGGTAAATTTAAGCACTCTCTAGATTCCATCTGGAGAAACAGATGTGTTTGCTATGGTGTTACTTAGGACACTATCATCTGTTCTTTTGCCTGGACTCTATAGATTGTCCCTAAATTTTCTCTTTGCTGTTTCTGTGTGTGCTGTGTCTGGGGTATTAGGTAGCATTAGAGGATGAAATTATTATTCCCCCACCCCTTCTCCCCTTTTACGTTAACTTTCTTAGACCGGAAATCCTAAAGTACCTTGTATTAACTGTGTATTTATATACATATTTGCCTTGTCCATCTTTCAAATGCTTATATTTATTCTTTAGTATAAAAATCTCTTAGATTTTTGGTATACTGTGTACTTCTGCTTTTGTATGTATGCTGTGAAATTATGTGATGTGATGTCCCTAAGATCATTCATGTAATACATTTTATTACATGATGTTTTGTATTTGTTGAAACTGTATTTCAAAACTGGACAACTTTGATAAACAGGGCCTTTTTTGGTCCTAAAAGTTATTTTCCTTTCAAAAAATAAAAGTTTTTATCTATCTATCTATCTATCTATCTATCTATCTATCTATCTATCTATCTATCTATCTATCTATCTATCTATCATACCCTCCCACTCCCCCCTCCCTAAATAGCAACTAAACATGCCCACATCTGAACTTCTCCCCTGCCACCCTCCCTCCCCAGAACCCCACTACGATTATGTACCATGACACTAACTGCTGAATATGCATGTGTCTACCCAGTCCCCCTCAAAAGGCATGTCTTCCCCCTCCTCCCCACTGGCTTATAACAACCTCAGAGTGCCCCTTACTTAACCTGTACTACAGGCAAGGTCCAAACTTAGTGTAGTTTCATAACATTTTAACAAAAACCTGAACCATATTTTTGTACTCAACATTCTCCCATTCCTCCCGCTATGGCTGCCCCCGCCTCCCAAACCTTACTACTTTCCTCTCTTCACCCCAGACTACAGCAAGCAGGTCCATATATGGTTCAATAATCTTCTTCCTATGTCATATTCTTAAGATGTCCATTATGCAGACCGACAAGAGGGACAGTCCCGCAGGTCAAAGCTAGGGAGAGGAACAAGGCGACACACTCAATCCACATGCTGCGCCCTGCCCCCAGCAGCCCGCCTCTGCCTATGCCCCGTCTGACCTTCAAGTCCTCCTCGTGTATGCTGCTTTTACCTTTAGCCCTGCAGGACCAAGTGTTTCCCATGTCCCTTTAGCAAGTTCCTCTGTAAGTGTTCACAGACATTGTTCTCCTCCTCTTTTAACTCTGATCGGGCAGAGAGTGTTCGTACAATCCTGGGCTGTGGACCAGCATGGTGAAACAGGGGTAAAGAAAAAAAAAACACAACACATCTCAACTTAACTTTCTCGGTTGCCAGTCCTCCACCTTCCAATGCTCCTCACCCGACTTTCTTCTGCAGATCTCTCACAAAAGTATCTGCTTTGCCCACCTCCCAAAATGAGTACGTAGCTCCCTCATGTCGGATTTTGGGCGTGGTGGGATAAACCATCAAATGTTCCACCTTCAGTTCTCACAGCTTGGCCATTGTCACATTGAACATTTTCCTTCTTTTCAATAGTCTGGCTGAGTAATCCTGTGATATGAAAAGTCTATGGCCCTCATAGATTACTGGGCCATTTTCTTTATATGCTTGCAGCACTGCCTTGCTATCCTGGAAGGTATGGAATCTCATTATCACTTGCCTGGGTGGCTGATCTGCCATCGGCCTAGGCATCACTGCTCTGTGTGCCCTCTCCATTTTAAACCAGTCGTTCTTCTGTATTAGTCCCAGAAGCTTTGGTAGAGTTATGGGACAGAACCCCATAACATCAGCTCCTTCTCTTCCCTCTGGCAGCCCGCTCAGGTGCAGATTCAACCTGTGATGGTAATTTTCCTGATAATCAAAGGCCTCCTTGAAATCTTCCAACTCCTTTTGCAGTGCTGCTACTTGTCCTGGGACTGAGGTCATCTTGTCTTCCAGGCAAGAAATACAACCTTCAGCTTCTGCAATTCACGATGCCTGTGCCGTTTGCTGGATCAGGATCTCTTGCAGCTTATCATCTATCTTTGTTTCTAGCTTGCACAGACAGGGTTCAAGCACTTGGCATGTTAATTCCCAGTCTAGTGCACTTACTTCCACCACCGACAGTGAAATCGTGCCTGTGCTTTCTCCATGTGCGCCGGACACTTGCTTCTTTCCGGTTTTCCCCTGCAAGCCTTTGACTTTGATCCACATTTGAGGTCAGATGTTTGTCCATGATGTGTTCACCACTCAGTCCAATACTTATTGACAGAAATTAGAGGCAAACCTTTTAAATTTTATTACTTTTTAAAGCCGGTGGTGCGGAGTGAGGAAAGGACACGTCCGCTCAATTAGCTGCTCATTAGCACCTCCCACATATAGCTCTTCTTTATTCTGTTTTTAAAGGTTGTGTGATTTTCCCAATATAAGTTAATCCACAGGGACACTTTAGCATATAAACCACATGATTACAAATGACTTAAAGCAAAAAGCATAAAAAGATAACAATGAATGGGATAGTACAAGGCAGATAAGCAACAAATACAAATGATGCAGTGTATACCGACACAGAAGTAGTAATAACAACTGAATGTAGGGCAATAAGCACAACAAAGCATAACTTATGACTCGTTCATGGTTAGCCTAAGGGAGGTGAGTAAAGTAGGGAGAAAATAAAGGTAGATTGCATTCAAGGCTGGAGCAGGAGTGAAGCAAATAGAAAAACATAGGGCAGTGGCAGGATGCAGGAGAGAATGAACAAATGTGAAGAGGGGTAGGAGGGGTAGTACATGAGAAAGGGTGAAAGAAGGTAGATGAGAGCGGATGCAGTGATAGTGAGGATTCAGGAGCAGCAATGGCACGTGAAAGAGGGTAGGAGAAGAGAGGAGTGAGTAAGAGGCTAAGGGAGGGAGGGCTGAGGAACAGGTGCAGAGCTGGGGGGAGGCAAGGTGGGATTTGAGAGAACGCTTGAACATATCAGTAGAAGGGCAAGTTAAGGCAGCAGATGGAAAGAGAGTTCTAAAGAAAGGGGCCAGAAAAGGCGAAGGCACGCTGACCCACCACAAGGTGGGGTTTAGGGATTGTGAGCAGTGGTAGGCCAGCAGACCTTAAAGGAAAACTACACCCAAAACTTGAAGAAATATATGTTGTGCAGAGTGTTTTAATTTGTATGTGAAGTTCTAGTGTTTCCTTTTCTCTGACTGGTATTAGGAGTTTTTCCCAAATTAGCTTGCTAGCTTTATGCTAGTTTTACGACCCCTGGGGATCTTCATACCTGATAGTGTAATTGTATTTCTTGTTCCCACAGTGCATCTTGTCTAACGTGACTGTGATGTAAGACAGACTCAACATTCATCACACACATGCCAAACAAACGAAATATCTTGGAAGCTTTACAAGCTGCACAAAAATTACCAGCAGCAAAGTTTTTCAGGACAGTAAAACCTTTAGGATGAGGGTGGTCACCAAGCTGAATTCTACAGATTTAAAAATATAGCCATCTCTATTGTTGTGAACTGATTGTAATGCAATGCTTTCTGCTGGATTTATGGGCTCTGCTACATCACCATTACATGAAACAAGGTGCATTGTAGGACAATGAAATGCAATAAACCTATTTGATATGGAAATCTCCAGGGGTTGTAAAACTACCCTAAAGCTAGCAGGCTAATTTAGGAAAAACTCCTAATACCAGTCAGAGGGAAGGAAACACTAGAACTTCACATACAAATGAAAACACTCTGCACAACATATATTTTTTCAGGTTTTGGGTGTAGTTTTCCTTTAAGGACCTTGTCACAGTTTTCATTGGACAATGGGTTTGAGGCAGGGAGGAGTGAATGTGTGAACTAATTTAAAGGTCAGACATAGAGTGGAATATTGCAATCTAGCTTCAAGGGAACCGAGGACTGAGCAGTGGTGCTCCCTAGAATTTGTGCCAAGGGTGAAGTGAGCTATCCTATGGTAAGTTTGGGCTACTCTTGTGGATTGGGACTACAATTGCGGCTTTCCCCTTGCGAGGCACAGTGCTTGAGCAGAAAGATTTTTTGAACAGGTTGAGCATGGGAGAGGCAAGAATTGAAGTGTATAGATTCCTAACATCTATTGTGACTAAAACCATATTGTCAAGATTAGAATTTCTTTTACTGAATTCATTTAGTAGTCCAAAAAGAAGTCTCGAGTGTTTCAAACATGAATCAGATTTTTCAACTGGCTTACAATGGAAATGGATAGGGGTTCTGTAATCAAATCTTGCCACGAAATTATGGGCCTCCCAGGAGTTTTCAATGGAGTTTTATGTATTTTAGGGAAAATAAAAAACCATGGAATCTTTGGAAATTTTCACTTAAAAGCTTTCCCTACCCATTCCTTCATCCATTCTCTATCTATAGCTTCATACATCGGGGAGGGAATATTGTGCGTGGGGGGGGGAGGAGATGGAAAGGGGAACCACTGAATCATTGTGGCTACAAATCCAGAACAACAGGGACAGAAAGATCAGGTTAGGAGTCATATACAGGCTGCTTAACTGGGGCATGGAGATGGACGGTGAACTGTGTTTGCAGTTCAGGAACACAGTGGGGAGCGGGGAGGTAGTACTGACTGGGAACTTTAACCTGCCCAAAATAGAATGGGACACTCCCGACACATCCTGTGCCAGAAGTCAAGAAATTCTAAATGCAATATAGGATAGCTTCATGACTCAGTATGTGATGGGTCCCACCAGAGGGGAAGCAATCCTGGACCTGGTGCTTACTAATGGGGAACCCATACAAGGGATTGACATTGGGGTGCCCCTGGGTGGAAATGATCACAACTCAATGTGGTTCAGACTAGATATGGGCAAGGAAGACATCCCAACAAAGACCAGGGCATTAGATTTCAAAAAAGACAACTTTTAAAAAATGAGAGAAATTATTAGGGAGGACCTGGGGAACATAGTTTAGGGAATGGAGGTGAATAGGCTACAGGAAACCATGGGGGGGGGAGGGTATTCAGAAAGCAACAGGCAGTTGCAAGAAAATGAGGGGAAATAAAAGAGGGGCTAGACCACCAAGCTGGTTCAACAGGGAGGTCGCTAGAATAGTAGGGGAAAAGAGGGCTATCTATAGGAAAAGCAAAAGAACAGCTAGGGTGGAAGGCAAGGAGGAATTCCGGAGGTTGGCCAGGATAGCAAGAAAGGAGGTAAAGCAGGCCAAAGTGCAGAAGGAGCTCTAAATAGTGGAGGGGATAAAAGAAGGAGGAAAAGGCTTTCTTTACCTGTATGAAGCAAAAGAGAGACAAAAAGGATGGCATAGTCAGACTCAAGAAAGGGGATAAATGGGTCATTGAGGATGGGGCAAAAGCAAAAGTATTAAATGAATACTTCTGCTCCATATTTACAAAGGAAAAGGGGGGACCAATACCACATGTGGGAATAAATAAGGAGGGAGTGGGGTATACCCAATAGGGATCATTGGGACTGAAGGGATGGGGGGGGCTGTTGACGCTGAGGGTGGACAAATCCCCAGGGCCAGATGAGGTACACCCCAGGGTACTCAGGGAACTGGAAGAGGAATTGGCAGGCCCACTGACAATTCTATTCAATAGATTCCTAGATTCAGGAGCAGTACCAAAGGAATGGAGAACAGCGCATGTAGTGCCACTGCACAAGAGCTGGCCCAAGGAAGACCCGGGTAACTACAGGCCGGTCAGCCTGTCCTCAATAGTATGTAAACTTATGAAGACCATACTGAAGGAGGGGCTAGTGAAGTACATAGAGGAAAATGGTGTGCAGGACAGTAAGCAACTCAAGTTCTTGGCGGGCAGATCGTATCAAACCAACTTGGTTGAGTTCTTTGTTTGGGTCACTAAGACAGTGGACAAGGGCCAAGCTATAGATGTCATTTATCTGGACTTTAGTAAGGCCTTTGATTCTGTGCCACACAACAGGCTGATAGCAAAACTGAGGAGGCTAGAGGTGGGGGAGAAACTAGTAAGATGGGTTGAAAGCTGGTTGAAGGACAGGACACAAAGGGTGGTGGTGGTGGTGGGGGGCCCTCCAGTGCAAAGGAGGTCACCAGCGAGATCCCACAGGGGTCGGTGTTGGGCCTGGTATTGTTTGATGTATTTATAAATGACATTGGGGATGGCATTCAAAGGAAAATGTATCTATTCACAGATGACACCAAGATCTGTGGGAGGTTGGCTACCCAGGAATGGATACAAGAGTTGAGGGAGGACCTAGCCAGACTGGGGAAATGTATTTCTTTATTACAATTTAGGATTATACCTTTGAGTCAGGGACTCATTTACAGAGGTTCCATGTCATAACAGATTACAGAAAACAACATTGTTGCAAATACAGTGAGAAGGACAAAATATACAACACAGTGAACAACATAATTGAACAGACAAGCTATCATATACAAGACTAGGTTCATAAATTTTAAGCAGCCAGAATATGTTTATGAGAAATAACAGTTCTATTGTAAATGGTCAGGGATATGGCAGCTTGGGTTCAGTGCCAAAAAATGCTAAGTGATGGACATCGGGGCAAGGAACCCAAGAGCAGAATAACACACAGGAAAGGTTCAGGTAGCCAAGACTGAACAGGAAAAGGACCTGGGGTGGTAATTACTAGTGATCTGAAACAGTCCACTCAATGCAAAAAGGCAGTGGTGAAGGCAAATAGGGTGCTGGGATATATAGCAAGGGGATTTATTAGTTGGAACAGTGAGGTTATTTTGCCATTATATAGGGCACTGATAAGGCCCCATTTGGAGTATGAGGTGAGGTATTGGCACCCATACCTAAAATATGACATTAAAATGCTGGGAGTGGTGCAAAGTAGAGTGACTAAAATGATCAGGGGACAGCAGGATAGGTCATATGAAGAGAGGCTAGGGTCACTGGAGATGTACTCCCTAGAGGATGGGAGGCAAAGGGGGATATGATAGAAACCTTCAAGTACTTGAAGGGAGTAAACAAAGTAGAGAGTGGGGGTCTCTTCAATAGAAGAGACAACACCACCACCACCAGAGGGCATAGCCTAAAGTTGGAGGTGGGAAGATACAGGAGAGATGTGAGGAAGCATTTCTTTACAGAAAGGGTAGTATCAGCCTGGAATGAACTGCCAGAGGAGGTTTTGCAGGCTAAGACAGTGGGATATGTCAGAAGAGTCTGGGACAAACACAGGGGGGAAATCATGGGACCAAGGGAGGGGAGAGGAGAGGGGGAGGTGCCAGGGGTACTGGTGTAAGGGCAAAGCCAGGACCCTGTAACAATTAGAGCAGACAAGATGGACCATGTGGTCTCCTTCTGCTGGCTACTTAAGTTCTTCAACTATGGGGATTAGGAAAGTGTATTATTAAAAAGAGAAGGGTGGTGGATAGAGAGATTGAACTGTGTGAGCCCAAGACATGGCTTGAATGAGGAGATTGAATAGACAGGTTTATGTGAGGAAAAATCCTGTTGTAAATTCACAGGCTAAAATCAATAAGATTATGCAGGATGTGTAAGTACAGCTAAAATTGGAGTAAGTTATTGTTTTCCCTCTAGTAACCGGAGGTCCAGGTTCAAAAAGATCATTTAGTTAATATAAGAAATGAATACAAAACCCCACTTAGGGCCTGCCTTCCCCATAACCATGAACCTCAGTGTTTAATCCCACGTTGTAACCCTTGCAACTACTGTAAGTTTATAATCCAAATAAAGGATTTGTAAACTTTAAGAAAATAATTTGTACATTCAACACGTTAAGGAACTACAGCAGGAAAGTCTGGTTCATACTGTCATTGAGACCGAGTCTAGCACTAGCTCTTTTTGTATCACACTTCTGTTTATCCCACTGAGCCTCCTATGACCAGTACCTAATGAAAACTTTTGATGTACAGTTCTTTTGTTTTTGCTTTTTTGGAAGCATTACTTCATCGAAAAGTGAAAAAAAATTGCTGCCATTTTTATGTTGGCGCGCTTGCGCAGCCAACATCTTGGGACACTGCAGCTTTGGAGGCGCGGTCACTGTTGGGTGAATGCAGAACATGCACCAGTAGGTGTGTCACGCATTCCCCAATCAGCCTGCATGCCGGCGCCACACCATGCATACATAATATGGCGAGCACACCTAAGAAAAGGTCCGCTGCAATCCGAGCAAAGCTCATCAGACGCAGCAGTCCTTTTCTTGTCGTGCTCACCACCATTATGTACATGGCGGCACACTGACTGCCGAACTGCCAACTTTGGGGGTGCCCAATCCCTCTGTCAGCTGCCCTTGCCCTCTGTGAATGTGCCGATGGGGCAGGCCACTCCCCATCGGCATAAAGCATCCTCTCCCATTTGTGATATGCCGAGGGGTGCCAGTCCCCTCGGCTCTTACCCACCCACCTTTCCTTGTGTGCCAATGGGGAGCCCACCCCATTCAGCAGAAATAACCCCCAATTGTTTTAAATCCAAGGGTGCCCAATCCTTGGCTCTGCGCCTCTTCTTTGTGTGCCGAATAGGATGCTCTAACTCGGTCGGCATAAATTCCCCCCTCGCGTTGTTGTCGACGTAGGGTGCCCAGTCCCCGTCGGCTACAGACACCCCCAAACAGTTAGGTGGCACGCTGGGAGCCCACCCAGCATGCCAAATCCCCTGCAAAAAACTGTCCGCAATGTTTTTTTTTAACCTGTAAAAGGAAAACGGTCCCTCATAGTCTCTATGCCCCTCCACCCCACCTGCGCACCCTGCCTCCCCACACCCTCCTCACCCCACACTTACCTCCGGAGTCCAGCGACAATCTTCGGTGGACCGGGAACACGTCTGCACTTTTCAAAGCCAACCTCAAACTGAGGAAATGCCGATAAGCTGTATAATGGAATAAATAGGGTTTTTCAACTTTGCTGAATATCTCAGGCATTTTTGCAAATTTTATTTAAATTTTCAACATGGGATTTTGGGACCCCTTCTCATGAATTCTTGCACTGTCATGGCATTATTCAGTCCTGAAAGGTGATTTTGCAGTCACTGCACAGAATCACCTTTCAGGACCGTGTAACAAAATGACAGTGCCCCTGTTCATGAGGGAGGTTCTCAAAAACCCTATCTTGCAAATTTGGTGGGAAAAATCCTAAACATGACTGTTTTACGAGCATGGCATAAACTGCGCAACGCACACTCGTAAGTTAGCGAATTCACAATATTTTCATGACAGATTGTCAGCATTGGCATTTTACCACACCTTCTTGTGAACCGTACAGCTGTCATTTTTCACATCCTGGCCGAAATGTGTTTTTGACCTTCCGGCGCAGAATAGTGCGGTCATGGTGTGAAATCAGTGTTTGAGACACATTACAAAAATGACAGTCACACTGTTCATGAGCAGAGGTCCTAAAATACCTGTGTTGAAAATTTGGTGACAATACTCCATAAAATTACTGTTTTACGAGCATGCTCGTAAGTTAGCGCATTCACACTATTTTCATGCCAGATTCTCAACATTGGCATTTTATCACACCTTCTTGTGAACTATACAGCTGTCATTTTTCACATCCTGGCCGAAATGTGTTTCCGCACTTCCAGCACAGAATTGTATAGTCACTGTGCGAAATCAGTGTTCAAGACACATTACGAAAATGACAGTGATACCGTTCATGAGCAGAGATCCTAAAATGCCTGTGTCGAAAATTTGGTGACAATACTCCATAAAATGACTGTTTTACAAGCGTGCGTAGCAACTGCACAACGCATGCTTTTAAGCGCATTCACAATATTTTCATGCCAGATTCTCAACATTGGCATTTTACTATACTTTCTTGTGAACTTTAAGCTGTCATTTTCATATCCTTGCTTAAATGTGTTTTCGCATTTTCGGAGCAGAACAATGCATTCGCTGAGCGAAATCAGTGTTCGGACACATTACTAAAATGGCAGTGACACTTTTCATGAGCAGAGGTCCTAAAATGCCTGTGTTGAAAATTTGGTGACAGTACTCCATAAAATGACTGTGTTACGAGCATGCATTGCACAGTTTGCACGCGCCGTCTTACGTTCGCAAACTTCTAATATTTTCACTCCAGATTTTCAACAGTGCCATTGTTCTGCACCTCCTAATGAACAGTACAGCTGTCATTTTTCACATCCTGACCAAAATCTGTTTTCGCAGTTCCGGCGCAGAATAGCGTGGTCACTGTGGAAAGTCTGTGTTCGAGACACATGAAGAAAATGACTGTAACACTGTTCATTAGCAGATGCCCTAACATGCCTATGTTGAAAATTTTGGAACGAAAGTCAATAAAATGAGTTTTTTAGGAGCGTGCGTTACACGGTTTGCACGCACGCTCATGACTTTGTGAATTTGTAATAGTTTCACTCCAGCTGTTCATCATTGGCACTTTTCCATACCTCCTTATGAACACTACAGCTACCTGAAATGCATTTTCGCATGTCCGGCACAGAATTGCACGGCCGCTGTGCGCAATCAGTTTTCGGGACAGTTTGAGGAAATGACGGTGCCACTATTCATGAGCAGAGGTCCTAAAATGACTATGTTGAAAATTTGGTGCCGAAACTCCATACTATGACTGCGTTGTAAGCATGCATTGCACAGTTTCCACGCACCCTTGTAACTTTGTCAATCTGCAATATCTTCATGCCACATTTTCACCACTGGCATTTGTGCACACTTCCTTATCAACAGTCCAGCTGCCAATTTTCACAGCCTGCCCAAAACTTGTTTCCGCAGCTGTGGTGCACAATGGCGTGTTCGCTGTGCAAAATCACCTTTTGAGACACATTCACAAAATCACAGCACTATGCGTCTCTAGCTCCGTTACTCCCACTGCCAATACCAGCACGACAACATTCGGCATTGACAAATGCTTGTTTGTTGATAAACAAATCTAAGAGGTATCTATAAATGAAACACCACTTTTTTCATAGATATTTTTGTGCTGAACAGCTTTTGTAATGCTACCATATTTCATTTTAAAGTTATTGCCATTTGAATATGGTTAGTGCTGTTACTGAGGCTGAACCTTCTAAAGCTGAATGCGCTAAGAATGCACTATGACATAGTAGTACAAGAAATATCACTGACATAATGCACCATGAAAAGATAGCGATATATTTTCATGTTCAGAGAGATCACTTCTTATCTGGCCAGTTATCTCAAAACATATGTTATATAAAAATATTATAGGGGCACATCGTGCCCCCTTAGTTAGGGTTGAGTAGCCTGTATAATGTTAAACCTCAAATTTTGTGCTTGAATAACTTTGCAACCGATCAATGGATTTGTACAAATTTGGCATGCACTGTCCTGTGGGGTAGATCTCTTGATGTGGCAAGTTTCGTTCCGGTTGGATGTGCTGATTCTGAGATCCGAATAGTGCAAAAACCTTAAGTCACCACTTTTTGCAGATTTTTCTTGCTTGTCTTGTGCCCGGATGGTGTGGAATTTTGATGTGATTTTGTTATGGTACACAGAACTTGGGTAACAGAACTGTCATGATTTGTTTAGT
Organism: Neoceratodus forsteri; assembly: GCA_016271365.2. Taxonomy (NCBI): domain Eukaryota; kingdom Metazoa; phylum Chordata; order Ceratodontiformes; family Ceratodontidae; genus Neoceratodus; species Neoceratodus forsteri. The sequence goes on from JADMNL010000022.1 coordinate 55,877,831, forward strand.
GAAAAAATATTAATCTGTTGCAAAGTTATTCAGTTTTTAAGTTCCCTTTATTTCCTATGGGAAGATCACTTTCCAGGATAGAGGTAAAATGTTTGACAAAGAATCTGATCTCACGAAAAAAGGATTCATTCTCGCGAGATCAGTTCCTTTTTCATGAGAGAAAAATCCTTTTTTGTGAGCCACCATCTTGTCTTTTTTTCCCAGCTGCTAAAAGGCATGGAAAATACAATAAAATATTGTCATTTTAAAGATCAAACACCAGAACCTAGCTAAACCCCGTTTAGCTAGATCCTGATGTTTGTTTTTCACAGTAAGGGTCAGAAATACTCTGTCTGGGCACCGACAATCCCAGGTGCCCAGCTTAGCGAGAACGGCCCTTCACCCATGTTCTTTGTACAAGAACAGCTGGACTTTCTTGACTTCTGCAGCTGCAGCTCATGTTGCCGGCTGCAGTAGGAGCTGTGGGCTGGCGGATAACTGATCCTGTGATCTTTCCTTTTTAGGTTTGCGCATGTGTATCGAACTTCTGCGATGAGTGAGTTTTGAGGGTATGACACTGTTTGTCCAATGCAGAGTGCCCTGCAAGGGGCTTGACAGTATCAAACCAATCATCAACCAGGCTGATTGTGACACTGTTGTGCCTGAAGTGGTCTGCACTTGAAAAGAAAAAGCTGCACCAATCATGTGGCAGCTTTTTCCTTTCATCTGCAGGTCACCGCCCAACAAATAGCTGTTTGTATCCCGATCAGCCTAGCTGACGTCTCTGCCCACCCTCACAATCCCACCAGTCCCTTCCCTCTCCAGCCCCTTGCACCCTCGGCTGACACCTTAAGCCCTGTAGGGTATGATTAAATTTACAATAGTGCTGCCAGAGCGGTGATTCTGAAGGGTGGGAGGAGGCTGTTTCCTCCCCTGCCTCCTCTACTTCCCGCTGACTCCTTTTATTCCTTTTCTCCCACCCATGCGGAGTAGGCCACAGCCTAAGCTCCAAATGGACTAGGCGTTTACAGTGCCCGAAGGAATCTTCACTTAAGCGTGATTGCGCTAGCGGGTCCCCCCCTCGCCAACATCAGGGTGCTCAGTCCCTGTGTCAACATGTATCACCCCTCCCCCCATTAATGTGGCACACAGGGAGCCCATTCCAGTGTGCCAAAAAACTACCTCTTTGATGTTTCCGACACTGGGATGCCCACTCCCGGTGTCTGATGTGCCGCCCCTCATGCCCCCATGTTCTCAGCCGACCTTGAGATGCCCAATCCCCTGGTTGGCATTGATCCACCCCAGTACTCTGGCACACTGGAAGCCCACCACAGTGTGCTGAAATCCGTTTTATTAATATTTCACCTGTGAAAAAGAAAACAGTCTCACAAGGTCTTTTTTTTAAACCTGAAATAAAAAGGAAAACTGTCCCTCGTTGTTCCCACTGGCCCCCCTTCCCCAACCTGCACCCTCCCTCTGCACACCCCACCTCTGTGCACACACCTCACCCATACTTACCTGCAGAGGTCGGCAGCAGTGATCTTCTGTGGACTGGGAAGCCATCTACACTCTTCAAAGACCAACTGGGAAATTGAAGAAATGACGGTAAGCCCTATAATGGCAGTCAATAGGGGGTTCAACTTAGGTTGATATCTCAGCCAATTTTTGGAGATTTGGTCCCAAATTTTCAACATGGGGTTCTTGGGACACTGTCACTGTTATTTTGTTTCCCTGTCCTGAAAGGTGATTTTGCGGTCACTGCGCGGAGTCACCTTTTGGGACCAGTTAATGAAATGACAGTGCCACTGTTCATGAGGTGGGGTCCCAAAAAACCCTTGTTGCAAATTTGGTGAAAAAACTCCAAAAAATGACTGCATTATGAAGATCTGTTGTGCAGTTTATATGCATGCTCGCAACTTCATCAATTTTTAATATTTTCACTCCAAATTTCCAGCATAACCATTTTTTCACACCCCGTTATGAACAGTACAGCTGTCATTTTTTGCATTCTTCCTGAAATGTGTTTTTGCACCTTTGGTGCAGAATGGCATGGTCGCTGTGTGAAATCAACTTTTGGGACAGATTAATGAAATTCCAGTGCCACTGTTCATGATGAAAGGTCCCAAAAAGGCCATGTTGTAAATTTGGTGAAAACATTCCAAACAAATGACTACGTTACGTGCAGGCGTTGCACAGTTTCTATACACACTCGTAACTTTGCCACTTTTTAATATTTTCACTCCAGATTTTCAACATTGCCATTTATTCACACCTCCCCATGAACAGTACAGCTGTCATTTTTTCACATCCTGCTCAAAATGTGTTTTTGCACCTGTGGCGCCTAATGGCACACCTCGAAGTTAGGGGCACAATAAAAAAACAGGGACTATCTCCCTGACATGGGATTTTCCTTCTTCCTTGTTCTCTTACCTTCCAGTCCCTTGCCTGTGGTTCCACAGACCATCCTCCCCTGTCTCTTTGTTCAATTTCACACCATTCAGCACTGAGAAAGGGTGCCGTACGTAGGCAAGACATCCTCCCTCACAAGTCATGGTGCCTGATCCTCGGGGCTGCCTAGTGGGACCTCTCCTGCACAAGAGGTGGACAGGCAGAAAAGGGGCAAAATTCAACACAGGGGCAGACAGCAGGGAGAACCAGGGATAAAGGACAACCAGGGAGGGGGCTGGAGTAGAACAGCTAAACAGTCCAGGGAGTTCAAATAATGGAAAGTCATGTGTGCCAATGCCAGGAGCCTTAGCAACAAGATGGAGGATCTGGAGGCTGTCATGGTGCAGTCGGACCTGGACATTGTGGCCATCACAGAAACCTGGTGTAATAATAACCATGACTGGGAGATGGCCATACCTGGCTACAACATATTCAGAAGAGACAGGGCAGGAAGGAAGGGAGGAGGAGTGGCACTTTACGTGAAAGATGACATAAAGATCACAGAGATCCAGGAGGAACAAAATGGGGAGCGATACTGTGGGTTAAGCTGGAAAGGAAAATGGGGCCAGCCATCCACACAGCCCAGGAGGAAGAAACAGATAGGGAGCTGATGCTAGCCATCCAAAGGATAGCAGACAAGAGTGAGGTGGTGCTGGTTGGAGACCTCAATATTCCAGACGTGGACTGAAGCCTCCTAGCAGCAGCATCAACCAGGAGCAGATTTATCCTGGACTCCCTTCAAGGTGCCTTCCTCAAGCAACTGGTCATGGAACCAACTCGGCAGAAGGCACTACTGGAACTTGTGCTCACAAACGAGGACAGTGTGATGGGGGTAACAGTGAGGGAGCACCTGGGGAACAGTGACCACCAGTCATTGTGGTTTGAAATCACAGAAGGAGCAGAACCAAACCACGTAAAAACACGTATCCTGGATTTTAGGGGGGCAGACTTTGAGAAAATGGGGAGATGCTTGAAAGAGGCATTAATGGGAATGAGGTGGGAATCAGGGGTTGAGGAACAGTGGGCAATATTTAAAACAGGGATTACAAAAGCAATAGAATTATGCATTAAGCAAGTAAGCAAGGGGAAAAGGAAGAGAAGGCCATTATGGTTTTCCAAGGAGGTAGTGGAGAAAGTGAAAGCCAAAAAGATTGCATTCAGGCAATACAAAAAGACACGGGCAGAAGGGAATAGGAAGAAGTACCAGGAGAAGCAAAGGGAGGCAGGGAGGTCAGTAAGGGAAGCCAAAGCTCAGACAGAAGAACACATTGCAAAATCAGTGGGTAGAGGGGACAAAACCTTTTACAGGTACATAAGTGAAAAACAAAAGATAAAGGGAGGGATAGTGAGACCGAAGGGGAAGGATGGGGGCTACATGGAGGATGACAACAGTAAAGTTGACACATTAAACAGGTATTTCTGCTCAGTCTTTACTGAGGAAGAGGAGGGTAATGGGTCTGAAGGGAGTACAAGGGGTGAGAATGGTGCAGAAATGGACACAAGTCCCTTTACACGAGAAAGGGTCCTGAAGGAACTGGAAGTAATAAGAGTTAATAAAGCTATGGGGCCAGATGAGGTGCACCCTAGGGTCCTTAAAGAACTAGGAGAGGTGGTGGCTGAACCTCTGGCAATCCTGTTTAGCTAATCACTGGAAACAGGGGAGGTACCCAAAGACTGGAGGACAGCAGATGTAGTCCCCTTATACAAAACTGGGAACAAAGAGGAAGCGGGGAACTACACAGTGGTGCCGGAACGGTTTGAAAAGTGGTAGGGCGCCAAGGACGTAAGAGGTAAATTTTCCCTTATTAAATATATTACCATGATAGCAAAAAGTGATAGGGCCACTAATGAAAGTGGTGGGGCCATGGCCCTAGTGGCCCCCCCCTGTTCTGGCACCTATGGAACTATAGACCAGTCAGCCTCATTTCGGTAGTGGAGAAGATCATGGAACCACTACTGAAGGAGAGATTGGTGAAATATCTGGTTGCCAGTGGACTACAGGATCCAAGGCAACATGGTTTCACCAGGGGGAGGTCATGTCAGACCAACCTCATTGATTTTTTCAACTGGGTGACTAGGGAGGTAGATCAGGTGAGGGCAGTGGACATGGCCTTTCTGGACTTCAGTAAGGCCTTTGACACTGTGCCACATAGAAGGCTATTACAGAAACTGGGGAATATGGGAGTGGGCATAATAGTAGTGCAGTTGGTAGGTAACTGGCTGGGCGGCAGGATGCAGAGGGTGGTGGTAAATGGCTGTCACTCCAAAGGGAAGAGTGACCAGTGGGGCACCACAGGGATCAGTGCTGGGACCAGTCCTATTCAACATCTTCATCAGTGACATTGCGCTGGACCTGGAAGGCAGAATTTCCCTGCTCTGTAACATAGTCGTCACACCAGAGGGTGTAGACAGAATGAAGAGGGACCTGCAGAAACTTGAAGAATGGTCAGGGTTTGGCAGCTGAAATTCAATGCAAAGAAGTGCAAGATAATGCATATGGGGCACGAAACCCTGGAACAACATATCAGTTGGGGTGAGGAGATAGCATGCACCAAGCAGGAAAGGGATCTTGGGGTTATCATCTCTGATGACCTCAAGGTAGGGAAACAGTTGCGGCAAGGCAACAGGTAAAACAAATAGAATGCTGGGATGCATAGACAGGGGTATCACCAGCAGGAAAAGGGAGGTCATAATTACACTATACAAGACACTAGTGAGGCCCCGCCTGGAGTACAGTGTACAGTTCTGGAGACCTTACCTACGTAAGGACATAGACAGGGTAGAGAAGGTTCAGAGGAGGGCAACAAAGATGGTACATGGATTGCATCACAAGTCCTATGAGGACAGGTTGAAGGACTTGAATATGTACTCCCTGGATTAGAGGAGGGAGAGAGGGGATATGATAGAGACATACAAGTATCTTACAGGGAGGAACAGGGTGCAGGAATACACTATTTTTCAGCAAAAAAGATGTTTCAGGACTAGAGGGCATGAGATGAAGTTGGAGGGAGGGCGATTCAGAGGAAACGTGAAGAAGAATTTCTTCACAGAATGGGTGGTGGACAAGTGGAACACCCTGCCAGAGGAACTGGTGGGGGCTGAAACAATCACGGGATTTAAGAATTCATGGGATAGACATAAGGGAATTCTGGAGGTCAGGGGTAAGGGGCAACAGACTTCTAGGAAAACATAAAGTGAACTAACAAGCTCAAATGGGCAGACTGGGTGGGCCGTAGGCCCTTATCTGTCGACAGTGTCTATTTATCTATGTATCTATGTAACAAAAGAGCTGGGGAGGGACTACAATGAGGAGTTGGTACCTGAGCATGGAGAGTTGAGGACGCGGGGAACATTGACAATAGAAAGTTACCTGGGGAATAAATATGAACTTTGTATTATTGGCAAGAAATGGTGCTACTCAACTGCATGTAAATAAGCTTGTGCTGAGACCTGTAGCCCTGCCCCACCCGGTACAACACTAATACATGTACCAACAGCGAATTTCGGCTTTGACAAATGCTTGTTTTTTTTTTTTTATATCCTACACAAAATCAAAAACTATTTTTTTTTTCCCCCATGATCCCCGGAGCTGGTTGTACAAACATGGACTAACGCTTAAAGAGGTGCCTGCCCCTGCAATGAGAGTAGGCAACAGGCCCTGTGGAGGGTCGATCTGGCAAGGAGCCAAACGTGAAACATTAGAGCCCTACAGAGGAGAGATGAAAGAAGTGCTAATAACGGAAAATTTGTGAGAAATTAAAAGAAGCGGAAGTTACCATCTTTCATAAATCAATATTATAGACGTTATTACTCTCACAGACATTCAACATAAGCTGTGTCTGTTTGTAATCTGCTCTTAGAGAGTTTTAACCCCTCACTCCCCAAATTGCTTAGTGTGGGCTTCTTCATCGCTGCTCTTGATCCTGGATCCTGGGTTCCTGGGTTCCTGGGAGTCAAACGCTGCTAACCATTTGCACTGTTCTTCTTTTTTACAAGATTTTTTAGGTCCCTGTTGAGCCTGGCTGCAGATCATCAGTAATTTCTGAACCTCTGAGTTCCTATTTTATTATGACAATAAAACATTTCTAACTTTTGTTGAGTGATGGGGTTCCGATATTGACTATCACAGGTGTAACCCGCTTGCTGCAACCTGTGGTTCTCTCACCTCAGCCACACTACTGGAGTGTGTTTGTGCAATATTTTTAATATATTTAACTACTCGATTTTTATTGCAACTTTATGTAACCCGGGCTCCACCTCCCAACAGGCTACTATCCCTGCCTGCTGCCCTAACTGCAGGTTAAGGGGCCTGGGTTCGGACTTGACTAGCACAAGGGGCTCAGTATCACCAGTAATGCTATTTGCATGGTGTCTCCACCCAGAGCGATCTTTAAGTGGGTTAGATGCTAAGCTAATACAACCCTCTGGGAAGTTGTACCTACCCACTGCCCCCACCAGTGGTCCCACACATGGAGTTTCCCTAAACACTTTACTTCACATTCAGTTATACAAATATTGGTGAGTGCTAATAATATGCTCACAGCTACTACTATTACCAACAGGGTTTAGACCTCCCGGATACACCCTGTGCACCTGTGATGAAAGACTTGCAGCAACACTAAGACACTTCTTAGTATTTACCTTGGCCCAAACCTCAGTAATAACATACTCAGGAATCAGTTTAACATTCCAACAACAAACTGATTTATTAGGGGTTTTGAACAGGGAATGGGCATAGCGATCAGTGGTTACTACAAAGACATGATTAAGCTTTGATGGTAAATTGACAATCACATACATTCAACCCCTGACTAATTTCAGTCTCTGCAGTCTGGATACCCCGGGTCTAAGATGTTGGAGGCCTGAATGTTACTGAGGGTAGGCCAGCATTGCAGCTGGTTGGAGTCCTTAAACAAATAAATGATCACTGACTCTTTTACTGTTGGAAGTGGCCACATTCATAAGCTCTTTAACTTAAAAGGCCTGATGGCCTGCAAACAGTTTAAACCACAACAAAAACTTTGGAAGCAAATCGGGTGACAAACGCTGTTTATTTGGTGTTGCAGGGTTAAAACCTCATTGTGCTCACTGCACCAGGACCTCAACTGCTGGGCTGATTTCCAGACTGTCTCCCGGACTGTATCACTGGCTGATGGCTGCGGGTTTCTTCTCTCTGGACAAGGACCAGGATACAGGGATCAGGGCTTGCACGACTCACCCCCATGTCCAGGCCTGTCCCCCTAGGGTGGCCACAACCCACGATGACCTTATCCACAGGAGCTGACTCCCTAAACTGGTCTCTCAGCAGTTTGTGTAGAATAGGCTGCAATAGTCTCTCAGTTGTTTGGCATCACATACTTTAACTTTGGCACAGTCTCAGCTAGGCTGCGCAACTTACCCGCTTGCAAACTGCAGTCCTGGAATTGTAAGCTGACAAACAGAAGGTTAGGTCTCCCCTTTTTAGCAGACAGGCTGGAAACGATGGAGGTGGCCTCAGGCTTTGGTTCTTGACCACACTCTCTGGTACCACCAGGCATTTTCCCGGCACACAGCTCGGGGACCTTTCAGACATCCGACCCCCTTTTGGTCTGGATATTCTGCTCTGGGGAAATCACTCCTTCTCTCCCATCTGGAGACTTTTAACTCGGTCTGCTAACATGGCAATCTCAACAACTCGGCAAGTTTTGGCCCAGGAAAGGCAAAGCAGGTTTCTCCTCACAATCCCCGAGCTGATGAACAGAGCCTCCTCATCACACAGAAGCTCACGCCAGACTAACTGTTCAGCTGTTTTTCTCGACAGAAGGAAAAATGAAATCTGTAATCTGGTTGGCTGCCTAAGCTTTCAGTCACAGATTCAGCATCCTGATTGGTTGAAATGGGCACCAAGCACACAGTCCACAGTTTCCCCCTGAAGTCATAGTAAAAGGACCCATTAGGACCCCTTTAGTGTTGATTGGCCCAAAAACGAGGTCAAAATATCATCATGGTGGCTGAATGAACAGAATGTATACAGTCCCAACATTAGAGTTCATTTTAAATGCAACAGTTCGATTTTAGAAATAAACAGTTACAGCATTCCATAGGGTTGCATCTACACCTGTAAGTGGCTATAGAATGGAACTAACTGGGGTGCTGCCCTGCCGGTTGCGAGATTCATTTTCCCCAGACCCAGCACGGGCTATACACCATTCACTCAGGCTGCTCCTTTTAAAGGCACAACACAGCGGCATAAATTCGCACACTCACGAAGGAACCAGGAGTACAGCAATACTCTACACCTGGACCTACTATTTACAGTACTGGACCGGCCAGGCTCTTAAGGACAGAGCACAGGCTAGGATCCTTCTAGGCAGGGAACACTACAGTGTCATAGAAGATAAATCAGGTAAGCCCTCCCAGTTTGGGAGGGTTTATATTTACTTAATTTTTACTGACTACTAAAAGGAGTTTGGAAATTCACTGCACCTGGTCATATGACCAACTGCAATAAGAGGTGCATGCACAATTTCTTTCAGGCACTGTATACTGGTCACTCTTCAACTGAAACTCATTCCATAAATTTAATAACCAGAGGTTTGGGGAAAATTGTGTAAAAGTAAAGAACCGAATCAAGGGTTAGATTACACCCCTAAATGCAACGACAAGCAATAGTTACATTCACTATCGGCATATCTTTTAACACGGAGAAGTAAGCATTGCTTGTTCACATTTAAACTATTTTGTGAAGTGTACAATGTTTTTCCATGCCCATACTTGTTAGCCTTTAAAAATCCACTTTTATTTATTGGCCAACATCAGGGTGCCCAATCCTCGTGTCAGCATTTAGAGCCCCCCAGCAGTGTGGGACACAGGGAAGCCCACTATCAGTGTCCAGAAATTTTTTTTTTACTTGAATCCTGTAAAAAGAAAACAATCCCCCTGACATTTTTTTTATTTTTTTAACCTCTAAAAGAGAAAATGGTCCCTCATCATCCCCGCCATACCCCTTCCCCATCCTGACCCTCCCACTGAGCACCCACAACCCCCAACCCCTTTACCTTATACTTACCACTGGAAATCATAGGTTGTTGTCTTCTGTGGACTGACACACGTCTGCGCTCTTCAAAGCCGAACGGTGAACTGAGGAATCAAGGTAAGTGTTGTATAATGTATTTCAATGGCATTTTGAACTTGCATAGATGTTGTCAGCAGATAAGGGCTTTGTGGCCTAGCCAGTCTGCCAGTCTCCAACTTATATTCATAACTTTGCCATTTTTAGGAAATTGTTCACCAAATTTTCAGCATAGCCTATTTGGGACCCCACCTCATGAACACTGGCACTGTCATTTCGTTAATCGGGTCCGGAAGGTGATTTTACGGTCATTGCATGAATTCACCTTTCAGGACCGAATAACAACATTTCACCATCAGTGTTCAAGAAGTGGGCTGCCAAAAAGGCCTTTTTGAAAATTTGGTTATAAAATTTCTAAAAATAGCCGCATTATGAGCGTTCGTTTAAATTTTTCTATGCACACACATAACTGGTAATTTTCAATATTTTGCGTCAAAATTTTCAACATAGCCATTTTTCACACATCTCATGAACAGTACAGCTGTCGTTTTTCACATCCTGTCTAAAATGTGTTTTTGCACCTGTGGAGCAGAATGGGGTTTTGGCATGGATTTGAAAATTTTCACCTATGGGATTTATCAGGTAGGGTTAAAAAAAGACTATGTTGAAAATTTGGGGTCAAAATATGAAGAAAATGCCAAAGTTATGACCATTCATTGTAATTTTGCTACGCCTACTTGTAACTTTAGAAATTTTAAAGATTTTGACGTCAGATTTTAAACATAGCTTTCTTATTACCCCACCTCATGTATGTCACAGCTGTCATTTTTTAAATCCTTACCAAAATGTGTTTTCACACCTGTGGCGTGGAATGGCATTGCAGTTGTGCAGAATTACATTTTGGCAGGGATTTGAAAATTTTCTGTAACGAGTACATGAAGTGGGGTAATAAGAAAGCTATGCTGACAATTTGGTCACGGTTATCCTATAAATGGAAGCGCAGGGCCCAAAGGGTCCTGTGCAAGCTATATATATATATATATATATATATATATATATATATATAGATAGATATAGATAGATATACACACACATCTAGGAGGGATGGGAGTGCAGGGTCCAAAGGACTGGCTCCCACAATAAATAAAGGATACTATTATACTTCTTAAAAAGTAAGAAAATAAGTTGCAAAAACTTTGTTAATGCTCTATGTTAGGGTCAAGTGACTAAAAGTTGGAAAATGAAGAGCTTTCTAACACCCCACCTCCTTTCAAAACAGGAGAGTGTGAGAGGTGTGCCTTGGGCTTCTCAAGCCTAAAGTCGACTCCATTCTCATAAAGTCTACACATCTGACCTTATTTACAGATGGAATGGGGTGAGTGTTAAGCTTGAGAAGCCCAAGGCTCACCCCACACCTGCTCTCCTATCTGGTTTGGAAGGGTGGGGTGTTAGGGAAACCCTAATGCCTCATTTCCAAACTTTAGTCGCTTTGACCCTAACTGGAGCATTAACGATGTTTTTTGCAACTTATATAATAGCTGGACATTTTACTTTGTAAATACAATGTCAGATACAAATTACTTTTAACATTATAGGATTATATTACTGTTGGATAGTCAATTTTAGTTAAGAAATTAACATGAGAGAAAGAGAATTAGAAATGGAAAGCAGCGGAGAGAAGATAGGTTTTAGGTGAGATTTAAAACACAATGGCAGCCAGTCCACCAGTGCAACAGTTGTGCAGCCACTGCGGTGCTGATGACCAGAGTTCAGAAGTAACCTCAGGAAGCTGGAGGGCTGGCCCGGGGGAGGTGGATTGAGCGTCCAATGGATCATTCCCCTCCTCTGGGGGGGGGAGGGTTTCCATTGCTTGGTGCGAATCTGGTCCCTAGTGGAATGCTGGGGGACTAGCTTACAAGCCTGTTAAGACAAGGGTGGAGGGCAGGCAGATGGCGACATCCACCTACGGATGCATGGGTGGCTGTCTTGGTGTCATCGCACGTCCCACCCCTCCTGGGGGAAACTACACAAAAAAAGCGCCCCTGAGCCTCAGAACCTCCTAGTGCTGGGCTCCCAACCCCATTTCCTGCAGCCACAGGGATACCCTGGGCATTTCCATACCAAGGGATGATGCTGTCATGAGGGGGTAAACTTGTGGGTTTGGAAGTCCTGTAGTCGTCTCTTGCAACTACAGGGGTACCCTGGGCATCACTGTCCCATGGAGTGGCTCCACCACAAGGGGGTAAACTCATGGGTTTGGAAGTCCCATGGTAGAGTGTTGCTCGAGATTTGGGGCTGTGTTGGCAGGGGGTGGAGCACTTGCTGGGGTGATAAAGAATAAATTTAAACAAGCATTTGTCAATGCCGAATGTTGTCTTGCTGGCACTGGCATTGGTAGTGCAGGAGTTAGAGAGATGCATAATAGGAATGGCAGTGAAGTGTGGAACCAACATCAACCCCACCCCACCCCACCAAGCAGAAACTGACAAGCATTAAGGTGTGCCTTTGGGTCATCGGCCATAACGCTCATGCCATTTCACCTCACCCTACCCTGCTGACTCTGACAAGTGTCGTGTTGTGCCTTGGAGTTGTTGGGCCTTACACTCACCCCATTCCATAAGGAAGTACATTGAGATGGGTGCAGTATAGGAGAATGGGGTGAACTTTGGGGCCGAAGAGTGCACAGCACACCTTGACGCCTGTCAGTGGCTGCAGTGTGGGGTTGAAGTGGTGTGAGCACTACAGCCGACAATCCAAAGGCACACCCCTGACGCCTGTCTGTGGTTGGAAACCTTAACTCTCCAGGTGTTTGTTGGTATTTGCACTCCAAATTTTCAACATGGCCTTTTTGTGACCCCACCTCATGAAAGCATTTGGGACCTCTACTCATCAACAGTGGTGCTGTGATTTTGTTACACTGTCCCGAATGTTGATTTCCCATAGTGACTACTAGTCACACATGTGAAAACACACAGTTTGGGCAGGATGTGAAAAATGACAGCTGCACCATTCATAAGGAGGTGTGCAAAAATGGCAATGTTGAAAATCTGGAGTGAAAATATTAAAAATTCTCTAAGTTACGACTGCGTGGACACTGCACTATGCATGCTCGTAACAGTCATTTTGTGGAATTTTGTCACCAAATTTTCAGCATAGGCATTTTGGGACCTCTGCTCATGAACAGTGTTACTGTGATTTTCTTACTCTGTCCCAAACATTGTTTTCCTACAGCGACTGCGCTATTGTGCGCCAGATGTGTGAAAACACATTTTGGGCAGGATGTGAAAAATGACCGCTGCGCTGTTCATAAGGAGGTGTGAAAAAATGGCAATGTTGAAAATCTGGAGTAAAAATATAAAAAATTCTTGAAGTTACAAGTGTGCATGGAAACAGCGAAACGCATGCTCGTAAAACAGTAATTGTTTGGAATTTTTTCACCAAATTTGCAACACAGGCTTTTTGGGAACCCACCTCATGAACAGCAACACTGCCATTTCATTAATCAGTCCAGAAAGGTGATTCTGTGCAGTGACCGCGAAATCAACTTCAGGACCGAAGAACGAGATGACAGTGACTGAATTCATGAGTTGGGGTCCCAAGAACCCCATGTTGAAAATGTGGTGCCATAATTCACAAAAGTGGCCGAGATATGCACCGAAGTTGAAAGAAAACCATTTATGCCATTATACAGCTTACTGGCATTTCTTCAGTTTGCGGTCAGTTTTGGAAAGTGCAGACATATTCCCAGTCCATCGAAGATCATCACACCAGGCTCTGGAGGTAAGTATGGGGTGAGGGTGTATGTGAGGAGGTGGGGTACGCAGAGGGTGGACGCAGGTTGGGGAAGGGGCACTGGACACGTTGAGGGACCGTTTTCTCGTTTTTCAGGGGATTCAAAAAAAGACAATGCATGTTGTTTTCTTGTTTTGGCACACTGGGGTGGGCTCCCAGTGTGCCACCTGTATTTTTAGGGAGGGGGACTGAAGCCCAAGGGGACTGGGCCCCCTGTCGGCACACAAGCGTGTCTTTGTTGGGGGGGCGCATTATGCTGAGTGGGATTGGCACCCCTCGGCACACATATTAAATATTAGGGGGCCATTATGCCAATGGGGATTGGGCTCCCCCATCAGCAAATTGAACTGGGAAGGGGGCATGCCGACAAGGGGATTAGGCACCCCAGCGTTGGCTTGTTGGGGAGTGTGAGAGGTGGACAGCGACAGCCACCACCATGTTTTGCTGAAATGTTACACCAGGGAAGGCACGCCCTGCAATGAGGGGGAGCACCCTCATTGCAGAGGTCAAATAATTTCAGGTTGGTGGCATGCTTTTGCACTGCTGTCATAGACAACGTGCACTCTAATCTGTGCCACAGAGCCCAGCCCAAAAAAGCAGTGGTCCCACTGGTCACAACATGACCGCACCTCGAAAACCTGCTATTCCAAGCTACCACAATATGTTTGCGCGTGCGTAAGACAACGTAAAAAAAAGACGATGGCAGAGTGCAAACTAAAATGCAATCGGGCGAAAATAAAGGCAGACTACACTAAAAATAATAGTATCGGTGCAACTGATAAATGCTACAAGTGCTTTCCAATCTACCCACAATGTAACCCTGAACAGTCACTAATGTGCTGTCACCTCTGGACTGGCAGTATAGCCTAGTACAGGATAGAGTAATGAGCTGTGAATGAGCATGGTGCATCCAGCAGACCTGGGTTTGATTCCCAGAACCTCCACTTGCATATTGTGTGACTGTGAGCAAGTCACTTAACTACCCTGTGTTCCCAGGATGCACCTGGTGATGATCCACTGGAAATGAGTCCCTGACTCAGTGAAATGAAACTTTATTTATATGACGCCTTTCTCAAACCAAGGCACCTTACAATATTTAAAACAGTAGTCAATTCTGTACCCATTTCTCAAGTATAAAAATAAATTATTATATAAAATTACTTCTGGGGTGAGTCACTTTTAGTTGGTTTGAAGTGCTCCCTTGCACAATAACACAGAGGTTGATGGCAGAAAAGGACCACATGGCCCATCCAGTCTGCCCCTTTCCCTGCCTAGTATAAGACCACAGACCCTACATGGTCACCAGCCTCTGTTCTCCTGCCCCCTACCCCTACCAATGGTATCTCCAGATCCTGTTCGGGCTCTGGGTTTCCTTCCCTACCAGTTTTGGTGATACCCATGTGTCTATCCCGTGCTTTTAAAATCCAGTAACCAATCTAGTAATCCAGTTGGCCCCCCACCACTTCCATTGGCAGACTGTTCTGGGGGTCCACCACCTTTTCCATGATGTGCTTTCTCCTGTTCCCTCTGATCCTCCCCCCCAACTTCATATTGTGCCCTCTAGTCTTTGGACATCTTTTTCTTTGAAAGATGCTCCCTTCCTGTATCATGTTTATTTCCTTTAGGTATCTGAATGTCTCAATCATGTCTCCTGTCTCCCCTCTCTCTCCCGGGCTCCATGGAGTACAGATCTAGATCCCTTAGCTTTTCCTCATAGGGCTTCTGGTGCAGGCCCTGCACCATTTTGGTTGCCCTCCTTTGTACACTCTCCATCCTGTCTATATCCTTATGGAAATGAGGCCTCCAGAACTGCACACCGTACTTGAGATGGGGTCTCACCAGTTATCTATATAGCGGCATTATCACCTGCCTCCGCCTACTGGTTATACTCCTCCCTATACAGCCCAACATACAATTTGCCTTTCCCACTGCCTTATCACATTGTTTTGCCACCTTTAGGTCATCTGATATAATAATCCCCTGGTCCCTCTCCTACCCTGTTACCGTGACTACTCCCCATCCCCCCTAAGTTCATGCATGGCCCGTTGGTGTTTTATGCCCTAAGTACATGATTCTGCACTTCTTTGCATTGTGTCTCAATTGCCAAGTTCCAAACCCCTTCTCCAGTTTCCCCAGGTCCTCCTTCAGGCTTTCTACCCCCACCCCTCCAGTGTGTCTACCCTATTGCAGGTTTTTGTATCATCCGCAAATAGACACACCTTCCCTTCCAATCTGTCCACAGTGGCACCAATGTAGATATTAAAGAGGACCAGGCCCAATACTGACCCGTGACACCCCACTTGCCACTCTGCCCTCCCCCAAGTGAACTTCATTTACTACTACCCTTTGGCTTCTACTGTTAAGCCAGTTTTCCACTCATTTGACTATTTTAGGACCCACTCCAATATTGCTCAGTTTGTTCACCAGCCTTCTGTGTGGGACGGTATTGAAAGCCTTGCTGAAGTCCAGATAGGCCACATCCACTGCCCTTCCCTGGTCCACCACCTCGTCACCCAGTCAAAAAACTCGATTAGACTCATCTGGCAGGACTCCCCTCCATGAATCCATGTAGCCTTTGGTCCTGGAGACCACTGGCTGCAAGGTATTCACTAATTCTCTCTCTTTCAGGAGTGACTCCATTGCCTTTCCTGCCACTGAGGTCAGGCTGACCTGTCAGTAATTACCTGCCTCTTCTCTACTACCACTCTTGTGGATAGGTACCACTTTCGCCTTTCCAGTCTCTTGGAACCGCCCCAGTGTCCACTGACAGGCTGACCAGTGATGCCAACGGGGCCGCCAGCACCTCCCTGAGCTCCCTTACCACCCTAGGGTGAACTGCATCTGGACTCATTTCCCTGTCTACCCTTAACCTGGACAGTTCTTTAAGGACACTTTCTTCTGTGAATGGACTAGTGTCCACCTCCTGACCCTCTGTCCTTGTTATGTAACCCCGGAACATTCCCTCCCCTCCAGTTTGATTAGCTACATTTTTGTTTTCCCTCATTCATGATAAATGTATTATTAGTTTTGTCAAAGTACTTACAAAATCACTTTTGGGAAAACATTTTGAAAAAGATAACATTAAGATATGATATAGCTTACATTTTACAGATTTTTTTGCATTTCTATTCCTCCAGTTCTTGGCTGCTAGGTTAATTTACACAGAAACAGGATCCATGTCCCTTTAAGTTGATCTACTCTGCTAATAAATCCTTTGCTGAAATCACAGCCCCCCGTCTGTGACATCATAATCATTTCCCCAGCAGCAAACTGTGATGTCACAAACAGCGGACTGTGGCTGAAGAAGAGAAGTAAGCAGCAGAGCAGATGAACTACAGGGTACAGGGATCCTGTTTCTAAGTAATTAAACCTGGCAAGGAACACAAAGGGAAGATACATTTTCCATAATTTTTTAAATACTTTCTATTTAAGCCTCCTTTCCATCCTGTACTCAAACATGTTCCAGGTTCTGTCAAGGCGAGCCAACTTCATCTCCTTTACCTTGTTGCTGGCACATCCAGTCCTCCCCCAGACAGCCTTGGTTGTTCCCCCCAGGTGGGGACGAAGTGGAGTGGCATCTTGTCTGCATTGGAAGGCTGGAGTGGTGAGCCTGAGACAAGAGGATCCATTGTGCTTGCTGGGAAGTCCTTCATCCTTGAGTGCAGGGGTCCATTTTCTGTGTTTCTTCCAGCCCCGAGGATGTCAGCACGCATGGAGGATCAACAGGTGCATGCACGCCACAGTCGTGCTGTTGCACCCAAATCCCGGTCAGCATCCTTCCCTCCCCTGACTTCCTCAGCTGCACTACCACCTGTGGTAACCCAGGTGGCAGTACAGAAGTGGGGATGGTAACCCTTCCCTCCCTGGAGGAGGAGGAGAGCGTCCTGTGGGATGCTCGATCCTCCTCCTCCTCCCCCCCCTGGCCGGCCCCCAGCAACATGGAATATGGACTGGTGGGCAACTGGGGGAGGATGCGGGAGGATAAGGAACTATATTTAACAGACAGGCTTCACCTAAGCAAGCAAGGCAAAAGGGTCCTGAAAGACAAACTGGAGAAGTACATGCAGGACAAACTACATTTAAACTGGGGGGGGGGCAGCAGAGAAAGGCACCCAGCCTCAGGTATGGGGGGCCCTGGGCCTCCCCCCCAGGGAAAACAATAAGGGAGGGAGGACTAGGAGTGGGGAAGATGCTAGGGGCAAGGGGGAAGAAGAGTCACATTAAGATCGGGGACAAGGGTGGACAGAGGGCACACTGGAAGCTGGCGTCTTTGGATGCAAGGAGTCTGACAAATAAGAAGGTGGACCTTCAGGCGCTGATGGCAGAGGGGGACATGGACATCGCTGCCATCACAGAAACCTGAGCAATGCAGTTTCATGAATGAGACCTCGAGATCCCAAGATACCAACTCTATAGGAAGGATAGGGCAAGGGGGAGGGGAGGTTGGGTGGCATTGTACGGTAGGGATGGGATAAAGTGCAGCAGGGAGAGGAAAGAGAGGAAGGCACAGTTGAAGCACTGTGGGTGGTACTCCAGAACTCCTCTGGGAACAGAATTCATGTGGGGGTGGTGTATAGGCCACCTTCACAGGGAATAGAGTTGGATAGGGTGCTAGGGGAATAGATCAGAAGGGTAGAGGGGAAAGGAAGCACAGTGATTCTAGGTGACTTCAATCTAACTGGAATAAACTGGAACATCCCAACTACCATCTGCAGCAAGGAACAGGTCCTCTTGGATGCCTTCCAGGACTGTTTCCTGACTCAAGGAGTCAAGGAACCGACTCAGGATGGGTCTATTCTTGACCTAGTGCTATCTAATGGTGATCATGTCCAGGAGGTGGAAGTGGGGAGAACCCGTTGCAGGAAGTAACCACTGCACTGTCTGGTTTTCAATCAGCATGGGGAAGGAAGCTGCCATGACTAAAACAAGGGTGGTGGATTTTAAGAAGGTGGACTTCAGCAAGATGGGGAGAATAGTTCAGGAGCATCTGGCAGGGCTTCATCCAACGATGGATGTGGACCAGAGATGGTCCGCCATTAAGATGGGGATAATAGCGGCAACCAATACTTGCATAAGTGTAACCCCCTTACAAATGGGGGTTCCCGAAAAGTCTTCCTTGAGCTTGCCTAAATGCTTACTGCCAGGCTGGTGTTCTGCGTTTTAGCAGATTAAATGTGTTGCCGGAGAGTGCCTGTATAGCCTCTGTGTACTGTCTCTTTAAGAGCTGCCTGGATTGCAGTCTTAATTAATCTGAGCGGGAGCTCTGTTAGAAGATGTGATTGATACATAGATACATAAACAGTGTCGGCAGATAAGGGCCTATGGCCCACCCAGTCAGTTTGTTTTCCTAGAAGTCTGTTGCCCTTTACCCCAGACCTCCAGAATTCCTTTATGTCTATCCCATGCATTCTTAAATCCCGTGATTGTTTCAGCCCCCACCACTTCCTCTGGCAGGGTGTTCCACTTGTCCACCACCCATTCTGTGAAGAAATTCTTTCTCATGTTTTCTCTGAATCATCCTCCCTCCAACTTCATCCCATGCCCTCTAGTCCTGGAACATCTATTTCGCTTAAAAATAGTGTTTTCCTGCACCCTGTTCCTCCCTGTCAGATACTTGTATGTCTCTATCATATCCCCTCTCTCCCTCCTCTCCTCCAGGGAGTACATGTTCAGTTCCTTCAACCTGTCTTCATAGGACTTGTGATGCAATCCATGCACCATCTTTGTTGCCCTCCTCTGAACCTTCTCTACCCTGTCTATGTCCTTACGTAGGTATGGTCTCCAGAACTGTACACTGTACTCCAGGTGGGGCCTCACTAGCCTCACTAATATTGTTTGCTGATCATTTGTTAGAGTAGTAATAATATTGCCGTTTGTTCTAACCTGCCTTCTTTGCAGCAAGGACAGTTCTGTTTGTTTCCACCAACTTGTTCTGGCACTGTCTGAATGGGCTAATCAGTACTGTTGGGACTCTAAAATGAAGCCTGCCTACAGGGGCTTGGTGGGGTCAAAACTTGTAGGAATTGTAGTTTTTGCATTTTGGCGGGTAAAATAACCTGGAGGGGGAGCCCTTGTTGTGACTGACAGACAAATCAGCCAACCGAACCCTTTGGATCTTGGGGAAATTCCCAAGCTGCTTGCAGCTAGTTTCTGTTCTGAGTTGGGAAGTGAAGAGATAACAGCTTGAATGATTCAAGCAGCAGCCCCGGCGTAGATTTGCACGGGAGAACTGTGGAAAGGCCTGAGTTTTAGCCTGCATGCCTGCCTGCTGTCCCAGAGAGGGAAGCTGTGCCTTTTTTGAACTGAATCCGAAGTTGGAGAGTGAAGTGAGCCACTGAGTTGTGACCAGGCTCCTACCTGAAGAAGAGCGAAGATTTGCTGAATGTAGGGTTGCCACCTTTGGATGAGATGAAAACTGAATACTAAACCACACCCCCAAACTCCACCCCTAACTCCGGCCCTTTTATGACTTATGAGGGCATAGCTTGGACTCTGATTCGCTTGATTTATTCAGAATTGCTGCTGATATTGCATTGTGTACAACTTCTTTAAAGTACATCATGATTATTATTTTTGGTTTGTTTGATTAAAATATATCATGATTATTATTTTTGGTTTGTTTGATTTAGATTTAAATATTTTAAATTTCAGTGTGTGTTAACATTTGGTGGGGTTAGAGATGGGGTTCAGGGGACTTTCCACCCTGTGTACACAGCTTAGCTGACACATCAAGTGACTACAAGGACACCTCTGACAACTGGCTATTTTGGAACAGGTGGCCTTTTCTGGTAAAACTCTTTCAATAAATAAACTACACCAGTAATGGTGGACGAGCTGTAATTACAAATATTATCTGCCATTTTAAGATGTGCTACTGCCCTTCCCATTGCTCCTACTCTAAAGCTATGTGTAATGTCACAGAAGTTTTTAAAAGTGGTAGGAACTATTCTATGCTGTTAAATACCCTATTTTATTTCCATGTCAGTCATACATACCAGATAGCATGATATGTGATATGTAGCATGTAGGCAGTATAACACAGCGGTTTAAGGCTCTGAGCTGCAATTCTGGAGACCAGGGTTTGAATCCCACAGCCCAGACGTGCATACTGTGTGACCCTGCACAAATCATTTCACTCCCTTATGCTCCCAGGTTGCACCTGTAAACAAGCTTCAGCTTAGTGTGTCTCTTCTGGTAAAAAAAAAAAAATAATATTTGATAAATTACCTAAAGTTGCAGTGAAATCAAATCTAGATTGTGTTCCTTTCTCCTCACCAGGTCTCTTCTCTCTGTTCCTTTTCTTATTTCTGTGGCTTAGCATGACATTAACCACACTATTCTGTGCTGTTCATCTGAGATGCCTAGAATGGTCTTCCTGGAATATCCAGGTAGTATGAAAACTGACAGCAATAACTACTGCTAGAAATGAAATAAAATATTAGATTATTAATTTAACAACAAATGGGGTAACAAATATTAAAATATAGAACAGACCCTAAAAGAAAAAATGGTGAACATTTAGAGGTATAAAAGTATTTCTTATCACAGCAGTCAAAGACCATACTCACAATGCAGCCTAGAAAGGATTAGGTTGATTTGCCGCTAATGGTCTTAATAGCCGTACTTTACACCTCTCAGATTTACTGGTATACAAACAAAGGTTTACATGACATCAGAATTTGTTTGTAATATGAACATGCAAGTAAAATGGTGAAGGATTTAACAGAATCTGTTTTACAAGTATGTGAGCATTCAAAATCACTGAAAAAGTACTATCTCTGAATAAAACTGGATTAGCAGGTAAAGTTTCTGAAACACACTGTATAGTCCACACTGGACAAGAGGCTACCCTAATGTGGTGCCTGTCTGAATGTCTAAGGGTTTCAGAAAAATGAAGGTGTTAATTAAGGTGGTATTGTTTACCCTTCCCATGAATAATCTTCCAATTTGCTGGTGTGAAGTTAGAGGTGACAACTGGGCAGACAGGGACACATTTGGCTCTTTCAGTGCCCTGCTCTTGAAGACACTTCCTGATTGGCATGCACTGCAAGCAAACAAGCACACTGAAATGTCAGACACTTGCTTACAGTCAGATGAGAAGAAAATGAAACAATTAGTGGGGAATCTCACAGGTGCTGCTTGACCCACCATAAAAAACGAATTTGCAATGGTGAAAACAGGAGGACCGAATCTGGACCTAGAAAACCGAATCATTCGGTCAAAAACCAAGTAGGTGGTAACCTTAGCTGAATGCGATCTGCCTGTCTGGACTTCCAGCCACCTCTGAACTCCCGGATTGTGCAGAGACTCTGTAATTGCGACCAGAGAGCCTTTTGCCTGGTAAAGTGACATTTCCTTACACGTGAATGTGTTGTGTGCTCATAGTGGGTCGTGATTTGGTTCCCCATTGTGGTTTGAATTGTGTTCTGCTTGCTGGAAGCTGCATTAGAATTTCCTTACGTGTAAATGTGGTGTGTGCTGCTAGTGGGTCGTGATTTGGTTCCCCACTGTGGTTTGAACTGTATTCTGCTTGCTGGAAGCCGCATCCAGTCTCATGGACTGAATCCAAAATCATCTCCATTGGGCCTGGGCCTTGCCACACTGGCCCAGCCCGACTACCTGCTGCACAGAGAAAGCCATTGATGAGAGACCTGCCTGGGGATCAGCCCCCGGCTCAACACTTGAACAGGAATGATGCCTCGGTGATTGGTGTGGGCCCCGCTTCTCCGGGCACTCCAGCTCAACAACCTGCAGTCTCGATTTCGTCCTGCCTGTGTCCAGTATTGGGTATCATGAGTAAACATCAGGGTAGCTCCCTGCAACAACAGATAAATCTAAAGTGTTGTCATCTGATTGTCTTGTTGCCTTTTTCTTTCTCAAACTGTAGCCCTCTGGCTTCACATTACAAGTAGTGTGTGTTGTGCATGTTGCTTTTCTTCCATCACAGGGCCCCAACCAAGTGCAACATTCCTGGTTAGCCCACCATTTTCCTACCTGTGTACCCAGAGTGTGTGACTGTGTGAGGACTTAAAGTGCATGAATAACTGTTTGATTAATATAGCCTTTAAGCCAATCAACCTAATTACGCCCCTTCCTTGTTCAAGTCCCCTGAATAAATCAGATCTGACTTTTTTGCTGCATTTAACCTGACTGTGGTTCCAGTTTGTGCCAAGAGTACTATACTGTTGCTATTTACTGTGCATAACCTTGTTTTACAGGGGGTCTCCAGGGTCGAGCCAGAGGAACCAGCCCTGGTGGTAAGTGAAAACAGTGTGGATACTGGTATGGTGTACAAGGGGTACTGAGAAAGTGATTATCGTATATTGCTCAGGCCACTAGAAGGTAAAGGGGGGGTTACAGTGTCCCGGAAGGCTGTGCCTAGGTTAGTTTGACCACTACCAACCCTGACCTCCGGGTGGAGGCACCCATTTCAGAACTCAGGCCCCTTAACCTGCTACTAGCTGCGCAGGCAGAGGTAGAAGCCCTTGGGATAGTGCCACCTAGTGGTTACACAAGGAATCGAAAAAAGTATTCCATAACCAACAGGTCTAGCTGGTTTGGAAGAAAAGTAGCTGAAAAGGTAAAGGAGAAGATGGTGACCTTCCTGAAGTGCAAACGTACCTCGAAAGAGGAGGATAGAGAGGCTTACTATCTGATATCAAGGGACACAGGGAAAGAGGTCAGGGCAGCCAAGGCTGAGAAAGAACTTAAGATGGCACAGGGGATCAAAGGAGAAAATACTTCTTCTGATACAACAAGGAGAGAAGCAGGAGAAGAGAGGGATAATTAGGCTGAAAGGGAGGGTGGGTGGGTTGAAAAGAATGTGGAGCAAGTAGAGGCACTAAATGAGTACTTCTGCTCTGTTTTCACCAGGGAGGCTAGCGGGCCTGTTCCACAGAGGAGGATTGGGGTGCCCCCTTGGGGGGGTAAGGATTATGAGGGGGAGATTGAAATGGATAGAGTACTAAGAGGACTACGGGAACTGTGGGTAGACAAGGCACCTGGCCCAGATTGGATACACCCAAGGGTCCTGAGGGAACTGGCAGCAGTATTGGCGGCACCACTGGCAGATCTGTTTAACACCTCGCTAGATACAGTGTGTGTATACCTCAGGACTGGAGGACAGCTCATGTGGTACCAATCCATAAGAGTGGTCCCAAGGACGAATGGGTAATTACAGGCCAGTTAGCTTAACCTCCATCGTAGGTAAGCTAATAGAGACCATTCTGAAGGAAAGGCTGGTGTCCTTCCTTGAGGAACATGGCCTCCAGGATGAAAGACAGCATAGGTTTGTTAGGGGGAGGTTGTGTCAAACGAACATGATAGACTTTTTCAACTGGGTTATGAAGACCTTGGACAAGGGGCAGGCAGTGGACGTACTATACCTGGACTTCAGCAAGGCATTTAATTCAGTGCCACACGGTAGGCTGATCAGCAAGCTGAGGGACCTGGGATTAGGGGAGAAACTGCTGGGGGGGGTCAAGAGCTGGCTACAGGACAGGAACCGAAGAGTGGTGGTGGGAGGGGAGCTATCCAAACCAAAATCTGTAACTAGCGGCATCCCACAGGCAGAGCCATAGGAAGGCATTTTGGTGCCCTGGGCAAGAGACTAATTGTGTCCCCCCTCAGAAAAGAGCTGGGGTCTGGGGTTGCAAGCCCCAGAAGTCTTGGGGGTTTTTGCTACTTTTGGTGGGTTTGGGGCATTTCTGAAGAAAAACATACTTTTAATACAGAAAAGTAAAATCTAACAAAATACAATCTTTAAGCATGAGCAGATAGAGACAATATTTAAGAAGTGTGTAAACAAAGGGAAAATTAAAATTGAATTCTTTTTCAAGCCTTGGCCCTCTCTATCTCCTCCTTCTTCCTAGATACCCAGATCCAGTATTGCAACATCTTTCCTCCAGCTTGTTCCAACCTCACTCTTTCTCCACATTTGTTACGCCATATTGTTCCTTCCATGTTTTTTAGCAGTTTAGTAGGTGTATTAGTTGTCCGCATCTGCACAGCATCTCCCTCTGTTGGTTTAAAGCTGCCTAATTTTTTAAAATAATTCTTTAAACTTGCTCCCTGGTATCCTAATGCCTTCCTCAGAGGGTTGAGGGCCATCCAGCTTGAATAGCTTTCAATCCATTCAAGAGCGGTTCCAATATCCCAGGCACCCCATCCCTCCAGCCTATACCACTCCATCAGTCATGAGCTGAAGTGAGCAACTGGGTTAACCCTCTTCTAGTTCTCCCTTCTGCTCAAACTGGCAGAAAAAACTCAGAAGTCAGTGAGGCAGCTGCCAGCTTGGATGACCCCCACAAAATTTCTAAAGCTTTTCTTAACCTCCTCTAGAAGATGGCAAACCAGGACATTGGTGCATAGTAGGACTGCTTTCCACTCTATTAACAATTCTTTCTACCCTGTTTACATCCCACCCAACCAAAACCCCAGAAGGCATCTAACCTTCCTGTTCCCTGCTTCTCTGCACCCACTACCCCCTCTGTCCTCTTTTTGATGGAATCACCTATCACAAGCACTTTCCTAGCACTGTCTTGCCTCTTGGACTCTGATCGCATGTAAGGTGTACTCTTAAGCACAGATCTGATCTCTTGCATGCCTGCAGGGTATGGCCTTTTCACTTGGGGGAATAGATTAACCAAATTGTACATGAGGGGTGAATCTGTTTGCTGTTGCCACCTCAGGGTCTCAGTCTGTATAGACCCTTCTTCCCCCATCACCCCTACCTACAGTAGATGTGGCATAGTGTGCAGTGGAAAGGAGCAGTGACTGTTTGCATCAGTGTCCACTGGGACTCACTGTAAAAAGGTTAAGTTCATCCTTTACTGCACCCGGCTCCACAGTGAGTGCTGCAAATCTGCTGCACATCGGGCAACATCACTGCCTCCCGAGGACTTTCCTGAAGATGACTGCAGTAGGGGTGCTGCGGCCTGTGATACCTCCTTCCTCCCCTGTCCCTCCATAGCTCTCCACATCCTTTTGAATGACTCCCTTATGCCTCTGCTTTTCCTATTGACATAGGGTCCCCATCTCTAGTGCTTCACTAGTGCTGCTGAAGTTGTTTCATGGGCAGAGACCCTTTTATCAGGGGGTATCCTAGACAGGATTTCTCTAGCAGTCACTTAAAAACCCATAATCTTCACCCACTCTACCACTATTCTGGATATCTCCTTACCCTCCTTTAATCCCACCCTGTCCTTCAGATTATTTTGTTTGCTGGCACCAGCACACAGAAATCACAGTTTCGGTCCCTTCCTGCATTCCCACAGGAAGCCCAAGCATGTATAGCAAAGCTCTTTCAGTAAGAGGACCCCATGCCTCACTTGTGTCCCTTGATCTTTTTTAAACATTGTCTCCTTCAGACTCCCTGCAGATTAATTATTTTATTTTTAATACCACTAATACCTCCCTAGACTGACACACACAAAGAAAGAGGACTTGAGTTTCAACTGCTTTATTTCACCTTTTTTTTTTTTTTACTGCTAATCCACACCCCTCCACACAGAATAATTTTTGTTTCTGTAAATACTGCTGCCTGCTGATTTTGTAGTAGGGTCTGGGTCAGACTCAGGACTGACTCGGGAGGCGTGAGGCACCGGGCTTTTATTTTAAAGAATGCAGTCAGCCTAGGCCCCAGCCAGCAGACTTGGTTACAAAGGCAACGCAGTCGTCGGCACTGAGCAGCACAAACTAAGTAACTACTGCTGGGACACCCAGACGGGAACAGGAAAGCAGCAAGTGTGGGGTGGGCAGCTGGCAGGGGCAGCCAGGCCAAGCAGCCTCCAGGCTTAATCAGGAGTTGGCAGGAGTCGGCAAAACAGGTGAGTGGGGCAGCTGGCAGGGACCTGGGACCGGGGAATCAAGAATCATTGAATCAACTTTTGCGAGGTGGAAGTCTGGGACCGTGGATGTGGAGAACAAGATGTTGTTTTCTGTCTTGTAAAAATTAAAAATCACCTCAGGAGTCAGCAAGCAGGGGCAGGGGACTGGGATCCAGGGCCAGACCAGAAGGAATCTCATCATTCACAAGTGATCGCTCAGCCTGCCTCGGAGGGAGGACGAATGAATCGGGGGTGAGGCGGGATCAGGAGAACAAGGCCGCGCCGGCCAGTCTGTCAGCACGAGGGTCCACTCCAAAAGCAAAGTCAAACGGACAAGTTATACACAGCAGCCAGCCCTGAGCCAAATTATCCAATCCTATATATCCGAGGCTAACCCTTTGCCTGCTTTGAACCAGGGACGATCAGTAAGTAGTTTTTACTTTTTTTTTTCAACCCCCCTCCCCGGAACAAACAGATCATCATCATTTATTTAATTAGACTGATTACAGACATGGAAGGAAGCAACGTTCTCTTGTCTGCTACATGCTGCTACACAAAATCAATTTAAACACTCCACGCTCTCTCTCTGTGTACTATATTTGTCACTCTCTCACTCTCTCCTTTACTCCAGCTTTCCTCTAACCGCTTCTGCTCAACTGCTCTGCCAATCTAACAACGCTCTGGAGTCTGCTGCTTACGTTACCTTATATACTTCACTTGGCGCCAGCCTGCCCCCACAGGCAAACTGTCTGCTGTGTGTGCCACATGATTGTTCTTCTTGCTGTTGCAACATATTATGTGACCCCCAACCCTGACTTGCTGGTGCGTAGATGCGCCCTGCTGGCAGCAAATATTAATTACCTAAAGAAAGTAAAAAAAAAAAAAAAAAAAAAATTTTAGTTGCAGTGCTCACTTTTTCAAATTAATAATACACTGAGCTTCAGATCAAACTGCGCCCCTAGGAGGCTTGGTGCTCAGGGCGGCTGCCCCACCCACCCCACCCTTCCTACGGTACTGGGCCCACAGGGCTCAGTACTGGGACCAGTGCTGTTGAACATGTTTATTAGCGACATAGCAGAGGGAGTCAGAAGTAAAATATATCTCTTCGCAGATGATACCAAGTTCTGTGGGAGGGTGGACACGGAGGAGGGGATCCAGGATTTAAGGGAAGACCTGGCTAAGCTGGAGAGATGGTCGGGCATGTGGCAGTCGGGTTTTAATGCCAGGAAGTTCAAGGTGATGCACATGGGATCCAGAAACCCATGGACCAGTTACTGGCTGGGGAAATTAAGGTGGCAGTATCAGAGGAGGAAAAGGACCTGGGGGTAATGGTCAGGGGTACATGAAGCACTCTGCATAGTGCCGAAAGGCTGCAGCCAAAGCAAATAAAATGCTAGGCTGCATCATCAGGGAAATCACCTCAAGAGGGGAGGAAGTTATTCTCCCACTGTACAGGTCACTGGTGAAGCCACACCTGGAGCATTGTGTTCAGTATTGGCGCCCATACCTGAAGAAGGATATCAAACTGCTGGAGGGGTTCCAACGGAGGGCAACCAAAACGTTCCATGGCATGGGGGACAGAACATGTGAGGAGAGGCTGAGTGCACTGAATATGCCCTTCCTGGAGGAAAGGAGGAAGGGGGGATATGATAGAGACCTTCAAGTGCTCAAAGGCCATAAATAGGGTGAACACAGAGGACATTTTTAACCTAAGGAGGGAAGGAACAACTGGGGGCAAAGCCTGAAGTTGGTGGGAGGCAGATTCAAGAGGGAAATGAGGAGGCACTTTTTCACAGAAAGAGTGGTTAAGGGATGGAACGAGTTGCCAGAAGAGGTGGTGGAGGCAAAGACAGTGACCAGTTTCGGGGTGGGACAGTGTAAAGAAGAAGGTGAGGGGTGACAGGGGACCCTGGAGGGGTGGGGTTGAGGGATGGGACCGAGATGGGGGAAGTACAACTCCAGGGGGAGTGGGGGGGGCAGCTTCATGGTATGGCACCAAGCTGCGCACTCGAGTGGACTCGATAGACCAACATGGCCTGTTTCCGCTGCCAGTTTCATATGTTCGTATGTTTGTAGCCCGGGCTTGCACCTGAATTCAGATTTCCAGCATTGTGAGAAGTAACACTACCGCTGTGCCAATGGGCCAGCTTATTTTATGTAATTTTATTAAATTTCATTGTATTTGTTTTGGCCCAGAATCCCCATCTCCTTGACCAAGATCATGTTGCATAAAAATGCTCATGCCCTTTGTTTGCTGAAACCCCACTCTGTTAGCTTGTTTTGATCGTTTTCCTGTTTATGTTTTAGCTTTGTATGTAACTGTTTCTACTGGACTATGTCAACCTGCTGACTGCTGCTATCCTCCCTGACCCCCATGAAAACCACATGTTGCATCTCATGGGGTTATCCCGGTTGGAGTAATTTCAAATAAACAAAATAATATATGTAGATAATATATAAAATATAAGCTTACTGATGTTTAAATATGGACTGGATTTTCAGAGATTCATGTCCCTTTTTTGAGGCAGGTTCAGTAAATCCACCAAGACCAAGCTGGTCTAACTTTTGCATGTGATTACCATGCAAAGTTCTGACGCATGCTTCGTTTGTTGGCTGTCAATCTGGTAAACTGTCGTAAATGCATCAAGATGTTTGAAAATAGGGCGCAAACATCTTGCCACATTTTCTGTGATGTAGCAGCTGTGTCAGAAAACAAGGCAAAAGTGCTGTATATAGGGCCCCATTTCCAAAAGGGTTTTCCCCATTCTGTGCCTATGTTAAAATTCTTCTCAAAACAGAGTTTTGAAAATCTCATCCTATGTTTTCAAAGTTTTTTCAAAACTGACAAATAAATGGGTGCACACTGCAGGGTCCATTTTAAACAAGAAAATAAATAAAAAGACACAGGATGAATGCATCTTTATCAAATAAAAAAATAAATTCCTCCAAAACACCTACTCATGTAGACCCCTTCCACCTGCAGAGTGGTTCAACTACCCACTGTCTTGGGAGACAAAGGAAGAGGTCTCGTCTGCCAGGGAGAGAAGACTGAAGTTAACGGTCCACTTGAGTTGAAGAATCTAGCCTTAGAAAACTAGTCAGCTAAGAACACCCAGAGATCTCCTTCTCCCTTCCCCCTCTCTGCACCTGGTCTGTTAAATTACAGGTGCCTACAACCATCATAAATGAGTCTTTCATCTCTCACCTTTCACCTCTGACCTTTGTGCAATGCACATACAGTAGCTCTGTGCAAAGCACTTTTTATTTCAAAACAAAATTTCAAATTTTTAAGTGTTCCTAAAAAGTGCTGAACTGACAACAATGGAGACTGAAGTCCTCTAATTAGCCACATGACAGGAAAAAGCACAGGCAAGTGCCATCTTTCTTTCACTGCCCTTCCTGTCCCCCCATGCCATGTTTTTTTTTTTTTTATTTAGTTGTTTAACCAGGTATAGTACACTAAGCTGAAAGCTTTTTTACAGGAGCAACCTGGGAGCACAAGGAGGTTAAGTGACTTGCTCAGGATCACACAGTATGCAAGTAGAAGCTGTGGGATTCAAACCCCAAGTCTGGTCTGCTAAATGTCACCAAATTTGCAGCTCAGAGCCTTAGACCACTGTGCTATACTGCCTCCTTAATGTTTAAGCTGCCACTAACCAAATTGTGTTTTGCTGAGTATTTTCCTAGTTAGCTGCAAATAACATTATTCGGATACCCACAATGCTATTGTGGTTCAAAGGCTGTAGCTCAATATTCAATCATGTTTTGAAACTTTGACTAGGAGTTTTGACATCTGGCTAAAAAATTCAGTTGACAGACAAAATACTGTAAAGTTCCCTCCAAGTTAAACATAGCCAATGATCGGATCAACAGTATAATTTCCTCGGGGGTATTTGCACACCAAAGAATCAAATTATTTTCACTTTGGTTTTCTTTTACACCATTCATACACAAAGTGTCTCAAAGTGCTTTGCAGTGGGTCGACCAGCCAAGAAGGATGGCAACACATCATGAATTCACCAGGGAGACTGGGCCATCATGTATGCAGAGCCCTGGAATTTTATGCTCGGGTTGACTGGGGGGGGGATGCATGTTGCAGAGGGGAGACCCAGTGTAACCACACACCATACCAGGTGACTAAGTAGCAGCGTTGGTGTTGACTGTGAAGGCAGCTGCTCCCACGCCCTTCCTGGCTGAATGACTAGAGGAGGTGTGGTGACCATGATTGTCGGGTGTGGGTCAGAGAGCGAGAGGGTGAGACAAAGACAAGAAAAGATGATAATTAAGCAATGGGTTAATGGTGTCGTAGTGACTGCAGAAAGATCTACAGAGCAGCCTTTGTGCTCCTACCAATGCCCCCCTCCCACACACACACAGTCAGGGAGAGCATGCTGAGAACCTGTTTTACTGACACGGGAAATGCTGGCCAGAACTCCAGGGTAATCCTTTTCTGTTTTAAAGAAAGTGCCATGGGTCTGTTTGTTTGTCAGGTGACCCCGATCTGGCCTGCATCCCCAGGCACCTACCCTGACCTTCAAGTTCCCCCATGGCTACACCCCATGGTGGACCTCTCCAGGGAGCATGCATGCCCCGGTGAGAGCAGGCTCAAGTCTCGGGAGGTGGGTTCCTGTTCTGTGGTGCAGGGCCTGTGAGAGGTCGCCATCCTGCCGCTGTTATGGTTTTCCCACCATCATCTGCCACAGGGACTGCCAGCATGCAATAATGTGGCATGCATCAGCACCCACAGCAGTTCCCCAACTCCGAAGGCAGCCTCTGCATGTGCTGCCGCTTGGCCTCTGTGGGGCAACAGTCACAGTGGAGGACAGAATTCCCCTTCCCAAAGGAGGAGTACTGTCCAGTGGGCCGCTCATTGCTCTTTCCATTGGCTGACCCACTGCAACCCGAGCCCTTCCCAAGTTCTGGGTTGCTGGACTAGTGAATGGGTACCCTGCTGCGCTGACCAAATGCTCACTACGTGACCTTGGGTAAGTCATTAAACCTCCCAGTACTCCATCCGACCCAGCTGTGGAAATGGGTAGAAGCAGGACCCGACTGGAAATGAGATGTTGCAGCTCAGGTGTACTATCCTGGGTAAATAAACTGTAAAAAGAAAATAAGAAAACACACACGCATGCTCACTAATAAAGTGTCTGGTCTAGTGACTACAGCACATACTTGTATACCTAAGTTCAAATCCCACCATAGCCACTAACTTACTGTGAGACCCATAGCAGGTAGTTTAATCTTTTAGTGCTTCAGTCCACAGAGATACAACTCAGCTGAACTGATGTGAGTAAAGAAACTGGTAACAAAAAAACAATAGCAACAGAGACAGTCACAGTCACATACACATACAGTACATAGACATGTTAACATATGAAACTGACAGCAGAAGGCAGCTATGTAGTCTATCAAGTCTGCCAGATGCAGGCCCCCTGTATGATTGTTTATAGTGCGTCCAGTTCCCTGTTCCCCTAATTGTAACCCTCTTCTTGAGTTTGTCCCACTCACTCTTGAATCTGCCAACCATCCTCTGGTTGACTACCTGTGCTGGCAGTCTGTTCCACCTTGATACCACCTACTCTGTAAAGAAGTGCTTCCTACCCTCCTTCTTGAACCTTCCACTCACCACTTTGTAACTGTGACATGAACACTCATACTGAAATGGATCCGTACTAAATCCCGACATCTAATATCCCGACAATCTAAATCCCGTCACCGGAATCCCCACTTACTGTTTGCCCGACTGTTTCTTTGACTGACTACTGGAATCCTGACACAGCTATGGAGACATGCAAGTGCTTAACAGAAAGATGCTGGCACGTTATTATGCAGACTAAAATTAAAATAGCAGTACCCCTTACATGCATCGGTTTCAGAGAGACAGCAGTATTTAAAACAAGATACGGTACATACTGGAGACTGTTCAGTATTTGCTGCTTAGGTGAAAAGGGGGGAGACTTTAAACTGCAGAGTCTGCGGGTCTACTTGTTTGTAATTTACCCGGTGTGCGTCTCAGGTGCAAACTGTGGAACTGGTGGAGAGTGTTTCTGATGCAAACGGTCTGCGGGTCAGAATGTTCTTTTTGGTTTTAAGCTGAATCAGCAGGTCAAGTGCTGCGGTGGATTCTACTGAAAGCTACGCCGAGATCTACCCAAACTGTAGGGTGGATCAAGTGGTGTGGTGGATTACATTTTCTACTTTTTTTTGTGTAACTGATGAAAAGTTAAAAAGTTCCTCCTGACATCTATGTTCATAAAAAGTTTAAGAAATTGGTCACCCAGTCCAAGAAATTGACAGTACAGCACAGTTGACAGCTTGGTACAGTTCAGTACTGCTTGAATTTCAGTACCCTATTTTTGGCAATTACTACTGATCGAGTCAGGATTTCAGCAGTCGGGCATTTTATCTGTCAGGCACAAAATGAGTCAGGCAATCGGTGACGGGATTAAAATTGTCGGGATTTAATGTGTCTGGATTTAGTACCTGACCCTACTGAAATATGGATACACTACCACAGACGTGTGCACACTCACCCCTACAGATACAGAGGCACTACACACACACACACACACACACACACACAAACACACACATATGCATGCATGCACATACAGGCACATACATACACCATACAAACAGTGATGCACATACACATAGAGCCCTCCCCACATACTCATACATGCACACGCCAGTCAATGATAAAACGGTTGTGCACATGCAATAGTACAGACATAGCTCAAGCACAGACATATACGCACTCACACACACACACACACACACACACACACACACACACACACACACACACAGTACATATACATAAATCATCTTACAGACACTAACACATTTTATGGTTTTTTTGGTTTTTTTTTCACTTCTGTGCTTTTCCTGCTTGGCTGCAACTGGCGCCTCACTCAGTAGCACATGTAGGCTCCAGTGTTCATCCCCACACGCGCAGACATCGGGGAGGGTTGGGGGGGTTACTTGTAGTGGACCCAGTGGGCACAAATTCTCCCCTACACAACAGTGCAGTCAGAATCAGGCTCCAGACCAGGAGTTGTGTGGTGGCTGGGGAAATGGGCAGGGAGGCAAGTGGGGAGATGTGGCCATGGGAGGGACTGGTTTGGTGTGTGAGGGATAGGGCCAGCAGGGAGGTGGGAAAGGTGGCAGTAAGAGGAACTGGTTTGGTGGCCAGGGCAACAGGCAGGTAGGTGTGTGGGAGATGCATAAGTGTGAGAAAGTGGTTTATTGGCAGCTGGGGGAATGAGCAGGAAAGAGATGCTGCAGTGGGGGAACTGGTTTGCTGGCTGAGGGAATGGGCAGAGAAGTGGGAGGACATTCAGCAGTCGATGGGACTAATTTGACGGCTGGGAGAATGAGCTAGGAGATGGGCAGAAACATGTTGGAGAAATAACCTCCCTGCCCACCAGTCCACCTAGGGATGATTGACCTGGTATACTGGACATTAGGGAAGTTTCAGGACAGCTTTTGTGCATTAACACTAGCACTGCAAGAAAGATAAGGATTGAGGAGTTTAATGTCTGGCTTAGGGGATGGTGCAGACAGGAGGGATACAGGCTAATTGGAGGATGGGAGCATGTGGGAGAATAAGGACCTTTCTGCACTACAAAAGCTGCGTCTTAGCAAGGAGGGTGGGAGGTTGCTGAAGGCAAGATATTAGGAGTATATAGGCAAGCATCTGAACTTGATGTGACTGTGGGGGAAGCAGGGGTCACAATACCCTTAGTCACCTGGTAGAGGAGGCTGACCGGCCTCCCCCAGTCAGGGCAGATGGAAGAGGGGTCAGATGGGAGACAGAATAATAAGGGGAGATGAGTGAGACTGGGAATGGGGGCAGACAGGTGGGACTGGGAATGGGGGGACAGCAGGCAAGCCAGGGGAGGAGGGAGACTTGAGTCATGGTGGAAGGTTGTGTCTCTGAATGCAAGTGTAACCCCTAGGTGGCACTATCCCAAGGGCTACTACCCCTGCCTGCGTGACTAGGTGCAGGTTAAGGGGCCTGGGTACTGAAAGCGGGTGCCTCCACCAGGAGGACAGGGTTAGTGGTAGCGTAGCTGACCTGGGTATAGCCCTCTGGGACACTGTGACCCCCCTCTTTCCCCTCTAGTGGCCTATACAATGAACAGAACACACAGGTGCAAAAGCCCCCAAACAGCAGGTATATCCCCACTCTGATTACACTTACCACCAGGGCTGATTCTACCTATTTGGCCCTGGAGACCCCCTGTAAAGTAAGATTAAACACAGCAAACAGTAGTACCACAGTGCTATTTGTACAGAAGTGCACCACAGGCGGGTTAGGTGCAAAAAGATTCAGATCTGATTTATTCAGGGGAAATGAACAACAAAAGGGCGTAATCAGGTTGATTAGTTTAGATACTGATTCAATCAGGCTACAAGGCATGCACTTTAGAGTCCCTCAACACAGTCACGCACACTCTGGGTAACCAGTGGTGAGGTAGGCTAGCCTGACATGTTGCCCGAGGTAGGCTGGCCTTGCAGCTGGTCGGGGCCCTATGATGGAAAGACAAGTCATGCACAATAACCCACAATTTGTAATTCGGAGCCAGGAGGCTCAGTTCGTGATAATTAGACAAAACAATTAAATCAGATGACACACTTTGATTGAGCTGTTGTTGCAGGGAGCTACCCTGGTGTTTACTCACGCTACCCAGAACAGGACATACGATGGTCGTAATGGAGACTTTAGGATGACTTACTGGTTTGCCAGGAGAAGCAGGGCCCACACGAATCACCGAGGTGTCATTCCTGTTCATGATGTTGAACAGGGGGTTGATCCCTAGGCAGATCTCTCATCAATGGTCTTCTCTGGGGCATGAGCAGCTGGCTGGGCCAAGGTGGCAGGGCTCAGGCCAGGTGAGCAATTTGGATGGCAGTCCGGTAGTGCTGGGTACAGCTTCCAGCAAGCATGACAAAATCAGGCATTGGGGAACCAAATCATGACCCATTAACAGCACCCAGCACACTTATAGTAAAGAAAAGCATTACCACAGTTCGGATAACAGTCTGGTTGCAATTTCAGTGTCTCTGAACAAAGCTGTACATTCTGCGGTAGTTTCAGATGTCCTGACAGGCCGATCGCGTGGAGCAAATCTTCAGTCTTCTTCAGGCAACAAGGCGGTCACAATTCTGTAATTCAGGTCACACTCTTGTTCAGATTCAGTCCGGTTTACAATTAACTGAAGGATTCCCTCACGAGGGATGATGAGGCAGACAGGCCAAACACAACCTTTCCACCAGTTTCCTGAGCGACTATGCAGGAGCAGCTGCTCGAATATCTTGAGCTGTTCACTCTTTCAACTCCAGTCTCAGACTGACTCTCTGCTGTAGGCAGCTCCAGACTTTCCCTCTGATCCAAAAGGTTCGATTAGTTGATTCATCTGTCACAGCAAGGGCTCCCCCTTCAGGTCCATTTAGGCAACAAAGTGGAAAAACTACAATTCCTACAGAAATTCACTCCCACAAGACCCCTGGGGCTGGCTCAATTTTAGGGCCCCCAAAGGTACTGATTGGTCCACAATGGCAGTCCAGAACGAAGATAGTGGTGATTAACAGAAATGTCCATGCTGCAAAGAAGGCAGGTTAGACAAACTATGATAGTATTACGATTATGGCAGATAATCAGCAAATAAGTACAGCGTCTAACAGAGCTCCCTCTGCGCAACTAGTGATGGCAGAATGGAGCAATTATCTGGCAGCCCAGGTGGGATTCGAGCTTAGAAACACTCAGCCCCCACCCAGATTAATTACACACTGCAATATAGGCAGCTCTTAAAGAGACAGAACACAGAGGTTATAAAGGCATTCACATGCAATAGTTTTTAAATGGTTAAGACACAGGACACCAGCCTGGCAGTGGGCATTTAGGCACACCCAAGGAAGACTTTTGAGAACCCCCATTTGTAGGGGGGTTACACAAAGAGCCTGGGGAACAAACTGGCTGAGCTGTATTCACTGATGGCAGAGGGAAAGATCAGGGATGGACGTGGCTGCCGTCATGGAGACATTGGCCACGCTGAATCATGACTGAGACTTCTCCGTCCCTGTGTGTAAGCTGTATTGGAGGGATGGGATGGGGGTGTGTAGCTCTGTATGTGAGTGAAGGGTTGTCCTGTACAAGAGAGGAGACAGATGAAAGGACAGAGGTGCTGTGGGTACAGGTACAATCATCAAAATGTAAAAACTTAGGATAGGAGTGGTGTACAGGCCATCAAAGCAGGGTAAGGAATTAGACAGGGAACTGGGGTCAAAAACTGTGAAAATGGCCAGCAGGGGGAAGTGGTGATCACAGTAAACTTCAGTTTGCCTGAAGTAGATTGGAAGATCCCTGCTGCCACCTGTACCAAGACTCAGGCACTGCTGGATGCTTTGCAGAGTGGGTTCCGGACACAATGTGTCCTGGAGCCCACCAGGTAGAGAGCCATACTGGACCTGGTTCTGTCTAATGGTACACATGTCCAGGTGGTAAGGGTGGAGGCATCGCTTGCAGGAAGTGACCATCACACTGTGTTGTTCCAGCTGGACATTGGGCAGGGAGAAGATTATGACTAAAATAAGAGTACTAGACTTCAGGAGGGCAGACTACAGGGGGATAGGGAGATTGTGGAAGGGCATCTTGCTGAGATCAGGAAGGAAATGGGATGGGCTAGAAATGGGACATAATCAAGTGTAAACCCTAGGTGGTGCTATCCCAAGGGCTACTATTCCTGCCTGTATGGCTAGTGACAGGTTAAGGGGCCTAGGTCCAATGGTGGGTGCCTCCACCCAGAGGTCAGGGTTGGTAGTGGTTAAACTAACTCAGGTACAGCCCTCTGGGACACTGTGACCCCCCTTTGTTCCCACTAGTGACATACGCAGTACATTGGCGTTATCTCCCCAATACCCAACATATGCACACTTCTTACACATACAGTAACCACTTACCCTCAGGACTGATTCTTGCAACACGTCTCTGAGGACCCCCTGTAAGACAAGGTTAGATAATACACACAGCCACAATGCAGTGCTTATTTCACATGAACTGACACCACAGACAGAACGTAGTTCAATACCAACAAATCTGATTTATTAGAGGGGGCAGTAACAGGGAGGGGGCAAGCAGGTTGATTTGGTTTGGAAATATTCGATTCACAGTACTGTGCATGCATATAGGGTCCAAAAAGTCACACTCTGGGTACCCAGGATGGTGGGGGGCTAGCCAGGTCCATTGTCAGAGTTGCCTAGCTGGTGCAGCTGGATGGGGCCCTGTGGGAGAAAAATATATGCACAAACAAATTGTAATCCAGAGCCAGATGGCTCAGTACACAGAAAGAAACAAGCATTTGTCAATGCCGAATGTTTGCTTGCTGGCATTGGCAGTGGTAATGTAGAAGTTACAGAGCTGCGTAATAGGAATGGCAGTGAAGTACTGAACTGAAGCCAACCCCACCACCACCCTGCAGAGAGTGACAGGCATTGGGGTGTGCATTTGGGTCGTCAGGTATAACGGCCTCGCCATTTCACCACACCCTACCATGCAGACACTGACAAGTGTCACGGTGTTCCTTGGGGTCTTTGGCCCTTATGTGCACCCCATTTCATTAGGAAATGCAGTGAGATGGGTGCGATATAGGAGAATGGGGTGAACTTTGGGGCTGAAGAGTCCAAGGCATACCTCGATGCCTCTCACTGGCTGCAGGGTGTGGAATGGTATGAGCATTACAGGCAAGAATCCCAAGTCACACCCCTGATGCCTGTCATTCTCTACAGGGTTAGGCGTTATGGTTGGAAACCCTAATACCTCAGGCATTACGTTGGTATTTTCCTCCAAATTTTCAACATGTTTTTTGTGACCCCACCTCATGAACAGGGGGAATATCAGTTTGTTAGTCAGCTGCTTATGCACAGCTGACTCACGTGCATTTAGCACCACAGGTGCAAAACATTCCTAACAGGATGTAAAAAATGACAGCTGTACTGTTCATGGGGAGGTGTAAAAAATGGCAATGTTGCAAATCTGCAGTAAAAATATTAAAAAATGGTGAAGTCATGAGCGTACATAGAAACTGTGCAACGCACACCCGTAATATAATTAGGTTGGGGATATTTTACAGCAGATTGTCAACTCAGGCATTTTGGTGCCTCCGATCATGAACAGTGTCACTGTGATTTTCTTTACCTGTGCCGAACAATGATTTCCCACAGTGACCATGCATCTCAGTGCTGGAAGTGTGAAAACACACTTCAGCCATGTTGTGAAAAATGACAGCTGTACTGTTCATAAGGAAGTGTGAAAAAATGCCACTGGTGAAAATCTGGACTGAAAATATTACAAAGTCATGAACTTACGAGGTGTGGAAACTACGCATTGCTCACTCGTAACACAGTCATTTTATGACTTTGTCACAAATTTTCAACATAGCCATTTTAAGACCTCTGCTCATGAACAGTGTAACTGTTTTTTTCTTAATCTGTCCTAAACATTGCTTTCAAGAGACACCAACAGCACCATTGTGCGCTACATGTGCAAAAACACATTTTGGGTGACATATGAAAAATGGCAGCTGTACTGTTCATAAGGAAGTGTAATAAAATGGCAATGTTGAAAATCTGGAGTGAAAATATTAAATTTGCAAACTTATGAGCATGCATAGGAACTGCGCAACGCACGCTCGTAAAACAGTCATTTTTAGGAATTTTTTTCACAAAATTTTCAACATAGCCATTTTAAGACCTCTGCTCATGAACAGTGTCACTGTGATTTTCTTAATGTGTCCCATACATTGATTTCGCACATACTGCGCCATTGTGCACTACATGGGTGGAAACACATTTTGGGCAAGATGTGAAAAATGACAGCTGTACTGCTCATAAGGAGGTGTGGTAAAATGGCAATGTTGAAAATCTGGAGTGAAAATATTGACAATTCCGAACCTTACAGTGTGCGTAGGAACTGCGCAATGCACCCTCGTAAAACAGTCATTTTTAGGAATTTTTTCACCAAATTTTCAACATAGCCATTTTAAGACCTTTGCTCATGAACAGTGTCACTGTGACTTTCTTAATTTGTCCCGTACATTGATTTCACACACCGACTATGCCATTGTGCACTACATGGGCGGAAACACGTTTTGGGTGAGATGTGAAAAATGACAGCTATACTACTCATAGGAAGGTGTGGTAAAATGGCAATGTTGAAAATCTGGAGTGAAAATATTGAAAATCGCAAACTTACGAGTGTGTGTAGGAACTGTACAATGCACGCTCGTAAAACAGTCATTTTTTGGAATTTTTTCACCAAATTTTCAACATAGCCATTTTAACACCTGAGCTCATGAACAGTGTCACTGTAATTTTCTTCACACCAACTACGCCATTGTGTGCTACATGGGCAGAAACACATTTTGGGTGACATGTGAAAAATGGCAGCTGTACTACTCATTAGAAGGTGTGATAAAATGGCAATGTTGGAAATCTGGAGTGAAAATATTGAAAATTGGTGGATTCACGAAGCGCATGTAGGAACCGCGCAACTATCAAAAACAGTCATTTTTAGGAATTTTTCACCAAATTTTCAACATAGCCATATTTTAAGACCTCTGCTCATGAACAGTGTCACTGTGATTTTCTTAATTTGTCCCGTACATTGATTTCGCACACCGACAGCGCCATTCTGCGCTACATGGGCAGAAATACATTTTGGGTGAGATGTGAAAAATGACAGCTGTACTACCCATAAGAAGGTGTGGTAAAATGGCAATGTTGAAAATCTGGAGTGAAAATATTGACAATTTCGCGAACTTACGAGCCTGCGTAGGAACTGCACAACGCACCCTCGTAAAACAGTCATTTTTTGAATTTTGGCACCAGATTTTCAACATGAGGGTTTTGGGACCCTTCCTGAATGATGTCACTGTCATGGCAGTATTCAGGCCTGAAGGGTGATTGCAGTCACTGCGCAGTCACTGCGCCGAAATCACCCTTCGGCCCGAATAACGCCATGACAGTGACATAATTCATGAGAAGGGGTCCCAAAACCCCATTTGAAAATTTGGTGCAAAAATTCCCAAAAATGCCCGAGATATGCAATAAAGTTGAAACCCCTATGTAACCCATTATACAGCTTACCGGCATTTCCTCAGTTCGCGGTCGGCTTTGAAGAGTGCAGACGTGTTCCCGGTCCACCGAAGATTGTCGCGCCGGAGTCTGGAGGTAAGTATGGGGTGAGGGGTGTGGGGAGGCTGGGTGCGCAGTGGGTGGGTGCGGGTTGTGGGAGGGGCGTTGGGAGACACGCCGCGGGACAGTTTTATTTACAGGTTTAAAAAAAAAAAAGCGTCATTGGGCGTTTCCACACTGGGGTGGGCTCCCAGCGTAGCACAAGGACTTGAGGCGTTCAGCCGGCGGGGATTGGGAACCCCGCCGGCCAAGACTACAATGCTTGCCACGCTGGGGTGGGCTCCCAGCGTGGCACCTGCCTGGGGGGTGGGGATGCAGCTCAGCAACTGGGAGGGATGCAGCTCAGCCGATGGGGATTAGGCACCCGTCGGCTATACAGTACAGGGGCGCGCACGTCTGTCTGTGTCGTGGGGGGAGCTGCGCGTGAGCAGCCGATATCTTATCGGTGCTCACTCAAGCATAGCTCCCCCTTTCAACTGTATGCCACTGCATTTTGGAGCGTGTCATAGACAGCTCCAAAATGCATTGGCTTACATGCCGCGCCTGCCAGCCCACTGACTGAATTGGAGGAGGAGGTGACACACCTCCGAAATCTCCGATGAAGGCACTATGTTTCTTGCACATGCGTGCAAGCAAACATAAAAACACAGAAATCAGTTGACACACTTTCATTAAATGAAAGGTGCAGGGAGTTTCCCTGATTTGTACTCACGATACCCTAAGTAGAGAACCTGAAAGAAATGGTTGTTCTGGATTGCCAGAAAACAGGGCATGGAGATGAGACCCTCATGACAAGGCCCCTTGCTTTGAATAGCAGGCAAATTCAATACGATTAAATTGAGTTCAGCTTCCAGCTTCAGCTCACAACTCACAGTAACAGGGAAATGGAATTGCGATTCCCCACAAGCACTAGACACATTTATATGTAAAGGAAATTACTATGCCAGGCAGCTGCTTCTCGATCCCGATCGCAAACACTGCAAATTACCCGGGAGCACACACAGCATCATCAGTCCCCGACAGGCTAATCGCACTTCAGCAAACTTTCAGTCTTCTACGGGCAAGCCTGGTTCTGCACACTTCTGCTTTCTCTTCGACTTCAGATTCAGCCCAACTCACTCACTCTAACAGCTGCAGGCCAACTACAGGGCCTCCCACATGCTTCCCACGTGAACTATACACCGCAGCAAACAGAACTCCTTCTCCTTACACAGTCAACTCACATCTGATCCTCTCAGCAATAGTTCAGGGCATTTCCTTTGGCTTCATCCCAGTTCTGTTGGTGGATTCGGCTGTCAATCACAGTAGGGCTCCCTCTGTTGGTGCAAAAAGGCGCCAAGGACCAAACTACATTTCCCAGAGGCACTGCCACATATTTCCCTTCGGTAGCAGGCCCCAGGTGAGAGTCCAAGTTCTGGTTGGCTCCAAGCAGTTTCCATTTTAGGGCTCCCATGAACCCAAATGACCAAGCTCAACAGTTCAGATCCACAATGGAGGGGCAGAACACACAGAGTCCCAGCTGCAAGAAAGGCAGGTTAGACAGCTGCATTTTCATTAACACTATAACTGATTTCTGGAAATGGATCACTGTCAAAATCACGCATGCAATATCGCACGTGTTATTACAGCGCGTACATTTTAGTGCTCCTGCATAATAGCGTAGTGAAATTACAGCGTGTTATTTAATAGCACTTTACTGATCGATGCTTTCATTTATGATTGTTTAGTCACTAATTCTGTCCATAAACAAGATAGTAGTCTAGTATAGGCTACTATATTACTCCCTCTGCTGGTAGTGGTTGAGAAAGAAAGAAAACCAAAAAAATAGTACATCTCCATTGTAAATGTGCGACACTGAGAGTACATCTACAATAGCAATAGACATCAAAGAGAAAAATAAACTTGTAGCTTAATGCCTTGTCTTAAAGGTACTGAAGACCATTTGTTATGTAAATATATGCCAGCTCACACTTATCTTTCCATCTGCTCGGTCGTCAGGTTCTCCTCAGTGCAGAATTCTGCTTCAGGTTTTGCCCCCTTCCCCCATGTAGCCTTTGGGTCTGTATTGGTAGCCGGCACTGTGATAGCTTAGTTAGTTGCCGTAATGGGATCCACTGAAGTGCACCATTCATGTTCTTCCAGGGCCTTAATCGCATCCTCTGGGGTTCAGTAAAGTTCTGTGCCCATTGCCTAAAAGACCCGGAGCTTTTCAGGATAGGACCTTAAGGATTGAAATGCTGGATCAGCCAAATATTCAACCCAGTAAGTACTTTGCAAACACCATAATACATATAGCATCTATGTAAGAGTAGCCAGATAAGTGCAGTGCAGAATGCTTATTCAAATTCATTAAGCGCAATTCCATTAGCGCTATATTCTTAGCGCGCTATAATGTAGCAGCGCTATTATGTATGCGCGGTTATTGCTCACGCTATTTCGGCTGTGCTATTATGACCAGATC
The DNA here is from genome assembly GCA_016271365.2 of Neoceratodus forsteri. NCBI lineage: Eukaryota > Metazoa > Chordata > Ceratodontiformes > Ceratodontidae > Neoceratodus > Neoceratodus forsteri. The sequence goes on from JADMNL010000022.1 coordinate 55,920,588, forward strand.
CCTCTGGAAATAGTTATATTTTTCAATTTGGCTTCCTCTGCACCCTTAGCAACTGCAGAAATGGAGCAATTAGACAACAGCTCGGGTGGGAGTCGAGCATTAAACACAGAGTCCCCCCATTCAAACTAAATTAGCCTACAACCAGGCAGCTCTTAAAGAGACAGTACTAGAGGCTGTAAAAGCACTCACAGTTAAGCGGCTTAAACGGTGAACACCATTCAGGCTGGGAGCACTTAGCCAGCTCCTAGAAGACTTTTGGGAACCCCCATTTGCAAAGGAGTTACACCAAGAAGGACTGTTGGCAGCCATTAATGTGTGCCAAACCAAACAGCAAAAAATCTAGAGCCAAAGAAGCCCAGATGGTTTGATAGGGAAGTTGCCCAGAAGGTAAAGAGGAATGTACCCCTCCCACACACAGGTGGGGATTGCCTTGCCGCCTCCCGACTGCTTAGTCCCAGTCTGTTCTGGTGTCCCTGAATGCTCCTGCCAGCCTCGTTGTGCTGACAGATCCTGTCGGGACCAGCGGAGCGAAGTAAACAGTGGAACCACCTGGATGATTGGTCAATTGGTCCCAGGACATAATGTCGCAGTTAATTAGTAACAGACATTATGTTGTGGGGACAAAAGAGAGTTACCGAGTTGGTTGCTGATGTTACTTGTCGCCGGTCAAAATGGAGCAAATCACAAAATGGAAAGGCCAAATAGTCACTACCTCCCATGACTTGTGTACATCCCAGGAATCACTCATTATTAACATCAGTGACCAACACGGCAACTCTCTTTTAAACACTCCTCTCACTAGTGCACCTTCACCCACAAAAGACTCAGGACAGGAATTTCCCCATCCTCTCCCCCCTCCCCCCGGTTTATCAAAATCCAACACTCCAAAAAGGAAATGCAAAATGAAAGCATAAAAAGATAAATTCCTGGGACAGAACAGTTAAATAGACAAGTCAAAGCATACCAAATAAAAACTCAGTGCACCATGAACCAGAGACCGCTGACCGGAGTGACGGGAGACGGACAGAGGTTTCCTGTACCGGTTACCCCCTTGGTCCGATCACCACTCCTAACAACGATTGCTCCTTCAGACCCACTTCAGCAGCTTAAGAAACCAATGCTCCAAACTTCCAGCAGCGACCTCTTCTCTCTCCTCTACGACTTTCAACAAAACCTTTTCAGGTGAGTGCCTGACAGACTTCATGTGGCTAGTTCTAAGTTCAAACTGGATAAAATATTTTAATTGCAGCACACTTCTTCCATTGTTTGCCCTAACTAAAAAGATATATATTGTTACATATTCCGCTAGTGAGTGCTAATTTCAGTGAACACCACATGGTATGGTTCATTACTAGTAGGTGACTACTAATACTAAGAAATATTATGTAATAGGGGCCATATCATAAGTTTTGAGTTAGTTATTTCCCTGCTACAGCTGTTCCTTTTACTTATTATAAGCAGTACAAGCCATGTTTTGTACAACTATGGAAAACTAAAGTGCCATGCATGAACGCCGATGTCTTGCCGTCACCACTAAATGGTCACTGTAGCTACTTTTTGCCCACAACCTCTTTCCCAGTGATGGCGAGTCTTTTCAATGATATGACCACACCGTTGTGACTGCAGCCATTTGAACTGGTGATTGCATGTCCATATGCCACTTGGCGGCTTGGCCGATTGCCACGCTGATCGAGTGTGTGAGCTGGCAGGTTGGCTTGCATTTAGGGTGAGTGCTGCGGCACTCAGTGGTTTAAGTCACTTTGATGGTTTCTGCAGCTCTGCCTCTGTGTGCCTCTGCCCACATGGGTATAAAGAGTAAAAGGGGTCAAGAGGCACTTGGGGGAAACAAAATCAAAAACGAAATACGAGCACTCAAGTGCTGTATTATAAAAGAGGCATGTGTTTCTTTAAGAGCAGCTGAAGCTGTTAAGCGAATGAGAGCACTGCCTGCTGCCTGGGGGTATAGTGCTTTGGCACCAGCAACAGGAGGGGGGAGACCTTTGCAATCTCCATTCTGCTGTGGGACACCAGGGCAGAGGGGCTACTATCTATTTCTGGGGGTGGTTAAAAGTAAAACAATTTTGTTTGACTGCAAAGCAATGTCAAAGATAGAACTGTATTTTAAACTGGCCTTCAGCAGCCATCTTTGTGAACCTTGACCCCAAGCCCAGCCAATCAGCGGTTGAGGAGCCCGAGGAAAGTACAGTTACGTAAGAACTTACCGTAACAGTAGATCTTCGAGAGAGGCTCTTGCAGTAGGTAATTACATATAGGACTGACGCTGGCCGGCGGCGGGACCCCAGAAAATTTCAGCTAGCAGTCCCTGGCGGGACCGCCCTCAGGTGACCGCGCCACACGACGTCGGTATAAAGGGCGTTCAGACACCCGCCTTCCAGTTCTTTCCTGCCAAAGGCCAAAAGGCAAGACGAGAGAGAAGCAGATATTCCTCAATGGAAAAGGAGCTGAAAAAGACTAGGGGGATGGCGGGCTGGAAGGTATTACCTACTGCAAGAGCCTCTCTCGAAGATCTACTGTTACGGTAAGTTCTTACGTAACTGTACTATCTTACTTCGAGAGGGCTCTTGCAGTAGGTAATTACATATAGGACAGAATCCCAAGCAGTCTGGAACAAATAAGAAAGGCACCGGGGAGGAGGAACTACTCAAATAAGTAGTAGATAAGCTTGCAACCCTCAAGAAAGGAGTCCTTGCAAGACCGCTAACCCGAAGCCTGCTCTACGGTGAGAGGCAATGTCCAAACTGTAATGTTTAGTGAAGGTATGGACGGAAGTCCAAGTGGCGGCAGCACAAATGTCTGCCACGGACATATTCTTGAAACAAGCCGCAGTGGCAGCAACTCCATGAGTGGAGTGACCTCTGACCTGACCCGGGAGGGTCTTGTTGTACTTGTCATAACAGAAGGTGATGCAATGAGCCAACCATTTAAACAGGCATTGCTTGGAAACAGTATTGCCTTCTCTTTTGTGAGCAAAAGAGATGAACAACTGATCAGTCTTTTTTGAGATCTTTCGTTCTATTGGTATAATATCTCAGAATCCTGTGAACATCCATGGTGTGAAACAAGTATTCTCCGTGATTGGAGTATTGCGTGAAAAAAGCAGGTAATTCTATAGACTGATTCAAAGTAGATGCAGCTACCACCTTCGGGAGAAACTTAGGGTTTGTGCGGAGAGCTACTCGTTCTTTGTGGAAGATAAAGTAAGGGATTTTGCACATCAGGGCCTGAAGCTCGGAAATTCTGTGAGGTGAGGTAATGGCCACTAAGAAGAGTGTCTTCCACGACAAAAACTTCAAGTCCAGGAAGCGCAGGCTCGAAGGGAGGGAGAGTAAGTTTCTTGAGGACAAAATTTAAGTCCCAAGGTGGAGCTGGGGTCCGGATCGGGGGTCTCAGGTGAAGGACCCCTCTAAGGAAGGTTTTGGATACCTCTAGCTGGGCAAAGGCCTTATCAGCGAAAGGTAAGTGGTAGGCTGAGATAGCTGCCATGTGGACCTTCAGAGAGGAGTGACTGAGACCTAGGTCGAAGAGATGACGCATGTAATCCAGCAAAGTGGTTATGGGGCAGGAAAATGGTTCCTCATTCCTGGACGTGGCCCAGATGGAAAATCTCTTCCATTTCATGGCGTAAGTGGATCTAGTGGAGGGCTTTCTGGCCTCTACCAAAATCTCGGCTACCTTAGGGGATACTCCAAAGCGAGATTGGACTAGGTCCGAAGGAGCCATGCATGAAGTTGAAGGGACTTGAGTCCCGGATGGACCAGGGTCCCCTGATCCTGAGTCAGCAATCCCGGAGATAAGGGAAGAGGAAGAGGAGGAACCTCTGAGTACTGTTGAAGAAGAGAGAACCAAATTTGCCTGGGCCAGAAAGGAGCAATTAGAATCATTTTTGCTCCTTCTAGAGCCAGTTTCTGTAACACACGTGGGACCAGTGGAATTGGGGGAAAAGCATAGACGATCTGTCCTTCCAGCTTAGAGACAGAGCGCCTCTCCAAAGCTCCTCGCCTAGAGCGAGCGAAGCAAAAGATTGGAAGTTTTGCTTTTGGAGGAGGCAAACAGGTCTCATTTGAGGAGTCCCCAAGCCTGAAAAATGCTGTTTAGGACTATTCCGTCTAATTCCCACTCATGTGGAAGAGCTGACGAGCAACTTAGTCTGTCTGCTAGGACATTGTCTACTCCTGGAACATGGATCACCGTGAGGTGAAGGTTGTGGAGGGTGGCCCACTCCCAGACCCTCATCGCTTCCCTGCACAGTGGGTAGGATCGAGTTCCTCCCTGCTTGTTGATGTACCACACCATGCACATGTTGTACGTTTGGACGGCTAGGTGACCGGGAAGGATGTTTTGGTGAAGGGCCTGGACTGCATAAAGCACCACTCGGAGCTCGAGAACATTGATGTGGAGAACTATCTCCAGTTTCGACCAAAGTCCTTGAGTTCAGTGAGGGCCCAGATGGGCCCCCCAACCTTCGCCAGAAGCGTCCGTGGTTAAGGTCTGATCGGGGGGAGGATGAAAGAAGGGGAACCCCCAGAAGAGGTTCTCTCATACCATCCACCACCTGAAGTCTCTGACCATTGGCGGGGAGATCAGGATCAGAAGATCCAGGTCGTCTACTCATTGGTCCCACTGAGATCGAAGAGTCCATTGAGAAATTCTTATGTGAAGGCGAGCTTGTGGGACCGTCGGGATGGCAGCCACCATGAGCCCCAGTAGACGAAGCACCGACCTCGCCAGAACCCTCCTGGAGTTCAGAAGGAGGGAAATCTGTGACTGGAGGGAAACCCCCCGGGCCGGAGGCAGAAAAGCTTTGCACAAAGTTGTGTCGAGAATTGCCCTGATGAACTGGAGCCTCTGAGAAGGTTCCAAAAGAGACTTGGAGAGGTTGATGGTAATACCCAGGTTGGTAAAAATCTGCCGGGTGAGGGAGAGGACGTGCAGGAGTTCCTCCCTGGATGGAGCCGCCAGGAGCCAATCGTCCAGGTAGGGAAAAACCTGAGCTCCCAAAGAATGCAGGTGGGCTGCTACCACTGCCAGGCATTTGGTAAAGACTTGTGGAACCGAGGAAAGGCCAAATGGAAGTGCCCGGAATTGGTAATGGACCCCCTGGAACGCAAATCTGAGGTACTTTCGGTGCAGGGTGAATGGGATGCGGGCATGCATCCTGCATATCTAGTGCACAAAGCTATTGGCCTGGCTGAAGCAGGGGTAGAAGGGATTGAAGGGAGAGCATCCTGAACCTTTTGTATTCCATAAACAGGTTCAGGGAGCTGAGATCGAGGATCGGTCTGAGATCTCCCGTCTTCTTTGGTACAAGGAAGAAGTGGGAATAATACCCCGTTCAGTAGAGGTGAAGAGGAACGGGCTCTATAGCCCATTTCGCAAGAAGAGCCGATATCTCTTCCCTGACCAGAGGAAGATGGTCCCTTGAATAAACGGAATTCAGAGGGGGGTGAAGTGGAGGTTTCTGCAGAAACTCTATAGAGTGACCCTCTGCGATGATTTGAAGCACCCATGAATCCGAAGTTATCCTCTCCCACTCTGGGAGGTGGAGGGAGAACCTCCTTCCTACCGGTTCCTCCGGTGCATCCAGAGGCGGTGGGAGAGGAAAGGAGTCAGGTGGTGTAAGGCAGCAGCACAGCTGGGGCACCCATTGCTTTTATGGGCGGCGGGGGCCTGGCAGCTGTGGGGGCCCGACGTTTAGTGGCCCGCCTTCCCTGGGGTTTTGCTTGAAGCTGGCTGCGTCTGTGAAAGGGATGGTGCTGCAGAGGATGGGGACGGTACAGTGAATCCACAGATTTAAAGGCTGTTCCCTTCTCCTGCAAGTCAGTGATGATGTCCTTGACATCACCGCCGAAAAGCACGGAACCCCTGAAAGGTGCCTCTTGAATGGCAGATTGTACCTCCGGGACCAGACCTGACACATGAAGCCATGCGTGGCGCTGAAGACTAACGGCAAATGCAGAGCTTCGCCCAGCGGTGTCCACTGCATCGTATGTCGTCCTTAGCATGTGACGGCTGGCCGAACGAGCTGAACGGACCAGGTCGGCCAACTCCTGCTCGAGTTGAGAGTCCAGCAAGGAGTCGACCTTAGATTCTGCCTGGGTAAGGACGGCCTTCTGGAAATCCCCCATGTGAGCTACATAGTTCAGGGCACTTATACCCAGTGTGGAGGAAGCATAGATCTTCTTTCCAAACTGATCCAGAAGGCGAGATTCCTTATCCGGGGGAGACGAGCTCATGTGTTTAGGATGTGCGGATCGCCATCAGCGGGCGCTGATCACGACCTGCCGGCACGGGTGAGAATCTAAAAAGTCTACACCCTCCGGAGCCTGGTATAGCCTGTTTGACTTCCAGAAGTGGGGCTAAAGCTGACGGTTGTTTCCAAACAGTGGAAACAAGGTGGGTGTGAGGCTCAATCCAGGGTGGCACTAAGGTGGGGGCCGTAAGGGGCAAATCCAGATGTTCGGCGAGTTTCACCCGCTGAGGATCTGGATCTAAGGATTGTCACTGATGGACCTCCTGGATTTTCTTCAGTAACTCCGTGAAAGAAGGATCCTCCGGAGGAGACCTCGGAGGAGTCCTCGGCCGGGGTTTGGACGGAGAACATAGCTCGTCATCTTTATCGGAAACTCCCGCGGAGGATTCTGAGGAGTCCGAGAGGGCCACAGAAAAAGAATCTGAGGTAGAAAAAGACTCCCTCTCCCATTTAGGGGGAGGAACGTGTTCCGTGGGAAGAGTCCCCGAACGCGTGTCCTGCCCCTCTCTGGAACCTGAGGGGAGACCCCGGGGAACTGGAGGAGGGGAGGGGAGGGAGACTGCCGTCTAGGGCATATGGGAACTGGTGGAGGCACCGTCATCGTAAGATGGCTCTCAACCTCTCTGGTGAGCTGAGCCTTGGCCTCAGCCCACCAGGAGGCAAGAGTCTCCTGCAAATCCACCGGCGGCCTGGGGGGCGGTGGAGGAGGAGGAGGGGGATAGTGAAACAGAGGATATCCATAGGGAGAGTACCCAAAACCCGTCTGTGGATAAGTCGGAGATGGGTAGTGAGGTGTCAGGTACTGTGGAGCTGGAGGATTCGGCGCCGGGTACGGTGATGCGGGGCACTGCAGGCCCGGAAACACCGGCGTCAGGTATGACGGTGGGTACCAAAGTGCTGGAGGAGCTGCTGGAGTAGACGGCCCAGCCGGGCATTCCAGGGGCGGTTCAGCCGAAGCAGGCCCCTGGGGTGAAGGGCCCAGTGGAGGGAAAAAAGCCCCTGCTGACGTCGGAGAGGCCGGTGTCAGGACCGGCGACAGCGGGGCCGGTGTCGGCTCGGCCGGCGTCGGAGGGGCCGGAGCCGGCGTCGGGGGAACCAGCGTCAGATCCGGGTTCTCAGTGAGGGGATCTGACGGAAGCCCAAGATCCCTGGTCTCAACTGGGGAAGGAGGTGAGAAATCTCCTGAGTCAGGTGAGGGGGACTGGGGCTCCCCTGATGGCAGCGAAGGCTGCGGAGAGCCTGGCATGACGGAAGAGGGTGGTTCCGACATAGGCTCGGAGACCCGGCGCACGTCAGAGGAGCTGACGTGTGACTTATGGGTCAAAACCCGGTGGATGTCAGAGGAGCCAGCGTCCGACTTCGGTGCTCTCACGTCCGAGATGGGCCGAGGTAGAAGGGAGGCCCGGTCGGAGGGAAAGACAGCCCGGCGCCGCCCCGAAGGGTCGGGCAACTTAGGGGCCTTCTCCCGGCTGACGTCGGAGGAGCCAACGCCCGGCTTAAGGGAGGCGCCCGCACCAGTAGGCCAAGGAAGAGAGGCTGAACTGGGGTCTGGAGTCTCCTTTGGCCCGGAGATGCCTGACAGGCCCGTACTCGAGCCTGAAGGGCGGACACTTCCTCCAAACCCTTGAGGCTGCCATCGGAGTCCCTGAGGGAAGTTACCCACTCACACCCCGCCTGAGTCGCGGAAGAGGAGGCCTTCTCCCGGTGCCCATCCTTGTCCTTCTTTTTATGCCCCTCTGGAGAAGTCGACGCCTGCCTTAGCTTTCTCAGCTCTTTCTCCATCGCAGACATCTTTTTCTTCAGGAGATGGGCTTCGAGGGACTGCTGGCGTCACTTGTGGGTTGCCACGTTGAACCAAAGGCAGTGCGGACACTTATCAACCACGTGGTCGGGGTCTAGGCAGAAGAGGCAGAGGGAGTGACCGTCCTTGTGTGGCAGTTGGGCGCTGCACAAATCGCACTTGTTTTTAGAGGGGGACGACATAAAACGGCGTTCACCTGACAATCGAACAGAAAAACTGTAGCTTTTTTGGTAAAAACCGACGAAAAGTGCAGAACTGCAACGAACTTAACCGGGCGAGGTGCTACTGAAAGCTAACGGGCGGAAAGAATTGGAAGGCGGCGCCCCGACTCGCCCTTTATACCGACATCGTGGACGCCAGTCACCTGACGAGGGCGGTCCTACACCAGGGACTGCTAGCTAGAAATATTTCTGTGGTAATTACATATAGGACTGACGCCGCCGGCCGGCGTCAGTCCTATATGTAATTACCTACTGCAAGAGCCCTCTCGAAGTAAGATCTGCAGTTATGGCTCCTGGGTAGGGAGGAAAGGGCAATGTCTTTGCGCCAGAATTGACAATCAATCAGGTATCGAAAGAGCCTCATGCATATTAATTTTCAGATGGACAACCTGTTTTTACCAATGGGATGCTGCCAGGATACCCTGAAAACCTAAGGATAGATTCAGCTTAGTTCAGTTCGTTGGAGTCCTCTCTTGAGGGAGGTGGGGGGGGGACTCCACGATGTTGCTTTAGAGAGATGGAGAAGACCTGCCTGGGGGTTTGCACAGCCAACCAGCCTGAGAGGCCCTGTGTTGCCTTTCAACATCTGGAAGCAGCTGTTTCAGAATTAAGGTGTTGATTTGTTGTCCACAGGCAAGAACAGTGTCTGAGAGGTTCCCAAGGGAGAGGGAGCCTCTCTACGTTCTTCGAGTGAAGAAGAAGACCTGTCTGGGAGCTTGCACAGCCAGCAGCCCAGGAGGTGCTCTGTGTTGCTTTCCAATGACTGGAAGGAGTTGTCGACAGTATGAAAGTGTTGTTGGCTGATTAGTGTCAAGGAATTGTCTTAGAGTTGAGAGAGAGAAAGAGAGAGAGAGAGAGAGAGAAGAAACTCCAAGTGATGTCTGAGAGAAGTCCGGAGGCCTACTTGGGTGCCTTCATGGCCAAATAGCCAAGGGAAGCCTGTCTGATGTTTCCAGTAGATGGAAAATGTAAAGTGAGAAGATGAACCCGTTTTCTGTTCAAGTCTGAGCGCAAAGTGAGAAGATGTGCCCCCATCTTCTGCACTGAGTTGAAACTTCTAATGTCTGAATCTGACAGACTGCTTCCTGCTAGCAGTCAGTGAGAAACCCAGAGACTATATCCCATTTGAATGAGAGCCACAGCTGCTAGCTGGTAGCGTGACTGAAACATTTACAGCTGGATATTCCTGAAGTTCCAGCGAGAGAGAGTGACTGCCATCCGAGGTCAGTCTGGGGAATTAGCCAGGTGGTGCCACCGCTAGGCACTACCTGTTCATCTCCCCCTGAGGTTTTATGCTTGGACATGGAGGTGGAGGCGTCCGGCACTGGTTTCCGCACTGGTCTGCACCAGTTCTGTGACACCACCAAAAAGAAGATGAGTTGCCAGAAAAGCTGAGAGGTGTCAAACCTGCTAAAGCTGTAAGGGTATGCACAGAATCAAAAAGCCGGCACCAGTAAATACAGACCGCTCCAGATGAGGTTTGAATCAGACACAGGGAAGCTCAAACTCTGGGTGCTAAAAGTGCTTCATTTTATTCAAAAAACACCCTGCTTCCACATCCAGCTAAAAGACCACCATCTTCCCAACGCGTTTCACGCCCCCTGGCGCTTAATCATGAGAATACCATCACCATACAATACTGTGCTTATATTTAACCATCTTAAAGTGACAATGACCAAATAAATACATTCTAAATTATACAGATGAAATACCATAAAAACATGATCTACACACTTAAAAAATGTGCTTTACAACAACAGATGTCACACATTACATTTTGCCACTATGTTTTAAAGTCCATCTTAGTTTCTCAGGGATCCATTTTTCATGCAAGTGGCAACCATAAATCTACACACTTAAAAAATTTTTTTGCTTTACAGCAACAAATATTTCTTATTGAATTCTGCCACTATATTTATGTGCCTTACAACAACAAATGTCACACATTGCATTTTGCCACTATATTTTAAAATCCATCTTAATTTCTCAAGGATCCATTTTTCATGCAAGTGGCAACCACAAATCTACACACTAAAAACTACAAACATTTTTTTGCTTTACAGCAATAAGTATTTCTTATTGAATTCTGCCACTATATTTTAATGTCCACCTCAATTTCTCAAGGATCCATTTTCCATGCAAGTGGCAAAAGTTGAAATCTAAAAGATAAAAGATAAATTGAACGGATGCAAATTACTTATTAACAGAAGAACTTTTGTATAACTAATACAATATCATACTACTTTTTAAGAAAGGGTTTTATATCAATTCTTTCGTTCAGTCCTGGCATTTCTGACCCCCATAGCAAAAATCCAATACTGCTCTCTTTTTAACAAAACATCATTATAATCTCCGCCTCTAGGGCTTCTCAAACCCTTTCTTAAAAAGTAGTATGATATTGTATTAGTTATACAAAAGTTCTTCTGTTAATAAGTAATTTGCATCTGTTCAATTTATCTTTTATCTTTTAGATTTCAACTTTTGCCACTTGCATGGAAAATGGATCCTTGAGAAATTGAAGTGGACATTAAAATATAGTGGCAGAATTCAATAAGAAATACTTGTTGCTGTAAAGCAAAAAAATGTTTGTAGTTTTTAGTGTGTAGATTTGTGGTTGCCACTTACATGAAAAATGGATCCTTGAGAAATTAAGATGGATTTTAAAATATAGTGGCAAAATGCAATGTGTGACATTTGTTGTTGTAAGGCACATAAATATAGTGGCAGAATTCAATAAGAAATATTTGTTGCTGTAAAGCAAACATTTTTTTTTAAGTGTGTAGATTTATGGTTGCCACTTGCATGAAAAATGGATCCCTGAGAAACTAAGATGGACTTTAAAACATAGTGGCAAAATGTAATGTGTGACATTTGTTGTTGTAAAGCACATTTTTTAAGTGTGTAGATCATGTTTTTATGGTATTTCATCTGTATAATTTAGAATTTATTTATTTGGTCATTGTCACTTTAAGATGGTTAAATATAAGCACAGTATTGTATGGTGATGGTATTCTCATGATTAAGCGCCAGGGGGCGGAACGGTTGGGAAGATGGTGTCTTTAGCTGAATGTGGAAGCAGGGTGTTTTTTGAATAAAATGAAGCACTTTTAGCACCCAGAGTTTGAGCTTCCCTGTGTCTGATTCGAACCTCATCTGGAGCGGTCTGTATTTACCGGTGCCGGCTTTTTGACTCTGTGCATACTTTTATTTGTTTAGCCTGAGCATGGTTCCCAGGTGCAGACTTGTGGTTTTTGCCTTAAAGCTGTAAGTGCCTGCTGCAGAAAATGTCCAAACTGCAAGAAAGGCAAAGAAGAGGTCCTAAACTGCAATATGCCTGGTGCTTGTCTCAGCAATCTGAACTGCCAAGCATCCAAATTCTACTGACCCAAATAACCCAGACCTACAGTCTGAAAGTCACCAACCTGATAGGCCAAGAGACCATTCGTCAAACTGTGAGTAACTCAGGGCTTGCCCTGCATCTGGAAAACTGTATATAGCTGTTGTCACAAAAGGTTTTGAGTTTGGTCACCCAGCCCAAAGTTGCCGAGTTTCAATAGTCAGCTTTTGACATAATGAAAGAGGTTAACTAGCTTGTCAAAGTGCACCAGTGCCAGCCACCCAGCTGCACCGATATCAGGCCTGCGGCTAGACCCTGGGTGCCCAGATAGGACTCTTACGGGTTAAACTGATACCATTTGGGGGTTGGTAAATCAAGAACCACTGGGCTAACATCTATTCTGATTTATATGCTGGTGGGAGGCGGGCACTGAAAATATTTCAGGTTTACAGATAAAGTGATCATCTGATATTTGCAAAATGCAAATGACGAAAGTTGTTTAACCTCTACATCCATTTCCCTTTTCCCAGCCCTACCCCATATAAATAAACTTTGCACAAATGTCTCACGAGCATATAATTTAAAGTCAATAATTATGAATATATTGAAATATTGCCATGGTTTATGGTAATCCATGCATGGGGTGATTATAAGGGGAGGTGGGGAGATACAGCATCCCAGGAGGTTGTCTCACTCAAATATCTGACCCCACTATATTATAGTTCTGGGTGGAGGCACTGCACTGTTTATTTTATCATTAGGAAAGAACCCCGTTTTTCCAGCAGAACAAGAACTTAGGCCCCTCAACCTGGTTTGAGCTCACCAGGCAGGGGTAATAGCCGACTGTTACACCGTGCCTGGGTTGCAGTAAGAAGTCAGCCTTCCTGAAGAATAAACACACCCAGAAAGATGAGGACAGGGAGGAATACTGTACCAAGGCAAGAGAGGCTGGCAAGGCAGTCTGACTGTGCAAGGCCAAGAGACAGCTGCAGATGACAGAGGGGGTGAAAATGGAGAGAAAGCCTTCTTCCGGATATCAGAGAGAAGTGCAATACCAAGGATGGGAAGTCAGATTGAAAAAAGGAGGGTGGGTAGGTGGATGGGTGGAGAGTAATGAAGACAAAGCAGAAGTACTTAACAAGTACTTCTGTTAAGTCTTCACTAAGGAGAAGGATGGTCCAGTACCCCAGGGGAGGAAATGGTGGGGAGTGGGGTCAGTGACGGAGAGATTAAAATTGACAGGGTGAGGAAAGGCTTAAAGGCCCTGAAGGCAGACAAGTCCCCGGGACCAGATGGTATACATCATTTAGGAAATCGGCAGATGTTTTTTATTTATTTTTTTATTCATTGACATTTCGGATAACACCATTGAGAACAAGCTCATTTCACAGGCTCCACATCAGACGAACAATACATATTGGGAAAGTATGAGATGGAGAACAAACAAAACAAGGAATTATACAAGACATTACAAGAGTGTATAACTAGAGAAGTTCCAACACATGTGGCATTGTACAATGTATGCCATGGTGCATATTTGATTAAAACCTGGAATTCAAAGGGTCATATTAGAGGGGGTGGGGTTTTACGAAACGACCCTTTACAGGAAAATGAGAACAGACTCAGCCTAATATCTAATAATCAACAAGGCAAGGGATGGTATCAGCCCAGGGGCCTCGTCAGAGGTAAGAAGGGATGGGACAAAGCATTTTAAAGTGAGCAAGGGAGCTCAGGAGATATAACGGGGGAAGGGAGGAGGGGGGAAGCCATAGAGGGGTGAGGGGAAAGAGTGGAAGGGATCAAGAGGAAATGTGAAGGAGAATGCTTAGCAACTTAGAACAGTTATTCACATGCTGAGAACAGTTATGCATAAGGTCAGGATAGCATAAGGTTAGAATAAGTGCTGGTCACAAGAAGGAAGGTTATTGGAAGCAGTCACAACTGGCATCAGCAACTAGTTGTTGCTTAAGTTTAACCTTGAAGGAGCCCAAGGTAGATGCTGAAGTGATGCCATGGTGCAGTGAGTTCATCCATAGCGGGGCACGGTAGGTAAAGGACCTTTGTCCCAGAAAAGTGCAACAGTGGGGTATATTAAAAATCTGGCTCATAGAGCTTCTGGTGCAACGATAGTTGATAGTGGGGGTAGTAAGCTTTTGCACTCCTGGGGGCATTTTGCCTAAGCTTACTTTTTTGGACAGTAAACATGTTTGGTCATGAGTCTACCTTTGAATTGGATCCAGTTAGCCTGAGCGTACATGTCGCAGGTATGGGACCGACGGGCTGAGCTGGTAAGAAGCCGACATGCTTTGTTGAGTGCAACTATGATGCGGCGAAGAGTTGTTTCAGTAGCTGATCCATAGATTGATAAGCCGTAATCAATATGCGAGACAAAAGAGCTTTGATTGGCCAGGTTAAGAGCCTCTGGGGGCAAACATTGCTTATGCCTATAAAGTATCCCAATGCAGGTGTTAACAGCATTAGCAATGTTATCAATGTGCTAGGCATAGGTCATCGTACTGTCAATAGTAATCCCCAGATATTTAAAGAGCTGAACTAGCTCCAGGGGAGAGCCCTCTTCATTGGTGATAGAAAGAGGGTAAGTTCTGTGCCTATTTTGGGAGCTGGAGAACAGCATAGTTTTAGTCTTCTTGTAATTCATAACTAACTTGTGTTTATGAAACCATCTTTCTATGACTACAAAATTACTCTGTAGCCTACATTCAAGAACCTTAGGGTCTGGATCACTGGTAAACAGGATAGCATTGTCGGCATATAAAAGGATGTGACCCTAACAGGAGTGAGGAAGGTTGTTGAGGAAAATGCTAAATAAAAGAGGGCCCAAGATGGACCCTTGAGGAACTCCAGCTATAACAGGTCTTCTATCTGAGAGGATGTTACCAATCTTCACCTGCTGTGTACTGTTGTGCAGGTAATTTTCACACCAGGCTGTGCTGTCACGAGCTAGATCAGTGGTGGTAAGCTGTTCAACCAGGAGGGCATGATTCACTGTGTCAAAAGCTTTGGTTAAATCAATGAAAGCAGCACCGACCAGGTGTCCTTGATCTAAGGAGTGGTGAATAAAGCCTGTGAACTCCAGAAGGGCGGTAGTGGCACTATGACCATTTCTGAACCCGTGTTGTTGCGGGCATTGTAGCTGATATTTTTCTAAGTATTCAACCAGTTGATCAGTTGCTATATGCTCAAGAGCTTTCGAGAGTTGGGGCAGGATAGAGATAGGCCGGTAGTTCCCATTAATTGTGCGATCCCCAGACTTATGAACTGGTGTCACAGTGGCAGATTTCCACTTCTGAGGAAATTGAGAGTATGTAAGTGACATGTTAATAATATGTGTCAGAGATGCCAATTTCATCCAGTGTAAGGGCTTCAAACTCAAGATCCAGGGTGTCACCACTAAATCTTGATTTCCCTAATACCTTGAGTAGGTAATTCCTGGCTTCATGGGCTGAGGGGGTTTTGAAGTAGAAAGGAGAATGTGAAAGGTGCAGAGTCTCTTTCCCAGAGTAGTCGCTTGTGAAGGGGTGAGAGAAGTAGCCAGGTGGCAGAACACCACTCAGGTCCGTGAAGGCATTATTAAAAGTGCTAGCAATTTTGAGGGGAGATATATCAGGGTCACAGGAATGGTTCAGGATCAAGTGATACACATAGTTAATATATATGCACCTAATACAGGAACAGATAAGTTCCATTTGGAAGTCTTTCAGAAAATTGCGGACCTTTCCATGGGAATTTTGATATTGGGGGGAGATTTTAATGCCGTACCATGACCAACAATGGACCGATCAGGGGGGCAAGCATGCTCTCCAAAACCCATAAATAAAAATTTCAAAGCTAGGTTAGAGGAAGGTGGATTGGTAGATGTATGGAGACACCAGTATGTAGGGGAAAAGGATTACATCTGTTTCTCTGCAGCTAATAAATTTTATTCGAGGATAGACTTCATATTGACACATAAGGTCAATATGCATTACTTTACATCACCTAAGATAGGGTAATTTACCTTATCAGATCACGCTCCGGTCGTGGTCAAAGTGGTGTGGGCGACAGGTTCCAGACATACCAGCTGGAGACTAAATGTCTCACTACTTAATGACAAATCAACAATAAAGCAAATTGAGCAGACTATTGCTAATTTAGCCATTGATTCCCCAATATCAGACAGCTCTCCCCTTCTTTGGTGGGATACCATGAAGGCGGTAGTAAAGGGGCAATTAATTAGCTTGGCTTCTGCAAAAAAAAAAAAAGCTTAGGGAAAAAAAGAGGAATGGGTTATTAAAAGCCATAGAAGAACTGGAACAGGAACATAAAGATCACCCCAGAGGGAAAGGAGAAAGAACTTTAAAAGAACTACTCAAAAAAAGGGAGGAACTGCGGATGTTGGACAATGAAAAAGCAGAAGGTATTCTAAGATTTGCAAACCAAAAGTATTATGAGGGAGGGGGGAGGGCAATCAGGTTACTGGCCTTTCGGTTGAGTAAAGAACAAGCGAGCAGATATGCTCCATTTATTTTAGACAACACTAAAGATAAAAGAAAATGGGTGAAATCAAATGATATAGCCACAGTATTTAAAGAATATTATAAATTATTGTATACAGAAAATAGAAACCCGAAGGAAGTTAAAAGGGATACAGGGGAATTCTTGAAGGCTATGGATTTTGCCAAATTGACCCCAGAAGTAAAGAAAGAGTTGTCAGCCCCCATTACAGAGAAGGAGGTTCGAGGTGCTATCATGAACCTTCCAACCGGTAAGCCGCCAGGCCTAGATGAGCTGCCTGCCGAATTTTTCAAAAAACTAAAGAACCCCTTAATTTCAAAATTGACTGCTGTTATGAATGCTATCTTGGAAGAGAATAAAATTCCCTCTTCTTGGCAGGATGCAATCATCACAGTACTCCCTAAACCAGGCAAGCCCCTCGAATGTTGTGAGTCGTTCCGACCCATATCTTTGTTGAATCAGGATTTTAAAATATGGACTAAGATCCTGGCCAATCGAATTTGGAAGCATATTGGAAACCTAATCCACCCAGACCAAATGGGATTTATTCCTCGTAGACACTTATCTGATAATATCAGAAGACTTCTCAATATAATTAGTAAGGAAAGTAAATCAACAGCACCTCAAGTAGCGTTTTTTTTGGACGCGGAAAAAGCCTTTGATCGGCTAAATTGCACTTACTTACAGGAAGTACTTCTTTACATGGGTTTTGAAGGTGCGTTATGCAGTGGATGGTATGGTATATTAACAACCCAAAGCCAGGGTATGGGTTAATGGGACATTATCAGAGGGGTTCACAATTGAAAGGGGCACCAGGCAAGGCTGCCCACTATCCCCATTATTGTTTGCTGTTGCTATGGAACCTCTAGCCCAAGCAATTAGGATGAGAACAGATATTAAAGGAATCCAGGTTGGGGGGACGGTGAATAAAATATCCTTGTATGCCGATGATACTCTGATTTATTTATCAGACCCAGATACATCGATTCCCCCAGTGCTGGATTTGCTTAAATTTTTTGGCAAAATATCGGGTTTCAAAATAAATAAAGATAAATCTGAAATCATGTTAAGAGGGGGAGCCCCATCTTCAACACTCCAAGGAAGGATCCCGTTTAAATGGGTGAAAGAGAAAATTAGGTATCTGGGAATACAAATTCCAACCAGGATCTCCAGATTATATCAGCTGAATTATGGGCTAATTCAAAGGAAGATCTTTGAAGATATAAACAGATGGCAAACACTTCCTTTGACTTTTATGAATAGGATTGACACTGTCAAAGTCAGTGTATTACCGAGGTATCTATTTTTATTCACAAATTTACCTATCCTGTTTCCACATAAAGATTGGAAGGAGCTTTGACGCAAACTGTCTAGATTTATTTGGGCGGGGAGAAGGCCAAGAAAGAGATGGGAGCTACTCACGGTAGACAAGAGCCAAGGGGGGAGAGGGATACCTAATTTTTATAACTATTATAGAGCAGCACAACTTCTTCCAATTCTTAAAATACTAAATGCAGATCGAAGCGGAGGTTGGTATTCAATGGAAGCAGAAGCACACCCCACGGTACCCTTGAGATTTTTACCATGGATAGCCACTCAACCAGATATCAAACTAATCCAGAACAGATGGTCCAAACATACAATGAAGCTTTGGTTAGATACACGGCAATGGTGGGAAATCCCGAGTCCGGTCTGGGAGTATATCCCCCTAAATCATCTCCCTGGATTCCCCGCCAATCAAGGAGACAGTTGTTTTTCCAGGTGGAGAAGGGCAAGGCTGAATAATCTTACCCAATTTATAGAGAGAGAAGAGGTCAAAGCATTTGCTGACCTGCAGAGAGAATATAATCTTGTAAAAACAGATTTTTTTAAATACCTGCAATGCAGGCACTGTATCTCCACTATGGTAGGGGTGGAAGCCCTTAAAACCCACCCTCCTCCTCCTTTAATAGCCGCTCATCAAAAAAGTCTTTTAGCTGAACAGAAAGGTTGTATTTCACTCATTTATAAAGCTCTACAAGAAGATGTAGGGAAAGTTCTAGTGGCTAAAATAGAGAATGAATGGCAAAAGGAACTGAACATTAGAATAACTGAAGTGGAATGGGGTAAAATCTGGGGGGGAATCTCCAAAACCACAAGCTCTCCTGGATGGAAAGAATTTAAGTGGAAGGTCACTGCCAGGTTTTTTATTACTCCGGTGATCTCTGCACATTATGCTACTTCCTCTACAGAGTTATGTTGGAGGGGGTGCGGGAAAAGGGGGACATTTGCGCACATTTTCTTGGATTGCCCCCGGATTAGAGATTTTTGGCAGGAAATTATGCAGGCAATACAAAACATTTTTCATCTTCAGAAAAGTCTCTCAGTTGTTAATATGATATTAATTTTGACCCCAATGGAAATTAGAACAAAGAACCAAAAATATTTATTTTATATACTGGTAACTGCAGCCCTTAAGGTTATTACCCAGCAATGGCTTAAAAAAAATTTGTTTACTAAAGCTATGTGGATGAGTAACGTTAAGAAAATTAAAATCATGGAGGCGGTCACCGCACAGTTAAATCTTAGAATGGATCAACATAATGCGAGGTGGTTACCATTATATGACTATATTAAAGAGACTGAGGGAGTTTCAGTGTTAGAACAGCTTCTTCAGAATTAAAGGGCATAATCCGAGAGATGGGTGATTAAATGCTAGTAAAGATTCAGGGGTGGAGAAAATCAAAGGCAACATAAGGTCTGAACAAGGAAGTTTTTGGGAAGAGAGAGATAAGCGGTAAAGAATTAAATCCACGTCGAATAAAAAAGTTTATGTAGTTGAAGGGCAGTGAGGTAGTTATCTACCTTTTAGAAATATGTTACATTGCTGTCATAGTTTGCTGTATTGTAAATGAAAATAATAACTAAAGGCAGTATATTGGAGAGCAATTATTGTGAGGCAAGGGGGGGAAAACAAAAAAGTCTGTAATGGATATATAAGCTGATTAATTGCTACAATATGGCGATGTAATAAGAATGGAATTTTGCCTAAGTTGTATCAGTATGATAAACTATAAATAGAAAATTTATATAAGTTTAAAAAAAAAAGTGCTAGCAATAAGTTTGGGGTTGAGTGAGGGTACACCATCAATGTTAAGCATGGTAGGGGCAGATCTGAGGTCTCTCCCAGTGACCTCTTTAAGGTTAGTCCAAAATTTTCGACCATCATTCCAGGTCCGAGAGAGCACTTCCTTATAATGATTTTTAGCTGCATGAATAGCACTTGTGCAGTTGTTTCTAGCCACTTTGTACCTCTGGATGTCGGCCTGGTTACACAGGGACCTAGACCTGTGTCACAGATGGTCTCTGGTATTCAGAAGCTCAAGGAGGTCTGGAGAAAACCAGGGATTACAGTGGCCTATGATTTTAAGCTTTTTATGGGGGGGGGGGGGCGTGCCTATCACAAATAGCGTTGAACTGAAGAATGAACTGGTCAAGGGCAATGTCAAGATTGTAAGTTGTGTAAACCATTGACCAGTCCTGATTATGCAAGTCAACTTTTAGTGATTCAAGATGCCCATGGATGAGTACCCTGGTGGTAATTGTTCTAGCGGGTGGTTTACAGAATTTTTTTGCCCAATGAAACAAGACTGGGGAGTGGTCACTGAAGGCATCTGGGAGTATGGCTGTGTCTGATACATGATCAGGGTGGTTAGAGAGCACCCAGTCCAGTAAGGTACCAGTCCACGTTTTATAGCTGATTCTAGTGGGGGACTCGACTAGCTGGGTGAGGTGAACTGCTGATACTGCATCTTTGAAAAGGCTTGTGTCAGGAGAGAACCAATTGATACTGAAATCTCCTGACATGATAATTTCCGAATTAAGACTCATAGGCCCAGATATTCAAAAGGGTTGCGCATGCGCAACAGTGTTGCACCATGTGCAACCCAGTGATGTGCCCTGGTGCAGTATTCAAAAGGGAAAAGTGCGCGGCACAAATCCTGATGCACCGGAACGCATCAGTAATGTATGCAGGCGCAGGTGGGGGGGCGTGCCCATGCATACTCTGCATAGCCCGATATTCAGCCTGGGATGTGCGGAGCCATGCATGCACAACCCCTACCTGCGTGCAAAAAAAAGGAGCAGGGCTACACCAGGAGCTGCCGTGTTGCAGGGTGCAACACGGCAGTTGCCACCTGTGGGTGGCCACCCGAGCTCCGGCTGCACCTCCATGGTGGCACCCACCCCCCCATGCCCGATTGTGGGCATCAGTATGAAAAGATAAATCCTAAATCCCTGGTGGTCCAGTGGACCGCTGCCTGCCCGATTGCAGGCTAAGTGAAGAATAGATCATTCCAATATCCCCTGGTGGTCCAGTGAGTAGAATTAAAAGAAACCTATCAACCCTGGTGGTCCAGTGGACCCACCTCCCCACCTGCCCACTGATCCTCACCGCCCTACCCACCCAGTCTGCGGCAGGCAGCAGCACCACCCGCCTCGCCACCACGACACTATTGGTAGGGTGTACGCTTACTCGGTCTGAGCAGCGGAGCCAATGGGCATGCAGCTCATATTGGGTTACACATTCCAGATATGAGAATGGGATCCATTCACATATCTGAATGTGTATATGGTATAGGCTGCACTCCCATTGCCCATGCGTGGACCAATGT
Organism: Neoceratodus forsteri; assembly: GCA_016271365.2. Lineage (NCBI taxonomy): Eukaryota > Metazoa > Chordata > Ceratodontiformes > Ceratodontidae > Neoceratodus > Neoceratodus forsteri. Next base: position 55,941,385 of record JADMNL010000022.1, read on the forward strand.
GTACAGCCCTACTGGACGGTGTCAGCCGTCGACGGTGGGCAGCAGGTGGGTGGGGTACTGCTGCCTGACGCTGATGGGGGAGCGGGGCAGTGGGAATCAATGGGCGGTGGGGAGGGGATCCACTGACCACCAGGGATGATGGTTTTCCTTTAATTCTACTTCAGCCCGCGATCGGGCAGCAGTCCACTGGACCACCAGGGATATTGGAATTATCTTATATTCACTGAAGCCTGCAATCAGGCGGGCAGCAGTCCACTGGACCACCAGGGATACTGGAATTATCTATTCTTCACTTAGCCCGCGATTGCGATATGCATCAAAGTTTAAAAAATCCTATTTATTACATTATACAGCTTACCGGCATTTCCTCAGTTTGCGATCGGCTTTGAAGAGTGCAGACGCGTTCTCGGTCCACTGAAGATCATCGCGCCGGACTCCGGAGGTAAGTATGGGGTGAGGGGGGTGTGGGAGGCAGGGTACACAGTGGTGTGTGCAGGTGGTAGGTAGGGAGACTACGAGGACCGCTTTTGTGTTACAGAGGTGAAAAGAAAAACATTACGGGACAGTTTTTGTTTTTACAGGGTATTTAACGCTGGGGTGGACTCCCAGCGTGCTCTGTTTTGGAGGGGTTGCTGCAGCCGATGGGTGATTGGGCACCCTCGCCGGCACACAACACGGGGTTAATTTATGCCAATGGGGATTGGGCAACCCCGCCGCACACAAGGAAAGTGAGGGGGGGGAGACAGCCGATGGGGATTGGGCACCCCCCTCGGCATATAACAAATGGGGGGAGAGTGCTATATGCCGACGGGGAGTGAGCTCCCTCGTCAGCACATACATTGGGGCACGGGAAGCCGGCAGGGGGATTGGGCACCCCAGAAGTCAGCAGTTGGGCGGCCGCCACATACACAATGTCAGCGAGCATGTCCAGGGAAGGTTCCGCTGCATCTGACAAGCTTTGCGCTGATTGCAGCGGACCTTTTCTTAGATGTGCTCACCACATTATGTATGCATGGTGTGGCACCGGCATGCAGGCTGATTGGGGAATGAGGGACGCACCTACTGGTGCATGCCCTGCATTCGCCCAACAGCGACCGTGCCTCCAAAGCTGCACTACTCGCAAGATGTTGGCTGTGCAAGTGCACCAACATAAAAAGACTGGTAAGCTTTCTGGAAGAAAATCGGCTCCAGGATATAAAAAACAGCATGGGTTCATGTTAAGGCGGTCCTGCCAGACTAACCTGATTGATTTCTTCGGCTGGGTAACCAGGACAGTGGACAAGGGCCAAGCAGTGAAACATAGAATCTGACAACAGTTAAGGACTGCTTGGCCCTCCCAGTCTACCAGTGCACATCCTGCATGTAGATTTCAGTAACACCTTTGACTCTGTTCTCCATAGGAGATAAATCAGGAAGCTGGAGGACCTGAGGGTAAGGGCAAAACTGGCTATGTGGGTTAGAACAGGGTCAGACTGGGGTACAGAGGGCCCACCTAGAAAGAGGATACAAGGGCCCACCTGAAAAATCAGTAGAAGAGGGCCCAGGGTAACATAGTCATATCAATATTCCACTTCAATCCGATACACTGGTTCTGTGTTTGCATCTTACATTTATTAACAGTGTCCCAGGTACCTCATTTAATTAGAAAAAAGATGACAAATGCAAAAGTTTTCAGAGTTGAAAAGGTAACCACTTACCCAACTGAGGGGGCCCACCTGGAAATTTCCAGGTATCCAGGTGGGCCAGTCCAACCCTGGGTTAGAAACTGGCTGCAAGATGGATGTCAGAGGGTAGTGGTTGGGGTAGGGGGGAAGTTATTGGAGGTGAGATCAGTCACTAGCGGGTCCCACAGGGCTCAGTGCTTGGTCTGGTTATATTTATCATCTTCATCAGTGAAATTGCAGACAAGATTATAGGTAGTATATGCCTGTTTATGGATGACACAAAGCTCTGTGGGAGAGTAGACACAAAAGAGGAGAGACAAGACATTAGGGAAGACCTGGCCAAACTGGAGGGGTGGTCAGGTATTTGGCAATTGTGATTCAATGCCAAAAAGTGTAAGGTGGTGCACTTGGGGGGCAAAGAACCCAGAGGGCAAATATTGGCTGGGAGGTGTCCAAGTTACCAAGTCAGAGGAGGAGAAGGACTAGGGTGTGATCATCATGAGTGATCTAAAGCATGTAGCATGCTGCAGGAGAGCAGAAGCCAACGAGAACTGGATGCTGGGCTGTATAGCTAGGGGTATAACCAGCAGGAAAACAGAAGTCATTCTACTACTGTACAGATCACTGATTCTGTCATGCCTTGAGTACAGTGTGCAGTATTGGTGTCCTTACTTAAACAAAGACATCAACCTGCTGGAAATGGTCCAGAGAGGGGCCACCAAGATGACCAAGGGACAGCAAGGCAGATCATATGAGGAGAGACTCATAGATCTCAACATATATTCCCTGGAGGATAGACAGGAGAGGGGTGACATGATGGAAGTCTTCAAATACTTTAAATGTTTCAATGGAGTGAGCCCTGAGGGTCTCTTCAACCTTAGTGGGGACAGGACCATTAGTGGAACTGCTGATGGGGGAAGATTCAAGAGGAAAATGAGGAGACATGTTTTCACTGAGAGGGTGGTGGCAAAGTGAGATGAGTTGCCAGGGGAAGTTGTCTTCCTGAAGATTGTGGACAGCTTCAAGAGAGGATGGGATGGTGTAAAGGAGAAGTTACATGTGGAGGAGGGGCGGTAATGGGGGAAGGGGACATCGATGGGGAGCGAAGAGTGCATAATGGGGAAGGGGACAGATCCCTTGGTAGACACTAGGGGGTCTGCAAACTCGAGCAGACATGATAGACCACAAAGCCCTTTTCTGCTGACTCTATTCGGTTGCCACATCCAGTGCGACATCCCGACAGCGAATCTCGAAAACAGACCATTACAGTGACTGTCGCTGTAATGGTCTGTTTTCAGGTGATGCATTTCTCCCAGTGTTCTGCCCCCTCCCCGGAACAACTGCAATCTGGAGTTGATTATATAGAAATCTGGAGGGTGCGGGGGGCAGAGCCCCCACCACATGCGGGATGCAGGGGACATAGCCCCCACACAAAAATTTTGATTTGGGACGGCACACAATGTCGGTACTGTGCCGTCACAGCGGGAGGTTGGCACCACTGTTGACCGCCAGTGGTGCTTCCAGCTCAATCGGATGTTTGTAGATATGAAGCTCAGGGAGACAGCTTCTGGAATGGCCTTTTTGGAGGCATTCAGTGAGCCAGAGGGGTGAAGCTAGGAAACTGAAGATGTTTCAGTTTAACAGGTGGCTGAAAAGATTGGTGTAAGGATTAGAATTCTGTGGCAGACTGGGGACCATTCTGAAGAGACTGGCGATTGTTTAAAGGGGAACTCTCATCTTCAGGATTTCTTAATGTCTGAAAGCCCATGGAAAGCTAATGTGAGTGAGCTCTTATGATTACCTGTAAGTCTTAGTAGTCCAGAGTTATTCACATGGCCTGTAATTAAGGGCTGGTGTCAGCCATGTGTTTTAGGCTTCTGACAATGATGTCACCACAGTCTTGGCCCTGCCTTGACTGCAGATAATCCAACAGAGTAAATAGGAAGTTGGCTGTTTTATTAAGTGTGTTTTAATGTGTTATTACAGCACTTTCTACATTTATTATAATTATTTTGTATGTGAGATGAAACTAATGAGTTATCATTTTTACATTTCCAGCTAACATACTAACATACTAAAAGCCAGCAGAATAGGCCTGAGGGTCTTTCGTGTCTGCTCCGTAGCCAGACCTTATTGGGCACTCACTCTTCCACCCCCCCTAGCCCCAGAGAGGGTCATCTTCGGCTTCAGTTTACCCAAGCATCTGTCCCACTCCCTCTTGAAGCCTTCCACTGTGCCCTCCTCCACCAGACTCCCACGCAGTGCATTCCAAAGCCCCACCACCCTCTCAGTGAAGTAATGTCTTCTACCTTCTCCCCTGTAATTTCCCCCCTCCAGCTTCCACTCATGCCCCCTGGTTGTGCCCCCTTTTTTTAGCCTGAACATTTCTTTGGCTCTACCCCGTTTATCTCTTTCACATATTTGAAGACCCCTATCATATCCCCCCTGTCTCTCTGCTCCTCCAGTGAGTACAGCCCAAGTTCTTCCAGCCTTTCCTCATAGGTCCTTTCTCTCATGCCCTGAATCATCCTGGTTGCCCTCCTCAGGACCCTCTCCAGCAGTGCAATGTCCTTCTTGCGGTGAGGTCTGAACTATACGCAGTACTCGAGATGTGGCCTGACCAAGGCATTATACAGAGGGAGGATCACCTCCCTCCTCCTGGACGTAATTCCCATGGCTATGCAGCCCAGAATCCTAACTAACATACTAAAATGCCAGCAGAATAGGCCTAACGGTCTTTTGTCTGCTCGTTTGGTCAGCCCCTACCCTGGGAGCTGACCTTGCTGCCCCCCTCGCCTTCTCTGGCTTCTCCCTTCCCAGTTCCGGATATTCTCGCTGCACTGGATTTTGCTTCCAGACCCTTCCCCTGTACCTGTCCCACCCCCTCTTGAACCCCTCCACCGCCTCTGCCTCCACCAGCCCCTAGGCAGCGCATTCCATGGCTCCACCACCCTCTCAGTGAAGTAGCACCTCTTCCTTTCTCCCTGAATCTTCCCCTCAGCTTCCACTCATGCCCTAGTTGCCCCTCCTCTTTCCTTTGAAGCACCCTGACTGCTCCTCCCCTATTTACCCCCTTCATGTACCTGAAGACATCTATCATGTCCCCTGGTCCCTTCTCTCTTCCAATGTGTACATATTTAGCTCTTCGAGCCTCTCCCCTAAGTCCTGTCCCCCAAGCCCCAAATCATTTTGGTTACCCTCCTCTGGACCCTCTCCAGGAGTTTAATGTCCCTCTTTAAGTGTGGCCTTTCTAAACTGCATGCAGTACTCGAGGTGCGGCCTCACCAAGCAGTTATACAGAGGGAGTATCACTTCCCTCCTTCTGGAGGTGATCCCCCTAATGATGCATCCCAGCATCCTGTTGGCCTTGGCTGCTGTCCTCCTACAAGTCTCCGAGTTGTTCATCTTGACATCCACCACCACCCCAGGTCCCTCTCAGCCACCGAGACTTGTAGCATTCTCCCCAGGGTGTACACTTGGCCGGGTTTCTAGCCCCAGGTGCAGTACCTTATTCCTGCATTTAACCTCAGCTTCCGCTTTAGACCATCTTCCAGAGCCTCCAGGACCCCTGTAGGGCCACCCTTCCTCCTCCCCACCCACCACCACCCCAGTTTTGAGTCATCTGCAAAGAGACTCATCTCACTCCTGATACCTGTCCTTATGTCAGAGACGTAGGCGTTGAACAGGAGGGGCCCAAGGACTGATCCCTGTGGGACCCCACTAATGACCCTCCTTGGGGATGAGACTATCCCGCCAACTATGACCCTCTGGGTCTGGTCCTGGAGCCAATTGTCTATCCATCTGATCATCTGGTCCCCCCCCCCATTTCTCCCAGCTTATCCAACAGGTCCTCGTGAGGAACAGAGTCAAATGCCTTACTGAAGTCTAGAAAGAGGACGTCCCACTGGTCTACCCAGGTCCAAGGCACTCTTCACCCAGTCATAGAACTCCACAAGGTTTGTCTGACATTCTCGATGAATCCATGCTGTCTATCGTCCAGGCACCCTGACTTTTCCAGGTCCCCCCTAGCCTCTCCTTGACAATGCCCTCCATCACCTTGCCCACCACCGATGTCAGGCTGACAGGCCTGTAGTTCCCTGCCACCTCCCTTGATCCCCCCCCTTGTGGATAGGCACTATATGCAGGGGCGTAGCCAGGAATTTCAGATCTGTACACCAAGTGGAGTCACTACTACCCCCCTCCCCATTAGGGTGAGCTACCCCTACCCCATCCATGCCCTCTCACCCGACACAAGCATAATTTTTTCTATTATATACCAGCACACCACCAACAGGTGTAGACTAACAGACTGGCTTTTGGTTCCAATATTGCACTGTGACCAGCCTATGTACCTCATCAAGGTAGGCAGTCCCACAGAGGTCCATTCCCACCATACTAGACATGCAACCACACCACAGACAGGTTTCAGACTAACAGACTGGCTTTTGGTTCTGTGCAACAGAAGATGAGGTCGGGAAAGGCCAGAACTGAGACACAGCTGGGCTGCAGGGTTTGGAGCTAAATTACCGGAGTGAGAGAGTTCCCTTTTTTTCAGGACTCAATGAATCAATCTCATCAATAAACAGAATACAGGGTCCTTCAACAGAGTTCTCATACCTGCTGGAAAAAAATTCCTTAAAGTTTCCTCAGGTTTAGACCCATGAATAGCAGGTCCACTGATGCCAAGCAATAATGTGCCCACTTCCTTGACAACCTCTTTTTCTAAGAGGGTCTTCCCTACTACTGGAGGGCCAATGAGTAACACTCCTCTGGGACAGCACTGACTTCTTCCAGTCCACCCACAGGAATTTTTTTAGAGAAATTCAAGAAGACTTGCTTGTGCCATTGTAAGGTTATTACTTCTTTAATATGAATAGTTGTTTTATCCATTACAATGCCAGCTTAATTTGTGACTGGGCCTACACCAAGTACTCCCACAAAGATTACAGAGGTGTAAAATGGGTGCCACAGAAACCACACAGTCAGAGTCAGCACGAACATATACATCTCTAAGCAAATCCTTTACTAATTCTTCCAGTAGGGCTTGACAGAGCATTCTGTGCTTCCAGACTTTTCACAACTACTTTAACTGTCACACATGTGACGTGTTGCAATTTCACATATGGCATGCACTTCAGCTGATCCAGATGTACAACCGGATTCCTACAAGTCTTTCCAAGTAATCCGAGGGTTGTGCATTTCAGGTCAAATTGCATCAGTAAAGCCTTTCCTCAGCCAGGCAGTGCACAAACAAGTGCCACCAAGAACTGAAAGCTGCACTAACAATCCCAACTTCAAACCTAATGACTAATTTGAATATACTGGGTCCCATTCGGCACCTTTGAGTGCCCAGGTTTTCGGCAGACAACACTCAACGAACTATCAGTCATCGTAGCTTGCACAGAAACACAATTTAAAAAAAAAAGCCACTAAAACACAATTCTTAACACAGTGGTTCCAGACACATCTACTTTATGTCCTCATACAGAGCCTTACCCCTGGGATGAATAGTTATGATTCGAGCCATGTAGTCTGCATCCCTTAGGCTTTTTACAATACTTTTAGTTTTTTTTTTTTTCCATCCCCATCCAGCTGGATGCGGCACATCGGCGCACCCACCCGCGTTCAGCATCTTTACCAAGAAATTCTAAAATCCTGTAATTGCACTGGGGTGTGCAACTGAAGTCATTTAGAACAAGATACAATACAACCTGCACTTTTAATTTTAATCTAATGGGGAAATCACATCCGCCACCATGCTGCTGGCACATAATGCGAATACTACACCAGAGCACCGGTTGGGAGAATCATACCTAGTCCACCACCACACCACACCCGAACCAGTCAGAAGATCAGCTCTTTTGGATGGCAGATGCAGACAGCAGTCACTTACCTGACTCTCTCACAGGCAGCACTGTAGCAGTCTGACTCTGTCTCTCTCCTCTCTCCTCTCTCTCCTCTGAATCGGGAACGCGGGTGGTGGCTGGGCCCTCGCGTCTCTCACAGCTCACTCCAGTCCACTCTGAGTCTTCACCAATCGTTACAGCCAGCCTAGGGATGCCAACGGTCACGGATGGTGCTAGTCTAGCAGCAGTATAATGGCAGAAGGCTCTTCATGACTCACCTCAGCCAGCCGCATCTCCTCATAATTCTGACTTAATCCTCCACTCCAAGAGTCCTGACTTGAAGTAAGCAGCAACAGACTCCACACTACTTTTTTCCATGGCATTTAAAGAGCCCGCCTGACCCGCCCCTTACTAGTCACCACCATGCCTCCTTTTTTCACAAACGGACCTGATTGAGATAGCAACATATTTCTCAATCAGGTCCAATGGGGGCCACGTCACAAATTTAGACCCCACCCCACCCTCCTCCGTTAAAACCTTGAAAGGCTCAAGAGCAGCCGGAAAGTTCATGGAAAAAAAAGAAAAAACAACACACAAATAAAGGAATGCAACAGGCTGGCTGGCTTGCTACCCCCGCTGATCTGCTGCATTACACCCTGGCATGTCAGGCATATCGGTAGCTACGCCCCTGACTATATGCGCCACCTTCCAGTCCTGGGGCACCCACTCTGTCCTCAGAGAGATGGTGAAAAGCTCCACCAGGGGTTTCGTCAGGACATCCACAAGTTCCTTCAGCACTCTGGGATGTAATTTATCCTGCCCCAGTGCTTTCTCCGTCTTAAGGGACCTGAGGGCTTCCCACACTCTCTCTCTGCTGTGATTTCCACCTCACTACCTCTTCTCCCTCCTTAGCCTCCCCGCCAGTGATGCCTCCCTCTCCCCAGACTCGCCGATCGGTAAGGGTCCCCCATCCTCAGTATCACTCTCCTCCCATGTATGATGCAGCACCCCATTTTCCTTGGTGAAAACTGAGGTGAAGTACTCATTTGAGCACCTCAGCGGCTCCCCTGGGTCTTGTGCCCATCTCTCCCCTGTTTTAATCCTGCTAATCTGCCCCCTTCACCTTCGCTTTTTCCCAAAAGTATCATCTAAAGACCCTTGTTCCCTCTCCTAATTTCCCTGGCAGGTTCTGCTCCTTCCTTGTCTTAGCCGCCCTCCACCACCCTAGTGGCCCTTCTAGCCATCAGCTCTGCCTCCTCGATCCCTTTCACTCCTTGAGCACTTCACTTGCCTATAGGCTGCCTTCATTCCCGTACACCTCCTGGACCTCCCTGTCCACCAGCAGGGTTGGACCCATCGCATTTTTTTGTCTTACTCTTGCACAGGTACTGGTAGCATCCTGCACCCCTCTCCTGATGATTTCCCACCTACTGTCAGCGTCCATGTCTGACCCAATCACATCAAATGCTCCTTAAGGATCCTTCCCATTTCCTAAAATCAGCCCCTGAGTCAGTTACCTCCATCTTTGTGCAGCCTTCTACCCTTCCTAGGTCAGGCAGAACCAGACTGTGGCATGGTCACTCCCGCCAACTGGTCCTCACCTCCAGGCTCCCAATCTGGTCACTGTCTGCCAGGACCACATCCAGTACCCACGCCCCCTGGTCGGTTCCCCACCTGCTGAGTTAGGAACATGTCTTGAAAGACATCCAACAACCTCTGCTCCCTGGCCACTGAGGGATGTCATAGTCTCCCAGTCTGTTCCTGGCATGTTTAAGTCCCCCAGCACCACCACCCTTCCCCTGCCCAATCTGTAGTGTCTCCCAACATCTGCCACCAGACTCTCCTCCAGCTCCTCTGCCAGCGCAGGGGTCTATACACCACTCCTATTTTTACTCTCTTGCCCCCCCTTGTTATCAAGGTGATCCAAATCACCTCCATGGTTCCCTCTTTCTCCTCTACTCCCCCTATGCCAATGCAGTTTTTGACTATCATTGCTACCCCTCCTCCCCTTCCCTCCCCCCTGTCCTTCCTGAACATAGTGTAACCCTCTAGGTTCAGGTCCCAGTCATGTCCTGCAGTGGCCCGGGTCTCAGTGACCGCTGCTACATCCACCAGTCCCTCAGTTAGCATCGCCTGGAGCTCAGGCATTTTATTGCCCAAGCTCCTGGCATTTAGCAGGACTACCTTCCACCCTTACCCTACACTTCCATTTCCCCTGCTCGTGTTCCCTTGGGGATTCTGTTTTCCCCTGGTCTGCACTTTACCAGTCGGCCTTTTCCCGCATTCCTCCAGCTCCCCAGAGGGGTGGAGACAGAGTCCCTCCTTTATCAGCACCCCCTTGACAGCCTTTTCTCCCATCCCTCCCCCCTTCACAAGTTTAAACCCCACTTTTCACCAATGAACCCCTCTATTTTCAACTTAAGGATTCCCCTCCCCTCCAAACTGAGATGTAGTCTATCTCTAGCATACAGCTCCTTATCCTCCCAGGTCTCCCCCAATCCCCATCAACCCATACCCTCTGGCCTCACACCACTCCCTGAGCCACTGGTTTATCTCCCTAATCTTCCTTTGTGTTCCCACTAGCCCTTGCACTGGCAGGATTTCTGAGAAGGAAACTGTGCATCCTATGTCATGACAGACCTCAGAGCTCCCTGAATCTTGCCTGTATCTCTAGCTCGCTATTTCCCTCAATGTCATTTGTACCCAGGTGGACTGCATGTCCGGGAACCCCACAATCCTTGCCAGCTGATATACCTCGTGCTTGGCCCTGTGCACTGCTAGTCCAGGAAGCATTTTGTTCTAACTGCCAGGCTTCCTCTCCCTATCCCATTTGATACCCTGATCATAGAATCCCCAACAGGAGCACTCTGACCGCTCCTTTTCCTCCGCTTCCCCCTTCCATGTCCCTCATCCTTTCTCACGGCCCTCCCACCCAGCTGGCTCCTTGTTCCTCCCTATCTGGGTGCCACATGCCACCCTCCTTATTTACCCTGGCCACTCCCTCCCTCTGATCCTATGCCTCCTCCCCAGTATCCTTCTGTCCTCGCTAACCCCCTCACTGCTCGCGACTGGTCCTTCTCCCCATCCGCTAAACTAGCCTGGCTCGTCCTCCCTTCCTTCCTGTCTCCGTTCAGTCCCTCCTTGCTTGTCGTGCTCCCCTGGCCTAAACCCTCAGCTCCCTTTACTGTATCCTCCTTGTACTTCTGGTCCTTCTCCTTGCCCTTTCCTCCCAACTGGTCCTTCTCCTTGCGCTTTCCTCCCTCTTCCCCCTGCCCCTCCTGCTCTGATCCACTGCTCCCCCCATTTTCCTGCATTTCAGGTTCCCCCCCGTTCCTCTTGCTATCCGGACCCCGCCTCCTGCCCCTCACTTCCTTTCCATCTCTAACCACCCCGTCATGGCTACATCACCCCCTCATCCTCAAGCAGAAGAAGAAGAGAATTGAAGCGGTTACTGAACGTAAGGACCGATCCACCTCCCCACCTTGCTTCCTTCTGTCCAGCCCCAGCTATCTGCCTACTTCCCTGAGAATGTTGTCCCTCTCCCCCCCTTTGTGAGGGTCCCCAGTTACCTGCCTGCTTTCTTGGTAGTGTCCTACTTTTGGGCCCCCTCTGCCAGGGTCCCTATGTGACCCCAGAGTATTCTCCTGCACTCCTTTCCCTATGCCCCCGCCCCTAGTGCTTGGTGCAACCCCATGGGAGATCCCCTGCTCTCTTCCCCAACCATACCTCCTCCCTTCCCCCAGCTGTCTCCTAATCCCCGCAACCTCCTCCCTAAGCTGTGCCAGCTGGTAGCACACTGGGCAACCACCAAACTTCTAAGCTCAGTCCAGTATCATGGCTGCTCCACACCCTGTGCACCCCACCACCCTCCCAAAGATGCCGGCGCTAATGATGTGTGGTCCCATCCCCCTCCAAGTAGGTTTCCTTGGGTGAGCCACCAGGTTCCCCACTAGTCCAAGATACACCCCTACTGGACTAATCCTGTTTGCTTTTGCCGCAGATCTGCAGTTTTCAGTGTTATTCATTTTGGTGTCTACCACCACCCCCAGGTCCCTTTCACTCATTGTGGTTTGCAGTGAGACCCCCCCAAGGTGTATACATGACCTGGGTTTCTGACCCCCAGATGCAGCACCCTATACTTCCCTGGATTAAACCTCAGTCCCCATCTCCTTTACCACCCCTCCAGGGTATCCAGGTCCCTCTGGACTGTCTTTCTTGCTTCGTCCCCATCTGCCAGTGTTCCCAGTTTTGAGTCCTCCGCATAGAGGCTCATCCTACTCCTAACCCCCTCCCCATATTGGAGACATAGGCATTGAACAGGAGTGGCTCCAGTACTGAACCTTGTGGAACCCCAATGAAGACCTTCCTAGGGGAGAAGACTATCCCACCAACCACTACCCTCTGTGTTCGCCCCATTAGCCAATTTTCTACCCATCTAAGCAACTGTCCTCCCAACCCCATCCCCCCAGCTTTGTTAACAACCCGATGTGGGGTACCGAATCAAACGCCTTACTGAAATCCAGGTATAGGATGTCCACCGGTCTTTGTCAGTCCAGGGTCCCCATCACCCAGTCATAAAAATCTATGAGATTGGTCTGACACTATCTCCCTGGGACAAAACCATACTGTTTGTCATCCAGGTGCCCAAAACCTTTCCAGCTGCCTCCCGAGCTTCTCCTTGATGATGCCCTCCATTAGTTTGCCTACCACAGATGTCAGGCTGACAGGCCTGTAATTTCCCATCTCCTCCCTAGACCCCCCCCCTTTGTGGACAGTCACCACATGAGCCACCCTCCAGTCTTGAGGCACCCATCCTGTCCGCAGAGAGGCATTACAGAGTGCAATTAGTGGAGCTGCTAGTTTGTCCACCAGTTCCTTCATTACCCTCGGATGCAGCCCATCCGGTTCCGGTGCCTTATCAGTTTTAACACCCGAAGGGCCTTCCTCACCCTGTCCTCTGTGATTTCTCCCTCCCTTCCGATCCACCCCCTCAATTAAGCACCCATCCCCTTCTAGGTTTGGCCCACCCGGTACCCCAGCCTCTTTCGGTCTTCTAGACTCCATCTGACCTCTCCGCTCAGCTGTCTCCCCTACCCTCCCTTCAGGCTGAAGGGATCCCCTGTCTCTCTCCATAAATATTGAGGCAAAGTACTCATTTAGCACCTCTGTCTGTTCCCCCGCCTCCTGAGCCCATCTCTCCCCAGTCTTAATCCTGAAGATCTGTGCTCTCAGTTTTCTCTTCTCCCCTATGTATCTATAGACTCCCTTTCCACATCACTCTGGTGACCCTCCTTGCTGTCAACTCGTAGTCACCTCTCTCCTTAACCCTCCTGGAGCACTTAAAACACACATAGGCAGCCTTTTTATCCCTCACCACCTCTTGCACCTCTCTGGTCCACCAGCACGGCTTGTTGGCTCTACTATTTCTTACGCCTTACCCTTATACATGAACTAATAGCCTCCTGCACCCCTTTCTTAATGGTCTCCCACAAGCTACCAGCATCCATGTCTGGCCTAATCTTGTCCAAACTTCCCGTAGAATCCTGTACATGCCCACAAAGTCCGTCCCCTGAAGTCCACTACTACTGTATTAGAGTGGTTATCCTCCCCCCTAGACACAGCAGAAACCAGACCATGGCATGGTCACCACCTGCCAGTGGGCTACACACCTCCAGACCCCTTATCTGGTTGCTGTCTGCAAGGACAACGTCCAGTATCCTCCCCTCCCTAGTAGGTTCCCCCACCTGCTGGACCAGGAAGGCATCCTGAAACACATCCTTCAGTCTCTGCTCCCTGGCCACCGCAGATGTCATAGTGTCCCAGTCTGCCCCCGGCATATTAAGGTCCCCATGATCACCACCCTACCCTTTCCACGGTCACAGTGCCCCTTGATGTTCTCAACTAATTTTTCCTCCAGGACCTCATCCATCGCGGGGGGTCTGTACACCACCCCTATTTTCAATCTTTTACCTCCCCTCATTTGCAGGGTTACCCAAATTGCTTCCCCCCCCATCAGCCTCCTCCACTCCACTAACCACTATGCCATTTTTGACTATCAGCGCTACACCCCCTCTTCTTCCCTCTTCTCTGTCCCTCCTGAATATTGTGTAGCCCTCCAAGTTTAGGCCCCAATCATTCTTCTGGGTGGCCCATGTCTCAGTAATCACCACCACATCTGCTGATCCTCAGCCAGCATCACCTGGAGCTCAGGCATTTTGCTGCCCATGCTCCTGGCGTTGATCAGGACCATCCTCCACCCCATCCCCCCTTCCCTCTCCAATTGTCTCACCCCTACACAATCCCTATTCGCCCTTTCCTGCACAGCTCTGGCTGTATTTACTTTGCAGTCATCTGCCCTCTTTTTGCCCTAGACCTGGAACCTCAAGCAGCCCTCCTGGTTCCATTCCTTCACTTAACCCTCCCCTCTTTACAAGTTTAAACCCCACCTCTCGACTATGAATCCAGCGAGTTTTAGTTTCAAGATCTCCCTCCTCTCTAAGTTGAGGTGTATCCTATCTCTGGCATATAACCCCTTGTCTTCCCATGTGTCCCCCCAGTCCCCCACGAGCCCATACCCTTCTGCCCTGCACCAGTCCCTGAGCCACTGGTTCACCCCTCTGAGTGTGTGCTTGGTCTCCCCGGATGCCCTAGGTACTGGTAGAATCTCCGAGAAGGAGACTGAACTTCCTATAGAGTGGCAGACCCTGGCCAGTTCCCGAAACCTCGCCTGGATTTCCAGTTCACTGTTCCCCATCAAGTCGTTTGTGCCCAGATGTACTAGGAAATCTGGGGATCCCCTGCATTACAATGCTAATGAGTATAGCTGGAATTTGGCCTTGTGTACGGATAGGCCTGGGATACATTTAGCCTTGACTGGGCTGCTTTTTCCCTCCCATACCCCCTCCCACTGGATGCCCCAGGTTATGGAGTCGCCCAGCAGAATCACCTTCACCCCCCCAATTTACCGGCCCTTTTGATCCCTTCCAGGCTGTTCCTTCTTTCATCAACCCCCAGTTTACTCCTCCCACCCCCTTCAGTCCAGGGATCACTAGTCTGCGTGCCTTACCATGCTCTTTCTCCTGCCTGCGGCTCCCAGTTTGCTCCTCGCCCCCCAACCTCATGGGTGGCATTGAAGCCGTTAGCAAAAAAAATTCAGTTTGAATTCTGGTATTATGTTAGAAATCCCATTCAGGCCAAAGTATTTCAGTAAGAAACTGTTATACTTTTAACTTTATCAAAAAAAGGAAAATACTCTTTTAATAACACATTTTGAAATTATGCATGTTTTAACATTGTTGACCATCTATGTATGTTTGCAATTAATAAACAAGTAATTGTGTCCTATTTTTTCTTTTCAAGTCAAATCTGGATAGAAAGAGAATAATATTTGCAGAATGATAACACATGCTCAGATTGGTTTTATTATATTTGTCCAGGAAAGGCACACTGAGCTACACCTTATTCTTGGGTGAGTTTTGGGAGCACCGAGAGGTTAAGTGACTTGTTCTAGGTCACACAACACGCGGGCAGAGCATGTTGTAATCAAAGCCAATTCTGCTGGATAAACCAAACTTATTCACAGCTCTTTGCTTTAACCTGTAGACCATACTGCCAGCTAGTCATCAGAAATTACATATTTCAAGGCTGGTCCCATGATGCCAGGCCAGTAGGTACAGGGCCACATTTGCATCTTGTAGATCTGAGTTCACACCCGAAACCCATGATTGTAGGAGAACAGGCAGTAAGAGAGGGGATGGAAAAAGAAAGTTAGCAGGTGGTGCTGTGTGGTGGCCCCAGAAATGTGTACTGACTTGAACACAGCCAGGGACTACAAATCCTGATGTGGGGCCCCATACCTATAGGCACTATGGGGCCAGCCTTGAAATGTATAGTTTTTGATGATCAGCTGGGCAGTATAGCCTACAGGTTAGAGCAATGAGCTGTGAACAAGGTTGGTTCATCCAGAATAACTAATTTTGATTCCAACATGCTCTGCTTGCATATTGCGTGACCCTGAGCAAATCACTCAACCTCCCTGTGCTCCCAAAACACGCCTGGAAACAAGTTTCAGCTCAATGTTCCTTTCCTGGACAAAGATTGTTACAAAAAAATCTGTAAACATTTGCAAATATTATTCTTTCTATCCAGATTTGGCTTGAAAAGAAAAAGATAGGTCACAATTATTTGTTATTAATTGCAAAAACACATAGATGGACAACAGTGTTAAAACATGCATAACCTGAAATGTGTTATTAAGAATATCTTGCTTCTTTTGATAAAGTTAAAAGTATGACAGATTATTTCTGAAATATTCTGGACTGAATGGCCATGTTATTTTCTAACATAACGATACCAGAATTCTATAGGATTTTAGAAAAAGTTGTTTTTTTTATTTGCTGGGCTCTGATTGGCTGGTACCCCTCCCAAAGGGGTACATTAACTTTCAACAGATGCCCAGCAAATAAAAAGTCCCAACCTGGCATGCCTCATTCAGAAACTGGTATCCCTGTGCTAGTTTCAATTTTAAAACTGAATAGCCACCATTTTTCCCCGCTCGCAGAGCAGGACGAAACACCCAGTCAGCCCACCACCTAAACACAGCATAACGCTACGCACCACTGAACTGCCTCAAAAAAAAAACAAAAAACAAAAAAAACAGAAACAACTTCATTTTTTTAGAATATGCTTTTTGCAGGCTTAGTTCATGTCTCTGTACTACCCTGGACATACCCCCTTTCTTAAAAAAATTTACGGACCATCTGTCTGTAGTTGCCCGCCACCACTGTGCCACTGCCGAGTCCCCGATAGACTTAGTGTTTTTTTTAAACTGTAGCCCCTGTCACTACCACACTTCAGAACAGAGGTTGAAAAAACAAAACATGAGAAGTACCTCTGCACAGCAAGCTTACTTTTCATTTCCTTCCAGCTCGCACGATGGCCACCACCACTACTCCTCCAGACTCCCCTGACTGCCGCCACTGCTCCTCCGTCAAACTCCCTGAGTAATAAATAAATTAAATAAAGTAATGAATACACGTCCAAAAAATATGAAACATTTAACAAAACAATTTCAGATGAATTCCTGTGACTCTCCATGGTGTGGGGCAGGGGGGGCACAAAACCAAGACAACCAGTTCAAAAACTGAGAACTACGGAGACTCCATTAGGACATAAATCCTTAGGTTAAAAAAGGCAGCACACAAATGCAGGCAGAGGAACTATTCAATGAACAAAAAAAATCAAAACACTACGACTTTTCACATATAAAAATTAAAAATATAATTTTCAAACATAAAAAAAATACTGTGCCCATTTTCTTTTTTATCTTCACTTTTTGCCTCCTTCCTGCCACATCACCCCACTCATTCAGAGCCCCTATCTGCCTCGCCACATCTGCGTCCCATCACAGAAGTCTGCCCCTAGAGTGCTTTTACCCTCTCAGTAGCCTAGGTATCCAGATAACTCCTGGATGGGGTGAGGATAGGTCCCCCTTACCTTCTCCCCGAACAACGGTGGAGCGGGTATTACATAATGGAGTCTGCTCCTGTCTTTGGCGGTTGCCAATGCACTCAGCACTTGAGGGGTCGTCACCAAGGGGTGACGGGCCCCCATTTTTCCATGTTCTGTCCCCGCAGTCGTCAGCTCTCTAAGAGAGCCAATTGGGAGGTGTGCGTAACGATGCAACTCTTCCCAGGACTCTCAGCTGGCGCTGCTACCATCCCCTCGCATGACACTCATCTGCACTGTCAACCCCGGGTTCACCTGAAAGGTGGCAGTAAAGCAGAGGCCCAGTGCACAGAACCCTCCCCAGATAGGGACAGCTACCGTTGGGCGCTCAATCCCTCTCCCCCCCTGCCGACCCCCGGTGGTCCAAGCTCGTTCCTGAACCTGGGTCGCCAGCATGGAATGAGGTGTGGCGTACAGTGCCTCAACCCTTAGCGCCACTGGGCTGGCCCTGTGCCCATTATCTAAGTGCAATATTATCCTCCAGGGTGCGCAGTATGGGCAATACCAGATCTTCCAGGGGCTATAAGGCTCTCTGCCTGCGGCATCGGGCCTCATTATGCCCCTGGGCGGTCCGGTATTGCCCAATACCACCCACCTTATTGGGTATTATTGCTTGCATTTTTGTTAGCAGTTTGAAATGTAAAGGCAATAACTCACCAGTTTCATTGCATATACAAAACAATTATTACAAATGTTCACTGTTGTAATAACACCTTAAAACACACTTAATAAAACAGCCAACTTCCTATTTAACCTATTGGATTATCTGCAGTCGAAGCAAGGCCAAGTCTGCGGTGACATCATTGCCTGTCAGAAGCTTAAAACACATGACTAACCCCAGCCCTTAATTACAGACTGATTTACATATGAATAACTCTGGACTGCTCAGACTTACAGGTAAGCACAATAGCTCGCTCAAAGTAGCTTTCTATGGGCTTTCAAACATAACAAAATCCTGAGGATGAGAATTCCCCTTTAAAAGGGATGACCACCACTCTAGTGAGGAGAGGGACAATGTGCTGGGTATATAATTTAAACTAGTGGCGGGGAGGCTAATGCTGGGGTGGACCAAAGCACTATCTCTTGTCTGGAAGACCTTGGTAGCACTTCCCCAACCTCTGTAGAAGGCCAGAGTAGGAATGATAATGTGAGTCAGGCACGGAGGGGAAAAAGCATAGAGGGGATAGAGATATGAGGAAGGGGACATAGAGTTGATAATGTGAGGAGTGGGTAGACCTAGTCAGTAAAATGCAGTTTGTATGAATACCAGAGATTTCATTTTTAAAGGGGGATGCACAGCTTGCATTAAACCCTGCGTCAAACCCGTTTCCGTGGCACAGCTGCCCCAAACTCCTTTGACGCAACTGCCCCTAATTTTAGTACATCAGGTGCAGCTGTGACAGTTTCCTCAGTTAATGGCAGCTTGCACCAAATATATGGTGTAATCCTAGTAAAAAGGGTCCCTAACATATCGCAAGTTAGAACAGGAAAAGCTGGTGTAACTTGCGGCATCTGCCACTCGGGAATGAAAATCCTGATCGTTGGCCAGAAGAATGCCACAAGCTGCATGCATTAAACGATCAGCGCACCAGGAGCTTAACTACAACTTTCAAGGGGCTTTGAAAATTGAGCCCCAGGAATCTTGGGAATAAAACGAAGAATGTCCAGAAAGTGGTAGCAGGGGACAACCATTGATATAGTTGCCATCACAGAAATGTGGGTGGCACAAAACCATAACTGGAACCTCACTGTCCCAGGTCACTTCTTATTTAAAAGTGACAGGGGAAATGGCTGGGGGAAGGGGATGTACCATACATTAGGGACTGCATAAAGTAAATAGAATATAAGAACCTGGGGAGTAGAAACACTGTAGGAACCTTAGAGTGGAAGTGGCCTACATGCAACCAAACCAGTCCGTGGAGGGGGCAGGGCACTAGAGGACCAAAACAGAAGGGTGACCCATAAGGGGAATGTGATCCTGATGGTGGTTATTAATCTACCAGATGTCGATCAGGAGATGCTGGGGTCAAGGAGTGTCAGGAGCTAAGCTCCTGCAGATTCAACACAGGATGGTTTACTTGTGTAATGGGTGAAGGAACCAAGCAAGAATGGAGCTATTCTCTACTTCATACTGTGAAATGTGGATACAGTGGGAGAGTTTAGGGTTAAAGAGCCCCAAAGAGAAGTGACTGCAACTTGGTGTGGTTCAATATAGCCCTGGAAGCCCAGTGCCCCAAGTCAAAGATGATGGTGCTGGATTTCAGGCAAGTGGATTTGGGGAAGATGGTGGAGATCTTTCAGGACAAACTGAGGGGAGTGGAAGTGACAGAGGGGGTAGAAAACAAATAGGAGACCATCAAAGGGAGTCTGGTAGAGGTTGCCAAAGCCTGCCCCAAGCAGGTAGGGAAGAATAAAAAGAGTAGTTACTCACCGTAACAGTAGGTCTTTGAGAAAAACTCCTGCATCAGGCCACACCTTTGGAACTGTAAGCCGTCGACATCAGGACTGCTCAGAAACATTTGCTAGCTGGGGGCCACTCACAATAAAGAGCAACGTTGGCACTTGCATAATGTGGGTGGCCTCACTGCTCCTCAGTTCCCTGCTGAGATGAGCTTGGAGGGCCTCTTACCATGAGGAACCAGGAGACAAAACTAGTACCAGGCACACAAGGAGAGGCATGGGACTAGGAAAAAAATATACATACATAAGGCAGATGTGGACACCTCCAAGCAAGTCAGTGGACAAGCCTGCCAGCAGATGCCTCACAAAAAGGGGAAGGAGGGTGGGCAGCGATGAATGTGAACAGGAATGCACAGGAACTCTGTTCCTGTACCTTTTTCACAGCAGGAATGGAGTTCCTGTACTTCTTCCCACTGACACTGGCACTGAAATTTTTAAGCCAGCAACATAATGACAGTTTCTGGGCCTGTGACCTGAAATCAGGGTTTCCATAACAACATTTGACTTGTTCAACAGTGCTATTTTGCTAGAAATACTTCGATATCGCTAACTGAATCTACTAGTGTCTAAACAGATAGGTGTATCTTGACACAGCTATCCTTCAGATTGAGGATCTTCATTCTGCATTTCATATTTGCCAGTGGCCGAGTTCCTGTACTTCTTGTCTACCACTTGCACCACTGAGGGTGGGTGCGCTATGGCCCAACGGAGCAGATTCTCTCAAAGATCTACTGTTATGGTAAGTTACTGTTCTATCTTCAGTGAGGCTACCTCCTCCATTGGGCCACACTTTTGGAATGATTCCCAACCAGCACACAAGTAAAATGGCAGTCTGACATGCAATTATGAAAGAAGGCCTTGCAATGCCGCAAGACCAAAGCCAGCACGTCCATGAGAGATGATGGCTATAGTGTAGTTTTTAGTGAAAGTATGTACAGTGCACCATGTGGCAGTACTACATATGTCAGCTGCAGAAACGGTCTGAAAGCAAGGAAAGAAGTGGCCATACCATGTGTAGAGTGGCCATGCATAGCACCAGGAAGTTCCATACAGTACTTCCTATAAAAATTCAGTACAATTCATCAGCCATTTGGACAGGCACTGTTTAGACACTGGGGTGCCCTCTTTCCCAGGAGTGAGCAAAACAAAAAGCTGAGAAGATTTTCTATAGTCCTTAGTGTGAGCAAGCTAGAAATACAGTGCTCTATGTAGATCAAGTGTATGGAGATGCCTCACCCTTGTTAGCATGCTCTGGATAAGGGAAGGTGTATGGTCACATTTAATGTAAAATCAGACACCACCTTAGATAAAAAATGAGGACTGGTCTGCAAAGACACCCTGCCCTTGTGGAAAATCAAATAAGGAGGCTCATGTATCACAGCCTGAAGCTCAGAAATCCTACGAGCAGAAGTCATGGTGACCAAAAACAGCATTCTCCATGAAAGGAAACGCAGCTCACAGGCCGCAGAAGGCTCAAATGGAGCCAGGGTCAATTTATCAAGTATGAAATTCAGGTTCTAAGGTGGGACCTGTTGGCAAATTGGGGGATGCATGTGCAGAATACACTTCAAAAATGTACAGGACACCTCTAATTGTGCCACTGTGCACTCATTTGCATTTGATGAACCAGTTTAGGTTTCTGAGGTCCAATACAGGATGTAGACCTCCTGTCCTGACAGATGAAGGGAGATGGAGGGGGAGGAATTGGGGAGTCAGAAGGTAATGGAGGTGGCACGGCCACCTTGATCGATACCTTTGGGTGCCTTTGTATGGGCACCAGCAGGGAGGGGACCCAGAGGGGGACTGCCTCCATGATCATGGGACAGCTGATAGAAGGCACAGTCACCATGGACCACCAGTCTATGAAATGAGCCTCTGCCATGTCCCCTGGCAGGTTGAGGGTTCAAAGATTTGATTGACCTTAAAATGATCTTAGAGGATTGAAGCTCACCTATTTAAGGAGGCATTTTCTTCGGATTACTGATTTGCTGAATATTCATTAATGAGATTAAGTTTTAATTAGTTTATTGTAAAATTGGTTGTATGTTATATTTTATATCCTATTTTTGTTTTATTTTGGACTTCTGTATTTTATTTTGGTACAGCGCCAAGAGCCTCTGGGGATGATGCACTTTACTTACTCACTCACTTAGAACATTTCAACATCACTCCCAAATAGCTTGGAGCCCCAGAAAGGGGCACTCAGCACAGCTTGTTGTACATAAGTGGCAAATCCAGCTTTGCAGAGCTAGGAATATTTGCAAAAGTATATGCCAGAGGCAGAGACCCTGGCAGAAGCATCAGAGGCATCACATGCTGAGTGTAGCAGATGCTTTTCAGTGTCCACACCAGCCGGAGAAGCTTTAAGCAAGTCGGCCTTGGCAGGAGTATCAGGCAGAGCCCAAATAGTAGACATAGCATATTTCCACAGGCTATTCTGATATTTAATCATGTATACCTGGTAGTTTGCAATTGTTCAGCCTAAGGATGCAGAGGCACAATTTCTTTTGCCCATAACATCCAGCCTCCTTGATTCCTTGTCAGGAGGCAAAGTACTCCTGTGTCTAGGGGCTCTAGAGTGATCATTAGCAACCATGATAACCATTGAATCAGTTTCAGGCTGGGAAGCAAAATAAGGCTTAACAAACGGAGCAGGGTACTGTTTATCAGCCTTTCTGGGCACTGCGGTCAAAGTATTAGGCCTGTGCCAGCCAGCAAAGGTAACATCCTCTAATGCAGGATATATAGGAGGCATTACAGTGGATGGTGTAGCGGGGACCTCCAAAAATTCCATTCAGTTTCTTTTACTAGTCTTCCTCCTCAGCCTCAAAACCCATGGACATCCTGGATTTGTCTGAGAAAAGCCTGAAATGAGGGATCTTCAGAAGGAGACCTGGGAATATACACCACAGAGTCCTCACTGCATGAGGAGAGGGCAGAGCTAGAAGGTAAGCCCCCTCATAGGGATCAGTATCCCTTTATCCTCTAATCCTCCTCCACCTTTATCCTGCAAATCCTCCTCAGATAGCCTGTTGCTAGCCTTGCTTGTAGAGCAGAAAGCAGCTAACTAAAAGAAGCTACATTTTCTTCTTAATTTAAAATGTATATCTCAGCAGGAGTCAGTGTCTGTTAAGATTAAGTAGACAGATAACTTTATTAGAAGTAGAAGGGGACGTATTTGGGGTTAAAAAAAAGAAAGAAAAGAAAGAAGGTCAGTGTGTATTCTGTGCAGTGAAAGGTACTATATCAGCTGACTTTGCTAAACCAGTAGGAGGAAAGAGAGCTTACCTGGGGGTGTGGTTTAGATACTATAAAAGCAGGTGAGTCAAATTACAACTTCCTGTTGCTAGCATTTTTTCTTACTAATTGACCTCCATCCCACCCAAAGCCAGTTCTACTTTTATAGTCACTGGATTTGACTGTCAACAGGAACTTCCTGTTTGGCAGTAGGAAGGAAAGGATCATAGAGAAACATTGGTTTTGTCAACCCCAAAGTAGAAAAAGTAGCTCACTCTCCCCTCCTAGCTGCTGGTGGTCTGATATTGAGCAAGGAAGAAGGAGGCTACTGAAGAAGATAGGAGGTTGCTGTCCAAGAACAGGAAGGGTGAGAGTTCTAAGGAGAGGAGAGAGTAAGCATCCAGAGAAACAGTAGAGGGGACACAAATAAGACATGATAGGAGTGGTGCAGTGCAATGGCTGGAGTGTTCCGGAAGACATTCTGGAGGCTGCGATGCTGCCCTATTTGCAGGCACCTCTCTGGTCTGAGAGAGGAGGTTGCCCGTCTCCAGGCTGACCTGGCTAGGATTTGTGAAATCTCCTCCCCCACCCAGGGACCACCAGGGCCAATGCCACTACCTCAGAGGTTGCCAAGAAAGAGGAGAAGCTGGACCAGGGTGGGCTCAAGGAGGTAGAGGGTGGTGGAACAGAGTTGCATCCCTCAATAAGTATGGCCAACCCCTTCCGTTTTCTACTAACGGAATTATGAAAAACTTCCCCTACCCACGATCTTTTAAGCTTCTCAGCTTCAACTGGCAATAAATGAGTTTCTTGCAATAAAGCTATATCTGTTTTTAGCTTACTAAAATAGGAAATCACTTTTTTCCTTTTTATGGGTGACCCTAACCCCTTTACATTCCAAGAGACACATTTAGTACTTACACTATTAACCCCATTTTATTATATAACAGATAATATAAAAAGACAATCTATAAATACTAAGTAAAGGAGAAACTGAGCAACTCTACTGCGAAAAAATTTCACTGTATTATCACAAAACCCATCCAGAACATAGTAAGAATATATAATAGGCCTGAATATCTGAAAGACGACTGAAATTACCCCTAGTAAGAAACAATGTAGTCCAGTTGGGAAATGGCATTTGGCCATTAAAACTGTAACTTTCCTTGTTAGTGTACCATGAAACAAAATCATCATATTTGAAATAAACTTAAGTTGAGCCCCAACAATTAACTTTTCTCCATTAGTCAAAGATAGAAATATCCAAGCAAATTCACTTGACTTAGATATGTTGTGGCTCTTAGACATGACCAATTTAATATAAAAAAAAACACCTACACTAATAAAAAACAGTTCCTATAACCTATAGTCAGCAAGAGACCTCGATCCAAAAGTCAGGGGTTCCCAAGGACCCTGGGTCGTAGGTTCATGTCGCACGACAAAAAATAAAACAGTAAACTTGGAGCTTACGAAAAACCTTAACTCCAAGCGAGGCGTAAGCGGTAATAAAAAAGAAAAACAAACCCCCCTGGCAGTTTCAAGTAGTAGGCAGCCACCATCTAACCAGGAACAAATATAATAACAAAACTACACAAGACAAATAATGATGGCTATGGATGAGAGTAGTCAGAGAAAGTTAGAATAGGAAATGCATGACAGAGAGTAATACTTATAGCATATAGGAAAAGCAGGAAAAGAGTAAAGAGATGGTGTTCCACCACACTACAAGACTTCACATTTATCTGTAAATTCAAGGCCTGGTCTAAAGCTAACAGCAATATTATGTAGAGACCACAGGACTGCTTAGTCACATCATTTGTTTATTTCAAACTTGACTACACATCACAATGGCCCCGTTAGCTTGAGCCATTCAGAAATGTGCGAGCCTATAATATTGAGTGCAAACCAAATATATATCTATTCAAGGCTAAACATATTAATCCAACAGTCAGCTGTTCTCACCATTTGACTCAGGCCAGGTGCTGCTATTATTAAGCTGGTCTGTGTACATCCGAACACCAATGAGAGATAGAAGGGAGTGAAAAAGGAGAATTATAGAACTAAAAGCTTAGGACAACAGCAGGGTATAGTAAAAGATATAATAAAACCAAAAAGAACCAAAATTGAGGGTGAGAAAAAAAAAAGACTACAAGTCACTCATTCTGCAACAAAACAGGCCCCCTTACTATAATGAAAATGCCAATCATCTGCCTTAAAAAATAATTCTTTTAAGGGTCAAAAGCATGACAGCACGACAGCCAAAGCAAGATGTGTAAAAAAAAAAAAAAAAAAACCACTACGAAACCAACAAGGGATAGGAGCCATGTTCTTTACAACATGGATGCTGATTAGCTAATACTAGCATATAATAATTGGATCTTTTTTTTTCCCCTTTTTCTTCCCTTCTTTAAAACAGGAATAAATAACAAAGGCAGTCTGTTTTGACTAATCTAAGACCTACCTCATCTGAAGAACCTGTCTAAGTAGAAATAATAAAGCACATAAGGAATGAAATTAAATAGTTAGCAAATCTCTAGCCTCTTATTTTTTCTACAGCAAATAAGTATTTAAATCCTTGTAGAATTGTACCACTTTTCATTCCTGCATACTCCGAAATAACATAGAACAGTGGAGCTGCAGCCATCCGTGGACTCAGTAGAGATTTCAACAACAGATGCTGGTGATTGAGCAACTGAATGGTATCCATAACATTGTACAGCATATAAATCAAGGTGCTTCCGGGAGATCTGGAGCAGTGGGGCATCCTGGGACATCCAAATCTATAACCAGCTTTTTCCCATCGAGTGGATCCTAATGGAAGATGGCAGATTTTAGAGGGTTCTACTGATGGGTTTGACATTGCCATATGCAATGTCTATGCACCTAACGGTGAGTCCAGTCTATTTTTCGGGGACTTTTTTACAGAGGTTAGCAAAATTTCTGGTAAAAATGTTATGGTGGGGGGGATTTCAATATAGTCATGGATCACAGGCTAGATAGAAGTGGTTCATCCAGTAATGAAACCAATTCAAGGGCCAGAAGGATCATAACAGACAGGATGAAAGACTTTGGTCTTTCTGATGCCTGGAGGCTGATGTATCCTGATAAAAGAGATTATTCCTTCTATTCAAATCATCATAGGACTTATAATAGGATTGACATGTTTTTGTTATCCAGTACTCTGATTAATAGTATGCTAAAAGCTGATATAGACTCAATTTTAGTTTCAGACCATGCTCTAGTTTCAGTCATTTTACATTTGGACTCTGATTCTAAGAGACCTTTTCACTGGAGGTTTGACTGCTCTCTGTTAAAAGACACTAATTTTCGGTCATGGGTTTTAAATGAAACAAAACAGTTCTTTGACACCAATGACAACAGGGAAACCTCTTATGCTATGGTTTGGGAGGCCTACAAGGCCTTTATTAGGGGGCAGAATTTTGAGCTACACTTCCTTTAAACAGAAAGAAAGAGAGAAATTTTTTATTGCATAAGGAGAAAGAACTGGCTGAACTGGAGAAGCTACACAAATCACACAAAGGGAATAGTTGGAGTATCCTTAGGAGAATTATACTGCTTAGATATGAGATTAATAAAATACATACGAGTAAAGCTGAATTTGCTCTGTTTAGGACGCAACAAACTTATTGGGAGTCTGGAGAAAAAGCTGGTAGACTTTTGGCCTATAGGCTTAAACAGCTCCAAAATAGAAATAATATACAGAGCATAAAAGATGGAGCTAAGAACACGTATACTAAAACTAAAGACATTAATTCTGTTTTTTTACAGTTTTATAGAAACCTTTACAAATCTCAGTGTGGCAAGGACTTGGGTCCAATTGGTGAATTTTTATCCAGGGCTAATTTACCTGTAATCACTGAGTCAGAGCGGCAGGTCCTGGATAAGACTATCTCAATTGCTGAAATTAATAAGGTGATATTAGATATGCCCAACAATAAAGCCCCTGGGTCAGATGGTTTGCCAGCCGAATTCTACGCTCTCTTGAAAGATACAGTCAGTCCAATGTTTTACAAAGTTTTTACAGAGGTGGAGGTTAACAAGGCACTACCACCTACAATGTCAGAAGCAGTGATTACAGTCCTAGTGAAAAAAGGAAAAGACCCCCTAGACCCGGCTAGTTATCGCCCAATTTCCCTACTGAATAGTGATTATAAAGTTTGGGCTAAGATTTTAGCGAATAGATTACAAAGCATCCTTAGTACACTCATACATGGTGATCAAGTGGGTTTTATTAAAGGGAGGGCAGGTTTCGAAAATGTCAGAAGAGTCCTTCCCTCTATGTGGATGGCCCCTCAGGTTCAACACGATTCTATTTTGTTGTCATTGGATGCACATAAAGCATTCGACTCTGTGGAATGGAGTTATCTTTATGGGGTTTTAAAGGCTTTTGGGGTGGGGGACACTTTTATATCTAGGGTGACTGCGATGTACTATTCCCCCACAGCAAGGATATGTACCAATAAGATGCTATCTGAGAAATTTGCTCTGGAAAGAGGGACAAGGCAAGGTTGTCCCCTCTCCCCTTTACTTTTTATCCTGGCCATAGAACCTCTTCTCTGCCTGGTTAGACAGAATAATATCTCAGGGATTAAAATTGGTAAGATGGAGCATAAAGTTGTAGCTTACGCGGATGATATACTACTTTCCCTATCTAATCCGCATAAATCCCTTAAACCTACCATGGATCTTTTGGAAGAGTTCAGACTACTCTCTGGCCTCTCAATTAACTGGTCAAAATCAGAAATGCTCCTCTTAAAGGGTAGTAAAGAACACTTAAAAAAACTATGTACTGAGAATAACCTAAAATGGCAAGAGGACTTTATTACTTATTTAGGGGTTAAGAGTCCCAATAAATTGAATGCCCTGGTTCTAATTAATATGAATCCCTTATTAAAAGATATGAAACTGCACTTAGAGAAGTGGGCCAAATTAAATCTATCATTATGGGGTAAAATTAATGCTCTTAAAATGATGCTGGCTCCTCGGCTATTGTATTTTTTTAATGTTACGCCAGTACATATTTCCAACTCCTGGTTTAAAAAAATTGATTCTTTAATTAGGTCCTTTTTATGGGAGGGTAAGAAGGCAAGGATTAGTCTGCCAAAGCTAAGAAAACATTGGCAACAGGGTGGTATGGGCTTACCTGATTTTAAACAATATCGATTAGCCTTCCTATTTAGACAGACATGTCACTGGTTCAAACCAGCCAATGTCAGTCCCAGGTGGGTGCAATATGAACAGTCCTGTGTCTACCCCCATTCGCTTTATCATGTTGCCATGGGTATTTACCCAAAACTCACTAATTCTCATCCTTTTCTACATTCTTCAGCCAGTTCTATATGACATTTTACCAATTTACTTTTAAACCCCTTCGCTATGCTGAAATACACACCATTATGGAGAAACCCGAAAATTAAATTTGGTAATAAGATATTAATTAATGACACATGGGAGAAGAAAGGCATTTTAATATTAAAGGATATAATAGACCCTTACACGGGTATCCTTTGTTCCTTTGTTGATTTAAAGGGGAAATATGGTTTACCATATACACAATTCCACTCATATCTACAAGTCCGAGATGCAATAAAAGATATCTTAGATGTCAATCTGGCCATCCCTACTTCTAATGACTTTGAGGGTCTACTTGCATTAGTCATCAGCAAAGGAGGAGCTGGCAAGCTGTATAAACTTTCTAATAAAGGTGGGTTGGACCTCACAGAGTCCTCTAAACGTAGATGGGAAAAAAGCTTAGGCCATTCAATTTCTCCCATTTCTTGGGAGTCAGTCTGGCACAATGCATACAAATCCAGTATGGACTTGCAGGGATGGCTAATCCAATTTAAACTAATTCATAACTGGTATTATACGCCAGAGAAAATGTTTAGATTAGGTATTTCTTCAGATAGCAAGTGCTGGAGATGTAGCACTCAAGATGCCAACTTATTACACATGATGTGGCATTGTCCAATTCTAAAACAGGCCTGGCTGGTTATTTGGGATGCTTGCCAGCAGATCATAAGACAGAACTTCACCTTTGATCCAGGAATATTTATTCTGGGGGATTACACTTTGCCTCTATCCTTGTCTCTGAGGGGAAAACAATGGATATCTATAGCCTCTATTTGCTTTAAAAGATTGATACTTAGTCACTGGAAAGATAAATGTGCCCCTACGTTAGAGGAATGGGTTAGGGCTCTAGCTAAAGTAGCTGTCAATGAATATGTTAGTCATTGCAATGCTAGAACTATCGATAAATATAATGAAATTTGGGGTTCCTTTTTCTCTTGGCTAGATTATCCTTAGAAATATATTATCTGTTAACTGTTTGCAGTAGACATAGCCTGATTAGTCCATATGTATTTATTGCAAGCTATGTTTGCTTGTTGGGCACTTGTGATTATCTTAATTGTGAGATATCTTAGATTGCCTTTAGTGGTTTATGTTGAAAATTGTTATGTAGTTATATATTTATGTATCTATTTCCCCCTCGATCTCTTTTTTTGAGGGCAGTTGTATTATTTTTTTTTTGTGTATCCTTCTCTCTGTATACGACTGATTTTAACAGTTTTATAGGTTTGATGTACCTTACTCCCTTCGTTGAGATGTTTATGTTGTATTAATTGGAAAAATATAATAAAGATTGTTTGAAAAAAAAAAAAGAGTTGCATCCCTCCAGCTGTACCTCTCCACAATTCATTCGCTCTTCTGGTGGATAGTGGTTCCTCTATGGAGGCACCTGCAGTGGAGACCAAGGAGGATGCTGGGAACCTTCACAAAGGAGACCCAAAGGAGGGTGGCATGGGACCCCACAGGGCAAGGAAACAACTCCTGGTGGGGGATTCAATCATTAGGGGTTGAATTGGGGGAGGAAGGGAAAGGAGGTAGGTGTCATGGTGGCGCCCACGGCTTGAGGGACAGGAAGCGATCCTCAGGATCGTGGGAGGAGCTGCACGAGGGAGGAGCTGGATGTCATTGTCCACCTAGGGACAAATGACCTGGCTAGGAATGGGATCAGAGTAGTGCAAGAGGAGTTTGTAGAGTTGGGAAGGGCCTTAGAACAAGTAGCATGATACAGTAACCTTCGGAGGTGCTGCCTGTCTATGGCAAGGGAGATGCTAGGCACTTCTCACCAGGGAATTCAATGAGTGGTTGAAAATCTGGTGTGGAGCTCAGGGTTTGGCTTCATTGGGGACTGGGGAGCCACCTGGAGGGATGCAGACCTATACTGGTGCGATGGTCTGCATCTGTCCGGGGGATCAGGATCCTAGGTGAGAGGTTTGAATGCTTCATTGGCAAGCATTTAAACTAGCCAAGGGGAGGCAATGAAAAGAAGCAGGAAATCAAGCCTCCCCACAAAACATTGTGATTAGGAGGTAAACACCAAGGTACAGAAGTTATTAGGGAGCAGAACAGATTTAAATGTAAAAAAAGGCAAAGGCAGTAAGGACAGAAATGGGGCTAAAAGGGGTAAGGCTATCAAAAAGTGGAGAGTGATGAGTACCAATGCCCGTAGTCTGTGTAACAAGCTCCCTGAACTAGTGGCCTTGATGGAAGAGGGTTGCCTGGATATTGTGGCAGTCACAGAAACATGGTACACAGAGAACCATGACTGGGATGTCAACATACCAGGATACACAATCTACAGGAGGGACAGGAAGGGTAAAAGAGGAGGAGGAGTAGCTCTCTATGTAAAGGAAGGGATCAAAGCAACAGAACTAAAGAGTAAACAGGGAGCAGATGTGGCACTTTGGGTCACCCTGGAGACAGAAAATGGCACCACAATCCGCATGGGGGTTGTATACAGACCCCCATCTCATGGGGAGGGAATGGACAAGGAAATGATAGAAGGCTTTCTTAGAATGGCAGAAAAAGGGGAGATATTGTTGATGGGAGACTTGAATATGCCAGATGTTAACTGGAGCACCTTTGCTGCAGGCACGTCCAAGAGCAGGGTCATTCTTGATGCCCTACAGGGGGCATGCCTCAGACAGCTAGTATCAGAACCCACTCAGGAGGGAGCAATCTTAGACCTGGTACTTTCAAATGGCGATGGAGAAAGAATCTCAGATTTAGAAGTGGGTAGCCATCTGGGAACAAGCGATCACCAAACAGTGTGGTTCACGTATAAACACAGCACAATCAAGCCATACAAAGCAAAGAGTACTAGACTTAGGAGGGCTGACTTTGGAAAATGAGAGAGTGCCTCAGAAAAGCACTAGCAAACAGGCAAGAAGGAGGGGTGGAGGAACAATGGGGAGTGATCAAAACAGCCATCACACAGGCAACAAGCCTTTGTGTAAAGCAAATCAATAAAACACAACGAAGGAAAAAACGCCTATGGTTCATAAAAGAGGTGGCAGGGAAGGTTAAGGAGAAAAGGACAGCATTCAGGAAATATAAGGAAACACAGAAGGAGCAGGACAGAGAACTTTATCAGTTAAAGCAGAAAGAGGCTGGGAAGGCAGTCAGAATAACAAAGGCCCAAACCGAGGAAAGGATAGCCAATTCTGTTAAGAAGGGGGATAAGACCTTTTATAGGTACATTAGGGAGCGAAGAAAGACCAAAGGAGGGATACTGAAGCTTAGTAAAGGGGAGGGAATGTGGGTAGAGGGTGACAGTGAAAAAGCAGGGATACTGAACAAATATTTCTGCTCAGTATTCACAAAGGAAGAGGAGGGGGAGTTACCTAAACCAAACAAGAGAAACACTCTGAAGACGGGGGTCGATACCAGTCCATTTACAGAAGAAAAGGTTCTGAAAGAACTAATAAAATTGAAGGTGGACAAAGCAATGGGGCCTGATGGGATTCACTCAAGAATTCTAAAAGAACTAAGGGTAGAACTAGTGACATCGCTGACTACTCTCTTTAACAAATCATGGGAGGATGGGGTGGTACCCAAGGACTGGAGGAGGGCAGATGTGATTCCTCTTCACAAAAGTGGGAGCAGGACAGAGGCAGGAAACTACATACCAGTTAGTTTGACCTCAGTGGTAGGGAAAATGATGGAATCACTTCTGAAGGAAAGAATTGTTGAGTACCTAGAGGCCAGTGGGGCACAGGACCCAAGGCAGCATGGATTCACAATGGGAAGGTCGTGTCAGATGAATCTAATAGATTTCTTTGACTGGGTGACCAAAGTAGTAGACCAGGGAGGGCTGTGGACATGGCCTACCTAGATTTTAGCAAGGCATTTGATACAGTCCCACACAAAAGATTAATACACAAGATAGCCAGCCTTGAATGGGTCCCAAGGTGGTAGCCTGATAAAAATTGGCTAGACAACAGGACACAAAGGGTAGTAGTAAATGGAGTACACAGTGAAGAAAGGAGGGTTACTAGCGGGTACTGCAGGGTTCAGTACTGGGACCGGTCCTTTTTAATGTCTTTATAAGTGACATTACAGAGGAACTGGAAGGAAAAGTATGTCTCTTTGCAGATGACACAAAGATCTGCAACAGGGTTGATACACAAGATGGAGTGGAAAGGATGAGAAGGGACTTGGCAAGGTTGGAGGAATGGTCAAATGTATGGCAGCTCAGATTCAATGCAAAGAAGTGCAAGGTAATGCACATGGGAAACAAAAACCCAGGGGAAGTGTACACAATGGGGGGTGAGATACTGACAACAGTAAAAATAGAAAGGGACCTGGGGGTAATTATATCAGATGACCTAAAGGTGGGCAAGCAATGTGAGAAGGCAGTAAGGAAGGCTGGAGGGATACTGGGATGCATAGGAGAGAGGCATCAATAGTAGAAAACAGGAAGTTGTTATCCTCTGTACAGACAGTTGGTGAGACCCATCTGGAGTACCGTGTGTCAGTTCTGGAGACCCCATCTCCGCAAAGACATAGACAGAATGGAGGCTCCAGAGGAGGGCAACCAAAATGATGCAGAGTCTGCACCAGAAGACATAAGAAAGACTAAAGGAGCTTAATATGTATACTCTTGAGGAAAGAAGGGAGAGAGGGGACATGATAGAAACTTTCAAGTAACTCAAGGGAATTAACAAAGTCCAAGAGGGTAGCATCTTCCAGAAAAAGAGATGTGCAAGAACAAGGGGGCACAATTTGAAGATAGAGGGGGGACGGCTCAGGGGTAATGTGAGGAAGTATTTTTTCACTGAGAGGGTTGTGGATGCATGGAACAGCCTCCCTGAGGAGGTCGTGGAGTCAAGAACAGTGGGGGACTTCAAGAATGCATGGGACAGGCATAAGGCAGTCCTAGGGGCCGGTAAGAGGAAGTAAGCTGTTGGTTAACTAGGATCTGCAGCTTATCTGTTAGGTAGGAAAATGGGCAGACTGGGTGGGCGAAGCGTTCCTTATCTGCCGTCAAATTCTATGTTTCTATGTTTCTGTGTTTCCTCCATATTAAGGAGATCAGGATTATATTCCACCTCGTCATCATCTGGAATTATGATGGGGCAATTGAAGGAGTCAGCAATAGAGGAGACAGTGCCGATGGAGGGAAAATCGGTTTGCTTTTATATCCTGTTCATGACAACAGTACCGTTGGGGGAAGCCCAGTTGGCGGGAGCTACATTGATGAACATCTGATTAGTTCAAAGAATGATGCCAGCACAACCTGGGACTCAACGGCACCCAGTAAAGAGTTCAGGACTACCAACATCAAAGGGATAGAACTGACAACAGGATCTGCTTATCACCCACAATAGGTACGGCAGCCCAGAGCCAGGCCTCAACTTGGTGTCTCAAAGATGGTAAGGGGACCTTAGTTGTCACTGCCGGAGCAGTCAACAACGAGGACTTACCCTCCTTTAATGGAAATCTCAACCTCACCAGCGAAGTAAGAGTTTTATTCTTATGCTTGTGGTGATGGCTAGAGTAGGAGGACTTTGATGATGACTTATCCTTTCCCTTGTCTTAAGTCCTTGACAACTGCAGCAGCAACAGCATCACCAAACACCTAGGAGTCTCCTTCTCAGCAGTGGTTGAGTTTGAGGGAGAGACCAGCTTGGAGTCCACAGCCTTGGCTTGAGCTGCTGTGGCCCTAATGATGACAAAGATTTCTAGAGCCTTCTTTCGGTGTCTCCCTGTGGCCTGGTTGAATCCTGACAGATTTTGCAGGCCCTGACACTGTGGGATAGGCCCAAACAGCAAACACAAACAGTGTGAGCATCGTTCTTGTAGATTTTGTAACTGCAGGTACAAAACATAGCAGGATCATTGAGTAAACCCCTCCGACTCATCGCCACACTTAGCAGGATTACCTGCCTGCCATAGTTATTTTCTCCCCCTCCCTTCCCAGCCACCCTGCCTCACCCTCCCCTCCTTCTCACTCCCCCTTCCCCACCCTCCTCCTGTCCCCCTTTGTCCTACTATTCCCCCACCCACCCTACCACTGGACAAAACCTTCTTGACTGATTCTTTAGGAATAATATATGTATTCAAATGCTATGTACACATGTTTTTGTTTCTCTTTTGTCTAATTGTTAAGCACATCTTTGTTAACAACTGTAAGCCTGTTAAAATGTATAATATTACTATGTCACAGTTTGTTCCTAATGTATGTATACAGGCCTGGATATTCAGAAGGGTTGCGCCATGCGCAACAGGGATGCGCCAGCGTAAGTACGGAAATGTGCCGTTGTGCGATATTCAGCAGGAGGTGGCTGTGCAGCGCAATAAGCAATGCACCAAAGTGCAATAGTAATGAATGCATGCGCAACCGTAGGGGGAGGAACCATGAATAACATGCACAGTGCAATATTCAACAGCATGCGCCTTGAGCAATGGGGAGCTAATGGAAGTTGCACGACAGCGGAAATGATCCAAAATAAAAGGGAGCAAGAGAGGGGTGCAAGAACGCAAAAGGGAAGCCACAGGTGGGAGCATGGTGACAGACAGCCAGGGCGGTACAGAAGGTAGCAGTGTGCAGAACTGGGCAGGAGCAGGACAGGGCCCACCAGAACTGAGCCAGAAACAGGGTAGGAGTGGGTAGCCTGTGCCACTGTGCAGGAAAGGCTGTGGAGTGCCACAGTGGACTGAGGGCAGTGGCAGGAGGCAGGACAGCCACAGCCAAAGGCAGGAGGTGTACCCGGTGCAGGGGGAGCATCAGGAACAGACAGCGGGGGGAACGGGACAACAGCCACCGGGGGGGGACACCAGCCAGGGACATGGCCAGTGCCACCTTCCAGATGGAGGCGGTAATGAGGGGTGTGAGAAGGCAGGCAGCAGGGAGGCGCAGCCGTGGAAGGGCCCGTCGGCAGTATGCCCAGAACAGGCAGTACCGAGCCTGCACCAGCTTCAAACACTACTCTGACACAGAGATTGTGGGCCGGTACTGCCTGAACCGGGCAATCCTGAGGCAGCTTTGTGAGCTGTGCAGTGATGAGATGCAGGTACCCACACGATGGAGCCATGCTCTGTCAGTGGAGACAAAGATGACAGCCGTCATGTGCCTGCTTGCCACGGGCACCTTCCAGAGACCAACAGGGGACATGACAGGCATAACCCAGTCGACCGCGTCACGCCTACTCACACAATTCCTCAGTGCACTGCTGCCACATGCTGCAGAGTACATCCATTTGCCCAGCACACAGGCGGAGTGCACAGCACACATACAGGAGTTCCACAGGGTAGTACGGTTGCCTGGCATGCTCGGGGCCATTGACTGCACCCATGTAGCCATCCGCACGCCATCTGGCCCGGAGGGAGCGGCATACATCAATCGGAAGGGGTACGCAAACATTAACTGCCAGGTGGTGTGCGATGCTAGGGGGTGCACTACCAATGTCTGTGCCACGCACCCTGGGGAGCACACGATGCCTTCATCTGGCACCAGTCCGCACTGTGCCACAGGTTTAAGAGTGGGGACATCCCCACTGGCCATCTAGTGGGTGAGTATGCATATCACGCAGGACGACATGAGCAGATGTGGGGGGTGCATAGTCAGAGGCGCCATGGGTACCGGCCTTGTTGGCCCATGGTAAAGTGACACAGACCACCATTCTACTGACCCCCCTCTACCCACAGGTGACAGTGGCTACCCGCTACGGCCCTGGCTGCTCACACCATACCAGCACCCCATCACCCCATCACAGCTATGGTACAATGAGGCACACGCCACAACAGGGAGTGTCATCGAGTGGGTGTTCGGGATGCTGAAGGCACGGTTCTGGTGCCTGGACATATCTGGCGGTGCCCTACAATACAGCCCCTCGAAGGCCTGCGGGCTATTCCTGGCCTGCTGTATCCTGCACAACATGGCCACCGACTGTGGGATAGCTGTAGAGGTCAAAGAGGGGGACAGCGGTGGGGATGAGGAGGACGCCGGTCCAGCCAGTGATGGGAAGCCACCCCCTGGGTGAAGAGACCCCCGCCTGATCCAAATGTCACAGCTGCACCGGGACACCATTACAGAAGAGCACTTTGGTCAACACAGGTAGGTCACGGAGCCATGCGCAACCACCAATGGCGAGGGCACAGCCCACAGACAGGCAGGGCAGAACACCAGGAGTGGATGGCGGTAAGGGAATGGGTCTGAGTGTGGCACCACACAAGGCGTCAGGGATGGGCAGGGCTGAACACGACACATGCACACACACACACACCACAAGACATGCACAAGGAGTAGGCGGCACGCCAAACCCAATTGCCACCCCCACCCCCACACAGGTCCACACACGACCACATCCAGTGGCCGTCACTGTGCGTGCCTCAGACATGGGGCACCATTGCACACTGGTGGACAGAGCAATGCAGGCATCATCATGCACACGCCACAGTGGCCAGCAGCCAGGAGGGTGTGCACAGGGACCGTGTGCGTGCAGGGCTGGGTACCCCACCCATGCGTCACACAATGCACACCACACTGCACATAGGGCAGCAGCAGACAGTGGCCATGGTGGGAGACAGGTCAGTCACGTGGCACAGTGCCACGGCTGCCACGGATGCGTGCGTAGCCCCGCCGAGACCTGCCAGCCATGCCAGGCTGACCATTGGCCTCATGTGGTGGCATCGACGGTCCCCCAAGGGTGACGCTGCGTGAATGTGACCGTGTTCGCGCAGGGGTCTGCAGCCAAGCCCACCGAACATGCCCGCGCCAGGCGTGCTCAGTATGCCCACAGCCGAATCTGGTGTCAACATAGCAGGTGTCGCACGGCGCCAGGAAAGGGGGGGTGGACATGACACTGCGCGGTGTCTATGGCAGATGGGCACTGAACTGGGTGCCCAATGTGGCCATGACAGCAGTCAATGCATTGGTCTGCCTGTCAATGGCAGCGGTCACATCCGCCCGCTGCCGGGCAATCTCTGCCAGGAGCAGACTGTGGTCTCTGCTGCGCCGCTCCTCTGCCTGGCGCAGAACTGCACTGAGTGCATCCACCGCTGTCACGAGACGCATCTGCTGATCTACTGAAGCCTGAAGTAGACGGCTGTGCTCGTCAAAGAGGTCATCCGCTGGTCCGGCATGCTGTCCCTCATGGTGTTCCTGGCCCTGTTGGCCAGCACCCCCTGATGATGGGTGCTGCACACCAGAGCCATGCTAGGGCACGTCCACACGTGGTGCACTGCCACTGCCCACTGACACTGTCCCCCCCCTCGCCATTGACCAACTGCTGGCACTGCCCCCTGGCTGCCGATCGCCAGGGCTCACCGACGCCGCAGCAGCGGCTGCAACAGCCCCACTGCCCTGGAAGCCCACCAGTGCTGCCCCACTGGGGCATACAGGAACAGGTTGGGACTGTGTTGTTATGCAGGCCTCCACGGCAGCACCACCCATGGCAACGCCCGTGTCATTGCCTGCTGTGGGACCATCCTGTGTCCCACACGTATCACTGTCCGTGACGTGTGATCCATCATCATCGGTGCTGGATCCAGCACCGATCCGTGTCCCAGCATGCTGGAGACTGTGGGCGCTATCACGCTGGGACACAGGCAGGGCCTCGTCCGCACCCGCACCCTCAGCACCCTCCTTAGTCCGGACAGACGTGCAGGTATGTACTAGTCCGGTCCCTCGGACACCTGTGGAGGTGGATGGGTGATCCTCCGTGTCCAGGGCATGCCCCTCGGTGGACACAATCACCACCACTGACCCATGTAGATGCTCAGGAGCTGTAAGGGAACACATTAGCGTTAGTGGCTCCGCCCTGCCCTGTGGCATTCTCTCTACCACCCACACAGTGACAGCACAGGACCTAGCACGCAGTGATGGGCTGCCACCCATCTGGAAGCCACTACAAGGAACGCCCTCGATGGCACAACGCCGCATGCTGCCAGCCACCCACTCCTCCTGTGGCATCAGGCGTGGCACATCTGGCTGGCCCCCACCGGTGGCAGCACGTGCAGCCCTGATGGCAGCCACTTTATCTTTGATCCTCCTCCTGTCTGTGCTGACCTTGTTCTTACACTACTGCATGGACCGCTAGTGGCTGCCATGCTGGTTCACGGCACGTGCCACCTAACCCCACACCACAGCATGGTCCTGTGGCATTCCCCGCTGTCCGCTGAGCAGCAGTTCCCTGTCGACATATGCCTAAAACAGGGCATCTGATTCAGCCTGGGTGAAGTTGGGCCTTCTCCTTCTCCCCCGGCCCTGTTCCTCCTCTTCTTCACGTTTGGTCATGATCGAGCCTGTGGGAATGACAGGTGTTACCTTGGACTGTGCAGTCCCATTCAGCCCTCACAAACAACAGTCCCCACATCCCAACAGCATGCAACCCATCACAATAGACTGCAATACCTACCTATGTCCTCTGCAGCCCCATGTCACATTTATATAGCGCAACGCATGCAAATGAGGTGAGGCGCAACTGTAAGTGGATGCTAATGCAGTGGTAGAACCGTGGAATGGCTGATGAGCTGATTTTCATATGCTGGCTGAATATCGTGCTGTTACACCTTGCGCAATGTTGGTGAGCGTGCTCAGGCTATGGTGCAGCACTGTGACGCGCCTAATTGGCACCACTACCGGCACATGCCGAGGTGCTAGCCGGCGCATGAGGTGCTGCTGATGTGCTGTGTGTGGGAGGCAGGGCACGGCCACCACTGGTCCTGTGGTGCTAGTGCGCTGTTCGCCCGTGTGGCACTTGCACCCTGGTGCGCCGTAGGTGCCGTGGAGCCACAGCACGGTAGGCCACTGCAAGGCATCACACACAAGCATTCTACTGCACTACACACAGGGCATCCCAATAGAGCTGTGGTGCTCCATGCGTGGACAGACCCTTGACCCTGCAGTGTGCCTTTGCCCCCTGGGCACCATGCGTCCGCAAGGGTGCACCCCATCGTGCAGTTTGGTGACAGCGTGATGGGGACTGGCAGCACAGTACCGCACTGCCTCCGCATGTGGGGCACATGCGCTACAGAGCGCCATTTTTGATAGCGATACACACTGAAGGATGGCACGTAGGAGAGCGCAGATGTGGAGTGCTATTGAGCTGGCCAATTTGGTGGCCAAAGCTGAGCCTCATACTGGTGCCCTATTTGGCAAGGATCCCCTGGACAGGCCACGTAGTGCTGTGTGGCAGGAGGTGGCTGACGGCCTGGAGGAGGCAACCGGGATCGCCAGGACAGCAGAGCAGTGTCACCACAGGTATGGCGACCTACATCAGAGGGACCCTGACTGACTGGGGCGTCTGCAGGCACGCGCCTGGCTTGGCACCGTGCCACGGCCAGGTAGGTGCTCCATCCATACACTGGTAGCATCCATCTGTCCGGGTATCGCGGTGTATATGTGTCCACCCTGCAAGGGGGTGGGGGCCGGCTAGTGGTGGTGGTGGGGGGTGCGTCATAGCTGGGCTGTGTGGGCATGCTCACACCGGGGGGGGGCTTTGCTACTGGTTTGTATTGATGTTTCCCTCTCCATGTTTGCACCCTAGGCCCGGAGAAGCGCCGTAGGGTGAGGCAGGCCCATGTACAGCAGGAGCAGGACTGAGTGGGTGCACAGCCGATGCAGCAGAGATAAGGTGGAGGGGCCATGGGCCAGCAGTGCCCTGCTGGTCTGGATGCAGGTGAGTGCTGTGTTTCCCCTTATATCTGTGCATGCTGGGTTGCAGGGGTGGTGGCGGGGCGTGGCCACCAGCACTTGGCCCCACTGCCGTGCACACCACATGGTGCACTCAGCACTGTCCTGTGGCACTGCATGTGTGGGTGGATAGCGCAGGTGGTCTGTGCATGCACTGGGTACATGGCTGTGCCACTGCCTTTGCACCGCATAGCCATGTCACTGTACGGCCACGGTGATGCTGTGCGGGGCATGGACGGTGGGTGTGTGTAGCATTCCGCATGGCTGTGGGTGACTGGGTAGGTGGGTCATGTGGGCGCGGTCACTGTGGGTGGTCGCATGCCATCACAGGGGCATGGCCCACAGCTGTATGCCGTGCACAATGGGTGGGCTGCAGGGGTCTGGCCAGTCACGTGTAGTGACTCTGCTTCCTTGTCCTAGGTGTACAACGCTGGACTGCACTCAAGTGGAGTGTGCAGGAGCTGCTGCAGCTGGCGAGGGCCACCCTTGAGCTGCTCCAGAGAATGGAACCGGGCGGAGGACGGTGTCACTGGCAGAGGCACAGAGATCGAAGTGGGGAGAGGGGTCAACAATAGGCCCACTATGCCCCTCATATGTATTCCCCCCCCCGGACTAACCCTCACACTCCTTCATCCCACTCCCAGTTGTTCACCCTTGCCCCATGCCCTCCCCACCTGGTATGTGGCCCTTCCCCCCACATTGTAAATAGTTTTATATCTGTTTTGTATTTTGTTCACATATTTAATACACACTTATTTGTTATGACAACTGTGGTGGTCTCTGATTTGCAGCGGGCTTATGGTGCTTGGCTGCAGTGGTGTGCATAGCATCGGGGGTGTTGCAGGCCTGGGCGTGTGTGTGCCTGGCAGGGACCCACCTATGGTGTGGGTGGGGGATTCGGTCCCTGTCTGTGGTATATGTGTTGTTCCCTGTGCACTGGATGCCTGTGTGCAGTGGTCTCTGGTGCATGCACTGTGTCCCTGGTGCCCTTGTCAGTATGTCCATGGCCCTTGCAGCTGGCACCCTTGCATGTCTGTGGTATGCACGGTCTGCTGGCATGTCATTGGTGGCTGTCCATGCTGGCCACCCTCTGGCCATGGCGCAATGGCAGCTTGCCTCCTGTCACTGGTATGGTGCATGTCTCCCGTGAGTAGCACCATGGCCTATGCTGTTGTCCCCTCTCCATGCTCTCGCTGGTGTCTGTGTCCTGATGTCTGTCACTTGTGCTCCGGCTGCATGCTGGTGGCGGATGGCTTCATGGTGCATGCGCAGGATGGCTGGTACACCTGTGCCATGGTGGGGTGCAGGCCATGGGGTACACAGCATCAGTGGTCGCATGCCAGCAGAATTTGTTGCCCTGCTATTGTGTCCCTGTGCTGGGGTGCCCTTGGGTCTGGGTGGGTGTTTGTCCGTGCCCTGTGTTGCATCCTGTGTGGCGCATGCCTCCATGCACCACTGTGGGCATCTGTGCTGGCTGTTGGGGCCAGTGCTGGGACAGGGTGTAAGCTTGGGTGGGTGTGTGGGGTGCAGTCCTGCTGGTGGTGGGGTCCAGGGCAGGCCTTGTCGCATGCGGGGTCCCTCGGGTACCAACGCAGGGTCAACCTCTCTGCTGTGCCATGGGGGGGCCGTGCAGGGCGGCACTGTGTCTGCAGTTGTTGCGTCGGTGGCTGGTGCTGCCCACTGTGGGGTGCTCACAGTGGGGCTGCCATGCATGGCTCCATGGTGCACAGGGTTGCATTGTCACAGTGGGGGGTGGTGGCATGCATTCGGTGCCATGCACTGTTGGGTGCTGCTTCTGGGCAGGGTGTCTGGGGATCGCTGTGCAGGGTGTGTTCTGCATTGGTCGGATGGGGTGGCACTGGGAGGATGGCCCTCCTTGTGTTGCGGTCACTGCTTGCCACGGGGTGTGCTGGGGCACCGTGCCCCAGCTGTGGATTCGGTGCTGGTGTTCATGGGCTGGTGGTTCATCCAGCTCACCACAGGTTGTGCAGTTCATGGGGTGCAGGGGGCACTGTCTGGTCTGCTGCGTGCTCCTCCGCCCATGGCTTCCATGGGTGGTGCACCCCTGCATCCTATCCCTGCGCATCCCTGGTTGTGCTACTGTGCTACTACCCTGCTCCACTGCGCATCCCTGGTTGTGCTACTGCGCATCAGCCCAGTGCCACTGCACATCCCTGGTTGTGCCATGGTGCAGTTGGTGCGATATTCAGTTGTGTTGTGCAAGCGCACCTTGGCTTGTGCTGTGTTTGAATATCGCACGTGTTGTGCATGGGCACACTGCCCTTGTGCCTGCTCCTGCTATTGCGCTACTTTGTGGCGCAGTCTGAATATCCATGCCACTGTGTTTACCCGATGTGGAACCTCTGTAAATGAGCTCCCAGCTCAAAGGAATTACAATCCAAGATCATAATAAATAAAATAAAATAAATAAACCTAACTATAAGGAATACAGTATGGGCACCCATAGACAACAAGCCTGTGTTTCCATTGAGGGGTTGAGATACCAGCGTATGGACCTCGACAGTGAAGCTTGAGAGGCCCATGCTGGTATCTCAATCCTGAGATGGAAACACAAAGCGAGTTGAGTATGGGCACCCATACTTTATTTGTTATCGTATATGGTTCCACAAGATTTAAAAAAAAAAAAGTTAAAATAGTGACCATTTAAGCTTTACATGGTTTTGTACCTTGTGTTCACGCTGCCCTTGCTGTTGGCAGCTCTGTGTGCTGGGAAGTCGGTCAGTGTGGTCCCATTTCAGTGAGACCTTCTGAAGATTTGCAGCCGCACTTGATTTAAAAAAAGAAAAAAAGGAAGAAAAATGTTAAAATTGTTACGGTTTGGAAATACGGAACTGAATACGGCAATCTGTATCCAAATCATCTCGGTGAACCGCTCGGTAAGCAGCACCACTATGTTTGTTTGAGTTTTCCTGTGAACAGGTCTGCTCTGTCCAAACAGATGGTGTATAGCGGAGCGCCTCATGAATATTAATAATGGAATGTGCACAATAACCTTTAGACCATGCACAACAACTTTTAGAATGTGCACAAGTTTGGAGTAGTCAATGATTTTTACATATAGTAAGGGGAAACCATATACTGTAACGGTTCTTTTGACAGCGAGATACAGAAACAAAGTCAACAATTTAAGTTAAATTAGAAAAATTATAAAATCAAAGAAACAATGGCGTTGTTCCTCCGCAGGTCTGATGAGTGATCAAAGGTGGAAGAAAAAAGTGAGGAGCAATGGGGCCACAGCCACCCATATGATTTAGGCATCAGTGTTGCACATCATCGTGGGCGGCTCTGCCCCAACAGAAGTTTCCATGTGGTTCTGATGCTGATGGCTTACAGTTCCAATGGTGTGGCCCAACAGAGGAGATATCCCCGATGACGATCATAAGAAACCAATCAGGTATACCAGGGAAGTAAGAGAGAGGCAACATGACCAAAGAAAGTGGAATTCCAAGGATACAAGGGGGATCTATTTAAGAGTAATAGGAAGATATACAGAGAGAAGCTAAAAGAGGCCAGGAAAATCATCAGGAGGGCAAAGGCAGAGACAGAGTTGAGGATAGGTGAGGAAGATAAGGACAATGACAAGGCTTTATTTAGGTATATCAGAGAGCAGAGGAAAATCCAAGGAGTGTAGACTGAGACTAAAATCAGACATAAACTGGGTAGAGGATGATGGTAAAGAGGAGGATGTCCTCAGTAAGTACTTCTTCTCGGGCCTCACAGTGGAGGCAAGGGCACACTTCCAGACTGTAAAGTGAAATCAAACTGGGAGGGTGCGCAAAAACTAGAACTGTGTCCAGTGCTAGCGGAAAGGATACTTAGGAAGCTAAGGACACTGAGAGTAGAAAAGTCTCCAGAACTGGACTGACTGACCCCAGATTGCTGAAAGAACTGGGACAGAAAATTAGAAGTGCCTCTAGTAGATCTAGTCACCTGTTCCATGAAGACTGGGTCATCTCGGAAACTGGAGAGTAAAAGACATGGTCCCACTCCATAAGAGTGATAGTACTGATGACCCAAGAACAACAGGCCAGTTAGCTTGACCTCTGTAGTGGCGAAGCTACTTGAAAACATGACTAAAAAGTAGATGGTAAGCTGACCCGTCAGGGCAGTGGTAACACTACCATCCACGACACCGGCAACCTGGGCTCGAGAATGAGGTCGGGT
Organism: Neoceratodus forsteri; assembly: GCA_016271365.2. Lineage (NCBI taxonomy): Eukaryota > Metazoa > Chordata > Ceratodontiformes > Ceratodontidae > Neoceratodus > Neoceratodus forsteri. The sequence goes on from JADMNL010000022.1 coordinate 55,985,289, forward strand.
TGTCCAGGGCCAACTTGGGGGAGGAGGACTGAGCATCCTAGATGATGCTCTCCTCTTCCGGGGTCAAAGGATACCATCTTCTGCTGCAATACTGCCACCTGGGTGACTATAGGTGGCAGTGTGGACAGAAAGGCAAGTGGGAGAGAGGAGAAATCACTGACATCGGTGTCCAGATGCACGCATCGTGTGGGCAGGGTTGCCTTGCCATCCTAGCACGCAACGTCTTTGGGGTAGGGAGAAGAACAAGTAAAATGGCCCCGGCACCTCCATGATGACGGCCCACAGGAGGTCCCCGGGCCTCCACCTCTCTCTGGATCGCGGTGCCAGCCTGACAGAATGCATAAGTTCAGGGGTCCTCTGTCATTCTAACCCCACCTGGGGGGCAAAGTCAGAGCTCTATGGGGGCTGGTGACCATGACCAGGGAGGCCTGGTGGGTTGCTCAAAGGGCCTGAGGGACATAGGAGGGGCTGGAGAGTCAGTGGCATAAAGAGAAATTGCAAAAAAAAAAGAGTAGATGATAGACTTTTTGGAGGCAAATGGGCTCCAGGACAAGGGTCAGCTGGCTTCATGAAGGAAAGATCATGTCAAACTAACCTAATGGAGTTCTTCAACTGAGTTACAAGGGCAGTGGACATAGGCCAGGCAATAGATACACTATAGCTGGATTTCAGCAAGGCATGTGATTCAGTGACACATGCAAGGTTAGTAAAGAAGCTAGGATAGCTAAACATGGGAGAGAAGCTAGCCAGGTAGATAGCAAACTGGACAGGGTGGAGGACCCAAAGGGTAATACAAACTGGGGAGCACTCAACGATCAGAGAGGTAACAAGTGGGCTTCAGCACAGGTTGGTACTGGGGCCAGTACTTTCAATGTGTTCACCTCCGACATCAGTGAGGGGATCAAGGGAAAATGTGTCTTTTTTGCTGATGACACTAAAACCAGTGGGAGGATATAAACACTGAGGAGGGAATCAGGGATATGAGAAGGGAATTAAAAGGACTGAAAAAGTGGCCTAAGATTTGGCAACTAAAGTTAAATACAAAAAATGCACAGTTGTGCCTTTAAGAAGGGGAACCCAAAAAATGGGATATTGGATGGAGTTGAAAATGTCAGCCATACCACAGAGGATAGGAACCTTAGGAACAGTTAAAGTGAAATAAGTGACATTCTCAAGTCAACAGCCCAGTGTCCCAGAGCGTTTGGGAAAGCAAACAAGGTGCTGTGATGCATAGCGAGGCGCTTCTTTAGAGGTACTGTTTTCCTCTATTGATCCCTAGTGAGGCTGCAAATGGAATAGTGTGTTCAGTTCTGGGGTCCACACCTGAAGAAGGACATGTACCATATACAGAGTAGGAACAGTAGAGAGGTAACAAAGAGGATACAGGGACAGCACTCGCTGCTGCAACTGCACATAATCCCCCACCTGCCCCTTACCTTCACCCCTAAGCTGGGTCTGCCCTGTCTACTTTTGCTGTATACACCTGGGGTCTCATGCAACATCTGCTGACTAATGTAATAAAATATCTCTGGTTACTACCTGACGTGGTACTCGTGTACCTATATTATGACTACTGTGATCTACTTATTACCAAGCATGTACCACCAGTGAATGCCTGTAACACTGGTTGCCTTTTTTAATCTAAGCATTATGTACTATGCTGTTTGTTTGCTGTGATGTATTGCTCTCTTGATGAAGTGCCTTTGTAAATGAGTCTATGACTCAAAGGTCTGTAAACCGATGATCTAATAAATAAATAAAAAGGAAAAACATTTGAGGAGCTCCTGATTAGTCTGAATGTGTACTCGGATGCCAGAAGGGTTAGAGGTTGCATAATTAAAATGTTCAAATTCCTGAAGGGAATAAGTAGGGTGGATTGTCAGGAAGTGTTCAAGTGATACATACCTGTAAGGGAACGCAGGTACCACACAGTGATTATTTCTGCATTGGCCAAGAAAATAATATTAAAACATTGGCTAGACCAGGAACTGCCTACATTCATAGAATGGTACCAGGATCTGTTATTCAGTTTGAGGGTTGAACAAATGATGGCCTGCTGCAAATACAGGCACAGATCTTTTGAAAAGAGACTGGGAAAACTGCTCACTCTGCACTCTATTACACAAATAGGGAGAATGATTACAATAGTATGTAACCACCCAGTCCACTGTGGTTATTAGAATCCCATCAAGTTAGCCCTAGGAAGGTACTGGGCAACTGGTAAAGGTGCTTATTAGGAGCCCTTTACATATGACATCATTGTTTACTCAGCTAAGCTGAGCAGAGAATGGATTATGTCATTTAGAATTCTCACAGCAGCATAAGCCTTTTTGGAATCAGCTGCTCTGGGGGAGGTTTAGAATGTTGAGACAGGAGTCAGTCAGCAGTTGAGAGTCAGCAGTAGTGTGAAGTGGAGCTCTGAGCGGCAGCAGTGTTCAGAGTGTGGGGTACCTTCAAGTCTCCTGTGAGACTGGGTGAAAGACCCTCGGCAGTTTCTCACCCTAGTGTGTGAGACCCAGTAGAACCAGAAGAAGTGGTGGAGACCGTTTGTCTGCAGGACCCCAGTGGGTCATTTTCCACAGAAAATGTGGTTTGGACTGTTTTGGTGGGCCCAAGGAGCAATCCCCTGAAGATCCTGAAGAGTGTCAGCTGCCCAGAGAGAAAGGGTGTCTGTTTTGAAGCTATGACAAGCTACCTGTGAAGGGAAGAGGATGTTTTCCTTCATGTTTCTATGTCTGTATCAAAGGGACAAACAAAGTTGTGAGTGTTCTTAGGGGTTGGTCTCAGGTGTATGTGCCCAGAGATAAGGCTAGAGTGCACCTGTCAGGGCCCCTGCATCACCACAAAATTGTGCTGAATGTTTCAAGTTTCAAGTGTGGGATTCCTTTGCAATCCTGGTGTGTTGGAGGATCCATTTTGGTATAACCCAGAAGGAACGGCAGAGACTGGCCATGGGGTAGGATTAGGCATAACCCCAGTTTGATTCCTCAGTCAGGGCAAACTGGTTCACATATGGGCACCAGGTTTAACTGGGCATGTTAACAGATGTCATCGCTCCAAGGGAAATGTGTTTGTGTGTGGCAATTACTACAGTATACACTTGTTTTGGAAAAGTAAAGTCCAGAGATTCCTAGTACAGAGAGATGGACAGTTCAAAATGTGTGTGAGGAAAAGTTTGTTCTAAAGTGCCCAAACAGTTGTTGTTCTGGAAAGAAAAGCCTTGCTTCTGTGTAGACAGTGCCAAACCTGGGGGACCACCCTGTTCTGCATTTGTTACCAACTTGTGTGAATAAAGTCATACTGTACAATCTCAGTTTTCAGTAGTGTACATTGCATCTGTGCTTCCTGAGTGTGAATTGTTATGGGGCCCCACAGAAGTTAGACCTAGCATAGCCCTGGCACCTCTCTTCCAGAACCTAGAGTAAAAATAAATGTTATTTTGTACCCTAAACCCCCGCTTCCTTAGATTGCAGAGCCAGGTATTCACCTCAGAGCTAGGGGTGATACCTTTTGTTTTTGCCAGCTTGTGGTCTGTTGCCTTGTCTGTGGTACAAGTTAGGCGTGGTCCCGGTTTCCAGACACTGCTCTTGGCCAGGGCACGGGTTACAAGTATTTTCACAAATACCACATAAGAGAGAAGTATGAGAATGCTGATGAATTACATTGTTACTAGCTTGGACAGTAGTTGCTTTCATCTGCTGATGAAATATTGTTATTGTACTTTGCTTAATGTTTTGCATGAATTTCCTATGTGTATATAGTTGATAGGGGGTGGGGTGTTTTGTCTTGTATTGTTCGTCTGTGTATGTTGAACGGCTACACGACAATCTGTTAACGACTATTCGCCCCATGACTGTTTGCTCCCTCCGGAACTCGGGAACCATTACAGGAAAGTGAACATTTCCCAGTGTAAGGTAAGTTATTAATTTAGGGGGTTTAAAAAAATATAGATAAAATCATGCTGCAGTATTCTGTTTCAGAGGGAAAGAGGGAGCGAACTTTCGTGGGGTGAATTGCCCATAGCAAATTGACATGTTCCCATGTTGAACTCCTTGTCTGTTTTGTCTCATGTAACATCTGAAAATCAATAAAGCATATTATTGTAAAAAAAAAAAAGAAACTGTTCAGGTGCTGCAAAGGAATGACAACTGGGGCACGATTATAAACTGTTGGGAAGGAGACATTTAAGAGGGATGTTAGGAAGTACTTCTTCATTGAGAGGTTGGTGGGTAGCTGGAACAGCTTGCCTAGGGAGGTAGTAAATGCTGGGACTGAGACAGATTTTTAGAGACAGTTACACAGCTACAAGGGGTTGGTGAGAGCCAACACCAGGGAAAGGGGGAGGGGGAGGGGCAGGAAGGGGAATGGGGTTGAAATGTCACTAGAGCACTCGGCCTAGGCCAGACCAATGATAGATTGAAGCAGCTCAGACTGGAACTAGGCAAACACAACAGACTGCAGGTTTTTTTTACTGCCAGCAACTTTGTATGTTTCTAACTGTAATTGATGACACTAATATCGTTGAGGACGATACCAAGGACAGCACCAAAATGGCACTGAGGACAACACTGAAGGCAATACCAAGGACAGCACTGGCAATGGCTTCAGTGGCAGCACCACCATTGGGACCAGTGTCAGCACAACAACAGCAGCATCATGTGGCGGACTCAGCTTCATGAGGTTTATCCACTTACTAAACTGGTCCTCTAAAATCTTGTCCATAGGCAACTAGGAAGATAGAGACAGACTGAACTATGTCAAGGGCATCGAGGCCACATCTGTCCCTGTCATGAAAGATGATGGAGGCAGGGACAGCAGCTCCTCAATGACATCAGGAATCAGCAACCTTGCGATAACATGGCAGGAAGAGGAAGGAAACCTGATGTCTTCCTTTTCTTTTGCATCAGCAAGATTGATCCATCCCAGGAGTCCTTGATGCCACTCCTAAGACCCCATACATGTGAATCTATTTTTGTGGGCTCATACAGACATTGACTGACAGTCAAGAAAATGCAGGATATCACCATGGTTGGTACAGAGACTCTCCAGAGAAGAGGTGTGTGTGTGTGTGTGTGTGTGGGGGGGGCTGAGTCAAAATGTTGCCACAGCAACAGGTTTTAAAAGGGGCAGTATCAGACCTAATGGTCATTGAAAGAAGAATAAGTTTGCTTCAGCATCAGAGACATAAGATAATATTGGCACTGCTTTAAAATGAAAGAGTCCCAAATTCACTGAACCGGCATTGTATACAGTTAAGCAAAGCAAACAAGATTTGGCTAGTGCCAACATGGCTGTTCTTGCTTTTTTATGTTCACGCTTACGCTTGTGCAACATGAATACATTGTATGATGATGGATTTGAGAGGTGTATCACTGCCGGTTCAATGCAGGGCAGTCTGCAAGAGGCTCAACAGTGTCAGACCAATCATCAGCCAGACTGATCGTGACACTCTTCTGTGCTTGCTGGGTGGAAACTTAGTGAACTTCAAATAAGAGAGCCATTCATATCACAGGGTGTCTCTTTGCTTTGATCTGCATGACTCCACCCACAAAGCAGCTGATCAGCGTCATGATTAGCCTGCATGTTGTCCTCCTCTACCACCCAAACCTAATTTCTCCAACTTCTTACATTAAAGAAAAAATATAATCTCTGTGCCTGAACTTTCTCTGCAAATGATTTTATGGAAGAAACAGCCTCGCTTGGGGAGCTAATGATTAACTTAAAGGAAAGCTGTCATTATTACCTGCTCCCGCCCCAGCAAAGCTTACCTTCCAGGTAAGCTTTTATTATACATTGCGGCATGTTTCTCTTGCTGCAACATACATTATTTTAATTTGTAAAAATCCACAACCAGGAAGTATGGCGGACGTGGGGGGGGGGCGTGCTCCATTATCTGTAAAGGTGTGGCGATGCAGCACTCGCTTCAGTACATTTTGTATTGAAGCGAGCGGTGCGTCGCCACACCTAATGGAGCCCTCCTACGTCCTCCATACTTCTGGGTTGCAGATTTTTACAAGTTAAAATAATATATGTTGTGGCACGAGAAAAAAAAGCCGCAACATACATTAAAAGCGTAACTGGAGGGCAAGCTTTGCTGGGGCGGGAGTAGGTAATAATGATAGCTTTCCTTAAAGCCCCATTCCCCATGTCTTCAACTCCACTTAAGTTTTGAAAGTGCTTTCTTTGCATGGCAATGTCATAACTCACTCAGGAGGGAAAAAACAACTGCCGCATAGAAAGGGTGTGGGGGGGGTATGTCTCAGGGCATCTTGTGCAGCTTTCGCAGTCAGTGAAGTTTTTCCAGAGAAATTAGGCTATGACGTTGCAGACTTCCTATCAACTTCTGTGTAATAATTATCCCACCCTCTGCCAAGTAGCCTTCCCATCTACCTGCTTGCTTCCTGTGCCCACGCAAGATACCACCCTCTGCCAGGTATCCCTCCCACTTCCCCCATGCCCTGTAAATATGAACCCAACACTGGGGTTCCCAATCCCTGGTGTTGGTATCTGAAATAAAGAAAATCATCTCTTAATGTCTTTTTAATTATTTTTTGTACACCCTGTAAAAAAGAAAATGGTCCCTCAATGTCTGTTGTCACCGCCCCCCGCTGCCGTTACTCTCCCCTTCCCACTTAACCCTCTTACTCAGCATCCACACACCCCACTCCTTACTTACCTACTGGAGGTCTAACACAGTAATCCTCTCTGGATCTGAGACACATCATCACTCTTCAATGGACCAGGACCTGAGGAAATCAGGTAAGCTGTGGTTAATGTATTTCAATGCATTTAAAACTTGTACTCATTAATTTGGTCATTTAATATATTGTCCCCCAAATTTTCAACAAGGTCATTTTGGGACCATACCTCATGAACAAGGTTGGCAAATTTTTTCAAATCCGAGCCAAAAGATGATTTCGCATTCACTCCATGAAATCACCTTTTGGAGTGCAATTTGAAATATTTCACCTACTGGGCTCATGAGGTAGGATCATAAGAAAACTGTGTATAAAATCTGGTGCCACTATATTAAAAAAACAACACATTTTATGAAGGTATGTTGAAAATTTTCAGTGCTCACTTATAACTTTGGTAAGTTTCAATATTTTGACCCAAAATTTTCAACATAGCCATTTTCTCACACCACCTCATGAATGTGACCGGTGTCATTGTCAAATCTTGGCCAAAATGTGTTTTCACACTTGTGGCGCAGTATGCCATTTTGGCCAGTATTTTATAAATGATATTTGTCATGTTCAGAAGGAGGGGTCATAAAAAGACTATGTTGAAAATTTGGGGTCAAAATGTTGCAATACAACAAAGTTATAAAGAAACGTTGAATTTTTTCAGTGTTTACTTATAAACATTGCAATGTGTGCAGATTTTGGCTTCCAGTGTTTAGCACAGCCCTCGTGTTACTCCACCTCATGAACATAACAGGTGACATTTTTCATATCCCCTCTGAAACACCTTTTTGCAGTTGCACCACAAATCACCTTTCGAACAGGATTTAAAAAATTCCACCTGCTGTGATCATAAGGTGGGGTCATAAAAAGACAGTGTTGAAATGTCGGGATCAAATTGTCACAAAAACAACGTTCTATAGAAACATTTACTTTTTTTTCAGCATTTACTCATAACTGTGATTTTTGCAGATTTTGAGCTTAAATTTGCAACATAACCCTTTTGGTACCCCACCTGAAGAACATAACGGGTGTCATTTTTCAAATTCCCTTTGAAACGTGTTTTTGCACTCCCTCTGTGAAACCACGTTTCAGACAAGATTTTAAAAATCCACCTTTCTTGATCATAACATGGGGTTATAAAAAGACTATGTTGAAAATGTAGGTTAAAATGAGGAAGTCCACTGAAAATTAAATATTGCCTCTCAGCTGTCCTGTCCTGGGTAAATACAATCTAAAAATGTGTAAAAGCAGGACACAACTGAAAATGAGATATTGCATCTCATCTGCTCTTTCTTGGGTAAATACTGTACATAGTAAAAATGTGTAAAAGCGGGACCACACTGCAGCAGAGCCCCCACTGAACTGTGCATCTGTGTTGCTCTGTCCTGGGAAAAAGACATTGTAAAAGCTTAAAAGCTGGACCCCGCTGAAAATGTAACTTGCCTTTCAGCTGGGCTATCCTGAGTAAACACATTATAAAAATGGATAAAAGCAGGTCCCATTAAAAATGAGATACTGCACCTGGGCTATGCTATCCTGGGTAAATACAGTGTAAAAACTTGGAAAAGCAGGACCCCACTGAAAACTAGATAGCATCTGAACTGTGCTATCCTGGGTAAATACAGTACAAAAAAATGTGTCAAAGCAGGACCCCACTGAAAATGAGATACTGCATCTCAGCTGGGTTATCCTTGTTAAATATATTGCAAAACTGTGTAAAAGTAGACCTAGAAAAATGCATTATAAAAGTAGGACCACACTAAAAATGACCTATAGTAACCATCTCTGCTATCCTGGGCAAATGCAGCATAAAACAGTGTAAAATCAGGACCACATGGCAAATGACAAATTACATCTCATCTGGTCTATCTTGGGTGTATGGACCCCAGTACAACAGCAATACAAGTGGCGAACATTTGGCACTGACAAATGCTTGTTTATGTTGTTATTTTTATTATGTTGATTGTGTGCATGCGCAAGAAACATATTGCGGCAGGTTTTCAGAAGCAGGTTGTGGAGGCACGGCACTGTTGTGGTCAATGCCCCTACAGCCGTTAAAGGCTTGGCCAGCTTTCCCCAATGCCATGGCACACTGCTGCTGACACTAGTTCAGCCAGCGTGCCACCACCTTGGAATGTTTCAGCTGTGCAATCGAGCTGCCTGGTCATTGCAGCGTTAGCCATTCGCTGCAATGAGGGAGTGACCCATCATTGCTGGGCTGAACGTTTGCGTAATATTGTTTAGAACATGGCGGTGGCTTGCCGCCATGTTCACAAACAATATTAAGTAACCCCCATACCGAGGAGGTGCCCAAACCCCTCAGCAGCATGCACCCCCCCCACAATAGGTTTTGTTTGCCGATAGGGGCCCCAATCCCTGTCAGCTTCAGTGGCCCTGCCCTTTGATGTTGCCGATGGGGAGCCCACTCCCAGTCAGCATTATGTCCCCCAGTTTCATGTGCCGACGGGGAGCCCACTCTTCGTCAGCATAATGCCCCCCCCACAAACACCCAGAACATTTGTGCCGAGGGGGTGCCCAATCCCCCTCGGCTCTTGTGCCCCCTCTTAGTGCCGACGGGGTGCCCAATCCCCATCGGCATGATGTGGCCACCTCCCTTTTGTTGTGTGCCAACGGGGGTGCCCAATCCCCCATTGGCTAGAGCTGCCCCCCCAAGAACGAGTTCGTTGGCATGCTAGGAGCCCACCTCTGCATGCCACATGCCCTGAAAACAAAAAATGGTCCCACGATGTCTTTTTTTTTTTTTTGACCTGTGAAAAAAGGAAACGGTCCTTCAGCAGTCTCCCTGCCCCCCTCCCGCAACCCGTGCCCATCCACTGTGCACCCTGCCTCCCCACACCCCCCTCACCCCATACTTACCTCCGGAGTCCGACGTGACGATCTTCGGTGGACTGGAAACACGTCTGCACTCTTCAAAACCGACCGCAAACTGAGGAAATGCCAGTAAGCTGTATAATGGAATAAATAGGGGTTTTTCAACTGTGATGCATATCTCAGTCATTTTTTGGAATTTTGGTACCAAATTTTCAACATGGGGTTTTTGGGACCCCTCTTCATGAATTCTGGCACTGTCATGGCGTTAATCGGCCCCGGAAGGTGATTTTGCGGTCACTGCATGGAATCACCTTTCAGGGCTGATTAACAAAACGACAGTGCCAGTGATCATGAGGTGGGCTCAAAAGCCTGTGTTGCAAATTTGGTGGAAAAACCAACAAATGACTGTTTTATTTAGCCGCATATCATGCGAGTTGCTACGCACACCGTAACTTCGCCGAATTTGCAATATTTTCATGCCATATTTTCAACATTGGCATTTTCACCTCCTTGTGAACAGTACAGCTGTCATTGTTCACATCCTGACGAAATGTGTTTTCGCACTTCCGGCGCAGAATAGCACGGTCACTGTGGGAAATTAGTGTTCGGGACAGAGTAAGAAAATGACAGTGGCACTGTTCATGAGCAGAGGTCCCAAAATGCCTATGTTGAAAATTTGGTGATGATAGCCCATCAAATGACTGTGATACAAATGTGCGTTGTGCACTTTCCACGCACCCTTGTAACTTCGCAGATTTGTAATATTGTCATGCCAGATTTTCAACAGTGGCATGTTTTCACACCTCCTTATGAGCAGTACAGCTGTCATTTTCACATCCTGACCGAATATGTTTTCGCACTTCCGTGCAGAATAACGTGGTTGCTGTGGGAAATCAGTGATCGGGACAGAGTAAGAAAATGACAGTGGCACTGTTCATGAGCAGAGGTCCCAAAATCCCTATGTTGAAAATTTGGTGATGAAACTCCATAACATGACTGTGTTACAAGCATGCATTGAACTGTTTCCACGCACCCTTCTAACTTCGCAAATTTGTAATATTTTCACACCACATTTTCAACACTGGCATTTTTTCACACCTCCTTATGAACAGTACAGCTGTCATTTTTCACATCCTGGCTAAAATATGTTATTGCACTCCTGCCAGAGAATAGCACGGTCACTGTGGGAAATCAGTGTTTGGGACAGATTAAGATCGAGCGGGTGAGAGGGGGGAGTGACCGAGCTCAACTGAGCTCTGTCGGGACTGCTGCAGATTTCTTTGTGGGCAGAAAAAGGCCCCAACACAAGAGCCCAGTACTAAAGGGCAGCCTGCAGCACTGGGAGAAACAGAACGAGAGAGCGAGTGAGGAAGGGGGAGAGAGCGAACTCACCGGAGCGCTGTCAGAACTGCTGCAGATTTCTTTGTGGGCAGAAAAAGGTGTCAATGCAGGCAGGGGTCCAGTACAAAAGGACAGCCTGCATCGGTGGGAGAAACAGTACGAGCGAGTGAGACAGGGGGACTGAGAAAGCTCAACGGAGCTCTATCAGGACTGCTGCGGATTTCTTTGTGGGCAGAAAAAGGCACCAATGCAGGCAGAAGCCCGGTACAAAGGGCAGCCTGCAGCGCCAGGACAAACAGAATGAGCGCGTGAGAGAGAGAGACTGAGTGACCTCAACGGAGCTCTGTCAGGACAGCTGCAGATTTCTTTGTGGGCAGACAAAGGTGCCAACGCAGTCAGGAGCCCCGTACAAAAGTGCAGCCTGCAGCACCAAGAGAAACAGAACAAGCGAGTGACAGCGAGAGTGAGTGAGCTCAACGGAGCTCTATCATGACTGCTGCGGATTTCTTTGTGGGCAGAAAAAGGTGGCAACGCAGGTAGGAGCCCAGTACAAAAGGCCAGCCTGCAGCACCGGCAGAAACGGAATGAGCGAGTGAGAGAGGGGGAGTGAGCGAGCTTAACGGAGCTGTGTCGGGACTGCTGCAGATTTCTTTGTGGGCAGAAAAAGGTACCAATGCAGGCAGGAGCCCAGTACAAAAGGGCAGCCTGCAGTGCCAGGAGAAACAAGAATGAGCGAGTGAGAGAGGGGGAGTGAGCGAGCTCAATGGAGCTCTATTGTGACTGCTGCGGATTTCTTTGTTGCCAGAAAAAGGTGGCAATGTAGGCAGGAGCTCAGTACAAATGGCCAGCCTACAGCGCTGGCAGAAACGGAATGAGTGAGTGAGAAAGAGGGAGTGAGCAGGCTCAATGGACCTGTGTCGGGAGTGCTGCATATTTCTTTGTGGGCAGAAAAAGCCACCAACAGAGGCAGGAGCCCAGTACTAAAGGGCAGCCTGCAGTGCCAGGAGAAACAGAATAAGCGAGTGAGAGAGAAGGGGAGTGAGCCACCTTAACGGAGCTCTGTCGGGAAAGCTGTGGATTTCATAGTGGGCAGAAAAAGGTGCCAATGCAGGCAGGAGCCCAGTACAAAGGAGCACCCTGCAGCACTGGGAGAAACAGACTGAGCGAGTGACAGAGGGGCAGTGAGCGAGCTCAACAGACCAACGCAATCAACATTCGGCATTGATAAATGCTTGTTTTTGTAGTATTCTTTACTGTTGCACCAGTTTCACTGTTAATTGTAGTCATAAAATGGGTTCAGAAATCCTGTATTCTGATTTGTCAAAACAGGTCACCTGACCATGGATTAATTCTCAAATAATCCACTGTTGGGTTGCCAAACTACAAAATTCTGATTGACAGCAATGTAAAGAGATCAAGTCAGATCACTCCGCCAGAGAGGAATGTAAAAAACTACAACTACGGCATCCTCATTAGGACAAATCCACCTTGTGAAGAACTACAACTATGGCAACCTCAGCAGGACAAAGCCATTATGCAGAAGAACTATTTTATTACAAATGCATGCAACAAGTGTTTTTTTTAATATTTATTTAGGTAAACCTCTAAAATAAAGTTGCCCATTTTTATAAGTGAATTAACCCACTCCAGGGCACGGGTTTACTTAATCCATGACTGGGTGGTTGAAGGCACTTGGCCTGTAGCCTCCTGCCTCCCCCTCCCCCCCCACTTGGATTAATTCTCAAGTAAACTCATGCCCTGTCATGAGTTAATCCTTACTTATATGAGGACCACATTCAACGTCCATGTAACAGACTGGATGTGTGCCACAGGACTGGAGGATGGCACATGTGGTGCCCCTCCACAAAAGTGGACCCAAGTATGAACCAGGCAACTATAGACTAATCAGTCTAACGTCCATTGTGGGGAAGCTGAAGGAGACTATACTGAAGGAAAGTTTAGTAACCTTTCTGGAGGTGAACAGACTCCAGGATGACAGCCAGCATGGGTTTGTCTCAGGCAGATCCTGCCAGACAAACCTGGTTGACTTTTATGACTGGGTGACCAGGGCACTAGACAGGGCCAAGCAGTGGATGTCCTGTACCTGGACTTCAGCAAGGTCTTCGATTCTGTACCACATTTGAGGCTGCTTAGCAAACTGAGATACCAGGGAGTAGGAGAGAAACTGGTGGACTGGGTAAAAAACTGGCTTCAGGACAGGCAGCAGAGAGTGGTGGTGGGAGGGGAACTCTCAACTCCAAGAGCTCTAACCAGTGGAGTACCACAAGGCTCAGAACCGGGCCCAGTGTTGTTTAGCATATTTATAGCTGACATCTCACATGGCATTAAGAACAAAGTCAGCCTTTTTGCAGATGACACAAAGATTGGGGCAGTGGTGGATGATGCAGAGGGGTGGCAAGGACTGCAGGGGGATCTAGCTAAACTTGAGCACTGGTTGGAAACATGGCAGCTGGGGTTTAACGCAAAGAAGTGTAAAGTCATGCACTTGGGAGCAAGAAACCCAAGGAATGGTTATTGGTTGGGGGGGTAGAGTTGTCCCCTACAGAGGAGGAAAAAGATCTGGGGGTGCTTATAACAGGGAAAATGAACTACTCAGCACAGTGTAGGAAAGCAGCAGCCAAAGCTAACAAGATGCTGTGATGTATAGCAAGAGGAATCACCTCCAGGCAAGGCGAGGTCATCCTGCCACTGTACAGATCGTTAGTGAGGACGCACCTGGAGTACTGCTTGCAGTACAGGTGCCCCTACTTGAAGATACATCTCAAATTGCTAGAGGGGGTTCAATGCAGAGCAATCAGGATGATCCTTGGGCTGGAGGGCAACAAATCCTACGAGGAGAGACTGCGAGTACTCGGCATGTACTCCCTGGAGAATCAGATGAATGGGGGGACATGATAGAAACCTTTAAATATATGAAGTGCATAAATAAGGTTGGAACAGATGGTATTCTTAAGTGGAGGGAGGGGAGGGACACTGGGGGGCAGAGTCTGAAGCTGTAGAGAGGTAGATTCAGAAGGAAATGAGAAGGCATTACTGTATGGCAAGAGTGGTGACAGGGTGGAACGCTCTGCCAGGGGAGGTGGTGTCCTTACCGTGGACAGGTTTTAAGAGGGGGTGGGACAGAGTCAAGGGGAAGTTCACAAAGAGGGCAAAGGAGGAAGTGGTGTCAGCAGCAGGGGCATGACTTCAAAGGAGTGGGTAGGGGTAAGGGGAGGGAGAAGCAGCTACAGTATAACGGTCTGCTAGCTGCACACTCGAGCAGACTTGATAGATGGTATGGCCTGTATCTGTTGGCATTTTTCGTATGTACGTATGTTTATATTTTCTGTATACAGTATCCTTAGGGAGAGCTTTGATGCAGTGGCACTACTTCTTAATAATGCTCCCTACACTGTACCAGTGGTTCAGGTTCACCCACCACCAGGCAACTGGTTTCATCCCTCCAGCACCAGGCTCACTTATAGCCCCACCCCCAATTTTTTAATTCTTTGGTGGTTCAGGTTGGACTCTGGTCAGGTAGTTAGGGGGATGTGTCCTAGTGAGGGGGATGTGTCAGGTAGTGAGGAGGATGTGTCAGGTAGTGAGGGGGATGTGTCATGGGTCAGGTAGTGAGGGGGATGTGTCATGGGTCAGGTAGTGAGGGGATATGTCAGGTAGTGAGGGGATGTGTCATGGGTCAGGTAGTGAGGGGGATATGTCAGGTAGTGAGGGGGATGTGTCATGGGTCAGGTAGTGAGGGGATGTGTCAGGTAGTGAGGGGATGTGTCATGGGTCAGGTAGTGAGGGGGATGTGTCATGGGTCAGGTAGTGAGGGGCTGTGTCAGGTTGTGAGAGGGATATGTCATGGGTCAGGTAGTGAGGGGGATGTGTCAGGTAGTGAGGGGGATGTGTCAGGTAGTGACAGGGAGAGGGCCAAATTTTTTTTTCCTTGATGGGCCAGGTCTGGCACCACTGGACCCATCAGATAGTTGGGGTGGGGGGAGAGGGAGAGAATGCTCTTTTATTCCCTGATGGTCCGGGTTGGGCATCAGACCTGTCAGGTAGTTTGGGGGAGGGAGACAGGTGTGTTTTTATTCCCTGACATGGCTGGGCTTGGGATTCGGCAGGTTGTTGGGTGGGATTTTTTTTATTCCTGAACGGTCCTGGTTTGGCCCTGGATTCATAAGGGAGTTTGGTGGAGGAGAAGAAGAGACAGATTTTTTTTTATTTTCTAACAGATAGTGTTGGGCACTAGACCTATTAGGCAGTTGTGGGAGGAGCCAGATTTTTTATTCCCTGCTAGTTGGGCACTGGACCCATCAAATAGTTTGCAGGAGGGGAACAGATTTTGTTTCATTCTCCGCTGGACCAGGCTGGGCACCAAACTTGTAAGATGTTTGGGGGGGGGGGCAGATTTTCTTTATTCCCTGCCAGGTGGGTTTGGGCATTGAACCAGTCAGGCCGTTTGGTGGAGGGTCTGATTTTTTTTTTTATTCCCTGATAGGCTTGGTTGAACATTGGACCTGTTAGGTTGTTGGGGGAGTCTTTTTTTATTCTCTGACAGCCCCGATTGGGTATCAGACCTCTCAGGTCATTAAACGAGGGGGGACAGTTCTTTTTAATTCCCTGAAGGGCTGGGTTGGGCACTGGACCTGTCAGGTAGTTTGGAAGAGGGGGGCTGATGTCTTTATTCCATGCTGGGCCACACTGGGCACTAGATCCATCACGTCGTTGGTGGGAGGGGGACATATTTTTTATGTCTTCCCTCCCATACATGAAAATGCCAGGGTGGGTTGATTACTGGACCCATCGGGTAGTTTGGGAGAGAAGTACATATATGTTCTTATTTCCTAATGGGCTGTATTGGGTATTAGACCAGTGAGGTAGCTGGGGGGACAGATTTTTTTTTTATCCCCTGATGGGTCAGGTTGGGCACTGGCTTTGTCAGATTGTTGTGGGGGGTGTAGATTTGTTGGGAACTAGACATGTCAGATAGTTGAGGGAGGGGGACAGTTTTTCTTTATTCCCTGATAGGCTCAGCTGCTCCCCAGACCCATGAGGTAGTTGGGAGACGGTGCCAGACTTTTTTTATTGCATCAGGCCAGGTTGGGCACCAGAAATTCTATTCCATTCTACATTATCTGTATGTTACCAGTATAGAACTCCTGTGCCTTGTGAAACACTTTGGAATACAGTGTGTATGAAAGTCATGCTGGTTAAGTGTTTTTTTTTTTTTAAATTGCCCAGTCCACGGCCAGGCTACTCAGACTTGACTTGCAATGGTATGCTCCCAGGATGGCAACACTATTATAGTGAAAACATCAATGCCGGCAACATCGATGTTTTCACTGTAATAATCCACCCAAGACCCCGGCACTCTCTTGCTTGGTCCTGCACCCCCTTCCCGATCCAACTCCAGCTCTGAGTTAGAATCCTTAAGATGGGGGGATGCAGGGGAAGACCCTTCCGCATGGGGGGTTCGGGGGGGGTGAAGCCCCCTGATGAAAAAACAGCCAGGGTCTCCATTCAGATTTATGTCAACCGCAAGTTGTGGTCGACATAAATCCATCACTGTGATGCTGGTTGACAACTTAGTTGTTGAATCAGCATCGTAGAGCCACTGGGAACTCAGCTGTTTTCTCATTATATACAGAGGTTGGAAGAGACACTTTCTAGTTCCTGTAAGTACCAAATGGTGCCACAGCTATGCTATTCTTTGTCAGTTTGCATTGCAATAATTTAGTAGCATGAAAACTCTCAGTTTTATATAGAAAATTTCATTTTTTTTCCCCAGAAATAAATAAAGGTTAGCTTTTCATTCAAAAAGTTGTACAGACAAAGTTTATTAGTACTTCCTCTATGAGCTCATTCTTTTTCATTCCTGTCATCAGAGTGGGGGCGGGGTGCTAGGCTAAAGAACCCAAGAACTTGTTCAGTGTATCACCTAGGTCAGCTGCATGTTCACATAAGTAGCACCAGTTGCTCAGCAGCTTCTCATGGACTCTCATCCTTGCAGCCAAGAGAAAGCTAGCAAAGCATTACAAACAGCTGCAAGGAGCAATAGCAAGGCACAGCGCTCACTCATTGACAGCCATAAAAAAGCATACCCGAGTCCCCAACACATTTCAGTGGTACAGCTGCAAAACTCTTCCTGACTTTGATCCCAGTAGAAACTGGTGTACTATCCAGACCAGCCCTAAAATGTGAAGGAAGTAACACAACAAACTAAACAAGAATTAAAGGGCTTTTGCCCAAGGATTCATAGGGCAGTGGGTGATGCATGCTATACTCCTCCACCAAACAGTACTTAAACTGCACATGCCTTTGTGTCCTTTGGATCCGATTCTGCTACAGCAGTCATGCATCTGCCAGTTTGCCCACCCACACCTCCGATCCCTCTCCTACCTGGCTCCCTAGCTTTTCCTATAACCAAATGTCCACTCCTGCTTGTCTGCGACTGCTGCTTCTCAGATATTTCCACCCATCTCCCACTGCTCTCCATGGTGCTGATTTGTTGAACTCCTCTGCGACTGTGAAATCTGATAAACACTTGGGTGCTGTCAGTTACATTAACTCAAGTTGCTGGACCAAAGGAAAACCCGAGCACTAACAAATCCTAATGACGACTCTGAAGATGAGGTAAGGTGAATGCAAAAACATTTATTAATATACCAGATGCAGTGAAGAAAGCTACTAATCTCACTGTATACAGAAGTCTGACACATTTCAGGTCATCACTGATGCTTTCTCAAAGGTTAGCGGTGATGCAAATTGTATCAGGCACCAGTGTCCAGCAGGATTAGTATTAGTCCTGACTCCTCGTCCTAATGCAATTGTAACCCTCAAGATCTCCATGCGTTCCTATATTAGGTGAGCAAGGTGATTCCAGATCACAAATAGTTAACTCATCAGAGCTAGAGACTGTGGACTAGATTTTCAAAGGGTGATGCACCTGCGTCAAACCCATGTTTGGTACAGCTGTGCCAAGCAACGTTACCGCAGCTACACCCGATTTTCTATTCTCAGGCACAGTTGCAACAGTTTCCTCATTTTACAGCAGCTCGCACCAAATATTTGGCGCAAGCCCCGTAAAAAAGGGATGCTGCATTCTAGCGCAGGGGGAAGTTGGTCTGACTTGCGTCGTTTGGGGTGCGGGAGTGAAAATTCTGATCGCTGCCAGAAGAATATTGCAAGCCCCATGTGCCTTACGATCAACGCACCAGGGGCTTGTGGCATTCTCGGATGCGTTGAAAATCTTTCCCCGTGATTCCCTGCAGGGAGCGAGGCATGCTGCAGCAGCATAACCAAGACACTCCAGCAGCCTGACAGTTGGTGAGCAGGCAATGAGCTAACAACACCTCTCTGTCCGCGATGCACTACTAGTTTCTGTGAGAGAGGAAATCACTAGAAAACCAGACTTACGGGGTGGCAGGCTTTCTGCCATCAGTCCCAGCTGGGGCACAGCCTGCTAAGAGACATTTTCTCCACTGGTAACAGTGATTACTGGCCAGATGTCTTTGTTGGGAGAAAAGGAGACTGTTTCACCATAGAATGTACTGTGTGTGAAGATTTCACAATTGTTCAGAGGCGTTTATGCCTGGGAAAAGTTCATTTGGACTTGTTGAGGCTATTTTCCACTGGAACTTTAAACCCCTTTTATCTGAGGATTTGTGTGGTAGACAAAGTAAAGTTCTTGACTGTAACAGGGAAACGTATAAGTGTTTGACAGCCTGTTTTGACCTCAGCTTCCTCCCTCCCCCTACGGATTGAGGGGGCATCCCACATTTCTGGTGTACATATCCCCCAGGTATCATCCAGAGGGAGGGGTGGTGGGTGTTGACCCTTTGCCACCAAGCCCAGTGCAGTCAGATAATGGCCCCTGGCTCCAGGACCCCGGTGCGGTTGGTGACACCAGAAGAGTCTGGCAGCCCTAGACTTTGAGCGCCTGTCAACTAAGGTGAGGATTGGACCTAACAGTTCTTCCCAAGTGCATAAGCTTCTGTGCAGGGGTTACTCTGAGTGGGAAGCTTTAGGTCTTAAATGAAAGCAGTGTGCCTCAGGGGTCCCAGAGAATTTCAGCCCAGCCATAGCTGAGGGCTACTGAATTGTTGAACGTGTAAAGTGTTGCCTATACCTCAGGGTATGTAGTTTACTGCTGCACCATTTGATACTCCATTTTTTCTATATGCTAAATTGTCCTCCATAAGGGGATAAACAGTACATCCACAGTAACATGGAATAGCTAGCTGTACAAGCCCATGGGGGAAAGGGAAACCCCCCCAAGCCTGGAAACCATAAACACAATAATTAAATGATAAGAATCAATCAATCAATCAATCAAGTCTTTATTTAACCAGGCGTTCATCGTTGAGCAGAAGCTCATTTGCAAGATGGACCTGTAAAGTAAATTAATTTTATTATTTATTTGTGGGGTCCCCCATTTTCCTCCTTATGGGTCTTGGGACCCCTCCCTAATAATCAGGATTTGTGTTTTTATATTTTTTTGTTAACCAGGTAACCCCAATAAAATACAGAGCTGCCATTTTCATGGACGACCTGGACTTCATTATGAAGTTTATAAACAATGATCACACACAATATAAAATAAATAAAATACATAAAACAAAACAGGGCAAAATATTACAATTGAATACAACGTGCATGGGTCACACTTTGTGTATATCCATCTCATTCCCTATATCTGTAAATCCCAGCTCAACTCATCAACACAGGCAACAAAGTTTTTCACATGGGCTGGGGGGTCTGAATCAAACACCTCTTACTTTAAAGTTGACCCTGTAAGATCATTCTGCATTACTGACTCTGGGCGTTGGATGTCCCTCAGGGAGAGGCATATTAACAGGCAACATTTGGGATCAACAAAGGGAGAGAGAGACAAAGGAAGCTGTGGTGCTCGTTAAGGCTGGAGACTGAACTGCAGACTCTATAAGTAAAGATGAATTTAAGCCTTTTTTTTAATTTGCTGAAGTAAAGCTAAATTTTCATTTAATCTTAACTGGTGTGCAGAGTGTTCTATCCCTGAGTGGTCTTTAACAAGCAGCCTGGTTGGCTTTAGCGTTGGAATCAAACTTCCTCTTGTGTAAATAGGGGTAGGATGAACTTGAAGAAAGTACTGAAATGGCTGGCAGAATAACAAGTACAGCAGGTCCAGATGCAAAGGCTTGATGGCTCAGCAATAGGCGCAAACAGACCACCAACTGGCACAACATGTCCAGATGCAAAGGGACTGGATGGCCCAGCAAGCGCAATTTCAAGTACAGAGAGATCAGCAGCAGGCATAACAGTGGGCACCGAGAGGTCAGCAGCAGGCATAACAGTGGGCACCGAGAGATCAGCAGCAGGCATAACAGTGGGCACATAGAGATCAGCAGCAGGCATAACAGTGGGCACAGACAGATCAGCAGCGGGCATAACAGTGGGCACAGAGAGATCAGCAGCAGGCATAACAGTGGGCACAGAGAGACCAGCAGCAGGCATAACAGTGGGCACAGAGAGACCAGCAGCAGGCATAACAGTGGGCACAGAGAGATCAGCAGTAGGCATAAAAGTGGGCACAGAGAGAGATCAGCAGCCGGCATAACAGTGGGCACAGAGAGACCAGCAGCAGGCATAACAGTGGGCAGAGAGAGATCAGCAGCAGGCATAACAGTGGGTACAGAGAGATCAGCAGCAGGCATAACAGTGGGCACATAGAGATCAGTAGCAGGCATAACAGTGGGCACAGACAGATCAGCAGCAGGCATAACAGTGGGCACAGAGAGATCAGCAGCAGGCATAACAGTGGGCAGAGAGAGATCAGCAGCAAGCATAACAGTGGGTACAGAGAAATCAGCAGCAGGCATAACAGTGGGCACATAGAGATCAGCAGCAGGCATAACAGTGGGCACAGAGAGATCAGCAGCAGGCATAACAGTGGGCACAGAGAGATCAGCAGCAGGCATAACAGTGGGCACAGAGAGATCAGCAGCAGGCATAACAGTGGGCACAGAGAGACCAGCAGCGGGCATAACAGTGGGCACAGAGAGATCAGCAGCAGGCATAACAGTGGGTACAGAGAGACCAGCAGCAGGCATAACAGTGGGCACAGAGAGATCAGCAGCAGGCATAACAGTGGGCACAGAGAGAGATCAGCAGCCGGCATAACAGTGGGCACAGAGAGACCAGCAGCGGGCATAACAGTGGGCACAGAGAGATCAGCAGCAGGCATAACAGTGGGCACAAAGAGACCAGCAGTGGGCATAACAGTGGGCACAGAGAGATCAGCAGCAGGCATAACAGTGGGTACAGAGAGACCAGCAGCAGGCATAACAGTGGGCACAGAGAGATCAGCAGCAGGCATAACAGTGGGCACAGAGAGACCAGCAGTGGGCATAACAGTGGGCACAGAGAGATCAGCAGCAGGCATAACAGTGGGTACAGAGAGACCAGCAGCAGGCATAACAGTGGGCACAGAGAGATCAGCAGCAGGCATAACAGTGGGCACAGAGAGAGATCAGCAGCAGGCATAACAGTGGGCACAGAGAGATCAGCAGCGGGCATAACAGTGGGCACAGAGAGACCAGCTACAGCAGGCATAACAGTGGGCACAGAGAGATCAGCAGCAGGCATAACAGTGGGCACAGACAGATCAGCAGCAGGCATAACAGTGGGCACAGAGAGATCAGCAGCAGGCATAACAGTGGGCACAGAGAGACCAGCAGCAGGCATAACAGTGGGCACAGAGAGACCAGCTACAGCAGGAGTTTATGAAGCAAGTGCTGCAAGCACTGAAAAAACACTATGCCCCAGCTCCAGGTCACAGGGAATCCAACTGCTGTAGGACCTCCTCCCCATGCTAACTAAAACGGTTCCTGAGGATGACCCAAAGACTTACCTTATGACTTTCAAGACAATTGCCAATACCATTTCCTGGTCACAGAACATTACCTGGAGACTAAATGACCAGAGGCTGGAGTACCCAAGACAAACCTCTGGTGGAGACCTGAGGAGAAAATTTCCACAGAAGAGGGGAGAAGGGACGCTGGGGAGATGGGAACAAATGTACTGGTATGGGTAAGTGGTCAGATGGTGAAATATTGCTTACAACTCCACTCTAAAAAGGTATAATTTGGTACAAGTAAGTGATCAAGTGGTGAAATGGTGAAATATTACTTACCCCTCCACTCCAAAATGGTTTAATTTGGAGTATAATTCCTCAGTTCCAAGACCCCACTCTCTGTTGACCAAAGTGGGAAGACGCAGATCATAGACCTGATACTAACACTGTATGTTTCCATTGTAGTACAGTGAAACACATCAGTAAGTTTTGTGACCACATGCACTGAGACTCTACAAAATGCATAGCTACAGAACCACGAGTGCCAGGCCTAAAACCAGTATACAAAGCCACAGGAAGTGGGGAAACAAAACATTTACATCTCTGGTGGATTGGGGCTGTGGGGAGACATAGATTAAAGAATCAGTGGTAGGATCCAACCTAGTTCAGTGGGGAGATCCCATGCACATTGCTTGCATGCATGGGATACGCGCAACTACCCTGCACCCCCAGTATGGTTAAAAGCCGGCAACTGAGCAGGAATAATAAAAGTAGGAGTTTCCATAACCTTACCTTGGTGAGTAGTCTTGGGCTGAGACTGGGAAGGTTTTCATACCTTCCTACAAAGTAATACTGAAAGTGCATGCTCACAGGAAGTCACACAGCCAGAAGGAGTAGAACACATATTTCACTTTACTGATTCTGAACTATTTGGCCCCGAAGAGAAGTCTAAGAAGTCCTGGAGACAGAAACAGAGGGAGGGAAAAGGAAGGGGCCTCTCTATCTGAGATTGTAGTTGCTGGGGACCACAAGAACCTGGGCCAAGAATTACAAAGAGAGTCACAATTTCCGTAGCTGCGGAAAAATGGCTTGTAGCACTGCAGAAATCTAGTTGCACCATATTCACAAGGAACATTTCCGCAGTTACGGAAGTCCATAAAAACAGGCAAGTTACGGAAGTCCACAAGTGCTGAAATCTCTGTAACATTCTTTCCGAAGCTGAGGGAAAAGCTCAGCAGGCACAACAGCAGGGGATCCAGATTACCTGGAGCAGAAGACATACCTCTCAACCTCACAGCATTAACAATCATAGCACTGGCCTTCAAAAATTACAGCAGATGGTCAGAATGTGGAGCACTTTCTTGTTTTAAAGAATACTATGTCTACAAATAGTGGGCCCCATATAGTTAGTGATCAGAAATGTCTCTATTAACTTAGTTTAGTGATTTAATATTTTGTGTGTCCAGAAATAGCTCTAACATTAAGAAAATTTGTAAACCTATGCGGAGCAAGGGTAAATCTGAGTGTGAAAATCATAGCGCTGTGCAAAATTCATAGCAGTCGAGAGGCATGGCAGCAGACTTCGACAGTCTTGCCATAGATGCAGCAGTAAGTACTCACAGAGAGACCAGCAGCCAGCCCCTCAACTGAGACCACTTCAGCACCGCTGGCACCAGCAGGGCCATGCACCACAGCGGCTGTCTGTAACTGTTGGTGGAACTGATGGTTGTCTCTCCCTGGAGTGTTTATGTTGTCTGCTTTAGTAGCACTCACTGCAGAATTTTACCAGCTCTGCCTTTACTGTCTGTGGGGCTCCTTTATGGGCTGCACTAAGTCTAGTGGTTGTAGTTTGTTGTATTTCAATGAAAATGTCTGCTATTTGTGTTGTAACAACTGACACTACTGTAATTTTGTTATTACTTGTGCCTGCACCTTCACTATAATTGTATCTCAATTGTTGATACACTGTACTTTGCTCAGGGAGAGTTATACCTCACTCTTTGTGGTGCAGCATGTGTGCAACATTTTTCCCCCCAACTGCAGAAAAACACTGGCTGTGAATAGCCTCTACGGGGATATGCCATACTTATCAATGGCTTTTTTTCCCTCAGGAACTTCTGCAGCTGCACTTTTTTACACAGTCCTCAGTGTATTTTTTTCCCGCAGCTGTGGATGTTTTGTGTATAGCACTTGGAGCAAGTTCCCCCTTTTTTCCACAGCTATGGAACTTTGGGGACACAGAAAGTTGTGCACCTTCAGATTGTTATGTGAACCCCCCAACCCGGTTTCCAGGAATGTCAGAGGTGACTCAGAGGAGGAAAATGGCATCCACATCTACAGGAGGTCATGAGACTGTTCCAGAGGTGAGGCCAGATGTTTTTTAAAATCCGGCCAATGTAATTTCTGAACAAAGGGCTGATGAGGTACCCAGGAACATAGCTGTGGTAAATGGTAAAGTGATAGAGCATGAATGAAAAGCACAACATGTCCCAAAGTTGAAACTAAAAGATGGTATTTTGTACAGGGTAGAACCTGAGAAACAAACTGGGACTTTACTTTGTCAGTTAGTAGTTCCGTGGTCTGCAAGAAGGGAGGGAGGTACTGAGGCTAGCCCATACCATACCTGTTGCAGGTCATTAGGGCAGGGGAAAAATGAAGAGCACATACTTGTCCTGTTCTTCCTTCCAGGTACAGTATATGGAAGGAAGTACAGTAGCATATTGTTGTGCTTCCTGCCCTGAGTGTCAGTTGGTGGCCTCCAGAATACAGAAAGAGTCCCTTTGATCCCTCTGACCATAACAGAATATATATACTTGTGCACGTTATTGCTGTGCTGTGCTTATTTATTTCCATTGCCTTTTCATGTTTGCATACGCATGCGTGCGCAGCAGCCTTTTTTTTGTTTTTACAAAGAAACACTTTTCAGAAGTGTGTCACTGTCTGGTCCAGTGCAGCTCAAGCCGCAGTGGGCTTGGCAGTGGCGGATGTCATGACACTGCTCACTGCTTGCTGGGCAGAAACTTCTCGTAGTTGAAAGAACCAAAGCACTCCTATGAGAGAGCACCTCAATGTTTTCATCTACAAGCCGCCCAGCAAGGAGCTTAGCTGGCAGCATGACATAGTGTTGTCATGCTGTGTGTTTTTTCATCCCTCCACTGACATTATTGGCCCCAAACAGGCTCCTAAGCCTTGTTCCTAACCTCCCAACACTCCAGTGCACCCATCTGCGCTAACGAGTAGAAGCGAAATCCCAATAAAAAGGAAATGTTGTAGCTTAGCTAATGGATATGGGAAAACATGGTTATGATCTCTCAGTGCTCAGCCCCCAGCTTGTTTCGCATGTCTTGCCGATGATGCCACAGCCCCTTGACTGGGACCAGAAGAAACTGGAAGTGGCAGAGTGTAACAGCCTGCCAAACACAAGGCTGGAAAATGCAACCAAGCTGTGAGCCCAGTTGTGTCACTGTGTGAGATGCTTCTGATCCCTGCATCCCTGTGCAGTTTGTTTGTACTGACGCTGCCCGCAGCCAGCGTAGCAACAAACGATGAATGGGGATTTCCGCATGCTGTCTCCGCTGTCGAAGTGCTGAAAACAGGATACCTAGTTTTGTCACCATTTTCCCATGCCTTGGGCTCCAGCTTCTTTGGGGTGACTTGCTGTAGATCGCGCCCCATTGCTGGGAACTGCTGGAGATGTTAGCAAATGCCAGATGATCTGCTGTGAACTGCATGCTGCCTTTTTTTTTATGTTTTATTTATGAATTTTATGATCTTACAGCAAGTACTGTAATACACAAAATGAAAGAAGTGAGGTACGCAGACCCCAAACTGGATGTACAGATGCATATTGATCAAGGACAATAAAGTCTAACAGGTCCATAAGTCCAATTGCCAGATAATTGTTGAAAGGAGTAAAGTTCAAACTGATTAACTTGTAGGACAGCGCCACTCTCACCCCAAAATTTAACAGACAACAGGGAAGCCAGGATATCAGGTCCCAAGCAGGACTAAAATACTGTGGAGGGCTAAGTGACATAAAAACTATAGATAGGCAATTAAAACGATGGCCTGGACTCAGTTAAGTTGCATTATACACCCATAGGCCCTGTCCACACTGCAGCCCGAAAACCCTTCTGTAACGTTACAGAGGGTGTAAACCGCATCGGTAATGGCGTGCGTTTACACTGGTAACGTTACAGGAGGCGTTTTCGTAACGGTTGTGGAAACCTCATATGAGGTGGTTTCCACAACGGTTGCAAAACTGGTTCCGCCCTGGTACCGTTATCTGGTAGTGTGATTGCCGACGGCTTCGCAGGGCATGTATGCGAGCGCGAGCTGCATTGTGATTGGGTGCCGCTGTAATGGTCGCTCGATCCTGACGTGGATCGGCGGTGCCGGTCCTGTAATGGACACCGCCGAGGTGTGACGCACTGCACTGCTCCGCGGCCATAACGGATTGCATCGTTAACGGCGCAGCGGTGTAGTATGGACGGGCCTTAGTCTAAGGCCCCGCCCACACCACACTGTAAAACTCCCTCTGTAATGTTACAGGGTCCAACCGTTACCGCAATAGTTTGGCGCTTACATCTGTAATGTTACAGGAGGCATTTCGTATCTATTGTTGAAACCACTTATGAGGTGGTTTCAACAATGGTTACAAAAATGGTTCTGCCTCTGTAACGTTACCAGCTGTAGTGTGGATGTGTGAGCGTGTAGCCCCAGCACTGCCGTTAGTATAGCACAAACTGCATTGTGCGATAGGGTGACGACCATAACGGTCGCACGTCACCCACAATGTGGACCGGCTGTAACGGTTCCAAACCGTTATCACGACGGTTCACTGGCAGTGTAGACACACTGTAACATTTACCATCTGTAACGGTTTGAAACCATTACCGGGTTTTAGTGGTGTAATGTGGACAGGGCCTAAGGCACAGCAAGGCAGCCTGCCCTATGGGTTACAGAATAAAATGTTAGAAGCTGGTTAATGGTCACAAACTGAGCAGTGTTCTTTCACACCATCACTTAAACTTCTATAAGTTTATATAGCCTAAGGCTATATCTGTTAAGAAGGTCTTTTAACTGGAGCAGCAATTCTGACAACATTAACTAGGAAAACAAAGAGTATGGCAGAAATTATTATTATAACATAGTATATTATAAACCAAGACTCACATGAGCAACCCATTAACAGAGCAACAAGCTAGGTCGACTTTGGCACGGAAAGATGCAGCAGATAATCGCCAGATTAGGTGGCAGAATCTAGACAAAGCAAAGTCTAATTCTCCTGGTCAGTCCCATACTTGAAACTAAACCAAAGAGTATAATACTTCACCCATCCTGGTCAGAAACAGCCTACAGGGGATTTAACTGTCCAATTATCTTTTAAGCAAAAACAGCTGCTGAAGTTGGGTCAGCGAAGATGTGCAGCTTTGATGCATGGCAGATTTGCAGTCATGTAGGGTAGTTGAGCCATGCCTCTATGCTATGCTGCAGGAGCTCCTTCTTAATTGCTTGCAGTTCTTCCTTTCTGGCCTGTGTTTGTGCCAAAATGTCTGGAAAAAGGGTTAGACAGCTGCCCCCCCCCATGTTATTTCTCTTCTGGATCTAGCAGCTTGCAGAAGAGGTATCCGAGCCTCTGGGGCTGACAGAGTGGCAATACCTGCAGGTGGCCTCTGCTGTGAGTCACCTCCTGGTCTGGGCTGCCTGGGTATCGCAGAAATCTTCAGGACTTTAACGCCAGAGTCCAGTGACAGCAATTGCAGATCTTGATAAATCAGCCTGGTCACAGCATTTAGAATTTCTGTTGTTCCTGCAAACCTGGGAGGAAAGTTCACAATCCGGACGTTGGCTTGCCGTTGAGTGTTCTCTAGGCTTTCTGGCCCAGATATTCAAAAGGGTTGCACATGGCGCAACCCACTGATGCACCCCAGTGCGATATTCAAAAGGGAAAAGTGCGTGGCACAAATCCCAAAGCGCTGGAGCGCATCAGTAATGTATGCAGGCACAGGTAGGGGGGCGTGCCCATGCATACTCTGCACAGCCCGATATTCAGCCCAGGATGTGCAGAGCCATGCATGCGCAACCCCTACCTGCGCCAGCACAAAGTTACGCCAGAAAAAAAGGAACAACTGATGGCCACCCACAGGTGAGCTGCCACATTGCAGGGCGCAACACGGCAGCTGCCACCTGTGGGTGGCCACCTGAGTTCGCCATACCTGGCAGCGCTTCATGCCTGATCATGGGCATCTGTCTAAAATAGAACACATCCTATCTCCTGGTGGTCCAGTGGACGCGCTATCTGCCGATCGCGGGCATCTGTGTAAAAATAGAAAGATGTCCCACATCCCTGGTGGCCTAGGTTCCCCTCCCACCCGCCCACTGAGCCCCACTGCCCCACTTCCCTGTCAGCCCGGCAGGAGGCAGCACCCACCCACCTGCTGGCCTGTTACCATCGACCGACATCAGTGACTGTATCCTTATTGTGCAGCAGTGAGCCAACGGATGTGCAGCCCATATTCATACTACATTCCGGATATGTGAATGATTCATTCACATATCTGGAATGTGTAGACGGTATGGTTGCACACCCATTGGCTCACGCCAGAACCAATGGGCATACAGCCCTGCTGAGGTGTCAGTCGTGGCGCAGACGGGTGGTGCTGCCACCCGCCGCTGACCGGGGAGGGGAGCGGGTGGTGGGGCTAACTGGGCAGGTGGGGAGGGGGGTACCCTAGGCCACCAGGGATGTGGGACATCTTTCTGTTTTTACACAGATGCCCGCGATCGGGCAGATAGCGGTCCACTGGACCACCAGGGATATTGGACCAGTTCTTTTCCTTTTAACAGAAGCCCGCGATCTGGCAGTCAGTGGTCCACTGGACCACCAGGGATATAGGAGATCTGTCTTCTTTTACACAGATGCCTGCGATTGGGCAGATAGCAGTCCACTGGACCACCAGGGATATAGGGCGTTTTTCTAATTTTACACAGATGCCCGCGATCGGGCTGCAGGGGGCATCGGTCCCCGACAGCTGCTGCTTGGCAGGGTGCCAGGTGCAAGTCATCGGGGATCAGTGCACCTGCATGCAAATGGGGCCATAATGACGTGCAAATGGCCCCATGTGCGCCTTGCATACATTATGGCCCCATTTGCATGTCAAGTTTTGAATAGCGTGTTTGCTGTGCATGGCACAATGGAACTTGTGCTAGCGCATCTCCATGCTCCACTCTGGCCACTTGCACTGGCGCAGGACCACTGCGCCATGCACACTGGGGGTGGCCAGGGTGCGATATTCAAAGCTGCTGAGCCATGGTGCAGCTCCTTTGAATATCGCTTAGTCCACACCCCTGCGCAGCCAAGTTGAGCTGCGCCCAAGCTTGTGCCACAGCCGGGCGCAGTTTGAATATCTGTGCCCCTGTTTTTTAGCTTGGAGAAATCCCACACGTAGGTGGCATTACAGTCTGCTTGTTAGACATTTGTCTCATTAAGTTCTTTTATAGCTGCAGTATTATGTTTGATAGTACGTTTGTTTTCTGTGAGCTTTGTTTCTACTGCAGCGAACCTTTTGTTTGTCTCCTCTTTGGTCACCTGGATTTTTGTTAACAGCGAGGATTTGCGCCGATGGAAGTTCAGGCACCACCAGCCCACTTGTAGCAACTGGCCTCGAGCCTTTACTGAAGCACGGAGAAGAAAGGAATACATCTTACATCTAGGCTTTGTGATGCGTGTTTGGCATCTTTTTTTTGGTCCCATATTGTTGTCAGATGTTCCCAGCAAGTCGCAGTGCTATTGTGGTACTTCTAGGCTAATAAATCAAGGGTTTATTAGACTTTTAAAGATTAGTGAGTCAGAGCCGCCTTAGGATACGACTGCCATGTTGCCCCCCCCCCCCACTGATTGATGCTCAAATGCCAGACTGGTCCGAGTCTGCCAGAACTGCCAAATGGACTATAGCGAGATGCTCAACAGATTCGGCAACAAAACAGTTGGTTGTAGTAATTGTGCCAGGGAAAGCATTGCTTCAGAAGTAACAAATAGTTTGGTGTTGGGGAGGCTGGTACTGTGGGCAGCAGATAAGAACCAAGGCTGAAGGGGGAGGTCTTTATTTTCTGCCCTTAGTGCTATTATTCCCATGGACAACCTCCTCATATGCCTCTTAACTGTCCCCCATGAAAGCAATAACACACGATGGGGTATGCAATAACACTTGGTGGCTTGTCAGTCATGTTCTGATAAACACATGCCTAGGGGCTTAGTGAGGAATGAGGCTGCAAGCTAGGTGCATTACTGCCCCTAGAAGTGCATTTATCAGAGCATAACCCACACCCCAGAGTGTGTTACTGCGCTTATAAAATGGGTACAGGTTGAGAAATATGGTAACTATTTCAATAATTATAAAATATTATACTGGAAAAGATCCCACTTAGATAATCAGAATGCAGAGTTACAATCCGGTTATTCTGTGATAACCGGACAGTAGACTGAACAATGGGACAGTGGCTCTGCGTTTTGATTGGCTAAGAAAAATAATGGTAAAGTGGCTCTTCATTCTGATTGACTGCTGTGTGTGTACTTAGCCAATCAGAGAGCAAGCCCAGTTTACCCTCCCACTTCAACACACAGCAGCTGGAGACGTCTAGTAGTGCTACAGTGCATCTGTGAGAAACAGTTCCTGCTTTTTCACAGATGCACTGTACAGCAACAAACAGATATGATAGCAAATATTTTTTTCAATTTTTTTAGTATGATAGTGATAATAGCATAGTGGTCTGGGTTTCCTCTGTAATAACCGGACTGGTGGGGTGGGGTTGGAGAAGATAAACACCTCAGCCTTTAGCCTTGTTGTTTATCACTCCCAGTCCATTTATTACCTCATAAACCCAGACCACTGTGGTATTATCATTATATTGTAAGAATTTGTCTTTTTTTGTGTGCTAAGTAGTCCCACCACTTTATCTTGTCACTAGAGGGTGCTGTGCTGATGTGGTGATGAACACTGAGAGTGCTTGGGTGGGAGGGAGCGAGACTGCTAGAAAGTGTAGATTGAGAGTGTGTTTTTTTGGTTTTCTCATTTTATTTTCCCTTTTTTTCATTATTCTGTGTAGGCTGGGAGGGAGTTAAAGCGAGCATGACTGCAGCAGGTCGCTAGTCCACTGGCAAGACCGAGATTTCTTATGGTCCTGCAGGCAGCATGCTACAATCTGTGGTAGCGGGTTTTACAAAAGTTTCAGCGGTCTTCATCATGCCTGCTGAACTGCGGGTTGGGAGGGAGAGTGAGTGATCCAGTGTGATCATGGTGAGTTCCCTACTGCTGGCTGTGGTCAGGGAGAGAAAAAACAGTTACAGACACTTAATTTCTATCTAATTTTTACATTTCTCATGCTGTTATGGGAGGGTGGGAGATTTAAAATGAGCAACCAAATAATTTCTGCCAGGGTGCCAGGCTGGTATGGGATATTTTATGTTACGTGGTCACTGGATGCTGGCATTTGTTGTTTTCTGTGCTATTCCAGAAAAAAAAAAACTATGACCAGAAAGCTCTCTCACCTGATCAGAGAGCTTCATTTCCCTACCCATTTTGTAATGTGAGTTAAAGCCCCCACCCCATTGCACAGATAAACGCAGTGGTTTCCCCAGTGTTCTGAGACTGTATGTCCATGTTTAATGATGTGTCCCAGTCCCACATTATTAAGGATAGCGCCCCATATTGTCTCAGATTTGAGTGTCAGTGTCCACATTTCTGTAACACTGGCCCTCAGAATGAGTGGCACATCATCAAACATGAAGATGCAAGCTCAAAACACTATGGAAACCAGTGCTTTTATTTGTTCAAAATTTAAGCAATAATTCATGACAAGACGTGTGTTATCATACGATATTTTCAGCAGCCACACACCACTGGTCATTCTTTATCCCATTGTTAATTACGACCTCTAGGTCCTTTCCCTTTTCAGTTGCAGCAAGAGGAACCCGACACAGGGTGTAGGTCCTCCTCCTGTTTTTTTCCCTTTAGTGTAGCCCCCTTGTGTTTAATTACATTGACTCAGAAACTCCAGGACTCTGACCAAGTGCCAGCTTGTTCAGGTCCTCCTTAAGTTTGCCCCCATCCTCAGGGAAGTCCACCACCCTAGCCAACTAGGTGCCCATCTGTTAGGGGAAGTGTGGTTAATGTCATGGGCTGGCAGTATAGCCTAGAGGTTAGAGTAATGAGCTGTAAATGAGCTTGGTACATCCAGCAGACCTGGATTTGATTTCTGCAATCTCCACTTGCATACTGTGTGACTCTGAGCAAGTCAGTTAACCACCCCAGTGCACCTGGGTCGTCCCTAAAAACAGGCACTTGTGCCTAGTGGGCCTTACTCTGTTATCAACAGAATAAAATAAAATAACAAAATGTGATACAGTGGTTAGGGGAGAGTCTTGGGAGCAAGGAGAGCCAGGTTCAAATCCCAGCAGAATTACATACTAACATGCGAAGAAGCCAGCAAAAGAAGGCCATTTGGTCTATGAAGTCTGCTCATATTGTAGGGTACACAGCTTGAGCTACTGTCTCTGCCTTCCCTCCCCACACCTCCTATCCTCCCTACCCATGATCCTTACCTTTCCTCTATGCCTATCCCAGCCTCTCTTAAAGCTGCCCACTGTCTTCGATGAGCTCACCTCTTCCGGCAGCACATTCCAAGTGTCCACCACCCGCTCTGTGAAGAAGTGCTTCCTGACCGCCATCCTAAACTTCCCCCCAGCCGCAGCTTAAGACTGTGCCCCCTTGTGTTATGGTTGCCACTCAGTTTAAAGACACTCTCTTTATCCACCTTATTTATCCCTTTCAAGTACTTGAAGGTCCCAATCATGTCCTCTCTCTCTCTCGTCTTCCAGGGAGTACATGTTCAGTGCCATCAACCTCTTCTCATATGCCTTACCCTGCTGACCTGCTATCATTTTTGTAGCCCTCCTCTGGACCTTCTCCAGCAGGTTAATGTTCCTTTTGAGGTGTGGTCTCCAGTACTGAACCCCATACTCTAAATGAGGCCTTACCAAGGACCTGTACAAGGGCAGTATAACCTACTCTCTCCTACTACTCATCCCCCTAGATATGCATCCCAGCATCTTGTTTGCCTTTGCTGCTGCTTTCTTGCACTGCGTGGAGTTAATTTACTTAATCACTACATGACCCAGAGAATCCTACCAGCTGTATAATTGGGGAAACCCATCCGAGATTGCATTAGCACCAGTAAAGTGGGGTGTGGTTTGATTCTCTGCTCCACACGTTGGGGGTTAGGCAAGAAAACCTGGACCCTTTCAAAGCAGAACTAGACAGATTCCTATGGAAGAAAGACATTGAGGGTTATACCTCATGTGTAGGAGTAAAGTTCAAGTTATTGGGTTTGGATGTGTGTCTATACTTAAATGGACATCTCCACTGTTGTGCAGTAGGAGGGGCAGACCAGACAAATGGAAGTTCCTTGTATTTTCCCAGTTCTTTTTTTCCATCATAAATTTTTATTACTTTTTTCCAAGTTACAGCATTCTTTTATAATGCACTTTAAGTAAACATCCATGGGCAAAAACAGCTAAAAGAGATAAGAATAAAACACCAAGTACACAACTGTAGTTCTATACAATTGGGTGGAGAATACAAGTATTTCGTCAGAAAACCAATTACATATCTAGCAGGATTCAAAACTGTAGATAACATTTATACTTATTTACAGTCATCTGTTGTTATAAACATGCATATCCCAATTCAGTTCCCAAAACAGTCACCAAATTCTATCCAAAATATCCAACTTATCAGACAGCGAGTAATAAATTGTTTCATTGTTAAACAAGAAAACCATCTGAGAATACCATTCAATAATTGACAGTGCATGGGTGCTTTTCCATTTTTGCATTTTGAGTCGCTTAACACTTAGGGAAGCACATGAGATCCATATTTTTTGAAATGTATCCAATTCTAGTGGTTCTGGAAATATGCCTATGATAAAATCAATTGGGAAAATGGGATGGCTTGCCCTGTGACACTCTTTTCCAGATCATTTGGATCCTAGGGCAGCCCCATGACATATGTGCTAGGTTTGCACCTGGATTTTTGCACCGCAAGCAATTCGTATTGTTTAAAAAACCCAATGCATTCATTTTCTCAGGACTAAGGTACAATCTATGTAGAGTGTTATATTGAATTAACCTACCTTGAAGTTCTTTGTGATTTTTACTGGCAAGTTCCCATGCCTTGTCCCATTTTTCATCTGTTATTCTAAGGCTTAGTTCTTCCTCCCACTTTCCTTTAGCCTTAATGGTCAAACAACTTATATATGATCTCTGACCTTTCTTGAGTGTAGTTATTGTAATCAGTTAATTTCATTCTTCATACACTGGTAAGGTAAAATCACTGTTTAAAATGTTAGACTTTCTAAGGATTTCCCTTAGCTGCAGGTAGTAGTAGAAGTGATACCAACAAATTTTATATCTCTCTCTAAGCTCTTGGAAGGGGAGCATAATTCTGCTCTGCGTGTCAATTAGGTGCGTGAGCCTGGCGATACCCGAGTTTACCCATTCTGCATTAAAACAACTTTTTCTACCTCCAGTAAGTTGAGTATTGCCCCAAACTGGCATCAAGTCTGAAGGAACTTGGTTGGGGTTATTAATACCATTGACTTTTTTAAAGCCAGCACAGAGCCTTGTATACATGGGTTACCTAGTAGTTTCGCCTGTTGTGGAACACATAGGTAGTCAAATAATACGTTAGGCGCAAGAAAGTCCTTCTCCATACTTAGCCATAAGGGTTGGGGTTCTCCACAAGAGTTTAAATGTGGAACTTCTAAATGTTTCAGTGCATGCTTAAGAATAAAAGCTAACTGATATCTCTCCCACCAAGGCAGGACGAAGCCTCCTGATACACATGGTGCCCTTAATTTAGAAATACCTAACCTGGGTGGT
Source organism: Neoceratodus forsteri (assembly GCA_016271365.2). Classification (NCBI taxonomy): domain Eukaryota; kingdom Metazoa; phylum Chordata; order Ceratodontiformes; family Ceratodontidae; genus Neoceratodus; species Neoceratodus forsteri. The sequence goes on from JADMNL010000022.1 coordinate 56,019,925, forward strand.
TTTCCCTGCCAAATAAAAGTTTGTATTATCTGATCAAGCCTCTTTAGTATTTTTTCCCCAACTAGAATTGGTAGGTTTTGGAATAAGTGGAATCTTAGTGCTGGGGGACTCAATACTAAGAGGAGTTAGGTTGTGTAGCAAGGGGGAGAGGCATAGTCGCATTTGGGTGGAGGCCATGCCAGGAATGACAGCGGAAAGGGTGGGACAGTCTGTTCTGAAATATGCTAGAAGGGTAAGAAAGGGTAGAAAGAACTGGAAGGGGACAGGATCAGTTGTGTTCCAGGACAGTAGCTGCTGCTGTTGTTTTCACAGGGTTCTTGTGGATTTTACTTGGTAGGTTAGTTCTTTTCTTTCTTACTTCTAAGGGCTAGCAGGGTATTGTTTTGGGGGATGCTGGATGTTTGTAAACTGATTTGGTGGCTGTAAGTGGGGCTCTTTTTGTGGATGTTTCACTGTGTAACAGGCTGCACTGGTAGAGGCCTATTTCTGCTGATTTAAAACCTATTTGGTGGGATTTGCTTGGAGATGGTTATTTGAATTGGAGACCTATATCTGTTAATTTCAAGCCTATTTTGATGTGGTGTTAGTGAAGCTGATTAAATTGGAGACCTGTTTCCTTTGGCAGCAAACATATTTTGGGGGCTTTGACTTGAATTTTGATTCCTTGTGCTGACTCCATTAGCTGTAAAGGTTAGTTCATAGTGGGGGAAGGGTGTTAATGGTCTGGCCAGGTCTCACTCAGCCAATTGACTGGAGGCAGGGCTGAATCAGGTTGAGGTGCTAGCTGCTTTGTCTTCTCAGAAAGAACTGGAAGGGGACAGGATCAGTTGTGTTCCAGGACAGTAGCTGCTGCTGTTGTTTTCACAGGGTTCTTGTGGATTTTACTTGGTAGGTTAGTTCTTTTCTTTCTTACTTCTAAGGGGCTAGCACGGTATTGTTTTGGGGGATGCTGGATGTTTGTAAACTGATTTGGTGGCTGTAAGTGGGGATCTTTTTGTGGATGTTTCACTGTGTAACAGGCTGTGCTGGTAGAGGCCTATTTCTGCTGATTTAAAACCTATTTGGTGGGATTTGCTTGGACCTGGTTCTTTAGCTGCAGGGCTTGGAGGGGAGATACAGGGCTGATACACTCTCTCGTCAGGTGTCTACCAAGACTCCACCCTCCCACCCTCCCTCCCCAGAAGTCTGCAAATTTATAGGGGAACACCTGCCCTGCAATTGGAAGAAAAGGCTGCTGGTGCAGCTCATGTAGTTCTAGCCACTGGGGGTTGGATTAAGGCTGGGAGAGAGGAGCTTAGGGAGTTCATTTCCCTTATAGGTTTAATGTGTTGTACTGCACCTAGTAACAGAGTTACTGGTGTACAGTGGGACTGTCTCTAAGATTAGTGGGTGACCTGATTAGGCAGTAGGGATATCTTGGACTAGGGGAGAACCTGGTGGCTCACCCAAGGAAACCTATTTGGAAGGGGATGGAACCACACATCATTAGGGCCGGCATCTTTGGGAGGGTGGTGGGGTGCACAGGGTGTGGAGCAGCCATGATACTGGACTGGGCTTGGAAGTTTGGTGGTTGCCCAGTGTGCTACCAGCTAGCACAGCTTAGGGAGGAGGTTGCGGGATGAGGAGAAAGCTGGGGAAGGGGGTGGTATGGTTGGGGAAGGGGGCTGGAAATCTCCCACAGGGTTGCACCAAGCACTGGGGGTTGGGCTATAGGGAAAGGAGTGCAGGAGAATACTCAAGGGTCACATAGGAACCCTGGCAGAGGGGGTCCAAAAGGACACTACCAAGGAAGCAGGCAGGTAACTGGGGACCCTCACAAAGGGGGGACAGAGGGACAACATTCTCAGGGAAGTAGGCAGATGGCCAGTGCTGGACAGAAGGAAGCAAGGCTGGGAGGTGGATCAGACCTTACACTCAGTAACCGCTTCAATTCTCTTCTGCTCAAGGATGAGGGGGGTGATGTAGCCACGACAGAGGTGGTTAGAGACGGAAAGGGAGTGGGAGTGGGAGGCAGGAGGCAGGGGCCAGATAGCAGGAAGAACAGGGGGGGACCTGGAATGCAGGAGAATGGGGGGAGCAGTGAATCAGAGCAGGATGGGCAGGGGGAAGAGGGAGGAAAGCGCAAGGAGAAGGACCAGTTGGGAGGAAAGGTAAAGGAGAAGGACCAGAAGTACAAGGAGGATTCAGTAAAGGGAGCTGAGGGTTTAGGCCAGGGGAGCACAACAAGCAAGGAGGAACTAAATGGAGACAGGAAGGAAGGGAGGATGAGCCAGGCTAGTTTAGCAGATGGGGGAGAAGGACCAGTTGCAGCAGTGAGGGGGGAATTAGCAAGGTACAGAAGGATACTCAGGAGGAGGAGAGGCATAGGATTGGAGGGGAGGGTGGCCAGGGTAAATAAGGAGCGGGTGGCATGTGGCACACAGATAGGGGGAGGAACAAGGAGCCAGCTGGGTGGAGGGCCGGTAGAAAGGATGAGGGACATGGAAGGGGGAATGGAGGAAAAGGAGTGGTCAGAGTGCTCCTGCTGGGGATTCTATGATCAGGGGTATCAAATGGGATAGGAGGAGAAGCCTGGCCAGTTAGAACAAGATGCTTCCCTGGACTAACGGTGCACAGGGCTAAGCACGAGGTATATCAGCTGGCAAAGGACTGTGGGGTTCCCAGACATACTGGTCCACCTGGGAACAAATGACATTGAGGAAATAGCGACAGAGATACAGGCAAGATTCAGGGAGCTCGCCAGGGTCTGTCATGACATAGGATGCAGTTTCCTTCTCAGAAATCTTGCCAGTGCCAAGGGCTAGTGGGGAACACAAAAGGAAAATTAGGGAGATAAACCAGTGGCTCAGGGAGTGGTGTGAGGCCAGAGGGTATGGGTTGATGGGGGATTGGGGGGAGACCTGGGAGGATAAGGAGCTGTATGCTAGAGATAGACTACATCTCAATTTGGAGGGGAAGGGAATCCTTAAGTTGAAAATAGAGGAGTTCATTGGTGAAAAGTGGGGTTTAAACTTGTGAAGGGGGGTGGGATGGGAGAAAAGGCTGTCAAGGGGGTGCCGATAAAGGAGGGACTCTGTCTCCACCCCCCTGGGGACCAGGAGGATTGCAGGAAAAGGCCAACTGGCAAAGTGCAGACCAGGAGAAAACAGAATCCCCATGGGAACACGAGCAGGGGAAATGGAACTATAAGGAAAGGGTGGAAGGTAGTCCTGCTAAATGCCAGGAGCTTGGGCAATAAAATGCCTGAGCTCCAGGCGATGTTAACTGAGGGAGCAGTGGATGTGGCAGTGGTCACTGAGACTTGGGCCACTGCAAGACATGACTGGGACCTGAACCTGGAGGGTTACACTATGTTCAGGAAGGACAGGGGGAGGGAAGGGGAGGAGGTTGCAATGATAGTCAAAACTGGCATTGGCATAGGGGGAGTAGAGGAGGCGGAGGGAACCGTGGAGGTGATTTGGGTCACCTTGATAACAAGGGGGGGCAAGAGAGTAAAAATAGGAGTGGTGTATAGACCCTCTGCTCTGGCGGAGGAGCTGGAGGACAGTCTGGTGGCAGATGTTAGGAGACACTGCAGACTGGGAAGAGGAACGGTGGTGGTGTTAGCGGACTTAAGCATGCCAGGAACAGACTGGGAGACTATGACATCCTCTGTGACCAGGGAACAGAGGTTGTTGGATGTCTTTCAAGACGCGTTCCTAACTCAGCAGGTGAGGGAACCGACCAGGGAGGCACGGGTACTGGATGTGGTCCTGGCAGACAGTGACCAGATTGGGGGCCTGGAGGAAGGGACCCATTGGCGGGAGTGACCATGCCATGTCTGGTTCTGCCTGGACCTAGGAGGGTAGAAGGCTGCACAAAGACGGAAGTAACTGACTTCAGGGGGCGGATTTAAGGAAATGGGAAGGATCCTTAAGGAGCATTTGGATGGGATTGGGTCAGACATGGACGCTGATAGTAGGTGGGAAATCATCAGAGAGGGGTGCAGGATGCTACCAGCACCTGTGCAAGAGTAAGACGAAAATGCGTAGGCCCAAAACTCCTGTTGGTGGACCAGGAGGTCCAGGAGGTGGTGCGGGAAAGAAAGCAGCCTATAAGAAATTCAATTGCTCAAGGAGTGAAAGGATCGAGGGAGTATGAGCTGATGGCTAGAAGGGCCACTAGAGTGGTGAGGCGGCTAAGGCAAGGAAGGAGCAGAACCTGGCCAGGGAAATTAGGAGAGGGAAAAGGGTTCTTTAGATACATTGGGAAAGACGAAGGTGAAGGGGCAGATTAGCAGGATTAAATCAGGGAGAGATGGGCACAAGACCGGGGAGCAGGCTGAGGTACTAAATGAGTACTTCACCTCCATTTCACCAGGGAAAATGGGGATGCTGCATCATACATGGGAGGAGACAGAGATATGAGGAGGGGGGACCCTGCATCAGCAGGTCTGGGGAGAGGGAGGCATCACTGGCAGGTGGGGAGGGCTAAGCAGGAGAAGAGGTACCAGAAGTGGAAATCACAGCAGAGAGATGAGGAAGCCCTCAGCCCCTTTAAGACGGAGAAAGCACCGGGCCGGATAAATTACATCCTAGAGTGCTGAAGGAACTTGCAGATGTCCTGGCAAACCCCTGGCAGAGCTTTTCACCATCTCTCTGAGGACGGGTGGGTGCCCCAAGACTGGAAGGTGGCGCATGTAGTGCCTATCCACAAGGGGGATCAAGGGAGGTGGCAGGGAACTACAGGCCTGTCAGCCTGACATCGGTGGTGGGCAAGGTGATGGAGGGCATTGTCAAGGAGAGGCTAGGGGGGGACCTGGATAAGTCAGGGTGCCTGGATGATAGACAGCATGGATTCATCCCGGGGAAATCGTGTCAGACAAACCTGGTGGAGTTCTATGACTGGGTGACAAGTGCCTTGGACCTGGGTAGACCAGTGGATGTCCTCTTTCTAGACTTCAGCAAGGCATTTGACTCTGTTCCTCACGTGGGTCTGTTGGATAAGCTAGGAGAAATGGGGGTGGGAAACCAGATGATCAGATGGATAGGCAATTGGCTCCAGGACCGGACCCAGAGGGTCGTAGTTGGTGGGATAGTCTCATCCCCAAGGAGGGTCATTAGTGGGGTCCCACAGGGATCAGTCCTTGGGCCCCTTCTGTTCAACGCCTCGATATCTGACATAAGGACAGGAATCAGGAGGAGATGAGTCTCTTTGCAGATGACTCAAACTGGGGGCGGTGGTGGATGGGGAGGAGGGGAGGGTGGCCCTGCAGGGGGACCTGGAGGCTCTGGAAAGATGGTCTAGAAAGTGGAAGCTGAGGTTCAATGCAGGGAAATGCAAGGTACTCCACCTGGGGGCCAGAAACCCAGGCCAAGTGTACACCCTGGGGGGAAATACTACAAGTCTCAATGGCTGAGAGGGACCTGGGGGTGGTGGTGGATGTCAAGATGAACAACTCTGAGACTTGTAGGAGGGCAGCAGCCAAGGCCAACAGGATGCTGGGATGCATCGCTGAGGATCACCTCCAGAAGGAGGGAAGTGATACTCCCTCTGTATAACTGCTTTGGTGAGGCCGCACCTGGAGTACTGCGTGCAGTTTTGGAGGCCACACTTAAAGAGGACATTAACCTCCTGGAGAGGATCCAGAGGAGGGCAACCAAAATGATTTGGGGCTTGGGGGACAGGACCTATGAGGAGAGGCTCAAGAGCTAAATATGTACACATTGGAAGAGAGAAGGGACTGGGGGACATGATAGAGGTCTTCAGGTACATGAAGAGGGTAAATGGGGAGGAACAGTCAGGGTGCTTGAAGGAAGGTGGAAGGGCCACTAGAGGGCATGGTGGAAGCTGGAGGGGGAAGATTCAGGGAGAAAGGAGGAGGTGCTACTTCACTGAGAGGGTGGTGGAGCCATGGAATGTACCACCTAGGGGCTGGTGGAGGCAGAGACAGTGGAGGGGTTCAAGAGGGGGTGGAGCAGGTACAGGGGAAGGGTTCTGGAAGCAAAATCCAATGCAGCAAGAATATCCGGAACTGGGAAGGGAGAAGCCAGAGAAGGCGAGGGGGACAGCAAGGTCAGCACCCAGGGTGGGGGCTGACCAAACGAGCAGACACGAAAGACCGTTAGGCCTATTCTGCTGGCATTTTAGTATGTTAGTATGTAAGGACAAGCCTCATTTAATTATACATCTTGGGACAAATGACCTGGCTGACAAGACAGTAGATACAGTCCAGAGGAGGTTTGAGGAACTAGCACAATTATGTGAGGGGGCAGGAAGATCAGTAACTTTTTCAGAGATACTTCCAGTGCCAAAGGCAAGCACAACAAGAAAGCTGAGAATAGAGGAATTTAACGGATGGCTAAGAACCTGGTGTTGTGCTAAAGGGTATGAGCTGTTGGGGGGGTGGGGAGGGACCTGGGAGGACAATAGTCTCTATGCCAAGGAAAGACTACACTCGAGTGAGGAGGGAAAGAAAGTGTTGAAACAGAGGATAGAGGAGTACATAGAGGAAGTTGGGAATTTAAACTAGGAGTTGGGGGTGGCAGTTGGGGAAGAGATATGCAGAGACCACAGGTTGGGAAACCATATGAGCTTACCCCCCATAACAGTGACAAAGGACAAATGGCAAGTTCTGTTGGTGGTGCTAAGAAAGGAGGGCAGGATGGGGGGGGGTGGAAGGTGGTTACCCTTAAATGCTAGGAGCCTTGGGAGAAAAACTGCAGAGTTACAGGTTCTCATGGCAGAGGGAGAGGTGGACATTGCAGCCATCACGGAAACATGGGCCACCCAATACAATGACTGGGACCTGTCTGTACCAGGGTACAGATTATTTCGTAGGGACAGGGTGATTGGGAAAGGGAAGGGGTAGCACCATATGTGAAGGAAGGACTGAAGTGTGTAAAGATTCTTAGAATGGGAGTGGTGTACAGGCCACCACCTCAGATGGAGGAGTTAGACAGGGAAGTAGAGGGACAGATCAGGAGGACCTGCGAGAAGGGTAATGTGGTGATTGTGGGGGATTTCAACATGCCAGGAGTGGACTGGAGCACCCCAACGACCAGGAACAGAAGGGAGCAGGTACTGCTAGATGCCTTCCAGGACAGCTTCCTGCTGCAAATGGTCAGTGAACCAACCAGGTTAGGGAATACCCATGACCTTGTGCTGGCAAATGGGGACTTTGTGAGAGAACTTACAGTGGAGGAACTGCTGTCAGGGAGTGACCACCACTCAGTATGGCTCACATTGGATATGGACAAGGAAGGAGTGGAATCTGGCACAATAGTGCTGGACTTCAAGAGGGCCGACTTTGGGAGGATGGGGGAAGTGGTAAAAGGGTACCTGGCCAGAATTCAATCTAGTATGGACACTAACCAGAGGTGGGAGCTCATACAACTGGGGATAGTGAAGGCAACCAAAACCTGCTGCAAAGCCCAGAGCAAGAAGGCTAGGGCTAAGAAACCGATCTGGTTGAGCAAGGAGGTCATGGAAAAGGTGAGCAGGAAAAGAGCTGCCTTTAGGAAGTACAAGAAAACAGGGAGGAGTACTTGACAGAATTGAAGGAGGTGGCGAGGGCAGTAAGGGGAGCCAAAGCATCTATGGAACTCAGGCTGGCACAAGGCATTAAGAAGGGGGAGAAGGACTTCTTTAAGTACATCAGGAAGAAAAGGAGCTGTAAGTACCACATAGTAAGGATTAGGAAGGGGGGGGTGGGTTGAAGCAGGGTGCTATAAGGCGGTAGCACTAAATGAGTACTTCTGCTCAGTATTTACTAAAGAGAAGAGGGGGGTGACACCCAAGGTGGGAGAAATGGTAGAAGCAGCGTGGGAAGTGGTGACAGATGGGGAAATCATGGAGAGCAGAGTTTGAGAGGGTTTGAAGGCACTGAGGGTGGACAAGGCGCCAGGCCCAGATGGCATCCAGCCCAGGGTACTGAAGGAGCTGGCAGAGGTCCTTGCAGGACCTTTGGCAGACCTATTTAATGCCTCACTACATTCAGGGTGTGTACCTCAGGACTGGAGGATGGCTCATGTGGTGACCCTCCACAAGAGTGGCCCCAAGGATGAACCGGGAAACTACAGACCAGTGAGCCTCACATCCATCATGGGTAAGCTAATGGAGACTATCCTGAAGGAGAGGCTGGTGGCCCCTCCTAGAGGCCAAAAGACTACAAGACAGCAGACAGCATGGCTTCATATGTGGCAGATCCTGCCAAACCAACCTGGTTGAGTTCTATGACTGGGTAACTAGGCAACTGGACAGGGGCCATGCAGTGGATGTCCTGTATCTGGACTTCAGTAAGACATTTGACTCAGTGCCACATGGAAGGCTGGGAAGGAAGTTAGTAGGCATAGGGGCGGGTGCAAAGCTGGTGAAATGGGTAGGAAACTGGCTGCAGGGAAGGCAACAGAGGGTGGTGGTGGGTGGGGAGCTCTCACACCCAAGGGCAGTGATGAGCGGTGTTCCACAGGGCTTCGGTGATGGGACCAGTGTTGTATGGGATATTCATTGCAGACATATCTTGGGACATCAAGAGCAAGATCAGTCTGTTTGCTGATGATACCAAGGTAGACGCGGTGGTGGATGACCTAGGGTGATGGCAGGGGTTGCAGGATGATCTGGCAAAGCTTGAAACCTGGTCAGACACATGGCAACTGGGCTTTAATGCCAAAATGCAAGGTGCTGCATTTTGGGATGAAGAACCCAAGGAGGAGTTACCAGCTAGGGGGAGTGCAGCTAGCACAGACAGAGGAGGAGAAGGATCTGGGTGTGCTCATTACAGGGTCAATGAACAACTCGGCACAATGTAGGAAGGCAGCTGCAAAGGCCAACAAAATGCTGGGTTGTATTGTAAGGGGTATATCCTCGAGGAGGGAGGAGGTGATTCTGCCACTGTATAGGTCATTAGTTAGACCACACCTCGAGTACTGTGTGCAGTACTGGCATCCATATCTGAAGAAGGACATTAAGTTACGGGAAGGGGTGCAGCGCAGAGTGACAAAGATGATCAAGGGGCTGGGGACTTATCATACGAGAGGAGGTTGAAGGAGTTGAACATGTACTAACTGGAGGAGAGGAGAAACAGGGGTGACATGATTGAAACCTTTAAATACATGAAAGGAATAAACAAGATGGGTATAGAGGGGCTGTTCAAAGTAAGGGAAGGGAGGGCCACCAGGGGCCATGATATGAGACTGGAGCGAGGAAGGTTCAGGAGGGAGATGAGGAGACACTTTTTTACAGAGAGGGTGGTGGCTGGGTGGAATGTGTTACCTGCTGAAGTGGTATGCAGTAGAACAGTGGACCTCTTCAAACAAGGATGGGACAGGGCAAGGGGGAGGGTTAATGAAGGGGAAGGGTGGAAGGGAAGGGCAGCTGCAGAATAAGGGGTGCTAACTGCACATTCGAGCAGACTTGATAGACTTCTAGGCCTTTATCTGCTGGCAAATTTCATATGTTCGTAACTAAAAGAGTCTTGGTGCAGTGTTCATTTTTATTCTATTCACTTTTCCCATAGTGACACATTATATTTTCCCTATCTGGACAGATCCAATTCATTGTCTTTTAACTGTTCATAATTAAGAGCTATAATTTCTCTCAAATTAGTAAAAATCTAGATTTAGTATTTGCCATATCAGTCCTTGTAAGAACAGATCCAGAAGCAAATGATTTGATACCTTTTAATGGACCAACATTGATGTAACAACAAGAACAAAATGCTCTAGCTTTCGGACCAACCAGTCCTTCTTCAGAAGTGTAATGACAGTTATTTAGAAAAAACAATATTAAACAACTAGATGATGTAAAACAGAAATCCCAACTGGTTTAAAATACTCATTTATAAAAAAAACAGAAGATGATGTCGGAGAAGCTTAACAGTACCATGTCACCATAAGGTGGGAGAGTCTCAGGATCAAAGGTGCTTAGTGCAAACACATACAAAGAGCTTCTCTGACATCATCTTCTGTTTTTTTTAAATGAGTATTTTAAACCAATAGGGATTTTTCTGTTTTTTTTTTCCACATGATCTAGTTGTTATAAGTATTGTTTTTTCTAAATAACTGTCATTACGCTTCTGAAGAAGGACTGGTTGGTCTGAAAGATAAAGCATTTTGTTCTTGTTGTTACATCTGTGTTGGTCCACTAAAAGGTATCAATTTGCTTCTGGATCTCAAATTAGTAGAAATTTGTAAACTCAAATATGTGATGTGATATTTGAACCATTTTTTATCCAGAACGTCTTCTAGATGGCTCATACTTAATAGAGAGATGCCACTGTGCAGCAGCTGTGTTTTCTTCCAGTTTACTTTAAGCCCAGAAATCCCTTCAAATGCTGCCAGTATTGCTTTCAAATTCTGACATGAATGAACCAGGACACTGAGTGCCAGCAGCAAATCATCAGCAAAGGTGAAGGATTTGTTTTCCTTTTTCCTGAACTTTATGCCTTTAACCCCTGAGTGATTACTAATAGTGTGTATGAGGGGCTCAAAGACAAGAATGAAGAGTTAAGGGGAGAGAGGACACCCCCGTTGCATGCTGCAGGCTAGTTCAATTTGTGGGGATAACTCTCCATTCGTCAATACCTGGGTCCCCTGGTTTGTCATGTAGCATTGTCACCCGATCAGAAAAATCTTTCCTGCAGCCAAATTCATTCAGGGCCCTAGGCATATAACCCCAGCTTATAGAATCAAATGCTTTGCGGAGATCAAGCGAAGGGATAACATAGGGTTCTCTTTCTTTATTGGCAGACCAAATTAAGTTAAGCAGCCTACGGATGCCATCTGCTCCAGACCTATTCCTAACAAATCCTACCTGTTCTTGACCTACTAGTTTAGTTATAATGGTTTGGACCCTTCTGGCCAGCACTTCAGCAAGTACTTTATAACCAGTATTCATCAATGAAATTGGCCTATAGCTGGCGCAATCCAAACTTTCCTTACATTTATTAGGAATCAGTGTGAGATATGCTTGTCTCATAGTGGGGGGGGGGGATTTATTATCCCAAGCCTCGATCAGTACCGTGTGAAAATGAGGCAGTAACGAAGAAGCCAATTTCTTATAATATTCCCCTGGAAAACCATCTGGTCCAGGTGCTTTACCATATGGAAGGTCTTGTGTGGCTAACTGTATTTCCTCCAGGGATATGTTTTTACCTACTGCTTCCCTATCTGCTTGTCTGCTTTAACGAGGGCAACAACTTTTGGAAAAAGTCATCTAGTTTGTTTGGTAATAAGTTCCTTTTGCTTGAATAAATTCCCTGAAAGAACTTATAATTACTGATGACCCCCTTTAATAACCTGAATTCAGGCACAGTAAAAATGCCGTAACAACCCAAAATCAAGTTATTACGGCGTTCACTGAACTTTTTTTCACCGATAGTGTCCATTGTCTGTCACTCAAGCATATTGAGCCACTTCATTGGCTTGCGATCTGCTTGTGGCTAGGCTGAGCAGTATTTCAAAAATGGCGGCTCAGTTTTCTGTTTACCGAGGAGCCGCTTTTGTTTACTTCCTTGTCCACTTCTCTATTAATTTTTTTATATTTATCTGGTTGATCCTGCCTTTCAAACACAAAATAAATATTTGTTTGATCCCACCATGCCCCCGAATCAGTAGACACACCGACTCCAACTGAAATCCATGACAGACCCTATGTACTAGCAGAGAGCTGGCACACCTAAAAGAAAAAAATAAAGTAAGTCCAGTAGCGGAAGTGTGTGTGTGTGTGTGTGTGTGTGTGGTGTGTGTGATAGAGAGAGACAGTGTGTGTGCTTGTAAATAGGGACAGACTGAGGCAGGCAGCAAACTGCACCAGTAATTATAAAAAATAAGCAACTGTGTGTTTATGGATTTTTTTTAACACACTCTCGGGGTGTGATGACCTCATAAACCTATCTAGTTTCGTTCTCAAGGTTTATGGGTCATCACACACCTCGGGTGTGTAAAAATAAATCCATAACACACAGTTGCCTAGCTATTATTCTCTATGTAAAATTCATTATTTATTTCTTTGTTCCTAGTAAGAATCTCCCCACAATTATTTTGGATGCCTGTTGTTATATTTGGTTGTTGAATTTTTTTAAATCTTAAGGCAAAGAGCCTGCCTGCCTTGTCCCCAGATTCCCAATAAATTTGCTTTGTCCTGAAGAGTATGTACTCTGCCTTCTGCAATAATATGGTGTTTATTTCCCCTTTAAGTATTGACAGTCGATAAAGAGTATCGCTCCTTGGCATCACAGAATTTTTTGATAGATTAGCTAGGCTTGTTAGTTCTTCTTTCTTTATCCTCCAAATCCTTACCCCTTTCCCTTCTCACTGAATAACTTATGATTCTTCCCCTGATGTAGACTTTATATGCTTCCCAGATGGAGACAGGGGATGCTTCCCCATTGCTGTTAATTTCAAAGTACTTGGTCATTTGTTTCCCTATCCATTCCATAAAATCCTTCTCTTTTAACAGGCTCGAATTCAGCCTCCATCTATACAATTTTTCCCTCACATCCCCTAGCATCAAATCCAAACTTAGTGTGGCGTGGTCAGAAATTGTAATGTTATCTATTTTGGCATCTAGAACATTCGTGACGCGAATGTTTGGTATTAGGAGATAATCTGTTCTACTGTACATCAGATGCCTGTTTGAGAAAAATGAATAGTCCCTAGTTGTTGGGTGGACAACTCTCCAGGTGTCTGAAAGGCCTACGTCTAACAACAGTTTTTCAAGGGAATCTCTTGATTTTGTGTTTATCTGTATTTGCTTGGAAGAGGATCTATCCAACATAGAGTCCAGTAATTCATTAAAGTCCCCCCATAATGACTTGGTACTCAGTGAAAGTAACAAGAGTTATCAACAATGAATTGAAGAATTTGCATCTCCCTGCACTAGGAGCATACACATTACATAGTACTGTTTTTGCCTGTCTAGTAAGCCTGTTAAGATTTGATAGTGCCCTTCAGGATCAGAGAAGTGTGTATGCTTATTACAGTTTATTCCTTTTCTGATCAGTATGGTTGTGCCCCTCCTTTCAGAGGAGAAATATGCACCTTCCCTTTGTCCCACCCACATCCTCTGTAACTTAAGGGCCTCTTCATGCATTAAGCACATTTCCTGAATAAAGGGAATTTCTGTTTTCCACTTATTCAGGTAACTTTGAACTTTTTTCCTTTTTACAGGGGATCCCAAACCATTGACGTTCCAAGATACAAGCCTGTAAGCAGCCATCTTTAGCTCTCCCTTGTAAATGGCAAATAATCAAACTCTGAGACTGTTTCGAGTGGGCGTGAAGAACCAGGCACAGGAAGGGGGAGCAGCTACTTAACACACACCTTAGTATCTTAGGACTAAGTTGAAAGTTGCTAATTATAGATTGCAATTAATATTGGTAAATTGACACCTCTAAAAATAAGATAATAAAAAAGTCTATAAGTTAAAATAATATAGAAGATTGTTCAGTTAACAATAACCTAAAACACAAAACAAATTATAATGAAAACCCCACCAACCACAGTTAGTGCACAGAGATGCAATACAATTAATTAAAGATCCTGTTAAATTAGGTTAAACACACTAATTAATAAGCAGATACAGGGTTTACCCCTTTTTTGAGTATACTGTAGTTTTAGCTGTTATAATTATATATTAAACGGGCAACTGTACCTCAGTTATAAATCCACCAACACACAAACAATAAAAAATAAATTTTTTTAGAAATGCAAGTTAGATCAGTACTATAAGCTAAAAAAAAGGCAATAAGCTGATATAGTTGACCAGTAGGTTATTATCTACTGTGAAGCCGAGGATAACCACCAGACTGAAGTCCTAGGTAGCTCTGGCACAGTTCCTGAGAGGGGTATTTAGGTCTGAGACGTGGAGTAGAGTTACCGTTCCCAAAAATTGACAATAATGATCCTGCTCAATAATGACTATTAAACAGTTGAACTAGATTGAAATGGCAGTCAGACCAAGCTTTAATACGTGAAATGATAATGCAGCAACTCTGTAAGGTCCCATGCACAAGGTGACACAGAGAAACAGAGAGAGGACATACCTACACACTTGCAGACATTGCTTTAGATAGAGTGAAAGAAAAAAAGTAGACAGCGTAGTTAGTAGAAGAAAGATCCGCCCCTACGCCTCAACCATGGCACACTGTCCCTTTAACTACCTCCTGAATCTGCTCATTAAAGGACAAACCCCATTGCTTGGCCAGCCAGCTCATAATATCAGTGAGAAATTCAAAGTGAATACCTGATTTCACTGAGCCTCCCCTCAGACTGGTACACTGTGCTCTTTTTTTGCTTTCGAGCCCATCATTTGAGGGGTATTATACTTAATAAATTGCTGCCAGGTTGGTATCTGCCACAGTGGCCACATTTACCTTGTTTTTAGCATCAGGGTAGATCAGATCAGAAACAAGTTCTAGCAGAGATTCAAGCAAGGTAGAGAAATGCTATAAAGGGTAGAAAGAGAGAAGGGAGAAAACAAATTATGAGAGATGAGTAGCCTGTCCCTCTAGATAGTGGAGCATTATCATTTTATTACAGATTCTCTTTTTAATTTTAATAAAAAAAATAAATAAAAACTACGCATTCTCTTCACTCTAGCTACCTGCTTTTGGAACTAGGATATCTGAATGCTTCTGTTCAAATCATCGAGACAATGCTTTCATTGACAGTTTTAAAGACAGAGTAATAAGAGTTTAGCTAAAAAAAAAACCATAAGCGCACAAAGTCAAATGGATATTTGGTTCGCCGACCTGATAATCCCCTGAGAAAGTTCTTGTTAACTTCTGTTCCACAGTCATGCTGACCGACATGGCAAAATCACCGTTAAACCAGAAGCTCATTGCTGAAGGAAGTTTGTGTCCCAGCAATGCTTATTGCATTGACAACCTGCAGTTTTTCTTGTAATGTTCCCTTTAGGTATAAAGCTTCCTGGGGAACCGTCCAGTCTGTTGCACCAGGATCCAAGATATTCACTTCCTACCTGTTCTCAAGCTCAGGAGAAGCATTGCTTGAGGAAGTGTAAGCGCTTTCTCTGCTTCACCTTTTCTTTTTCAGATTGTTGTGGCACTGTGCCAAACGAGGGATACTAGAAGGACGAGACATCTGCCTGCTTGCAACGGATCTCTGTGTCCCAGGAGTGCTGCCCATCATCCCGTAAGGCTGCCAAATACAGGTGAGGAGTTGTTGCCTTGAGTTGTGGCAGGAGAGGGGTTAGAGCCTTGCCAACTGCCTAAGCTGTCTCATGATTTTTGGGCTTGCTGGGAGTTGCGCTAGGGTCTGTGCCTTGGCATTCCCATCCCTGTTGGCCTCGCGGGCTGTTTGAAAACTGTCAGTTAGTTTTGGAGAATGGATTATGACAGTATAATTGAGCATTTCTGTAGTTTTCTAAAAGGCGCCGGGCTTCATTGACAGTACCACATTTCATAGATTTCACCCCACAGTCTTGAATCACTAATGTGGCTGAGTACCTGAAATAATATTGTAAACCAATATTCCTCAGCTTTTGTTTTACCTCATAGAAGTCTTTTCTCTTGTTCACCACCTCAGCAGAGAAATCCTGGAACAACAATATACGACTACCTCTCCAGGCCAGTTCCCTTGTTTCTCTAGACAGTCTAATGATTTCCTCTTTCACTGTAAACCTCAGAAAGTACGCAATAATTGGCTTGGGCTTTTGATTGGGAAGTTTAGGACCCAGCGACCTGTGGGCTCACTCAGTTTCAAGGGAGCCTGGCCATTGATAAAGCAGCACATCGGGAAGGAACCTCTGTAGGACAGATATCATATTGGATCCTTCAGCTCCCTCGGGTACCCCCAAAATTCGTATATTATTTCTCCTACCCCTGTTGTAAAGATCATCAGCTTTCTGCATTAAGTAGGAGATTTGTTCAGATTGTTTACAAGTCAATTGTTCTAGGTAGCCCACCACATTCATAAGTTCACCAATTCTTTTGCTATTAGTTCTGATGTGGCCTCCCATTTCTTCATTTTGTATAGATAGTGTGGAAGTGGTTGATTTTACCTCTGCCAGGTCTAGTTGGATTCCAGACAGCATTTCCTTTAGTTCTGAGATGTCATCTTTATTAGCAGTGCTGTCCTGAGGGCATTTCTGACAGCTGGCTGGGTAGCGGGTAAGGTTTTAAACACACACTGATCTGTCTGAACTCGTCCGTCCCTTGTGTTCAGAGTAAGGTCTGACTGTGCTTAAATGAATTGCGGTAGCTGTTCCAATCACAAAACAATAATTTTTAAGTACAAAATCACTAAAAAAAGGAAGGGTTAACTTGGCGCTCAAACAAGTGTGACCATCCTGTTCAAGCACCAGCTCACACTCCCTATTTTTCCAATTCTGTGTTACTATTTTACTCACCATTGTTGAGGAAACACTCTTTACAAAATGCTTTTCAAGAGTACTGATATACCATCACTGATGTAAGCTACAGATCTGGAAAGACACTGCTTCATAACACTGCTAATGCACAGACTGAAGGGAGTATCGCAGTGTGGTCACAGTGTGTCAAAGCCTTTCCCTGCAGGGTAGTGAAACAAATTGTGAATGTACAGGGAGGAAAAGGACATGTTTATCATGAAAATGGCCCACGTCATGCATACAGCATGGTGACCCCCAAAAGCCCGCACATCATGCCCATTGCATGTCCGTGGGCCCAGGGCGAAAACTCAGTGGAAAAGCAACCCAACTGCAGAATGATGACAGACCCCTTATGAGCCCTGCACTGGCAGCCAGGCACCCTCCCTCCCACAGTCTTTTGGCAGAGGAGGAGGAGGATGATGGGAAGGTATGTCCTGCAGTTGTCAAGTGACAGGGCTGGTGTCGATCAAAATGGGGCAGCCAGAGCAGCTCAGGATGATAAAAAATCTATATGGAAAAACAAAATATGTTAAATCAGGACCCAGCTGAAAATGAGATACAATACAGTACCTCAGCTGGCCTGGCATGGCTAAATGCATTCAGAACCACTCCCCTGAAAAAATACCAAAAACTATTGCAACATGCACACAAACATTTGGCATTGACAAATGCTTCTTAGTTGTGCTGTGCTTTTTGTCTCCATTCACTTTGTAGTTGTGATGTGCTTACTATTTAGTTGTACTAAACATTTGATTGCATTTATTTTTTAGTTTGCTAATATTGTATTTTAATTTATAATTTTTAGATTCACTTTACTGTTTGGGTTTACATTTGATTTTTTTTTATTTGTCATTGTCTTTTTGTTGCATTTTCCATTTGTTTTTGTCACTTTATTTTTGTGACATTACACTTTACATTTGGTTTTGTTGCTGTTCTTGTTTTATTTGCATTTCACCATCTGTGTACAACAAGGTGCTTCATCTGCGTACAACCAGGTGCACCATCTGCGTACAACCAGGTGCGTCATCAGCATACAACAAGGTGCATCATCTGTGTACAACAGGGTGTTTCATTGTGCTTCATCTGCATGCAGCAAGGTGCATGATTATGCCTTACCTGTGCAAAACAAGGTGCTTCATTGTGCATCATCTGTGTACAAGGTACATCATCAGTGTAAAACAAATTGCTTCATTGTGCATCATCTGTGTACAACAAGGTACATTATCTGTGTACAACAGAGTGCTTAATTGTGCATCCTCTGCATACAGCATGGTGTATCATCATGCATCATCTGCGTAAAACAAGGTGCTTCACTGTGCATCATCTGTCTACAAGGTATATTATCTGTGTACAACAGAGTGCTTCATTGTGCATCCTCTGCATACAGCAAGGTGTATCATCGTGCATCATCTGCGTAAAACAAGATGCTTCACTGTGCATCATCTGTCTACAACAAGGTACATTATCTGTGTGCACAGGGTGCCAATACAGTGCATTATATGTGTACACAGGGTGCATCATCTGTGTACAGTGAGGTGCAATCAATCAGCTGGGTACATCAAGGTGCACCATCTGTGTACAACATGGAGCATCTTCTGTGTTCAACAATATGTTCTCTGTGTCTAAAAAGGTGCATTATCTGTTTACTGTAAGGTGCATTATCTGCCTACAACAAAATGCATCATCTATGTGCAAAAAGGTGGATCATCTGCATACAGCAGGGTGCATTATCTGTGTACAATATGGTGCATTATCTGCTATGGCTGCACATCATTCATGCATAAAGGCCATTACACATCATCTCCATAAAACCTTGTGCTTCATTGTGCATCGTCTGCATACAACAAGGTGCATCATCGTGCATCATCTTTGTAAAACAAGATGCTTCATTGTGCATCATCTGCGTACAACAAGGTGCTTCATTGTGCATCATCTGCATAAAACAAGGCAATTCATCATGCAGCATCTGCTTACAAGATGCATCATTCTGCATCACCTGTGTAAAAGGTGCTTCATTGTGCATCAGCTGTGTACAGCAAGGTGCATCATCGTGCATCACCTGTGTAAAAGATGCATCATTGTGCATCACCTGCATAAAACAAGGTGCATGATTGTGCATCATCTGCATAAAACAAGGTGCATTATCGTGCATCATTTGTATAAAACAAGGTACATCATCGTGCATCTGCATAAAACAAGGTGCATCATCGTGCATTATCGGTATAAAACAAGGTACATCATCGTGCATCTGCATAAAACAAGGTGCATCATCGTGCATTATCGGCATAAAACAAGATACATCATCATGCTTGCATAAAACAAGGTGCATCATTGTGCATTATCGGCATAAAACAAGGTACATCATCATGCATCTGCATAAAACAAGGTGCATCATCGTGCATTAACTGAATAAAACAAGGTGCTTCATTGTGCAGAATCTGCATACAACAAGGTGCTTCATTGTGCAACATCTGTGTGAAACAAGGTGCATCATCTGTGTACAACAAGAAGCCTGTATTATCTGTGTACACAGGGTACCATGACTACATTCTGTCCTCAGGCCCCAAGGATGAGTGAGCAGTTAGCTTCCCAGAAGGCACCAATGCTACTCCCTGGCGGGCTGGCAGAGGGTGTGTCAATGCCAGATGCCCTGCGCCCTCCCTCCCACTGAGAGATGCAGTCCTACAGGGAGTCACACAACGTGCAAATTCTGAATGTAAAATAAATCCCTGGTGGGTAGGCCTGGAATAAAGCTCCCTCCTCACTTATTATGGACATGGTAAGAAAGTGCCAGGGTGTTTGAAACTGGGACTTTCCATTCTCTACAGACATCCAAGTTACATTGCCTGGGCTTTAGGACAGGTAACACAAACCACTTGCTCACCACATAACCCAAGGAAAGTCACTAAATCTCCCAGCTTCAGCTGTAAAAATTGAAAAAAGGAGGACTCCCTTGATAATGAGATATTGCACCTCTGTGCAACCCTGGATAAACAAACTGTAAAAAAAACACAACCCAATATAGAACAAAGACCATGGCTGGAGCAGCAGGCATGATCCTAGATGGGTTTGTCTGTCTTAGCAGTTAAACGGTGGATGTTACAGAATTTGCAAGGCTGGGTCACCAACATGCCCTTCTTGGAATGAGCTTGAAATTTGGATTAGTGGAAATGTGTGATGCAGTATTTTCTTTGTGGTTATAGGTTTGAGTGATTGCTGGTATCAGACTGCCATCTAGTGGTCAGGAAGTATTTTTTTTTTATGTTAAACTTTTTATTAACTATTTCAAAACAGTACAAAACATACAAACTAAAGAGCATCAGGGAGAAAGCAAAATATTATAATTACATTAGTATGGGATAATATTCGTTTTACAGACATAAGTATCGTGTGCAAGTGGCATTCATATAAGCACGGCAACTTTCCTTATACAGCAAAGTGAGGACATAACAGATTCCTTAAAATACACACACACACACCATATTTCTCCGCTTGTTCCCCCTCCAAGTCATAGGTATTTATGGGGAACAGGTTCCTGGGGAGGCCACATATTTAGGATGGTGAACCATGTCCTATTGAATATATCAGCTTTCCCCAGGGTAAAATGAGGAAGGCCTTCCATGAAAGCGAAGTGGCCCATGTCGAGGAACAGCTCTTTAAAGGATGGTGTGTCAAGAGGTTCTCCGTCTCTGCGGTTAAAGCCTTTTAGCTTGAATAGTGACTATGATCACCCATTTTAGGAGAGGGTGGTTTTTGGTCACTGAAGAGGAAGGGATACCCCAGCACAAGGCTTAGAGTATAGGGTCTTCACTGCTTGTAGGAAGAGGGGTGCGAATCCCATGCCTTGTGTCACGTGAAAGAGGTAGTGCCGGTCAATGGCATCGAATGCCTTATTGAAGTCAATAGTAAGGGCTGCTGACAGGGTATTAAGAGACACTGGGAGATACTGAAGATTCATAATGGAGCGCAGATGATCAGTGCCATTCCTTCTGTTCACAAAGTTGACCTGTGTGGGGTGTACCAGGAGTGGGAGGAGAGGTTCTAGCCTTCCTGCCAGGGTCTTGGCCAGCACTTTTGTGTCGGCATTGATCAAGGAGATTGGAAGATAGCTACGTGGGTGAGAGGGGTCCTTCCTTTTGGGAAGACTATGATGACTGCTTCAGAAACCAGTACATGGGAAGTTACACTGACTTAGTATATCCTGAAATATCTTCAGCAATAAGGGTGTTATTTCTTCCAGCAGACCTTGCTAGAGGTCTATAGGTAGGACCACCCCCTCCTGGAGATGTGTTCTTATTCATGGCCATTACTGCTACCTTGACCTCTTCTAGTGAGATTGGGGCCTCCAGGTGACTGTGCATCTTGGGCAGAGGGGCACAGGAACTTGTAGAGGTGAATGCTCAACAGAAATTTCTTAATCTTCGGCCCTAAACTCGAGATTAGGTGTGCTTTATAGGTACAAACATTGCCTCACCCCGGAGGCCCTATAGCTCACCGTCAATTCCTCTGTCCTCTCCCTCCTTGACTATAGTATTACCATACACAGTGCTGCCCCAAACTCCGCGCTAAACAGACTCTGTCTTGTTCTCAACAAAGCCTGCTGTCTCATCCTCAGTTGTGATCGCCTCACCCACACCTGTACACTCTACAACTCCTCAAAATGGCTAAACCTATATAGCAGAATCCGGTATCATA
Source organism: Neoceratodus forsteri (assembly GCA_016271365.2). NCBI lineage: Eukaryota > Metazoa > Chordata > Ceratodontiformes > Ceratodontidae > Neoceratodus > Neoceratodus forsteri. The sequence goes on from JADMNL010000022.1 coordinate 56,040,970, forward strand.
CATGCCTTATGACAAAGAAGATACTCTTAGGTCTCGCCCCTCCCTCTCTCTCCCCTCTATTATTTGCCCAGCATCCCCCACCAGATCCACACAAAACTCGAACAAGCCACTACTATGGGTACCCCATTCTCCTACCTCCCAACTTCAAAGGACTTTCGGCTAACAAGCCCCTAATTGGACTAACTCTCTCCCTATCCAAATAGCCAAAGAAACAAGGCTAGGTCCTTTTAAAGCTAGACTAAGGGTACTCCACCAAGACTCTAACGTATGTGATTGCCCCTGACACAGTTCTGCAGCATGCTGTCCTATTAGCGCCCATAACATTCTCTGTTTCTGGTGCAAATTCTTTCCTGTCTCTCTATCGGACTATCAGCCGGTTACAGTCTTTTCTGCAACCATGTGGCTGTGCTAAAATGTGACTCAATTACTATACTGACCTAGACCTCCTCCTGATCAACCCTTGACTGCCATGTAATGAAATGTAATGTATCTCTTCATTATATACTGTACTGTACTGTCATCTCTGTTAGCAATTGTTTGCTCGCTCTGTGCCTTAATGTATGACATGAAACCTTTGTAAATGAGTCTGTGACTCAAAGGTCTTTCTGAATATTTCCCAATAAACAAACTATAAACAATCTTATCCCCTGTGGGGGGAGGAATAGAGCTTGTTGTAAAAAACCCTCTTTACTTTGTTGAGGTCTTTGGGAGAGGTGTGTAGGTGACTCGCTAGGTCCCTTAGCCCTGGAATGTGCCTTTGTGCTTGTTCTTTGCACAGTCTGTAATACAGGACCTTACTAGTTCTTTCTGCTCTTTCCCAAAATTTGTGGTGAGATCTAAGAAGGGAAAGCTCAGCTCTGCGGGTAAAGCTGGTTAAGACAATCCCAAAGTTGAAGGACCTCGACATGGGTTAGATTTTTGATTGGCCTTAAGTGCGGCCTCTGCTGCCAATAGTTTTGACTTTGATTATTTAGTCTCCACCTCCCTTATTTTCATTCTGTTAGTCACATATTTTATAACCCTGCCCCGGAAAAACGCTTTCCAAGTTTCCCACAAGGTGGGGTGAGATACTGCCCCATTATCTCAAACTCCAGAAATTCTTTCAACTCTGTTTTAGCCCAGGGTAGAAACTGAGGTTTTTTTTAGTAAGAGTGGGTCCAGTCTCCAAGAAACAGATCTGGGTGGTGGGGGCTCCCACAAGATATTGAGGGATAGAGGGGCATGATCAGAGATGGCCAGTGGATGTATACGGGTGTCCACTAAAGTTTGTGAGATCTGCAGTGAAGAGAGCCAGAGATCAATTCTACTAAATGACTGATGGACTTGAGAAAAATAGGTAAAGTCCTAAACTCTATGGTTGACCAGATGCCATGCATCTGACAGGCCATGTTCTTTTACCACCTGCTGGAGGGCAAGTTGTGAGTGAGGGTGGTGTTTGGTATGGGGTGTAGACCTATCCAAATTCAGATCCAGGGTAAGGTTGAAATCACCTCCCCATAGGATTGGAATATTTGGTGCTCCCCAGTCAGGTACTTTCTGGGAGAAGCACAGAAACAACTCTGTAGACTCTTCATTAGGGGCGTATGGGTTAGCAGGATAATAGCCCCTTGTGGGGTAGAGCATTTCCCCATAACCCATCTGCCATCTACATCTGATTTTAATTCTGATAGCTGCCAGGGCAGGCCTTTGTGCCAGAGGATAGAGGCCCCTCTGTTGGTGGTCCAGGCAGCACTGTGAATTTCCCCCCTCATACCCATTCCCTTTTCAGTTTGAGTGCTTCCTCATGGAGCAGTCTGGTGTAACCCCCCTACAAATGGGGGTTCCTAAAAGCCTTCCCGAAGCTTGCTTAGGTGCTCCATGCCTGGCTGGCGTTCGATGCTTAAGCCGTTTTAAATGATTATAACGTGGAGTACTAAGGATAAAGTAGTTGTTCTAACCTGTTTTTCTTTGCAGTAAAGACTGTCTCGATTGTCCCCTCCATTTCGGTCTTGAACTACCGAATTGGACCAATCAGTATCTCGGGGCTCCTTTGAGCCGGCTGACCAATGGGGAACTGCTTGCCAATTGAGAAAGGCATTATGGGCTATGGCGCTTTTTCGCACCACTGAGAGCAGGAGTAAATGACTGGCAGGTGGAGCCAGCCAATGGGATCGGGTAGCACCCGAACTGTAAGGAGTGCCCCCACTGCCTGTGGGGCAGAGACGTGGTGACTGTGGAGCTGAAAGGAGCTCTGTTGCTTCTGCCCTGGTTGAGTGTTCGCGCGGGAAGCGCGTGAAGGCCTGAGGCGGCTGTTTTTTGCCCTTTTGAGCGAGTCAGGCTAAATCCACTGGCGGGCGGTCGGAGGAGGCTGGTGCCAGCCCAGCTACCTACCAGGCTCAACCTGAGAGGACTGGAGAATCTGCTGAATCATGCTTGGTCCACCTGTGATGTTGAAGCTGCCGTTTGCTGTCCGAGTTCTGCTGCAAGTTCAAGTGGGGCCTGGAAGCAGCTGTCTGGTATGGTACCCCTCTGTTGTTTGCCATATAAATGTGTGAGGAGGCTGGTGAAAATTCAGGCTCAGCCTGCTGGTGGTGATGAAGATGGTATTTGATGGAGCCGTGAGTACTGAATCAGGGTAGCTCCCTGCCAAGTTCTGCACACAGTGGTTTCAAGTTGTCTCGTTATATTGCTGACTGCCTAACTGAACTTTTTTCCCCTTCTGACCTGCTGAGGATTTTAAAGGTTATCTGTGTAAGGGCCCCAACCAGCTGCCATGATGGACTAGCCGTTAGGGCTTGGGTACCCAGGGACAGCAAATCTTAGGTTTAGGCCTGTGCACAGAGCCCTAGGTAGATAGGTATAGTGATAAGCCAATCATTCTGATTCCCCCTGCCCCTGTTGTTTGTCTCCCTTGAATAAATCAGATTGTTCTTTTTGCAACTACACCCTGGCTACCGTGTACATTACTGGTGAACTGCTGCATAGTGACTGTGATATAACTGTACCTTACTTTACAGGGGGTCTCTGGAGTGAGCGGAGAGATACTAGCCAGGGGGTAAGTGTACTGGTGAAAAGTATTATTGGTACCCAGTGTGAGCCACTAGTGGGACGAAAGGGGGGTTGCAGTAACCCAGAGGGCTGTGACCGAGGCAATCTCGACAGTATTGACCCCGACCTCTGGGTGGAGGCACCCCTCAACAGATCCAGGCCCCTCACCCTGTCTCAGTGGAGGCAGACAGGGGTAGTAGCCCTAAGGGTAGCACCCCCTGGGGGTTAAAAATTGGAGGCACTGCTGGGATCAGCGTCCCCTAGTGGCCAGGTGAGGAAGTATATAAGAAATGGAAAAACTGGAAGGGGACATGTTGGGGAAAATTAAGTTGGGCCCTATTAAGACCATGGTACACAGACTGATGGGGTGGGGTGAAGCCGAAGAGCTGGACTCCCAGAACATTGTGTTACTGTTAGATGTGCCTTTGGGAACTCCAACTGCTGACATCATTTCCACAGCAGAGCGAGTAAAATGTTTAGGCAAAGTGGAGGTAAAAGGGCGTATGGCTGACCTGCTCGATCAGACGTTGCAGGTGCTACTCCTGTGCAGTGTGGCCATCGACCCTGAGAAGGTACCTCCAGTGATTTACCCGGAGGGTGCCTCACAGGGATGGAGGCTAATTCATATTCGAAGTGGGTCAGTCACTCCTGGGGGGTCTCCCCAGATGAATAGTTTTAAAGATAAACTGCTTAAATTGCTGGCTGTGGAGGGGAGGACTACCCAGGAACTGCTGCAAGCACTGGATTTGTCTAGTGATGCTACCCTCAAGGTTCCCCCGGCACCTCCCCCTGTCCCCCCAAGAGTTCTATTTTGGCTTCACTGCCCCTAGTAGTCCCACCTATACAGCTCGATTCCTACTGTAAGCTAAAACTTTTTTCTGGCACGGTGCCAGTGCCTCCAGGGAAGGATGACCTGGAAGTTTGGATGGACTGTGCCACCCCCTTAGTCCAGGAATGGCAATGCTCTGAGGGGGAGAAAAGGAAGAGACTGATGGAGAGCTTGCGGGGTCCCGCTTTAGAAGCCATTAGGTTTTTGCGGGTCACCAGCCTGGAAGCCACCACCGCAGAGTACCTCTCTGCTTTGAAGGTGTTTGGGAGTACAGAGACTGGTGAAGATTTACTATGGAAATTCAGGTCTGCTAAGCAGTAGAGGAATGAGAAACTGTCCGCCTTCATCACTAGGGTGGAGCGGGCTTTGCAGAAGGCCTATAGAAAGGGGGGAATCACTGCCACGGCCTTGAATCAGGTCAGGTTAGAACATGTTTTAAAATCTGCCAGATTCTCTAGTGTAATACTGTTAAAACTCAAGTTACATGATCGACGGGCCACCCCGCCTGAATATCATCAATTAATGAGGGAAATTAGAGAGGTGGAGACTGATGAAGAGGGGTGGGAGCCATGTGTGGGGGCGGTGAACCCTAGTGGGACCCCTGAGCTTAGCACCCCTGAGGAGATCAGCCTGTTCAGAGGATCTGAGGGATCCCCAGATTTTCCAGGTGCTGTGGAGATACGAGTTATTTCCTCCAGCCCCCACGTAGAGAGTGAGTTGAGGGCCGAGGTCAGGAATTTACGGGAACTGGTGAGGGACTTGAAGCAATCTACTATGTACCCTGTTAGGTCTGGGGTCCATGAGCCAAGCAGAAACCAGGCCCCTGGTCCAAGAGAGCCCCCTCACCCCTCTCAGGGCCCCCCACAGATAAGGTGTCAACCGCCAAATAGTGACCCCCGGGACCCCAAGTTCTGTTACCATTGTGGAGAAGATGGGCATTTTCAACCTGAGTGTCAGAGGCCGGAGAATTTAAGGAAAGTCAACAGTAGACTGATCACTCGGCATCGCCGGGCCCAGTCTCGACCCCCCAGGAAAAGTTTTGTGACTTGAGCCCAGGCTCAGCCAACTCTCAATGCTGTGGTCCCCGACTGGTCTGATGTGGTTGGGCCTTCAATGGAGACCCAGGTGCGAGTAAATGGGATTCCCACTCGAGCTGTATTGGACAGTGGCTCTCAGGTAACCATCATGTTTCAGGACTGGTATCAGACACACTTACCTAAGGTGCCTCTGCAACCCTTGAATGGTCTACATGTGTGGGGGTTGAGCGACAAGGTATATCTGTATTTGGGGTATATCTGAGTTTGGTTATCATTCTCTACATCGGTGGCCGGAATGGATGAGCAGGTGGAAACCTTAGTTTTAGTTTGCCCACCCACTGGACTGTATGATGGGATGCCTTTGTTGATTGGGACGAATGCTCATATGTTTGGACGATTGGCCCAGTTGTGCTCAGAAAAGCAAGCGTTCAAGACCGGGCGAGCCCTAAGGATACCCGCTGTGATTCAAAAGGCAGTTGCAACTCAGAAGAAGGTTAGCCAGGAGGAACCTGAAGACCCGGTGGGGGTGGTGTGGAAAAAGGATCCAGCCCCAGTGATACTCGCCCCAAATGCCCAATGTGTCCTGCATGGAGAGGTATGACTAAGGACGGATGTTAAGAATAAGTTGTTGATGTTGGATGTGCCTGGGGAAGGGAGATTGCCTGAGGGACTGTTGGTAAAGCCCAGTATCTTGCCGGCTAGAGCTCATGCTTATGTCAAGAGAGTGATGGTTTAAGTGCATAATGTGTCCTACAAAGAGATTCGAATAAGAAGAGGGTGCACCCTGGCAAGTGTCCATTGTGCGGATACTGCAGTACTGCCAAGTAGCAAGGGTCCCGGGAAAGACGACCGAGTTACTCCTGACTTGTTTGATTTCGGTGACTCCCCATTGCCAGCTGAATAGAAAAAGAGGATCAGTGAGAGGCTTGCCCAAAGGGACCAGGTTTTCTCTCTAAAAGAGTGGGATGTGGGATGTGTGCAAGGGGCTGAGCATCACATTCGGCTGCATGACGAGAGGCCTTTCCGAGAGAGATCCCGGTGCCTGGCCCCGGCTGACATAGATGATGTGAGGCGGCATCTGCAAGAGATGTTGGCTGCTGGTGTGATACAAGAGTCCAGGAGCCCCTATGCCTCCCCCATTGTAGTGGTAAGGAAGAAGAATTGGGCGGTTCGGATGTGTGTAGACTATCGCACTTTGAATCGGCGGACCATCCCCGACCAGTATACCATGCCATGCATACAGGATGCCTTGGATTGTTTAAATGGCAGTAAGTGGTTCTCTGTGTTGGACCTCCGCAGTGGGTACTACCAGATCCCGATGGTCCCAGAGGACCGAGAGAAGACTGCATTCATTTGCCCCTTAGGTTTCTATGAGTTCATTCGGATGTCTCAGGGGATTTCAGGTGCCCCAGCCACCTTTCAGCGCCTGATGGAGAGGGCTGTGGGGGACATGAATTTGCTAGAGTGTCTGGTCTATATAGATGATGTCATAGTGTTTGGACGTTCGTTGGAAGAACACGAGCAGCGATTATTTAAGGTCTTGGATCGGTTGGAGAAGTTTGGCCTTAAGCTGTCTATAGACAAGTGTCAATTCTTCCAGGCTTCTGTAAAATATGTGGGCCACATAGTGTCTACTGAGGGCATAGAGACTGACCCTAGCAAAGTGGAGGCCTTGACTACTGGGCCTCAGCCCAGGAACTTGAAGGAGCTGCAACGGTTTCTGGGGTTTTGCGGATATTATAGGCGATTTGTCAAGGACTATTCTCGAGTGATTCTCCCCCCCCCCAACCTCACTCAGGGATACCCTCCTACACACAAAAAGTATAAGAAAGTTGTGTGCTCCGAGATGGAGAAGAGATATTTCCAGCCGAATGAACTGTTTGAGGATCGTTGGACTGTTGAGTGTGAGGACGCTTTCTATGACATCATATATCAACTTACACATGCCCCCGTGTTGGCCTATGCTGACCCGGTCAAGCCCTACATTCTCCATACTGATGCCAGTCTTCAAGGATTGGGGGCTGTGTTATATCAGGAGCACTCGAATGGTCTGAGACCTGTAGCTTTTGCCAGCAGAAGTCTGACTCCTTCAGAAAAAAACTATCCTGTGCATAAGCTAGAGTTCCTGGCTCTGAAGTGGGCCATTGTTGATCAGTTTCATGACTATTTGTATGGTGCCAAGATATTGGTGAAGACTGATAACAATCCTCTGACCTATGTACAAACCTCAGCCAAGTTGGCGCCACTGGCCACAGGTGGCTCTCTGCCTTGGCCACTGACAACTATGCTGTTGAATACAGGGCGGCTTAAACCATAGATGCAGATGCCTCTCTCTGGAGGCCTATGTCCCAAACTGAGTGGATCAGGTTGTCCGAGCCTGACATAAGAACCCTTTGTCAGAAATTCGACAAGGAAGAACAGGTGTCCCCGGATGCTGTGAACTGTATGGTGGATTGCTTGGGGCCATCTGAGAACTGCTTACCTGCTGCCTACTGTCATTTTTCCGTACTGGACATTAGTTCACTGCCCCAGCTTGACAATATTAGTCTTCAACAGGCTCAATCCCAAGATTTTATGATATATCCGGTTGTGGAAGCTTTGCAGGCCGGGCGGGATGTGTCCAAATTGCGCTCCACCGACTTAAGAGCCACCTTGTTATACAAAGAAGGGCCCAAATTTAGGCTGGTTAACCAACTACTATACCAAGAGACTGTGAATAAAGAGGACCGGATCATCAGACAACAGCTGGTGCTGCCTTCAGAATTAAAGGAACTGGTCTTAAGGTCCTTGCATAATCAGATGGGGCATCTTGGCATCGACCGAACACTTGATCTGGTACGCACCCGGTTTTACTGGCCAAAAATGAGCGTGGACGTAGAGCAGTATGTCAAGATCTGTAGCCGTTGTTTGCAAAGGAAAGGCTTACCCCAGAGAGCTGCTCCCATGGTCAACATTACCATTAGTGCCCCTATGGAACTAGTCTGCATTGATTTCTTGAGTCTAGAACCAGATCTGAAAAATATCAGTAATATATTGGTGGTCACCGACCATTTCACCCGGTATGCACAGGTGTTCCCTACTAAGGATCAGAAAGCAACCACAGTGTCTAAGATACTTGTTGAAAACTTTTTTGTCCACTCCCGGGCCTCTGCGGACCCATTCCGACCAGGAGAGGACTTTGAGAGCAGCTTGATTAAAGAGATGCTGTCTTCTGTGGGGTGCGAAATCGAGAACCACCCCTTACCATCCTCAGGGAGATCCCCAGTCTGAAAGGTTTAACCACACATTGCTTGACATGTTGGGCACATTGCAACCCAAAGACAAACCGAGATGGAGCCAGCAGATTAGCACCCTGGTCCACGCTTATAACTGCGCCAAGAGTGATGCCACTGGATTTTCCCCGTACAGACTGATGTTTGGGAGAGAAGCTAGATTGCCCGTGGATGTGTGTTTTGGAGTTTCCCCTGATGGGGTACAAGCAGAAAATCATCTACAATACATACAGAAGCTGAAGGTCCAGTTAAACCATGCTTATCAGTTGGCCAGACCATGGCTGCTAAAAGAAACTTGGCCAATAAGGAGAATTGACAAAGAAAGTGAAGACATTGGAACTAAGAAGAGGATAGAATGTTGCTGCGAAATCTGGGACTGCATGGAAAACATAAGATTGCTGACCGATGGCATCACCTCCCTCACATTGTTGTGGGACAACTGGCAGATTTGCCTGTATATAAAGTGCGACCCGAAAACAATTCCAAAGATGTGAAAACTATTCACTGAAATCATCTGCTGCCAATCGGGCAAATCCTGATTGAAGCCGAACCTTCAACTGCCGCCCCCTCCTGGCCTGTGACTAGATCTGCTGCCAGGAAAAGAACCACACCTGTGGATTCTTCAGCAAGCCAACCAAGAGAGCCTTGTCCAAATACTGCAGAAAGAGATGATCAACAATCGGTGTCGGAAGACAATGAAGATGATATTGAATACTCTCCTTCTTACGGACTGAGCCAGTTGTTTCGGGGCAATCCCCTTGTTAACTCTGGAAATGAGATTGGCCCATCTGGACTGTTTGAGCCCCATACTTTGTCTCCGGAACCAATACCTCCCAAAGATGAGCTGGGTAGCAGCAAAGCCCAAGGGGTGGGGTCCTTAAGCCTGGCTGAACTGTCTGGCCTGGCTGAATTACCTGACTTCTCGGATGAAGAGAGTGAGGTGGGGGGACAAGCCAGTGATATGCCAGAACTGGAAGAATATTTTGAATGCCCTGATGGTTCTTCACTAGTAGCTACACAGGCCTCAGCTGAGCCCAGTGGAGTGGGTCCTGGGGTAGAGGGTCAGGCCACCAATAGTACTATGAGCACTGGGCCCTGTTCCCCTGTGGAGATTCCCGTCACTAATGTCAGTGAGGCTGAGTTGGAATCCGGGCCTGTCTCAGGGTTTCCCGAGACCCCTAGACGCTCCAGCCAAGAAGTACGGCCTGTAATAAAGTTGAGTTATGAGTCTCTGAGTCAGCCAGTGGACCTGCCCTTGAATGTGGTCCACAAAGGGGTGTATGTGTCCCCGAGCTCCTTGCCTAAGCTAGCTTTGGGGGATAATTCTAGTTTGTTAGTATTGCCCTTCGGGTGTGGTGCCCCTACTATAGGTAACCCACGAGTAGCCGATAGGGAGGGGTCCCCTCTGCCCAGGTGTCATGGGCAGGAACTAATTACCTGATTTAAACAGGGAACAAGAGTTACATGTGTATAATGTTGTATAGACCGTATTGAACTGTTAACATAATATTCGTGCATGTAATCTAAAGTGTGGCATAATGTTAATTAAACTGTTTGCCTTAAAATGATTTAAGGGTAACTACTTGACGCAGACGTCAAGCTTTCCCAGGCCAGGAAGGGTGTAACCCCCCTACAAATGGGCATTCCTTAAAGCCTTCCCAGAGCTTGCTTAGGTGCTCCATGCCTGGCTGGCGTTCAGCGCTTAAGCCATTTTAAATGATAATAACGTGGAGTACTAAGGATAAAGTAGTTGTTCTAACCTGTTTTTCTTTGCAGTAAAGACTGTCTCGATTGTCCCCTCCATTTTGGTCTCGAACTACCGAATTGGACCAATCAGTATCTCGCGGCTCCTTTGAGCCGGCTGATCAATGGGAACTGCTTGCCAATTGAGAAAGGCATTATGGGCTATGGCGCTTTTTCGCACCGCTGAGAGCAGGAGTAAATGACTGGCAGGTGGAGCCAGCCAGCGGGATCGGTGGCCGAACTGTAAGGAAGTGCCCTCACTGCCGGAGGGGCAGAGACGTGGTGACTGTGGAGCTGAAAGGAGCTCTATTGCTTCTCGCTGGTTGAGTGTTGGCGCGGGAAGCATGTGAAGGCCTGAGGCGGCCATTTTTGGTCCTTTCGAGCGAGTCGGGCTAAATCCACTGGCGGGTGGTCGGAGGAGGCTGGTGCCAGCCCAGCTACCTACCAGGCTCAACCTGAGAGGACTGGAGAATCTGCTGAATCGCGCTCGGTCCACCCGTGATGTTGAAGCTGCCGGTTGCTGTCCGAGTTCTGCTGCAAGTTCAAGTGGGGCCTGAAAGCAGCTGCCTGGTATGGTACCCTTCTGTTGTTTGCCATATAAATGTGTGAGGAGGCTGGTGAAAATTCAGGCTCAGCCTGCTGCTGGTGACAGAGATGGTATTTGATGGAGCCGTGAGTACTGAATCAGGGTAGCTCCCTGCCAAGTTCTGCACACAGTGGTTTCAAGTTGTCTCATATTGCTGACTGCCTAACTGAACTTTTTTCCCCTTCTGACCTGCTGAGGATTTTAAAGGTTATCTGTGTAAGGGCCCCAACCAGCTGCCACGATGGACTAGCCGTTAGGGCTTGGGTACCCAAGGACAGCAAATCTTAGGTTTAGGCCTGTGCACAGAGCCCTAGGTAGATAGGTATAGTGATAAGCCAATCATCCTGATTTCTCCCTGCCCCTGTTGTTTGTCTCCCTTGAATAAATCAGATTGTTCTTTTTGCAACTACACCCTGGCTACTGTGTACATTACTGGTGAACTGCTGCATAGTGACTGTGATATAACTGTACCTTACTTTACAGGGGTCTCGGAGTGGCGGAGAGATACTAGCCGAGGTAGGTGTACTCATGAAAAGTAGTAGTGGTACCCAGTGTGAGCCACTAGTGGGACAAAGGGGTTGCAGTAACCCAGAGGGCTGTGACCGAGGCAATCTCGACAGTATTGACCCGACCTCTGGGTGGAGGCACCGTCCAGCGGATCAGGCCCTCTCCCCTGTCTCAGTGGAGCAGACAGGGATAGTAGCCCCTGAGGGTGGCGCCCCTGGGGGTTACACTTGTATCCTGCAGAAGACCCTCGAGCCCCCAGTTTCTTAATACGGTTGAAATCTTTATTCCTCTTAATGGGAGGTGGGGGGTGGGGGTTGGGGTTCAACCCTCACATATTCCAGGTGAGAAATGTCATGTCAGCCATGAAATTGCGGTGGATTCTTTAGTGTTTTTTTTTTTTCTGTTTCAGATTTTTTTTAACTGTATTTTTAATATTATGCACTGTGCGAGCCAAGTATGTCCAACAATTAATGACATCAGGAATATTAGCACTATTACAGTAACAGTGACTTAAAACATGTTCGCATCAGATTTTTACAAGTCATTATAGTGTGATGCTTCATATGGGGTACCACCTAAATAATCCTGTGTTTCATAAAGAAACTGTCCCAATGAGCATAGGATGCCAGTCATGCCATGACTGTGGAATTACCTGAGGAAAAAAAGTTGTTTAAAGCTACTCCAGTAGCTCTGGCTGCCATTCTTCTGTGTGCTCCACCCCAGGGGCTTCAGCAGTATAAGGGGGAGGGGGTTCTGAGGCACACCGAGGTGGTGAAAATAAAAACTTATGTTCAAGCGCTGTTAAGTACTATTAATGTATGGGTGCCTGTTAAGGCTGCGTAAATACCCTTTTCCAAATATTTGGCCAAATATTCGTTATTTGGCACAGCCCTGAAAAAAACCCCTAAATCTCCTCCCCAGCCTCCCAAAAACAGTACCGTCTCCCATCTACCCTCTAGCAGTCGGAAAATCCCACCCTTCTACTCACCCAGCATCCACAATTTATTTTTTTTTCTGTAGAAAAAAGTTTTAAAGGGGGCCGGCACAACCCGCCCACCTCCATGGCCAGCCCCCATCTTATGTACTAAAGTAAAGTGACAGTGAGCATCACAAACAAGAACAAGAGTAATCCTTCTCTGTCAGGAACAACAAGCAGTGCCACCAGATGGTGCCCCTACTCCATCCCCCCCCGAAACCCCCACTGAGCACCCAGTGCTCCTTAGTAGGATAAGGCAACTGCCCGCCGCCGATCTGGCACAACCCTCCCTCCTCCACTGCCAACTCTGAGAGCCTTCTATGAATGAAAATGTGCTGCTTGTTGCTATAGTATGATCTGCTGGCTTGGCTTTACTATAGCAACAAGCAGCAGACTTTCATTCGTAGAAGGTGCTCAGAGTCGGCAATGGAGGAGGGATGTTTGTGCCAGACTGGTTGCAGGCAACTGCTTTCTTAACAAGGAGACTTGGGTGCTGGGCGTGTGTGTGTGTGGGGGTGGGAGAGCGGTAGAGGCACTGTCTGGTGGCACTGCTTGTTGTTCCTGATGGGGGATTACTCTTGTTTTTTCACGATGTTCACTGTCACTTTACTTTAGTACATAAGTTGGAGGTCCAGATGTGGGCGGGCAGGTTGTGCTGGCCCCTTTCAAAACTTTTTTCTTCAGAAAAAATAATAAATTGGGGTGCTGGGTGGGTGGGGGTGGGATTGCTGGCTGCTAGAGGGTGGGGGGAGACAGTACTGTTTTGTGGGAGATGGAGAGGAGATTTTTTTTGGGGGGGGATGTACAGGTGGGTACAAATACAATACAAATACCTCCTGAATAGTCCTCTATTCGTGAAGGGCTTCCGAATATTTGGAAGCCTTAACATTCATGGTATTCGAAAATTTATATTTGGCCCCTGCACAGCCCTAGTGCCTATATCTTTAAGAGCAGCCAAGGCTTCTGTAAATAACTGGAAGCCCTGCATGCCACCTGGGGACAGTGTGTTTCGGAGGACATGACAGGCAGGGTACGTCCCTTGCAAGCCCCACTCTGCCACTGGATGACAGGGCAGAGGGGCAACTAATGGACTGTGGGGGCAGTTAAATATAAAGTGCTACTGTTTGGTTGCAAGACATTTGCAAAGTTAGGACAATGAATAAACTGTAATGCAGCAGCCATATTTGTCACCCTTGATCCCTCTTCCTGCCAATCAGAATTCAAGGAGCCCAAGTACCTACAGAAATGGCTCTTGGGAAGGGGGAGAGGACAATGCCCTTGGTGCCCGAACAGCCAACTAATCCAGCATTGAATGGCCTTAATGTTTAGTCATTTAAAAAGTGGACAGCTGTGTCAGCTAATCAGAGGCTGCTATTCTTTCTTCAGATCCCAGGGACATTTACTGCTCAGGGCTGTCTGGCCAGGGCTCTCAGCAAGATAGGAGAGCTTAGACTGTGTCAGGAGGAAGGTTTGGAATTCTGCCTAGGGCTTCCACAGCAAAATGCCAGGAGACTTGCCCAATGCTCTCTATTGCCTGGAGGGCCAGAGTGAGTGGAAGCACAGTGTTCCAGCTAAATTTGTGTAGTATCTGAGAGAAGCCCCCAGCCTTTGAGAAGGGCTGGACTGTGTTCTGCCAAAAGCCTGGAAGTTCCCTGGGTCCAAGTAGTCAGAGTCAGGAGGTGCCTGCAGAAATTCCCATTGTTTGAGGAAAGCCCGTTTAACATGAGAAAGCTGCTTTGTGTTCTGAAGCTGCAGTCAGAATACTGCTTGAGAGACTGTTTGCTACCCCTAGCCCTGAGGGCTGAACTGCTCTGGCCTCCAAGGTGTCCACCGCTGCCAGCTGCAGGAGCCAGCAACAGCCCTGAAGGTGACAAGCCGCAAGAGCCTGCACAGCCCCAGAAGGTGACAAGCTGCTAAACCTCAGCTCCAGCCAAGGCATCTGCAGACCTGACCCCTGCTTGAGGCCCCAGCTCAACTGACTGGTTCTGCTATCACGAAATCAGCCTCTGTCAACTATCATCCAAACCATGAGTAAACTCAGGGCCTGCCCTGACCTGGGAAGCTTAGTAAGAGTTTGTTCAAGTTTACCATTCTTTAACCCTCCAAAGTGCACCAACGCCAGCCAACCCGTGACAAATGTACAGGCCTGCAACTTCTTTTGGGTACCCAGTTAGACATTCAAGGACACTGGTACTAGTGGGGAGGGGGGGTTATGCATTGTTGGTGGGAGGTGGGCACATGGATGGTTATAGCCGTTTTTTATAGTTGGGCCTGTTCATCAAGTACTTAAACTGCCATTTTTCTGCTGCATCCCATTCTCCTTCACCTTTTAATAGATATTTTGTTGTTGTTTAAAACTGTCTACGAGCATATTATTAGCTTTAGTTATTAATTGCATGCATAGTGAAATATTGCAACTGTTTATGGTAATTCTTGTGTGGAGTGACTGGAAGGGGAGGTGGGTAGGTACAGCATCCCAGGGGGTTGTACCCTACCAATATCTGGCCCACTTTATATTACTCTGGGTGGAGCTTTTATTTTCTATTCCAGGAAAAGAACCCCCAATCACTATCAGAACAGAGCCCAGGCCTCTCAACCTATATTGTAGTCATCAAGCAGGGGTAGTAGCCCGTTGGTACACTGCACCCGGGTTATAATGGTATAAACTGTTGACCCTCCAACTGGGCGGTCTGAGAACATAACCTACAAAACAATAATGCTAGATAATGCCAGTAACAGTGGCAGGAGACAGACCCAATCAGGGTGCTGAAGCACAAGCAGACTTGATAGACCAACAGGCCTACTCTGGTGGCGTCTAGTATATTAGTATGTTATATTAGACTGAGGTATAGGTACCAATAGGTAGGTAGGTAACTTGAGATAACAAACAAACAGCAAACAATTGGTACACAGTAAGCCAATATATAAGTACCGGTCTCAGAGTATCATGGAGTAGTACAGTTAAATTCCTCAAGTGATTGAAACCAGTCCTGGGAATGACTAGGAACGGTTGCCCCCACCAAACCCCCTGTGCTGTGGGGTGGTGCCCTATATATGACAGATCATAGAGCACTGCTTGATGACATTAACATCAGCCAGGTCCCCTTCCTTGTATAACTCAAGTTCAAACACATAGCCCATACCAGGTGGGGTTTTGTGTGGATCCCCTGCAGATGGGAGGGTAGGGTTTGAGCTCTTTGTCCACAGGAATGATGTAGTCCATCTCAGAAAATTGGGAGTATATGCATTGGAAGGCTATGATCTCCCTCTGCCACTGATGGACTCAGCTAGTTGAAGTTAGCCTATGGGGAGGGGGATAAACTGGAAAAGATATTGTTTAAAGTGAAGAAGGTGTGCACCCCCCCAGTCTCTCTTGAGCTGCTTGGTTGTCAGGACACCAGTTGTCCTTGTGGGTCCCACCAATCCTCCATTTCTCCTACCTTATTAGGGAACCACAAGATAAAGAAAAAAACTTGACAGAACATTGCAGGGTAGTGAAAACCTCTCTTGCAGGTTGAGAGGGAGCTTGCCGCATGGGGCAGAGCAGAGGCATAAAGTGGAGAAAGTATCTGCCTTGCAGTGTTATGAGGAGGAGTTGCAAAGGTGATTGTTAACATGGCCATATTCTATTGTGAAACTGAGGATAATAGGAGAGAGAGGGAAAAATAGGAGACTATGAAATGCTAGTGTAGCCCTTTTAAGTGAGCAAACACAGTATAGTCATTTTGCATGCTTGACTATTTGGTGAATCAGAATTCACCCACATCAAATCCACAACACAGTCCATATAAATCCACCAGTTCTGATTGACTCTGAAAGGAGGAATCAGCCGACACCTTGTAGACGAGGACCAGCAGGAGCAGTCTTTGCAAGGGAAGCAGCAGCTTTGCGTAGGATATTGGAGAATCCAGGGCCTTCTGCCTGGAAGATGATGGAAGAAGTGGGACATTCTTGGGCAGGGGTGCAGAGTTCAGAGTCAGCAGGTAAGCTGGGTTATGCGTTGTGGGTTTGGGCCTGACTTCATGGTGAACCTGAGACATTGGCTGTGAGGGATGAGAGGATTTTACAGCGATGATGACGGGGGTCAGTGCCGAGTGCAAAGTCCCAGTCCTGAAATAAAGTTGGTTAATGCATAAGAAGATGGAGGCTCATGCTTGGAGAAGCAACGGGGCACCATATGCAAGTAGGGGGAGGATGGTACCTGCTCCCTGATACTTGCTCTCCTGAACTATCTAAGAAGACCTCTCCTGGCTGCAACTTCTGCTTCTGGGTTTTTGTGTTGTGATGGGACTCCATCTGTCCCATCTGTTGGTTTTAGATTTCTTTCTCCTGGACCCCTTCCCCCTTTTCCTGATGGCTGGCTGCAAGGAGTCATCAGGAGGGATGGATTGCAAGGTGATGGACCCAGCAGATGGGGCCTTGGTATGAGTGTAGTCATGTGGGGGAGTAGTGTCCATCAGGGAGGAGTTGCTTTAGTGGGTAGAGTCAGGGAACTTAGGATCTTTTAATAAATTCCTCTGCTGCTGCTGGCAAAGTGAAGGAATGGAAAGCTCCATTCTGAGTGATCCTAAGGGTGGCGCGGTACGTAGGCTACATGTCACTCTGATTTGTTGAAGTACTTTTCGGGCTGTGGTGAAGGCTATGCGCTATTCCATCAGGGCAGGGGAGAAGTCTGGGAATATTTGGATGAGGTGACTCTGCCAGTGAAGCGACCCCCTCTTCCTTGCTAATGACATTATTTTTTCTTTTACCAGAAAATGGAGGAATTTAGTCAGGATGACTCTGGGTTTTTATCCAGGTTTGGGTGGAGGCGTAAGGGAGTAAGACCACTCAATTTCAAATGGAATCCACCATTTGTGACTTAAAAGTATTGGAAGGACATTTTGCAAGAAACCATTCATGTCTTTACCCTCCACTCCTTCCAGGAAACCTACAAACCATAGATTTTTATGGTGCTCTCTGTTCTTGAGCCTGTCCCATAGCAGTCTTATTGTGCAGTCCTGCTGTCTGAGATGTTCTGCCATGTTTTTTATTTAGTTTTTCTTGACCGGGAAAGGAGGACAAGACAATTCTGCCTATTTTCAGCCTTGTTTTGGGAGAGGTGGGATACAGATGATGCCAAATGACATTGAACCAGAGTAAGCTGTTGGTAGTATTTTTAGTGAATGGAGGATATTTGGTCAGGACACCGGGGAAATTCCCCTACTCTCATCAGTAGGGGGACACTCTGGTCATGAGGATGGATCTCTCAGTCTCTGAGACACCCTGCTGCAGTAAAGACCTCTCTTCCAGTGTACCTATGCCGCTCATGGATATTTCCTCAGATTCTCAGTCTGTTTCTACCGAGGCATTGCATCTATCTTTACCTGCGACTATGGAGTCCACGCCTGCCTTCCTCTCGACTCCTTCTTCTGCGTCTTCGAAGGGTTCTCATTTACAGGATGTTTCTGCACCGGCTGAGTTGGCTGTACAGATGGAACGTGAGTCTACAGCATTATTATGCTAACCGTTACTTCCTTAGTTCTTCGGTTCTACTACGGGAGTCACCGCGACTGTTGAGTCGCATTCTGGGACTACGGAACTGGTGCTTCTGGACCTTTTAGAAGAGACTTCCCGGCCTACGTCTGCTCAGCCTCCCATTTCTACTGCCGCCTTGCTCCGTTCTCGGTTTGGTCTTCCAGTTTCCAAGGACATTTCGGACCCCACCTGGACTGCTCCTGAGGCCTTACAAGGGGCAGGTTGGACTCAATCTCCTTCGGGCACTTAGATACCAGATCCCTCGTGGGATGTGGACAGACATGGAGTATTGTTTTCCCCCAACAGGCCTGCACCTCTTCTGAGCTCCAACGAGGTACCTCCTTGTAGTGACATTTTAGTTCAGAAAGAATGTAATAATTCTTTGTCTGCTGCTGTATCTAGGGCTTCGTGGGGGGATATTATGGACTCTAGGGACCTTGCTTGTGCTACTGTTTCTCCAATTGTATCTCAAACTTCTGAGATGCCCCTTATTACTTTATCCCAGGACCCGGAGGACTCCTCTCCATTATCACCTGCGATTCCTTCTCCCACTACTCCCACTAGTACTTCTGGTCCTCCTTCCCTCCCTGTGAGCTCTGTCCATACTTTGTAGTTTGCTGGATACACCCAGGGAAGGTACCTCACATGTGCTGGTTGACACTGCAGCCCCCCATTTGGAGCACCCCCCCCTCTAACAGGGGGACTGTACTCTCCGATTTATTCAAAAATAAACTTGAGCAAGCTCCCCATAGGAATGCAGTCCGTCTCCGCTATCGGGGTGGACTTTCTGAGTTCCCTGACTGCTATTATGTGGCTCGGACTCTCCTGGAAGGCTCATTACACTTTCAGGCCTCTGACATCTATGCTCTGATCCATATCTCTGGGGAGGAGACTTTTGATGTTAGTTTCAAAACCTCAGCTGGCTTAGACAGGTTTTGGCATGCTTATACTTCTCTAAAGAATTCTCCCCTCTGGACTCCCTTTTATGTTATACCCCTTATTAAACCGACTGTGCGTACAGTCACTATCATGTTTCGGAATGAGGGTGTTAGCATAAGTGATATTTATCATTGGTTACAGAATCGATGTAATGTTCTGTCCCCCCCCCCCCCGAAGCTGTTCTGGATGACGAAGGTTTGTGGATGGGGGGTTGGAGGTTTCGGGTTAAGCTTTTTCAGGTGAACTCAGATGTGGTGCACTTACCTAACAGGTTTTTTTAGGAAAGGATAGAGGGGTTTGTTTTTATGGTGGGCAACCTCGGGCCTGCTTCAAATGTGGAGCCACCACACACTTAAGTAGTACCTGCGACTTATTAAAATGCAGCTTATGTGGGGGTGTGGACACCCTAGTGTTTCTTGTAAAAATGTCTTTCAATGTAATTTGTGTAATGAATCGGGTCATGCTTATCATCAGTGTCCCTGGGCTAGTAAGAATCATACAGAGGGGAGGAATTCAGATGTCTTAGTTCAAAAGGCTGAGGATAAGGCTCAAGACCGTTTTACTTCCTTAGTTTCTGTTCCCAAACCCATAGTGATCCCCCCCCAATGAGCTTTCTGTAGCTGACCCTCCTGTTTCCTTGCCAGTACTTGACTCTCCAACTAACTGGCAATCCCTGTCATTCTGAGTTGACGGTAGACCCTCCCCCTCCTCCTACCCCCCTTTCCACTCCTGCTATTCCAAATCTGGATTCAGAAGGTTTTCAACCTGGCAGGCGGGTTACTAGAGCTGCTGCTCGTAAAAGTTTGAAAGCTCCTGATCTTCCCCTTTCCAATGCTTTCGACTGCCTGAAAGGTGACAAGGACGATACTGATGGTGATTCTGATGTTTCTGCTTTATTGTCTGACATTGATCTTCCTGCCTCTAAACACCCTGATGTTTCCAGGAAAAAACTCACGAAAACCAAAAAGGGGAGTAAGAAACGGAAAAATATGGCTGTTACGGATGGTAGCAGTTGAATGATTTTTTTGTCCTGGCTACTTTCTGAATTGCATCCTTCAATGTTTGTAGCTTGAAAAGCTATAAGAGACATATGGTTTTCTCCCATTTTGCTGCCTCACTTCCTTTACATATCCTTTTGTTGCAGGAAACTCATGTCTCTACCTTATTTGAGATACAACAACTTAGGAGTGGGTGGTATAAGGGCCCATCCTATTGGACCTTTGGGAACTACACTGCTGATGGTGTAGCTATATTATTTTTTTCACCACAGTTTTCTGCATCCCGCATCATAGATATTTTCCCTGGAAGGGCACTTATTATGGACTGCTCTATTTATGACATTTATTTACGTATAATTGTTGTTTATGGTCCACAAACTAAAGCAGCTCATATTTCTTTATTTGATTTAATCAAGCCGTTTTGTGTACCCGTAAACATATCATTTGGGGATTTTAACTGTTCTATAGATGTTGCATGTAGAACAGCTTCTGGGAAAAGGTTTATTGTGATTCCTAGCCTTATCCACTTTGATTAGGATGCGGGTTTAAAGGACGCATATCGTTCTTTACATTCTGATGCGGGATACACGTATCATAGATCAGTATTCCACACTAGGATTGATTATATTTTTGTTTCCAAACGTTGTGTTCCTAATTGGATTCTTTTACGCCATACTGAAATTTCGGATCACTGTCTTTTGATGGGTGTTTTTTTTATTGATTATACTTCCTTGGCCCCTGTTTCGACCTCTCCTCAATGGAAACTGAATAATTCTTTATTTTCTTCTTTTTTTGTTCAGTCTCAAGTCCACACTATTTTTCAAGCCCGTATTTTGGTTCTCTGTTGTTATGATTCCATTTGGGATTGGTGGAAAGATTCGAAGCTGGAATTCTGTTCTTTCTTTCAACATCTGGGGAAGAAAATGGCTCGGGATCAATACCTTACATACTTAATTTATCGCAATCAGTTATATAAATTGATGTCCCTTTCTGTCTCTTCTCCTGTTGATTATTCTTCTCAAATTTCCAGGATTAAGCATCTCATGATTTCTTACTGTAACCCCCCTGCAAATGGGGGTTCCCAAAAGACTTCCAGGAGCTTGCTTGAATGCTCCAAGCCTGAATGGTGTTTGGCGTTTAAGCCATTTATCTGTGAGTGTTTTTAGAGCCTCTGGTACTGTCTCTTTAAGAGCTGTCTGCTTGCAGACATAATTAGTTGCATGGGGGACTCTGTGTTTTCTGCTCGAGTACCACTCAGCTGCTTAAATTCACTCCATTTTGCAGTCACTAGGAGTGCAAAGGGAACCTATCTGAAAGATGTAACTGTTTGCCAGAAATCATTTGAGTAATAATGAAAGTACAGTTTGTCTAACCTGCTTTCTTTGCAGTCAGAACTGTGTTTGCCTAGTTCCCCATTCTAGTTTTGAACTGCTGAACTGGACCAATCAGTGTGGGTTAAGGTAGCTCTAAAATGGTGCCTTGGGCCGAATCAGAACTTGGACTCGTAATCTGAGCCAGCCACAAGAGGATTGTATAGGCAGTGACTCTGGGAGATGTAGTTTGGACTTGGTGCCTTTTTGACCAACAGGGCAGTCTATTGTGAGTGACAGCCAGTCCAGCCAAGAACTGGGAGGAACTCAAGGAAGTGCCCGGTTTGTCTGCTGGAGTTTCAGCTGAGCTCTGGCAGTGAAGAGGAAGGAGCCCTGTGCTTTCGGTGTGCAGTTTTAGTCAGGAAGCGTGTGTGAAGGCCCGAGTTCGGTCTGCAGCTTGTGTAACTGATTGTTAGACTGAATCCATCCTGTGAAGAGAATCAAAGGATATCTGAAGAGTAGAAACCAGGCTCACCCTGTAGAAGACTGGAGAAATTGCTGAATTGCGCTCGGTCTGTCAGGAACTGAATCTGCTGTGTGTTCTCCCGGGTATTGCGCAGTAATTGCGATCGGGATAGAGAAGCAGCCTGCCTGGTATAGTACTTTCTTTTTACCATATAAATGTGTGAGGAGGCTTGTGTAGCTCAAGTGAATCCTGCTGCCATTAAAGGACTTTTGCCTGTTACTGTTTACCATATAAATGTGTGAGGAGGCTTGTGTAGCTCAAGTGAATCCTGCTGCCATTAAAGGACTTTTGCCTGTTGCAGTTTGTCATATAAATGTGTGAGGAGTCTCGGAGCTCAAGAGTAGCCCTACTGGACGTTGAAGGACCCTATCTTGTTTGGAGGTCGTGAGTACTAATTCAGGGTCGCTCCCTGTTGAATTGCCACATTGAATCCAAATGGAATTACTGTACTGCTGACTGTTTAACTAATTTTTTTTTCTCTGTGTGAAAGGGCCCTACCAGCTGCCACGGTTTGGGCTAGCCACTGGGCTTGGGTACTTGGGACAGTAACTGGTGAGAGGATAGACCTGTGCACAGAGCCATAGGTAGATGAGTAAAGTGATAAGCTAATTAACCTGATTTCCCTCGTCCTTGTTATATCCCCTAAATAAATCAGAGCTGCTTGTTTCAGCAAAGTTATACTGCCTGAGGTATTTGTCTATGTTAAAGTATTGTACTGTGATTGTTGCACTGTATCTTCTTATTTTACAGGGGGTCCCAGTGCCTGAACCAGTCCTGGGGGTAAGTGTATACTGTGAAGGTAATTCTGATATACTGTGTGGGCCACTAGTGGGAAGAAAGGGGGGTTGCAGTGTCCCAAAGGGCTGTGACCAAGTTAGTTTAACTATTGCAAACCCTGACCTCTGGGTGGAGGCACCCACCATCGGATCCAGGCCCCTCAACCTGTTAGTGGCAAATCAGGCAGGGGTAGTAGCCCCTGGGATAGCGCCATCTAGGGGTTACATTACCAATATGATAGCGCCCGAACCTTAGATTTTGTTATGCGCATAGGTACTTCCCTGTCCCCTTCTGCTAACCCATTTTTGGCCTTTAAGGATAGACTTTCTTCCACTGTCATGCATGGTCTAATGGATGAGCACGGTAATATTGTTTACACTGTTCCGGAAATGTTTTCTGTTATGCATTCATATTTACAACAACACTTTTGTACTATTCCCCACACCGCCCCGGATTTATCCTCTGTTCTGTCGGCTCCGGCCCCTCAGACTTCTGCATACCAAATTCCGGACCTTATTGGTCAAATTACACAAGATGAAGTTGCTTGTGCTATCTCACATCTCAAACTGAAGGTGGCCCCTGGACCTGATGGTCTCACACATGAGTTTTATAAGACATTTCAGGAAAATTTATTGGAAGTTCTGACCCAAGTTTATAATTTTATATTGAATTCTTTAGAGAAACCCCCTGAATTCGGTATATCCTTTCTAAAATTCCTATTTAAAAAAGGGGATGTACATTCCATTACTAATTGGAGACCCCTTCATCTCCTCAACACTGATTATAAAATTTTGACTAAAATACTTTGTTCTCGCCTTAGGAAGATTGCTCCTGATCTCATTGATCCGGCTCAATCCTGTGCTATACCAGGCCGTTCTATACAATCGAACTGTTTTCTTTTACGGGAGATTTTTGAAGCTCGGAAAAGTAAAGGGTTATCGGGTTTTGTTTTTTCTCTGGACCAGACTAAAGCCTTTGATTCTGTACATCACACTTATTTACTTCAGATTCTGTCACTTTATGGTATACCACAACTTTTTTTACAATGGCTCTCACACATGCTTTCCTTGGCATATTTTATTCAATTATAAATGGTTTCACGGGTGACACTCTCCTACAGATGGTTGGACTCGTCAGGCTGTCCATTTAGTCCCTTGTTATACATCTTTGCCTTAGATCCCATCATTCGGCAGATTAAATGGGACTCTAGTATTGTTGGACTCGCCCCTTATCCTGATGTATTACCTGTCAAGATTTCTGCTTATGCGGACGATGTAGTGTTATTTACATCAAATCAAGCCTCAGGTGATACTGCACTCCGATTATTTCAGTCTTTTTCTTTACTTTCAGGGGGTAGTATAAATTTGCAAAAAAAGTTTCTGCATTCCCTTGGACCCTGTGTCTGCCATTATTCCGGGGGTGAGTAGTATCAGGATTTGTGCTACTCCCCAAAGAATTCTGGGAATCTGGTTTAATGTTCCTGATGGGGCTAGCTATAATTGGGAAACACGCCTCACACTTGGTGAGTCTAAAGTCTGAATTTGGAAGACTTGGAGGCTGGGGAAAAAGAAGAGGGTCCTAGTGGTGAAGACATTCTTACTCCCTATTTTTTTGTTTCTTAGCCATGTTTATGCCCCTCCTAAGATCTTAGAAACCAGGATTTATAGCATATTCTTTCAGATGATTTGGGGAAGTCGCCTTAATCCCATCAAACGAGCTGTGACTTATTTACCTGTACATCAGGGTGGTTTGGGTATGATACATCCGATTGTTTTTTTTCTCTCATTTTTTCTTTTCCACCTTTTTCAAAGCTTTAGATATTTATTTTATGTTTGCGATTCATGGGTTTGCAGTGCCGTGAATCCTATCATATCTGCTTGGACTGACCTCCTGCCTCCCCCGTCCCATGTTCCTGGTGTTCCTTCTTACGCCATAGATAGCTTCCGTACCCTGACAGCTTGGAAGTTTAGTAAAACATCTCTATTAT